>OU342745.1:38180335-38850306 GCA_910589775.1 Avena eriantha | reverse complement strand
TTTCATGAACCACATAAGGATCTACCAGTGTCATTGCATGTCTGTTCTTTTCATGAACAACACCCAGTGTCATTGCATGTGTGTTACTTCCATAAACCACATATGGATCCACCTAGTGTGATTGCATGTTTGTTCCTTCCATAAACCACATAAGGATCCACCAGTGTCATTGCATGTCTATTCTTTTCATGAACCACTCCTAGTGTCAGTGCATGTCTATTCTTTTCATGAACCACACCCAGTGTCACTGCATGTCAGTTCTTTTCATGAACCACATAAGGATCTACTAGAGTCATTGGATGTGTGTTCTTCTCATGAACCACATATGGATCCACCTAGTGTGATTGCATGTCTGTTCCTCTAAACAAACCACATAAGGATCCACCAGTGTCATTGCGTGTGTGTTCTTTTCATGAACCACACCCAGTGTCATTACAAGTGTGTTCTTCTAAACAAACCACATAAGGATCCACCAGTGTCATTGCATGTCTGTTCTTTTCATGAACCACATAAGGATGGGCCCAGCAGTGTCATTGCATGTCTGTTCTTTTCATGAACCACACCCAGTGTCATTGCATGTATGTTATTTTCATGAACCACACCCAGTTTCACTGCATGTCTGTTCTTTTCATGAACCACATAAGGATCTACCAGAGTCATTGCATGTCTTTTACTTCCACAAACCACATATGGATCCACGTAGTGTGATTGCATGTCTGTTCCTCTAAACAAACCACATAAGGATCCACCAGTGTCATTGGATGTGTGTTCTTCTCATGAACCACACCCAGTGGCATTGCATGTGTGTTCTTCTAAACAAACCACATAAGGATCCACCAGTGTCATTGCATGTCTCTTCTTTTCATGAACCACATAAGGATCCACTAGTGTCATTGCATGTCTGTTCTTTTAGTCATTGCATGTCTTTTACTTCCATAAACCACATATGGATCCACCTAGTGTGATTGCATGTATGTTCCTCTAAACAAAACACATAAGGATCCACTAGTGTCATTGCGTGTCTGTTCTTTCATGAACCACACCCAGTGTCATTGCATGCGTGTTCTTCTAAACAAACCACATAAGGATCCACCAGTGTCATTGCCTATCTGTTATTTTCATGAACCACACCTAGTGTCATTGCATGTGTGTTCTTCTAAACAAACCACATAAGTCATTACATGTATGTTCTTCATGAACCACACCCGGTGTCATTGCATGTCTCTTCTTTTCATGAACCACGGCTAGAGTCATTGCATGTCTGTTCCTCTAAACAAACCACATAAGGATCCACCAGTGTCATTGCATGTCTGTTCTTTTCATGAACCACATAAGGATCTACCAGTGTCATTGCATGTTTGTTCTTTTCATGAACCACACCCAGTTTCATTGCATGTGTGTTACTTCCATAAACCACATCTGGATCCACCTAGTGTGATTGCATGTTTGTTCCTTCCATAAACCACATAAGGATAAACCAGTGTCATTGCCTGTTAGTTCTTTTCATGAACCACTCCTAGTGTCACTGCATGTATGTTCTTTTCATGAACAACACCCAGTGTCACTCCATGTTAGTTCTTTTCATGAACCACATAAGGATCTACCAGAGTCATTGGATGTGTGTTATTCTCATGAACCACATGTGGATCCACCGATGTCATTACATGTTTGTTCCTCTAAACAAACCACATAAGGATCCACCAGTGCCATTGCGTGTGTGTTCTTTTCATGAACCACACCTAGTGTCATTGCATGTGTGTTCTTCTAAACAAACCACATAAGGATCCACCAGTATCATTGCATGTCTGTTCTTTTCATGAACCACATAAGGATCCACCAGTGTCATTGCATGTATGTTCTTTCCATGAATCACAGTTAGAGTCATTGCATGTCTTTTACTTCCACAAATCGAATATGGATCCACCTAGTGTGATTGCATGTTTGTTCCTCTAAATAAACCACATAAGGATCCACCAGTGTCATTGCATGTCTATTCTTTTCATGAACCACACCCAGTGTCATTGCATGCGTGTTCCTCTAAACAAACCACATAAGGATCCACCAGTGTCATTGCCTATCTGTTCTTTTCATGAACCACACCTAGGTTGACTGCATGTCTGTTCTTTTCATGAACCACATAAGGATCTACCAGAGTCATTGCATGTCTTTTACTTCCATAAACCACATATGGATCCACCTAGTGTGATTGCATGTTTGTTCCTCTAAACAAACCACATAAGGATCCACTAGTGTCATTGGATGTGTGTTCTTCTAAACAAACCACATAAGGATCCACTAGTGTCATTGCCTGTCTGTTCTTTTCATGAAACACATAAGGATCCACTAGTGTCATTGCATGTCTGTTCTTTTCATGAATCACAGCTAGATTCATTGCATGTCTTTTACTTCCATAAACCACTTATGGATCCATCTAGTGTGATGGCATGTCTGTTCCTCTAAACGAACCACATAAGGATCCACCAGTGTCATTGGATGTGTGTTCTTCTCATGAACCACACCCAGTGTCATTGCATGTGTGTTCTTCTAAACAAACCACATAAGGATCCACCACTGTCATTGCCTATCTGTTCTTTTCATGAACCACATAAGGATCCACCAGTGTCATTGCATGTCTATTCTTTTCATGAAACACAGCTAGAGTCATTGCATGTCTTTTACTTCCATAAACCACATATGGATCCACCTAGTGTGATTGCATGTTTGTTCCTCTAAACAAACCACATAAGGATCCACAAGTGTCATTGCGTGTGTGTTCTTTTCATGAACCACACCCAGTGTCATTGCATGTGTGTTCTTCTAAACAAACCACATAAGGATCCACCAGTGTCATTGCATGTCTGTTCTTTTCATGAACCACATAAGGATGGGCCCAACAGTGTCATTGCATGTCTGTTCTTTTCATGAACCACACCCAGTGTCATTGCATGTATGTTATTTTCATGAACCACACCGAGTTTCACTGCATGTCTGTTCTTTTCATGAACCACATAAGGATCTACCATAGTCATTGCATGTCTTTTACTTCCATAAACCACATATGGATCCACCTAGTGTGATTGCATGTCTATTCCTCTAAACAAACCACATAAGGATCCACCAGTGTCATCGGATGTGTGTTCTTCTCATGAACCACACCCAGTGGCATTCCATGTGTGTTCTTCTAAACAAACCACATAAGGATCCACCAGTGTCATTGCATGTCTCTTCTTTTCATGAACCACATAAGGATCCACCAGTGTCATTGCATGTCTATTCTTTTCATGAATCACAGCTAGAGTCATTGCATGTATTTAACTTCCATAAACCACATATGGATCCACCTAGTGTGATTGCATGTCTGCTCCTCTAAACAAACCACATAAGGATCCACCAGTGTCATCGGATGTGTGTTCTTCTCATGAACCACACCCAGTGGCATTCCATGTGTGTTCTTCTAAACAAACCACATAAGAATCCACCAGTGTCATTGCATGTCTCTTCTTTTCATGAACCACATAAGGATCCACCAGTGTCATTGCATGTCTGTTCTTTTCATGAATCACAGCTAGAGTCATTGCATGTATTTAACTTCCATAAACCACATATGGACCCACCTAGTGTGATTGCATGTATGTTCCTCTAAACAAAACACATAAGGATCCACTAGTGTCATTGCGTGTCTGTTCTTTCATGAACCACACCCAGTGTCATTGCATGCGTGTTCTTTTAAACAAACCACATAAGGATCCACCAGTGGCATTGCCTATCTGTTATTTACATGAACCACACCTATTGTCATTGCATGTGTGTTCTTCTAAACAAACCACATAAGTCATTGCATGTCTGTTCTTTTCATGAACCACACCCGGTGTCATTGCATGTCTGTTCTTTTCATGAACCACGGCTAGAGTCATTGCATGTCTGTTCCTCTAAACAAACCACATAAGGATCCACCAGTGTCATTGCATGTCTGTTCTTTTCATGAACCACATAAGGATCTACTAGTGTCATTGCATGTCTGTTCTTTTCATGAACCACACCTAGTGCCATTGCATATGTGTTACTTCCATAAACCACATATGGATCCACCTAGTGTGATTGCATGTTTGTTCCTTCCATAAACCACATAAGGATAAACCAGTGTCATTGCATGTCTGTTCTTTTCATGAACCACTACTAGTGTCAGTGCATGTATGTTCTTTTCATGAACCACACCCAGTGTCACTGCATGTCAGTTCTTTGCATGAACCACATAAGGATCTACTAGAGTCATTGGATGTGTGTTATTCTCATGAACCACACGTGGATCCACCGGTGTCATTGCATGTGTGTTCCTCTAAGCGAACCACATAAGGATCCACCAGTGCCATTGCGTGTGTGTTCTTTTCATGAACCACACACAGTGTCATTGCATGTGTGTTCTTCTAAACAAACCACATAAGGATCCACCAGTGTCATTGCCTGTCTGTTCCATTCATGAACCACACCTAGTGCCATTGCATATGTGTTACTTCCATAAACCACATATGGATCCACCTAGTGTGATTGCATGTCTATTCCTCTAAACAAACCACATAAGGATCCACTAGTGTCATTGCGTGTCTGTTCTTTTCATGAACCACACCCAGTGTCATTGCATGCGTGTTCTTCTAAACAAACCACATAAGGATCCACAAGTGTCCTTTCCTATCTGTTCTTTTCATGAACCACACCTAGTGTCATTGCATGTGTGTTCTTCTAAACAAACCACATAAGTCATTGCATGTCTGTTCTTTTCATGAACCACACCCGGTGTCATTGCATGTTTGTTCTTTTCATGAACCACGACTAGAGTCATTGCATGTCTGTTCCTCTAAACAAATCACCTAAGGATCCACCAGTGTCATTGTATGTCTGTTCTTTTCATGAACCACATAAGGATCTACCAGTGTCATTGCATGTCTGTTCTTTTCATGAACCACACCCAGTGTTAGTGCATGTCTGTTCTTTTCATGAACCACACCCAGTTTCACTGCATGTCTGTTCTTTTCATGAACCACATAAGGATCTACCAGAGTCATTGCATGTCTTTTACTTCCATAAACCACATATGGATCCACCTAGTGTGATTGCATGTCTATTCCTCTAAACAAACCACATAAGGATCCACCAGTGTCATTGCGTGTCTGTTCTTTTCATGAACCACACCCAGTGTCACTGCATGTCAGTTCTTTTCATGAACCACATAAGGATCTACCAGAGTCATTGGATGTGTATTCTTCTCATGAACCACACGTGGATCCACCGGTGTCATTGCATGTCTGTTCGTCTAAACAAACCACATAAGGATCCACCAGTGTCATTGCGTGTGTGTTCTTCTCATGAACCACACCCAGTGTCATTGCATGTGTGTTTTTCTAAACAAACCACATAAGGATCCGCCAGTGTCATTGCATGTCTGTTATTTTCATGAACCACATAAGGATCCACCAGTGTCATTGCATGTCTGTTCTTTTCATGAATCAAGCTAGAGTCATTGCATGTCTTTTACTTCCATAAACCACATATGGATCCACCTAGTGTGATTGCATGTCTATTCCTCTAAACAAACAACATAAGGATCCACTAGTGTCATTGCGTGTCTGTTCTTTTCATGAACCAAACCCAGTGTCATTGCATGCGTGTTCTTCTGAACAAACCACATAAGGATCCACCAGTGTCATTTCCTATCTGGTCTTTTAATGAACCACACCCAGTGTCATTGCATGTGTGTTCTTCTAAACAAACCACATAAGTCATTGCATGTCTATTCTTTTTATGAACCACATTCGGTGTCATTGCATGTCTGTTCTTTTCATGAACCACGGCTAGAGTCATTGCATGTTTGTTCCTCTAAACAAACCACATAAGGATCCACCAGTGTCATTGCATGTCTATTCTTTTCATGAACCACATAAGGATCTACCAGTGTCATTGCATGTGTGTTCTTTTCATGAACCACACCCAGTGTCAGTGCATGTTTGTTCTTTTCATGAACCACACCCAGTTTCACTGCATGTCTGTTCTTTTCATGAACCACATAAGGATCTACCAGAGTCATTCCATGTCTTTTACTTCCATAAACCACATATGGATCCACCTAGTGTGATTGCATGTCTATTCCTCTAAACAAACCACATAAGGATCCACCAGTGTCATTGTATGTGTGTTCTTCTCATGAACCACACCCAGTGTCATTGCATGTGTGTTTTTCTAAACAAACCACATAAGGATCCGCCAGTGTCATTGCATGTCTGTTATTTTCATGAACCACATAAGGATCCACCAGTGTCATTGCATGTCTGTTCTTTTCATGAACCACGACTAGAATCATTGCATGTCTGTTCCTCTAAACAAATCACCTAAGGATCCACCAGTGTCATTGCATGTCTGTTCTTTTCATGAACCACATAAGGATCCACTAGTGTCATTGCATGTCTGTTCTTTTGATGAATCATAGCTAGAGTCATTGCATGTCTTTTACTACCATAAACCACATATGGATCCACCTAGTGTGATTGCATGTCTGTTCCTCTAAACAAACCACATAAGGATCCACTAGTGTCATTGCGTGTCTATTCTTTTCATGAACCACACCTAGTGTCATTGCATGCGTGTTCTTCTAAACAAACCACATAAGGATCCACCAGTGTCATTGCCTATCTGTTCTTTTCATGAACTACACCCAGTGTCATTGCATGTGTGTTCTTCTAAACAAACCACATAACTCATTGCATGTCTGTTCTTTTCATGAACCACACCCGGTGTCATTGCATGTCTGTTCTTTTCATGAACCACGGTTAGAGTCAGTGCATGTCTGTTCCTCTAAACAAACCACATAAGGATCCACCAGTGTCATTGCATGTCTGTTCTTTTCATGAACCACATAAGGATCTACCAGTGTCATTGCATGTTTGTTTTTTTCATGAACCAAACCCAGTGTCATTGCATGTGTGTTACTTCCATAAACCACATATGGATCCACCTTGTGTGATTGCATGTTTGTTCCTTCCATAAACCAAATAAGGATCCACCAGTGTCATTGCATGTCTGTTCTTTTCATGAACCACATAAGGATCTACCAGTGTCATTGCATGTCTGTTCTTTTCATGAACCAAACCCAGTGTCATTGCATGTCTTTTACTTCCATAAACCACATATGGACCCACCTAGTGTGATTGCATGTCTGTTCCTCTAAACAAACCACATAAGGATCCACAAGTGTCATTGCTTGTGTGTTCTTTTCATGAACCACACCCAGTGTCATTGCATGTGTGTTCTTCTAAACAAACCACATAAGGATCCACCAGTGGCATTGCATGTCTGTTCTTTTCATGAACCACATAAGTATGGGCCCAACAGTGTCATTGAATGTCTGTTCTTTTCATGAACCACACCTAGTGTCATTGCATGTCTGTTCTTTTCATCAACCACACCCAGGTTGACTGCATGTCTGTTCTTTTCATGAACCACATAAGGATCTACCAGAGTCATTGCATGTCTTTTACTTCCATAAACCACATATGGATCCACCTAGTGTGATTACATGTTTGTTCCTCTAAACAAACCACATAAGGATCCACCAGTGTCATTGGATGTTTGTTCTTAACATGAAACACACCCAGTGTCATTGCATGTGTGTTCTTCTAAACAAACCACATAAGGATCCACTAGTGTCATTGCCTGTCTGTTCTTTTCATGAACCACATAAGGATCCACTAGTGTCATTGCATGTCTGTTCTTTTCATGAATCACAGCTAGATTCATTGCATGTCTTTTACTTCCATAAACCACATATGGATCCACCTAGTGTGATTGCATGTCTGTTCCTCTAAACAAACCACATAAGGATTCACCAGTGTCATTGGATGTGTGTTCTTCTCATGAACCACACCCAGTGACATTGCATGTGTGTTCTTCTAAACAAACCACATAAGGATCCACCACTGTCATTGCCTATCTGTTCTTTTCATGAACCACATAAGGATCCACCAGTGTCATTGCATGTCTGGTCTTTTCATGAAACACACCTAGAGTCATTGCATGTCTTTTACTTCCATAAACCACATATGGATCCACCTAGTGTGATTGCATGTTTGTTCCTCTAAACAAACCACATAAGGATCCACAAGTGTCACTGCGTGTGTGTTCTTTTCATGAACCACACCCAGTGTCATTGCATGTGTGTTCTTCTAAACAAACCACATAAGGATCCACCAGTGTCATTGCATGTCTATTCTTTTCATGAACCACATAAGGATGGGCCCAACAGTGTCATTGCATGTCTGTTCTTTTCATGAACCACACCCAGTGTCATTGCATGTATATTATTTTCATGAACCACACCCAGTTTCACTGCATGTCTGTTCTTTTCATGAACCACATAAGGATCTACCAGAGTCATTGCATGTCTTTTACTTCCATAAACCACATATGGATCCACCTAGTGTGATTGCATGTCTGTTCCTCTAAACAAACCACATAAGGATCCACCAGTGTCATCGGATGTGTGTTCTTCTCATGAACCACACCCAGTGGCATTGCATGTGTGTTTTTCTAAACAAACCACATAAGGATCCACCAGTGTCATTGCATGTCTCTTCTTTTCATGAACCACATAAGGATCCACCAGTGTCATTGCAAGTTTGTTCTTTTCATGAATCACAGCTAGAGTCATTGCATGTCTTTTACTTCCATAAACCACATATGGACCCACCTAGTGTGATTGCATGTATGTTCCTCTAAACAAAACACATAAGGATCCACTAGTGTCATTGCGTGTCTGTTCTTTCATGAACCACACCCAGTGTCATTGCATGCGTGTTCTTCTAAACAAACCACATAAGGATCCACCAGTGGCATTGCCTATCTGTTATTTTCATGAACCACACCTAGTGTCATTGCATGTGTGTTCTTCTAAACAAACCACATAAGTCATTGTATGTCTGTTATTTTCATGAACCACACCAGGTGTCATTGCCTGTCCGTTCTTTTCATGAACCACAGCTAGAGTCATTGCATGTCTGTTCCTCTAACCAAACCACATAAGGATCCACCAGTGTCATTGCATGTCTGTTCTTTTCATGAACCACATAAGGATCTACCAGTGTCATTGCATGTCTGTTCTTTTCATGAACCACACCTAGTGCCATTGCATATGTGTTACTTCCATAAACCACATATGGATCCACCTAGTGTGATTGCATGTTTGTTCCTTCCATAAACCACATAAGGATAAACTAGTGTCATTGTCTGTCTGTTCTTTTCATGAACCACTCCTAGTGTCAGTGCATGTATGTTCTTTTCATCAACCACACCCAGTGTCACTGCATGTCAGTTCTTTGCATGAACCACATAAGGATCTACCAGAGTCATTGGATGTGTGTTATTCTCATGAACCACACGTGGATCCACCGGTGTCATTGCATGTGTGTTCCTCTAAACGAACCACATAAGGATCCACCAGTGCCATTGCGTGTGTTTTTTTTTCATGAACCACACACAGTGTCATTGCATGTGTGTTCTTCTAAACAAACCACATAAGGATCCACCAGTGTCATTGCCTGTCTGTTCTTTTCATGAACCACATAAGGATCCACCAGTTTCATTGCATTTATGTTCTTTTCATGAATCACCGCTAGAGTCATTGCATGTCTTTTACTTCCATAAACCGCATATGGATCCACCTAGTGTGATTGCATGTTTGTTCCTCTAAACAGACCACATACGGATCCACCAGTGTCATTGCATGTCTGTTCTTTTCATGAACTACACCGAGTGTCATTGCATGTGTGTTCTTCTAAACAAACCACATAAGGATCCACCAGTGGCATTGCCTATCTGTTCTTTTCATGAACCACACCTAGTGTCATTGCATGTGTGTTCTTCTAAACAAACCACATAAGTCATTGCATGTATGTTCTTTTCATGAACCACACCCGGTGTCATTGCATGTTTGTTCTTTTCATGAACCACGACTAGAGTCATTGCATGTCTGTTCCTCTAAACAAATCACCTAAGGATCCACCGGTGTCATTGTATGTCTGTTCTTTTCATGAACCACATAAGGATCTACCAGTGTCATTGCATGTCTGTTCTTTTCATGAACCACACCTAGTGTCAGTGCATGTCTGTTCTTTTCATGAACCACACCCAGTTTCACTGCATGTCTGTTCTTTTCATGAACCACATAAGGATCTACCAGAGTCATTGCATGTCTTTTACTTCCATAAACCACATATGGATCCACCTAGTGTGGTTGCATGTCTATTCCTCTAAACAAACCACATAAGGATCCACCAGTGTCATTGCGTGTCTGTTCTTTTCATGAACCACACCCAGTGTCACTGCATGTCAGTTCTTTTCATGAACCACATAAGGATCTACCAGAGTCATTGGATGTGTATTCTTTTCATGAACCACACGTGGATCCACCGGTGTCATTGCATGTCTGTTCCTCTAAACAAACCACATAAGGATCCACCAGTGTCATTGCATGTATGTTCTTTTCATGAACCACACCAAGTGTCATTGCATGCATGTTCTTTTCATTAACCATAGCTAGAGTCACTGCATGTCTGTTACTTCCATAAACCATGCATTGATCCACCGATGTCATTGCATGTCTGTTCTTTTCATGAACCACACCTAGTGTGATTGCATGGGTAGCCGTTAGACCGAGTCTTCTAGAAGGCACGCCCTAACACAGTTGTTCTGCTTGACGATTGTTACATACCGTTTGATTGGGGCGCTTGGACGATTGGGATGGTCTTCGTGAGAGGGATCCACGAGTAGGCTGTTCTGCGGCATGATTGGGCACGCTTGCTTTGGACAAACTGGCAACACCGGGCGCTCCCCTGTTGCGAGTGTCACGTCTCACGAGTTCAGTGGGCCACATCTCAGTGTCACATCCCCATTACTTCTCTTCCTCCCCGTACTTCTCTTCCTTACCCTCGAAGCCACTTTCCCCACTTCACTCCCATCCTGCCGTAGCCGCAAGCCGACGGCTGAAAGAACATGTGTTCCCCATGTGTGGTTTTGGTAATTAATGACAATCTTTATGGACTTATGTTTGCATTGATTTTTACTTGTAGGATTTGTCCATAGGCAATTCTTAAACCATATGTTGGCTTCAAGGTTGCAAGAAGAAGAAAGTGAAGAAGATCAAGTGTTGATCAAGGTTTCAAGGAATGATCCGGAGATTGGTCAAGTAGAAGTTGAGCCTATGGCAAGTGTATCTTGAATAATAAGATGATCTCAAGTGTACCTTGCCATCCTTATGGTGATCATGGATATGTGAAGATATGCCTAAAAGAGAGGCTCTTCCATAGTGGAGTATGGGGGAGCAAATTCCAAGTCTTCACCAAGCTAGCGCAATCAAGAAAGGTGTTCCATCTTGAGGTATAGAAGATCGTCATCATCAACATCAAGTGGAATATACACAAGGCAATTGTTTGATCTTGATAGGGTTTCTTTCTTACCGGTCTCGTGGTGTTAGTTGGGGAGACCGGTTTATAGGATAGATAACCGTACTATCAAGAGGGGCTCTCGAGTGAGTAACTTGATCATATCCCTCGGTGAGAGCTCAAACCTTTGCATACTTGGCATCATCTTTCTTGGTTATTATTTGGGTCTTACTCATGTCAGTGTTTATATCTTGTGTTAATCTCCATGACAAGCTCAAGTTCATCGAAAACTAATTTCATATGCATTCTCTATTGCGTTTTCGATGTTGGAGGTTTTATTGGTTCGTCTTTTTGGGAGAGGTCAAACCTTTCGTCATTTGGTTCTATCCTACCTTGCTGGACTATGATGTTTCTCTGGATGATCTTGTAGATCTCATTTTCCTCTTTAAAACGATCCCAAGATCATCAAAAACGGAGTTCGGATGCAAAAGTTATGATTGTTTCAGTTTTGTTGTTTCTGCCAGTTTTCAAGGGGGGCGGATTATCCGGCCATGGGGGCGGATTATCCGGCCCAATTTTCGGAAAACGGCTAAGGACTTTGAGGCGTGGCTCCCTGTAACAGGGGCGGATTATCCGGGCCTCCGGGGGCGGATTATCCGGCCCAAATATCTTCCCCCTATACAGAGGGTCGTGTCGCGAAGTACTTAGCCATATTTTGGCCCGGAGAACCCGGAATATCCGGGGGAGGGGAGGATTATCCGGCCTGGGAGGTCCCAAACGGTCATATTTCATTGGGGAGGGGTATAAACAGGCCCCTTCTTCCTCCTTAGGCTAGTTGCTTGCATTCTCTCTCTCCTCCATTGTTTTGACCTTCAAGAGCTTGCAAATTCTCTCAATCCCTCCCATATTTCTTGAATCTTTTTGGGGGATTTGAAAGGGGGATCTAGATCTACAACTCCACCAATCCATCTCTCCTCTATGTGAGGGGAACATATTGTGATCTAGATCTTAGAGTTTCTTTTGTGGATTTCCTCTTGTGTTCTTCTTCTCTTATTCTCCCACTAGCTTCTGTAGCTTTGCTGGAATTTGGGAAAGAAGGACTTGAGCACTTTTTGTGTTCTTGCCATTGAATTATGTGCATCGGTTTGAGTTCTCGGTGAGGATTCGATTGGGTGAAAGGTGAGAAGCCTTTTACTCTTGGGTTTTGGAACCCTAGACGGTTTAGTTGTTTTGCAGGTTTGTGGATTACTTGGGGCCTCCAATTAAGTTGTGGAGCTTTCCCCGAGTTTGTTTGTTGGGAGCCTCCAATTGGGTTGTGGAGAAGTACCCCAATATTTGTGAGAGGTTACGGATTGCCACCGACAAGTGCACCGATAGTGAAGAAGTGAACCAGGCCTCTTGTGGCAAGGTTCACATGAGAATAGAGTGAGGCATTTTTTGGCATGGTGGTCTTAGTACCGCCCACCCCTCCAACGAGACGTAGTCTCTTTATGGGAGGAACTCGGTAATAAATCATCGTCTCCGTGTGCCTTGGTTATCTCTATACCCAAGCTATTTACTTATGCACTTTACTTCGTGATAGCCTTCGTGCTTGAAGTCTTATATCTAGCTATCACATAGTTGCTTGTTTTGCATAGCATAAGTTGTTGGTGCACATAGGTGAACCGTAGTTTATATAGGTTTTGTGCTTAACAAAGTAAACACTAGTTTTATTCCGCCTTTGTTAAGCCCTTCTCGTAAAAGTTTTAAACCGCCTATTCACCCCCCCTCTAGGCGGCATCTGTATCCTTTTCAATTGGTATCAGAGCCTGGTCTGTCTTTTGGGCTTCACCGCCTTGAGAGTAAAGATGTCAGCTAGGGGATTAGTGCACGATGACATTTTCATATTCGATGGCACATGTTATGAGATTTGGAAAATTTGTATGATTAATCATTTTCGGGCCATGGACCCAAATTTGGAGAGAATCATAGATATAGGTTTTTCTCCTCCAATGGATTTCCTTAATCTATCTTGTGAGGATGATAAAAACTTATATCTCGATGATCAAGCTTCTAATGTGCTTGTTAATGCTTTGAGCCATGTAGTTACTTCTTCAGTCATACCTTTTTGGAGCGCTCATGAGTTATGGACAAAACTTCAAGATAAATATGTTTTGTCCAATATTTTTGAGGATGATTGTGTTGCTTCCACTTCCGGTCGAGATGATTTCTCATCTTCTACCACTTCACCAACATGTGATTTTTCACAAGGTAATGATATGTTAAGTGGTGATAGAAATTGCAATATGGATAGTGTTCTTACTATTTGTAATCCCTCCTCTCTATCTAGTTGCAATGATCTATCTTTGGACTTTAACACTTCTAGCACTACAAACTCCTTACATGCTTGTGTTGATAGTCCTTGCATATCATGTGTAAGTTGTTTGAGTAAATCTCATGATGATATGCTTGATATTCCTTGTTTCCATGATATAAATGCTTTTGTTTCCTCTAGTTGTTTTGTTTCTAACAATGTAGAGGAAACTAAAAATTCTACGGGTCAAGACAACATCTTCAATGAAGCCTCAAGTAATTCTTCATTATCATCATCTCACGGTTCCCATCTATGCCTTATGGCTAGGGATTCAAAGGTATCTCCTACTTTGGAACCCAATACATCTTGTGATGATGAGGATGAGTATAATAAGGAAGAAGAGATTGATGTTGATTTGTTACATGAAAAGGGTGAAATTGTTTATCATGCTCTTGTTAAGAATAATATTGCTTGCTCTAACTTTGTTGAAATCTTGGGTTTTGCTATTGAGAGCAAAGAATGTATTGATAAGTTAGAAGCTCAAGTTGAGGAGCATGAGAACACAATTGACAAAATGAGTAGCCTTGAGCATGAGTACGCTAATGATATTGCAAATCTAAATGAAGCTCTTGAAGAAGCACAAGCAACCAAAGAATGCCTTGAGGAGACATTTACTCTAGAAGTGTCGAAAGTAAAGGAAACCTGTGATAAAGCTCTTGAGGTGGCAATTGATCTCAAAAGAAAATATAATGAGATTTCCAAGTTGTCTTCTACTATTGCTCATTATAATGATGCTTGTGCTACTAACTCTACTTCTTTTGAAGCATCTATTTTGAAGGAGAATGTTGAGCTAAAGGCTCAACTTGCTTTGCTAACTAGCAATTATGGGAAATTGGAAGAAAGTCATGTTATGCTATCAAGCTCTCATGGGGATCTTCTAGCCTCCCATGATAGGCTAAAGTTAGCTCATGAGGCTATTGTGTTAAAGGTAACATCTAATGAGCCTCATGTGGACATTAGCACTACATACACTACAAATGTCATAATGCCATGTGCTAGTCCTCGTAATTCATCATCTCATATTATTGCTACATCTTGTAATGAATTACATTCCTTGCCTTGTTGCTCTAACAATGAAGCTTCGACTTCCTCTAGTATTTGTGTTTATACTAACCATGTAGAGGAAATCAAAGAGCTAGCTCAAGGCACAAGTCTCATCTTTGAAGAGGGACTTGAAAAAGGGTCAGGAAGGGAGGGCCACACTCAACAAGATCTTGAGTGTGCAAAAATTCCCCAATGACAAGAGTGGTCTTGGATTCAAATCCAATATCAAGAACAAGTCCACTAACAATAATAAGTTTAAGAGATACAAGAAGAAGGGCCAATAAAATGTCAATAATTTCACCAAGATTGTTTTCTTCAAGTGCAAAATTGAAGGGCACCATGTTAGATCTTGCCCATTGAAGAATAAGACTCTCAGTGAGAAGCAAAAAGGGAAGATGCCTCAAGTTCAAGGTCATGGTGTACGTCAAGTTGAAGAAAGGCCACTTCACAAAAAGAATCAAGATAACACTCCCATGGTGGATAAATCAAGTGTGAAGAAATGGAAGAAAATAACTTGCTACATATGTCGTGAGAAAGGTCACCTCTCTTCTTCATGCACTATTGGTAACTCCTCATCCAACCCTATTATTATTGATGATGTTTATTCTCTTCGTAAGGATGAGGTTGGAATGTGTTTGCCAAATATGTTGGTGCCCAATATGGTGTCAAGAAAAGAACCATTTGGGTTGCCAAGCCTATTGTGACTAACTTCTTAGGACCCAACTTGTTTGGGGACCAACAAGCTAAAACTTGATCAATAGGTGTTGGTGGAGGGCATTGGAGACTTGGCTAAATCATGAAGAATTAAGGGAACTTCATCAATTATATTGTATCAAGACAAGTGATTTATATTATCTTATCTCTATCATATATCCATTGTTCCTCTTTGCGGTAACATGTTCTCAACTCATTTACATTTAAAGTTACTCGCCCCTTGTGCATGTGTTGGTTTGTACCTTGCATGTGTTTTTATATGTTGTGCATAACCACTTACTTATCTTGAGTTATCAAGTTTATTTGTGTATGTTGGCTTGCACACCATGTACTTGTTTTTTTGTGTTGAGCCTTTATTGAATCTACATGTTATCTCATTTTTGGTTATTTCTTTGACTTGAAATCATTTAGTGCTCTATTTGATGTAGGTAGAGATGATGATCCCATGTGGGTGCATTTTGTATTCAAATGAAAAATGTTAAATAATGCACTAATCATGGGGGAGTTTTCCTATATTGTATATAACACTCCTTTTATGCTTCTTCACAACATGTTTTGCTCCATATCGTTTTTTATGTCTTTGGAAGATAAATATTCCTTTGGTACTTTGTGTCATCTTGAAAATTGTTGAGAGTTTCGTGTGATTTTTTTTTAAACTTTCTCTTTTTGGAAGTTGGCTTTATCTCATTCCTTGCTAACTTTTTTGACATTTTAGAATGAGATAAATCCTTGAGCATTTGTGTTTTTGTCTATCTCTTTCTCTTTGTTTTTTGCCGAGTTCATTTGTTGAACATGTGGTCTTTCATGAGTTGATTTTGTTATTTGATATAATTTGAACAACCTTTTATCGTGTCACACTTTGGTGTTTCTTCTTGGTTTACTTGGTATTTTGTTCAAATTGTATCTCCTTCGGTTCTTGAAAGTAGTGTGCATGCATATTTAATAAATGTATATATTATGACGTGCTTGCTTTACTTGATCGAATATATAGGGGGAACTCCACAAAATCCTAATTGGCTAAGATGTGCATGAAATTCAATTCATATCAATATGCACATATTTATGTGGAGTCTCTCCTATGTATTGTAGTTGCTCTAACTACTTTGGACCCAATAAGTTTGGGGACCATATTGTACTTGAATTTTGTTTTAGGTACCTTCGAGGTGCATTGGATGCTTGTCTCTTTCATAAGGAATAAGTGATGACTCAATGATAATTAGAGACAAGAAAGGATGATCAACGAACTCCTATCTACTTCATCACACCAATGATATCTCGGTAACAAGTATCTCTTACTCATGCGTACATATCGTCTTCCAACCTATGGTAGGTTGCATATTGGCATGATTTTTTTTGTATTTGTAGTTGTTATGGTTCTTTCTTTGGCCTTAAAGAACGCTCTCTATTGCATATGTGAGTAAGTTGAGATGAGTGCATATAGTTGGGACTATACAAAATCATGCTCATGATTCACCAATCCCAAATATGTCAATCTAGCAATTATATTGCCTATTGTTTCCTGAAACTACTCTCATGCGCAATATTGATGAATTTGCAAAGTTGTTTCTTTCTTTGTGATACTTGATTCCTCTCGCAATACATTCCAACTATCTCTACTTCCCTTAATGGTAGTTGTGATGTATTTGATATGTTTGTGGTTGAAGTTCATGAATATACAATAAGATAAAATTGAGCCTTTTGGCCATGCTATCAAGCAAAGATCTTAGTGGTGTATTGTCATGACTTCATTTTGGATATGTTGCTCTATTTATTTTAGTATCTATTTTGTGTGTACATGTTTCTTTGTGGATCAGTATCTTTGTGAGATTGTCTACTTAGAAATTTATACACATGAGAGATGGTACTTCTCCATTTTTGACATCTTCTTTGTTTCGTGTGTGTTGTATGGTCATACTAACCAATATCATTCACTGAAGACTATGTTGATGCTCAATGATCATCCTTGCATTAGTCTTATACTATGCTTTGTCATGCCTCTCACACATCCTTGTGGTTGAGCCTGCTATTATGTTGTCTCTTACTCGTTGCTCAACCATTTGTTTATTGCAAGTTGTATGCCTTGGTATTTGATCTTTTGTACATCGTTGGGTTTTAGATAATATCGAGGGAGTGAGGATGCCATGTTTGTCCATATTGTATTCAAATGCAATTTTTTTTGCACAAACCTTGGGGAGCCTCCTCATATTATATAGAACACTCTCTTTTCAATCTTATCATAATATCTATCTTTCATTTGGTATGTTCTTTTTGTCAAGTGGTTCTTTGGATCTTTTGATTGCTTGCTTCATTTGTTGATGCTTCTTGACCTTGTTAATTTTTTTTCAATCTTTTGATCCTCAATATTGTTTAACCTCCTCCTAAGGATTTGTCATTGGATACATGCATTTTATTCCACTCATACTATGAGAAATGTACACATTTTGGAGGAATTATCACTCTATTGGCCGTGTAGAGCTTTTCACCCATTTTGGCAATCGATGCCAATGGGGGAGAAGTTTTGGAGGGTTTCAGGGAAGTTGGTTTCATGCTTTGAGTTTGTTCTTAAGCATTTGCCTCTCATGCTCTTGCATCTTTGTCGTTGCTTTGCATGTTGAATATATAGATATAAACCCTCTCAAAGGGATTGTCATCAATTACCAAAATGGGGGAGATTGAAAGAACATGTGTGCCCCATGTGTGGTTTTGGTAATTAATGACAATCTTTATGGACTTATGTTTGCATTGAGTTTTACTTGTAGGATTTGTCCATAGGCAATTCTTGAACCATATGTTGGCTTCAAGGTTGGAAGAAGAAGAAAGTGAAGAAGATCAAGTGTTGATCAAGGTTTCAAGGAATGATCCGGAGATTGGTCAAGTAGAAGTTGAGCCTATGGCAAGTGTATCTTGAATAATAAGATGATCTCAAGTGTACCTTGCCATCCTTATGGTGATCATGGATATGTTAATATATGCCTAAAAGAGAGGCTCTTCCATAGTGGAGTATGGGGGAGCAAATTCCAAGTCTTCACCAAGCTAGCGCAATCAAGAAAGGTGTTCCATCTTGAGGTATAGAAGATCGTCATCATCAACATCAAGTGGAATATACACAAGGCAATTGTTTGATCTTGATAGGGTTTTTTTCTTACCAGTCTCGTGGTGTTAGTTCGGGAGACCGGTGTATAGGATAGATAACCGTACTATCAAGAGGGGCTCTCGAGTGAGTAACTTGATCATATCCCTCGATGAGAGCTCAAATCTTTGCATACTTGGCATCATCTTTCTTGGTTCTTATTTGTGTCTTACTCATGTGAGTATTTAGATCTTGTGTTAATCTCCATGACAAGCTCAAGTTCATCGAAAACGAATTTCATATGCATTCTCTATTGCGTTTTCGATGTTGGAGGTTTTATCGGTTCGTCTCTTTGGGAGAGGTCAAACCTTTCGTCATTTGGTTCTATCCTACCTTGCTGGACTATGATGTTTCTCTGGATGATCTTGTAGATCTCATTGTCCTCTTTAAAACGATCCCAAGATCATCAAAAATGGAGTCCAGATGCAAAAGTTATGATTGTTTCAGTTTTGTTGTTTCTGCCAGTTTTCAGGAGGGGCGGATTATCGGCCATGGGGGCGGATTATCCGGCTCAATTTTCGGAAAACGGCTAAGGACTTTGAGGCGTGGCTCCCTGTAACAGGGGCGGATTATCCGGCCCAAATATCCGCCCCCTATACAGAGGGTCGCGCCGCGAAGTACTTAGCCATATTTTGGCCCGTGGAACCCGGAATATCCAGGGGAGGGGCGGATTATCCGGCCTGGGAGGTCCCAAACGGTCATATTTCATTGGGGAGGGGTATAAATAGACCCCTTCTTCCTCCTTAGGCTGGTTGCTTGCATTCTCTTTCTCCTCCATTGTTTTGACCTTCAAGAGCTTGCAAATTCTCTCAATCCCTCCCATATTTCTTGAATCTTTTTGGGGGATTTGAAAGGGGGATCAAGATCTACAACTTCACCAATCCATCTCTCCTCTATGTGAGGGGAACATATTGGGATCTAGATCTTAGAGTTTCTTTTGTGGATTTCCTCTTGTGTTCTTCTTCTCTTATTCTCCCACTAGCTTCTGTAGCTTTGGTGGAATTTGGGAAAGAAGGACTTGAGCACTTTTTGTGTTCTTGCCATTGAATTTTGTGCATCGGTTTGAGTTCTCGGTGAGGATTCGATTGGGTGAAAGGTGAGAAGCTTTTTACTCTTGGGTTCTTGGAACCCTAGATGGTTTAGTTGTTTTGCAGGTTTGTGGATTACTTGGGGCCTCCAATTAAGTTGTGGAGCTTTCCCCGAGTTTGTTTGTTGGGAGCCTCCAATTGAGATATGGAGAAGTGCCCCAATCTTTGTGAGAGGTTACAGATTGCCACCGACAAGTGCACCGATAGTGAAGAAGTGAACCAGGCCTCTTGTGGCGAGGTTCACAGGAGAATAGGGTGAGGCCTTTTGTGGCATGGTGGTCTTAGTACCGCGCACCCCTCCAACGAGACGTACTCTCTTTATGGGAGGAACTCGGTAATAAATCATCGTCTCCGTGTGCCTTGGTTATCTCTATACCCAAGCTATTTACTTATGCACTTTACTTCATGATAGCCTTCGTGCTTGAAGTCTTATATCTAGCTATCACATAGTTGCTTGTTTTGCTTAGCATAAGTTGTTGGTGCACATAGGTGAACCATAGTTTATATAGGTTTTGTGCTTAACAAAGTAAACACTAGTTTTATTCCGCCTTTGTTAAGCCCTTCTCGTAAAAGTTTTAAACCGCCTATTCACCCCCCCTCTAGGCGGCATCTGTATCCTTTTCAACGGTGCCTCCATCCCAATCCCATCTCCGATAGCCACCCCCCACCCCTCTCGCCATGGGTTCAAGGGGAGACGGCGAGGAAACGCGTCATGACGACAGGGACGGTGATTTCGATGTCAGCGTCTCCTCTCTATTTCTACCATATGTGGGCAGTTATCTATTTTTTGAGCTAGATCTAATCTATTTACTCATGCGCGTATGATGTGTTAGGACAACCAGATGATGTATGACTCTGACTATCACGGTTTAGAGGATGAAGACTGTCCTCTACTATGTAAACATGGACATGTGCCCGCTAAACTTGTAGCCTTCGAAGGACGAAACGCAGGCATGAGGTTTCTATGGTGTCAAGGACATCGTGCAATGATGCAAGGCGGAAGTTGCGGTGTTGTCAAATGGGTAGATCTAGAGTGGCCCAAATCGATGCAGAAAATGCTGGACAAACTATGGGAAATGACTGTCGAGTTGAAAGATTCCGTATTCAGCTCACTTCTTGACAGTGTTGAGATGAAGCTATGGGAACTAGTTAACATGACCAAGCATAAGCGAGATCTCCGGTGGGTGCAATACAAGGTTATCAAAGTCGAGAAGGAGAGGGACGCGGCGTTGGCCCTGAAGGCTAATGCAGAGCAAGAACTGACTCAAGCAAGGAACGATCTCCACCAGGCCAAAGTCCTGCAGTACACAACTACGAGTATTGACAAGTGCATGCGGAAAAATGTAGAGAAACAATTGAAGCTGTGCAAGGAAGATGCTAAAAGGAAGGAGCAGACAATTCGATCCTTGCTCTCGCAGGAAGATGCGCATCGGGCCAAGATTAGGAAGATCAAGGAGATGTGTGATAACTAGTTCTATTTAGCTTAAGCTCCGTGCCTTTTTAAGTTGTAATATTTGTACTTGTTGACCTAGCGGTCTGAACTATTTGTCCCGGATTCTAGGGAGGAAAAAAATTGCTCTGACCCCGCATTAATTTGTGGAAGAATTTGTGATTTAGATCAATTTCTGCCTCGATTTAGATCTCTGTCCCGGATTGGGAACATAACCGTGGACCAATGACACCTTTTCTACTAGTGTATTCTGACACTGGTGGTTTGTTTAAACATAATCTACGTGGATTGTGCCGCATGCAAATGGCACAACCACAATTTATAAAATGGAAGCACGTACACCCGGTTACTGGAGATCCGGGAGCTTCGCCAGATGCAGGGGATGCAGGAGCAAAGAGGTGGTGAGATAGATGGGCTCAAGATTAGGCCAGAAATTGGTACCCATTTCCTCCTCATCTGGGCATTATCGGTGAGAACATTGCAGTTTATGTTGCCACGTCGTTGTGCAGCATCTGAAATAAGTTGTTGCTTCGTGGAGTGTGGCAGCTAAAATAATTTATTTTTGTGCCACTTACATTCCGTCGTATTTGGAGACCTCCTGCCCCTCAGCAATTGTGGAACCGGTGGATCCTTGTTTTCCGATAGCAGTGGCACAATAACAATTTCGGATTCAACTACTGACTCGGGCGTTTCCAAACCCTAAGTCGTGCTACATTTTACTCAGAGAACGTGGGTAGATTGTTTCGCCCAGCAACGTGCCACACACAGAGCTCCAGAATTTAACAGAATTACATATATAGGTTCAAGTTCAACACACTACTATGCATCTTCATTGCCAACAGCCTTCTTCCACAGCCTGGGTGCCAAGCCTTCACGTCCAATGGCTTCTTCATTTCCTGCCTTCTTCCTCTTCCTCAGTGCCAATTTTCTTAGCTTCACGTACTCTGCATCGCCGGGACAATGGGCACCAGAATCTTGTCCAGCACTTGCCATCCACACCAGAATAGATAGAGTTTTCCGAAGAAACCTGCTAGTGGAGGAAGGCCTCCTAGGGATAAGAGACATAGGGCTAAAGAGAGAGCCAAAAAAGGATCTTTCGTGTATAATCCTGCATAATCTCGAATGTTATCAGTTCCGGTACGTACTCGTTTTTAATTTCTTCAGGTAGAAAAATGACTGACCCGATAGTCATGTTTCTAACCTTGCGGCGCTTCCTATCAAAGAAACAAGACTGTTGCATAACTGCCCAATATCTACAGAGTAAATAAAACAAAAATTACAATTCAGCACAAACATGCGAACCCCAAGCGACCTTTGCTTACCAGGAGCTAATTGGGTTCGAGCAACCACCCTGTCCAAGAATAGAAGGGCGACTCCTAGTTGCAGTAGCTTCCACATCCAGTACATCACATTTCAGCTCAAACATGGCAGCCGAAGCATACCTTTTCATCAACCCAATTAGCTGACTGTCACACATTATAGGAACCATGATGCCACGTTCATCCATGAAGCTGAACTTTGTAGTCTGCTTCGGCCATAATTTAACATGATTACGCAGAGTAGCAACCATACCAGATATAGTGCAGATCTGCGTAGGCACTTCTTCCATCGTGAAATAGTGGTATCCATACCTCTTGCCCTTAGAGTCGTACCTATAGAGGACTACCGTAACCAGGTAAGGGGGGTCTGTGCAGATCCCACTTGACAAAAAACTATGGACAAAATATGTTTGTCAGCGTTGGGCTAACAAATAATTTGAGGTTCAGTAGCTAGCTAGCAGTTGTAACTAGTGCGAATAGAAAAGAGAAGGGTAGATCACCCACTTGTAGACAGAACTTCTTCTTTCTTGATAGTAGGATCTGCCATCCTCCGAGCTGCTCGGCTCATCGACGGCGGAGGCGGGCTAGAGCCTCGCAACAGCGGCTACGGCATGCGCCATTGGAGCTCGGGATCAGCGACTGGGCGCAGCAACTGGGCGCAGCAACTTGGTGCCGGAAGTCAAATGTCCGAAGGGATCGTCTTGCCTGAAGGGTGGATTCCGACGCCGCCGGTGCTAGTGGAAAGTTGGGAATGGATTTGTGAAATTGGTCAACGCATCCAATCCACTTAGCTGCTCGATTTGCCTAAGAGGTTGCCGCGTTGGCGCCCGCGTCACGGACAGATGACCGACATGAGGGTCCCGACCGTCTACTTCACGGGGCAGTTTAACGGAATGTTTGAATTTGGCAGGGGTGAGATGAGTTTGCCTTGAAATGGCCCCTCTCAGTAGTTGGTGGCCCAATTTTTCAAAACGCGGTAATTTCAGGCAACTTAGGTACCGCCTTGCGCTGGCCTGCCAACTTTGGTACCGCAGACGAACAGGCCCCTTTTATACCCCTTGTCCCAATAGAGCCATTGGAGCCTTTGGGGGCCGGATTATCTAGCCTAAGTGAGGGCCGGATTATCCGGCTTGGGGAAAACTCCGCCCTAGACTCGGATTATCCGGCACATAATCCGCCCACAGTCAGAGCGACACGCCGACCTAGCCCTTGCTTGCCTTGCCTGCCCAAGTTGAGGGCTGGATTATCCGGTCCAAGGTGAGGGCTGGATTATCCGGTCGGGGGAAGAAAGTCCGCCCCACTTAGGATTTTCCTGGGGGAAATCCGCCCCCAGTCAGAGCGTCGCGCCTTGCCTGCCCTTGATTGCCTCCTGGGGCCGGATTATCCGGCCCAAGGCGTGGGCCGGATTATCCGGTCAGGGGAAGAAAATCCGCCCCTTTTCAGAATTTCCAGGGGAAAATCCGCCCCTAGTCAGAGTGACGCGCCCTACCTGCCTATGCGAAGTGATTCATGCCGGATAATCCGGCTGTTGGGGGGGCATATAATCCGGCCCCCAAACACAATAGCTTTTCCCTGCACACTTAGCACACATGAGAAAACTCCACGGTATTGTTATCTAACACGCAAAACATAGGGAACCATGAAATGTTCTTTCAGGGGTGCATGATATGCATCTATTAAAACATATTACACAAAATACATTCCAATCTCAAATATCAAATCATAGAACAAAGATCCACCATATAGGAATTACAAATATGACTATAATCATGTTGGGAAGCTCATATGGTACTAGATCTATGAAGAACAAGAGAGAAATAGATCAAGCTACTGCCACAAACCCATAACCTGGAGGTGGACTACTCCCTCGTCATCATGGTGATGAAGCTGGAGAGGGTGGAGATCTCCCCGGAGATGGCTCCGGTGGAGTTTTTCCCTCCAATCTTTGCTGGATCTGACTCTATTTGGTGGTGTTTTCATCTCTGATGCCTTCTAGTGTCTCCTTCTCCGAGGACGCCCCGGGGGTCCTTATATAAGGATTTTTAGGTCAAGAGAACACCGTGGGCGAAAGAATTAAGGCGATCGAACGATCGAGGAGAAAATGAGCTTGGGTGGCGCGCCCACTAGGCCTGGCGCGCCACCTAGGCTCATTTGGCCCTCCTGGCCCTCCTGGTGAGATTTCAATGCTCCATATGCTTCTCGTGGATAAATATTGGCATTCCCAATAGTGCAGGTCCATTTGACTTCGTATAGGTCCTGAAACATTGAAAATAGGGGTTTTCTGCCCCGCGGGGTTATAACCAAAATAAAGGGTATCATTGGTAAATCCCCAAAAATCAATATAAAACATGATATAACATTATATATGATGCAAATATGTGGGAAA
Organism: Avena eriantha; assembly: GCA_910589775.1. NCBI lineage: Eukaryota > Viridiplantae > Streptophyta > Magnoliopsida > Poales > Poaceae > Avena > Avena eriantha. Next base: position 38,825,399 of record OU342745.1, on the reverse strand, counting down.
CATGTTAACAAACTACAAAGTTCATGTATGCATTTTACATGCATCAACATCCCCAAGCTTAACCTATGGTCGTCCTCGAGCATGAAGGTGATAAAACTAAACATGGACATTGGAGTTTGTTACCTTTGCTTCCTCCATTATCATGTAGAGTTCATAGTCTCAATTCCTTTCAATGAAACATAATATGCAAGTGTACTATCAAGTCGTATCTTTTACACATCTATAAATATGCTAAACAATAAGTGATGGTGTGTGATGTCTACGCACTTCTATTCTTGTAGACAGTTGTTGGGCCTCCAAGTGCAGAGGTTTGTAGAACAACAGCAAGTTTTCCCTTAAGTGGATAACCCAAGGTTTATCGAACTCAGGGAGGAAGTGGTCAAAGGTATCCCTCTCAGGCAACCCTGCAATCAAGATACAAGAAGTCTGTTGTGTCCCCAACACACCCAATACACTTGTCAGGTGTATAGGTGCACTAGTTCGGCGAAGAGATAGTAAAATACAAGTGGTATGGATAATTATAAGTGGTAACGGTGCCATAAAATAGCTTGCTGGCGTGTGGTTGACGTGGGAAAAGACTAAAGTAAAACTCAAATAAAGATGGAAGCAAGCAAACATGTAACAGATCTAGTTGCAAATGGTGTTTCAATGCTTAGAAACAAGGCCTAGGGATCATACTTTCACTAGTGAACACTCTCATATAAATATATTCTCTTCATGATACTACTCTTAACTACTCTCCGGTTGGACACTCTAATCATTGGTAGGGGTATAACAACACACCTCAAAGTTCATCTTTCCCATCTAGAAAACCCCACACTATCACCTTGAGCACTAGATGGTTCAAACAAACACCACAATTTCATAAAGACATCTAACTCCAAATATAACTCATAACAAGTATTTGTAATCTCTAGCCTAAGTGCCACCATGGTGTGCACGCTGTCACTTTCACACACATAGGGAGAGCAGAGATATATTAAAGCACTTGAGTAGGAAGGTAGATCTACTTGATTACAAAGCTCATGATCACAATATGATCATGCATAGAGAGAGAGATGAACACATAGCTACCGGTAGAACCCTTAGCCTCGAGGAAGAAATACTCCCTCCTCATCATGGGAATCAGCAACGGCGATGGAGATGGTGGTGGAGATCGATGGAGATGGCTCTGGGGGCACTTCCCCGTCCCGGCAGGGTGCCGGAACAGACACTTTCTGTCCCCTGAATCTCCCCTTCGGTGGTGGCAGCGCTACGGAACTTTTCGTGGCTGGAGGCTTGACTATTTAGGGTTTTTGCCTAGGGGGACATATATAGGCGAAAGAGGCAAGGTCGATGGCCGGCCAGGGGGCCCACACCATGCCTTGGCGCGACCAAGGGGGACCCGCGCCTAGGGGTGGTGTGCCCAACCTGTGGCCCCTCTCCGGCTCTCCTTCTGGCTCCATGATTCTTCCGGGAAAATAACAACTTTGGCTTTTGTCCGGTCCAATTCCGAGAATAATCATTTTTTGACTTTCTGGAACCAAAAACAGTAGAAAACAGGCAACTGGCACTGTGGCTCTTGTTAATAGGTTAGTCCAAGAAATCATATGAAAAGTACTCCAAGGTGTGGACAAAACATAAGAAAGTAGATAAAACCAAGCATGGAACATCAAAAATTATAGATACATTTGCAATGTATCAGTGTGATAAAACAATGATGAACAAAGTAAACCTTCAAGCACACTTTGGTGAACCTATAGAATAATAGACTCCTTTCATGATTGGCATTGGTGTTTTTCATGCCTTTATTTTTGGGCTACTTCTTAGTTTCATGCCCTTGACAAGAAGACTCTTCTTAGTTATATGTCTTCCCTTGAGATGTTTTGCATCCCATAACGAAAGTAAGCATTGAATACTTATGTTAATCCTCCATAAAGAATATAAAATAGAATTTTGAGCTATGTAATTCATGTCAACAATACTAATAAGGATGGGTTTCCAAATAGCTTTTTAATCTCACTTTGTTTTAAAGCCTCATATGGTTTATGTGCTAAATATCTTACAAGTTTATTGTTTCATGCACCTAGCCTGTGACCTTGCACTCCTCATGCTACTAAATTTAGGCATGTCATTATATACTCATGTTGGTCTATGAAACCACATCACTGAAGTCCTCTTGCCCCTGTGTAGCTATATTCCCCCCTTTTTTGGTATTTATTTATTTGTTTATTTATTCATTTATTCAGCATAAAAGATGCTATAATTCCTTAGTTGTGTTCAAGGTGGGAGAGGTAGTATCTCTACTCCAGAAGACAAGCAAAATAGACATATGAATCATATCAACAAGGATCATCATGTTGTAAGTTTCCACCATGTCATGCATGGCTTTGGCTAGCGGTTCATGAGCGTTTTCTACCAATATGCCTACTCCAGTGTGCACACTTCATTTCACATGGTTGCAATCCATAGATAGATCTTAAACATGATTGATATTCAACATTTAACATTGAAAGCTTTGTGCCATGCCAGTCATGGTTTAGCTAACAACAACTAATAAGATGTGAAGCACAAAAATTTCCATAGTGGTATCACCCCAAACCTTACTTTCTTGTGAGCTTTAAAATACATGAAAAAGGGTGTTTTAAGAGTGTTTGGAGGATTAAAATACATACTATACTTGAAAGTATCTTTTGCCACAAGTAGGTGGGTATTCCTAGTCTAGTTTTAAGGGGTTTGGAACAAGTCTTAGCTTGTGTAGAAAAGGCTTAGCAAAAAGAGATCTAAAGAGTGTGCCATATAGTTTATAATGTCAACATTTATTTTCTCACCTTGTTTCTTAATGTTGAACATAAATATCCACAAGCAAAGGATAGAAATTAATAGGCATAAAACATATCATGCTTCATATAAAATACTTGAGCTTAAGAACTAGACACAACACGAATTTCATCTTTTGTTTTTATCTCCCCTTTTCTTTTATTACATGGAATTATTTTTCAGTTTTGATCTCATTAAGGTAGAGTTTCTTTTCAGTAGCTGATCATAAACATTTATACTAATGGTGGTGGTGATCTTTCTAATGCAAAACAAAAAATTAAAATGACAAAATAGATGCTCCAAGTTTCTACGATAGTTCTATGTTGCTCAAAAAAAGTTTAGAGGTTTGCAAACCGAGAGTTGAGTTGGTCTAGTGGGGTTCCTTTGGCATCCCCAAGCTTATGTTTTCACCATACTTAGATTTCTCTTAGTGCGGTGTTCCTCTATTCCCTGTCAAAAAACTTCAACACAAAACTTTTTATCCCATCTCTTTTCTGAGAGGTGACATTACTGGCACAAGAATATAATAGTTACTGCATATATTTCAACTAAAAATCTCTTTCTACATGTTAGAGCTAGCATATAATGTTTCTACATATCCCTAGCATATAATATGACTCATACAAATCATATTAGGGCATTTGGGAATGGTTAAAACAAAACATGGCAGAATCTGTCCAGATTTTCAGCAACAACAAAACAAATTATTTTCATCCACTTACACATGTCAGGAATTTTAGCCAATTTCTGTGCACACAGAGGAAAAAAATTTGTAAATTCTATATTAGTTTGAGCACAATCGAAGTTACCTAAAAAAACAGAAAATTCACGCACTAAAAAACTGTTATGTAGAAATTTGCTACTCCATATGTCTAGCAACTTATAAAACATCCAAAATGGGTTCCACTTGGTACTTTATTAAAAATTCAGAAAGAAAACCAAAACAAAACTCTCTTGCTACAGCAAGAGTTCAAAACAAAAATTCAAAACAAGAATAACCGGGTTACCTCCCGTAAAGCGCTTTCTTTATAGCCATATAGCTAGTCTTTACTTACTTGGTTTAGGTGATATGGAACTCATGGGATAGCTTGTGCTTCTTAGCTACCTCTTTCTTCCTTGGAAAGTGTTCCATACACTTCTCTTGGGGAAAGTTAAACTTTACATTTCCTTCTTTTGTATCAATGACTGCACCTGTGGTTCTCAAGAAAGGTCTACCAAGTATTATAGGACTTGAGGTATTACTCCCCATATCCATGATAATAAAATCAACAGGTACAAATGTCATATGTAATTCAATGATAATATAATTAACTTTTCCTAAAGCACAAGTTTAGTTGAATCATCAACAAGTAAAAGATATATGGAGCATTTTTTTCATAGGTTTGAACTCAAGTAAGTATATAGATCTTTAGATAAAACTGAGACACTAGACCCTAAATCTAGAATAGCATGATGTGTCTCTTTTCCAATAGTGATTAATACCTTGGGGATCCATACATATCCAAGCTTGTGTGGTATCATAGCTTCTCTATTGTATCTTTCAATCTTTTCTCTTATAACATTATTTGCTAGGTAAGAACCAAATCCTGCTTGATGACCATTAAAGGATGGATCATTAGAAAACATTTGCAATAAATGAATGAGTTCATGCAAGCTACATTTATCAAGATCAAGTAGACGTTCTTTTGTTTCACTTAGTATCTTGACTTCTTATAGTTGTTTATCATTTGTCGGTTCTTTATCATTTTCAATCACAGTGGTTTCTTCCCTTTTTCTTTTTAATGATTCTAAATTTTTATCCCCGAAAATCATGCTGGAATCTGCTAAGATTTCCACTTCTACTTTATTTTCACCATGAGTTCTCCTAAGGAAAAAATTGGGTTTGAGTTCACTTAAGCTCTTGTTGATACTACTTTCTACTAGAATTCCATCTAACAAAGTAAATGCTTCATGGGGATTTAGATATAAAAAGGATTTTTCAGTTTTGTTATCTAGGGATTTCTTAGATTCATGTGTAAGGCCTTCATAAAAACTCCCCGCAACCAACCAATCCTTCAACTCATGTTCCACTTTATGTGTGATTTGTTTAAACCTTACCCAAGCACTAGTGAGAGGTTCATTTTCATATTGCTTGAAATCACATATCATTTTTTTTGCAATGAAGGGTTTTTTACCAAATTTTTCTAGAAAGGATACTTTCATATTGTACCATGTTTGTAAACATCTTTTAGGTGCATCATTATACCATATTTTAGCTATTATTTTTAAGGAGTGCAAAAATAATTTTACTTTCACTATTTCAGGATCAATGTCTGGGGCCCCTAGAGTTTTGCATGAATATTCAGAGATTTTAATATGCCAATGAGTAGCTGCTACATTTCCATTAGAAAAACGATCACAGACTATGGCCCCTAACACTTAAGGATCAATGTTGTAATCAAACTTGTTTTTGAATAGACTTGTTCCCGACTTTTTTTATATTTTTCCTAGTCATGTTTAACAAAATGTTGATATTAATTTTTATGTGTTTTTGTGTTTTAAGGAAAAACTTAAAAAGACTAAAAACTATACAAAATAAAATACTTTTAAAATCTAAAAGTATAAGAAAAAGCTCATAGTGTTGTAACCTCCCCAAACTTGGGTTGTTGCACGAGTTGATGAACATGACGGCACCAGAAAATAATCTAGCAGCCACCATGGGAGTTTCACCACACTTCAACCACTATGATATGTCTCCACCAATTCCTCGACAATGATGCTAGAAAATAGTCTTGATGGCAACAATTGCAGCCACTTTTCATTGGGAATAAAAGTGCAGAGTGTTGTAGCAAGCTTCTTTTCCCCACAAGGGTGACTCGAGGGTTTATATAGAACTCTCGGGGAATTGCGTGGATTATTTTTCTTCTCCTCTTTAAGCAACTTGTAAAGCAAAATAATTTGTCTTGTGTCCCCAACTCCACCAAATGGTTATCAAGCACAAGGTTTCGTATTAGTATTATGAAATAAAATATAAACAAAGTAAATAAAATAAAGGAATGCAAACTATATGATGTATGTGAAGATAAAGTTGTTTTGGGGTTTTTATGAGTGATTGCAAGCAGAGAAAGTATTTTTTTGTATTTTCGAAATAATAAATTGCATAAAATATAAATGATAGTAGATGCAAAGGAAAGGTGTTTCTTATGATAAAAATCAGATGGTGGTTCATGGGTTAACTTGTCTACTCTCTTTTTAAGTTATAGTGATCACAAAACAATTCACTAATGAGAAAGATTCATGAAAATTCTATAAGTGCTTGATAAAAGGAATTAATATGAGCATCACATTCTAATATTGAGACGGAATACATCTCTCTCTCTCTCTTATACTCCTCAAGAAAGGGAAATCTCCATGCAATCTTGATTTAAGAACAAATCAAAGTATAGCTTTAAGCAATATTATATGATGTTTGAAATAAAAATATGCTACCTTGATCTAACAAAGTCATCACACTGTCACGTGATAACTATAGCACATGATTTCACTTTATCCCTAGTGAGACAGTAAAATAAATGTAAAAACCAAAGTAGATCTTGAATATTATGTGTCACAATTCAATATCCACCCCATGCTACTCCATCTAACACAGACTTCTCCCCATACAAGTTCTTGCATTCAAGTTGGATCAAAACAAGTACTGAAGAGCGGGGTGCATGATATGCCTCTATTAAAACATATTACATAAAATAGATTCCAATCTCAAATATCAAATCATAGAATAAAGATCCACCACATAGGAATTACAAATATGACCATAATCATGTTGGGCGGCTCATATGGTACTAGATCTATGAAGAACAAGAGAGAAATAAATCAAGCTACTGCCACAAACCCATATCCCGGAGGTGGACTACTCCCTCTTCATCATGGTGATGAAGCTGGAGATGTTGGAGAGGGTGGAGATCTCCTCGGAGATGGCCCCGGCGGATTTTCCCCTCCAATCTTTGCCGGATCTGACTCTGTTTGGTGGTGTTTTCATCTCTGGTGTCTCCTTATTCGAGGACATCCCGGGGGTTCTTATTTAGGCATTTTTAGGTCAAGAGAACTCCGTGGGCGAAAGAATCAAGGCGATCAGACGATCAAGGAGCAAACGAGTATGGGTGGCGCGCCCACCAGGCCTGGGTGGGCCACCTGGGCTCATTTGGCCCTCCTGGCCCTCCTGGTGAGATAACAGTGCTCCAGATGCTTCTCGTGGATAAATATTAGCATTCCGAAAAGTGCAGGTCCATTTGACTTCGTATAGGTCCTGAAACATCAAAAACATTGAAAACAAGGTTTTTCTGCCCTACAGGGTTATAACCAAAATAAAGGGGATCATTGGTAAATCCCCAAAAATCAATATAAAACATGGATATAACATTATATATGATGCAAATATGTGGGAAAACATGTTAACAAACTAGAAAGTTCATGTATGCATTTTACATGCATCAACCTTATGCATGCTTTTCCTAAGGATTAAAAATGGAATGTAATAGAGACTATAGTCCCAACGTTGCAAGATTTTTATTAAACCATATGGCTCTCAACAAAAGATAGAATATAATACAAATATATGTTGTTGGAAATGTAACAAAAGGGTAATCACTAGAATAAAGGCAACCATAGATATTTGTTCGGATTTGCTAGCCTAACATGAAAGTTTGACGCATCATGGTCAGGTACACAACACACACTATAGTTAGTTGGTCTAGGATTCAGTACTTCGAGACCACCCTTCTTCCTTTTTAGACTTGGCCTACCCTTAGCTATCATCACTAGTGGGTCTTTTGATTTCTAGACTGCAGCAACATTAACATCTTCTTCCATAGGCACACTTTTTGGTGTATTACTCACAGGTTTAGAACTTGCTGTATTTTTAGCTTTTTTCTTCCTCTTTGATGTGTCGGCAGTAGCTTTCTTCAAATCAGCCAGCTCTCTCTCCATCGCTTTCATGTGTTTATAAGAAATTTCCTTTGCTTTGTCCGAAGATGCCAAGCCGACAGCAAGCTTAGCAAAATCATTGCACATGGTTCCATAGCACAGCAATCTCATGTCTTTCCTAGATAATTTTTCTCCAGCATGCTTCTCATGAAACTACATAAGGGGGCAGAAGCGACCACCTGGGAAGGATGTAATGTTCTGGGATTTTCTTCACTACGCATAGGTAGGACATTACCTTTAGCACATGGCAACATAGCCCATCCCCATTGATTTTGCATCACTGGCAATTGTATATTTCATTATGGAAGTCAACATCAACCATGTAACTTCTCAATGCATAACCAAATATAGAGCCTTGTACCAGGAAAACCTCGTACACACCACCACCACAACCACGAGCATCGTAAGATGTAATCTTGAGGATCTCCAGCTGGAATATTTCATAGATGGGGAGGGTGTAAGTTTTTAAAATTTTGCTTCTCCATCGGGTAGTCTGACCAGACTCTAATAGTTTTTTCCCACCCTGGAATTCATGTGCATCCTCTGCAACCTCAATTTTCTCTTGCAACTTCATGTATTGTTTGAATAAACATAGAAGACTGTCATGTGAGTTCACATACTTATTAAGCACAACATTGAACCCCTCACTCCTAGCAGTGGTTTGGAGGAAAGGGAAAAACGATGCCTAAAATATGTTGGCACAAAGAACTCCCGTAGGTCATACATGTCCAAGAAATGTGCATTATCTGCAATCCCATGCCTCTCAATCATCTCCGCCCAATTCTGTTCAAACTCTTCAGCACTCAAACTATAATCAATAATCTCATTGAACTCTAACCATAAATCTTGTCGCTGGGCGACAAACGAACCAGGCTTCTCCTAAACTTTCTACATGATATGCCATCTACAAAATTTGTGGAATATGCCTGTGAAAACCGGCAGGATTGCAGACCTTATCGATCCATCCTAGTCAGTAATGATATTCGGGGGTATAACCCATCCATAGCTTCCAAAAAGGCTTGAAACAACCACACAAAGTTTTCAATCTTCTCATTCCTCACAAACCCATATCCCAACTGTATTGATTGACCATACCGATTGATACCAACAAAGGGGGAATGAGGCATGTTATATTTGTTAGTCATGAATGTAGTATCAAATGCGATACAAACATGGTACAACTTGTATGCGTCTGTCGCAGCGCCATCCATCCAATACAGGTTCTCTACTCTGTCATCTGCATCAAGTTCAAATGTAATGAAAAATCTAGGGTCCACTTTCTTCACTTCTTCAATGTACTTGAACAACTTAGGAATATCTTCGATCCTGTTTGGGTTATCAGTCGAAGTAGTGTAATTGTTGACTGCCTTACTATTGAATGGAATGTTTTTCTTGCTAACGTAAACCTCACCCACGATTTGCATGATCCTACCAGAACTCAAGTTAACCTCGTGCAGCAGGTCAATAAACTTCCTTTCCTCTTTAGGGATTCTATTATGAGATCACAAGTATTTTTTCAATGAAAATTTCTCAACCACCTCGTGAGTGTGATCTTCAATAAATTGAGTCACTGTCCATCTAGCAGCACTAGCCCACTTTACATGTATTTTCGCTTGCAATCAGTCAAGACAGTTATTTTTCAGTTCCTTTTCTTAACATGCACATCATCTAATTACGGATTTTTACCAGATTTATTGCAAACAAAAACACTCTTGTCTCTCTCGCCATCTTTGGCTGCTCTTTTAGAGGACTCAATCTTCACAGAAAAGCCTATATGTTTGGCATCTCTATTGTAATGCGCAAGTGCTGCCTCAAGTGATTCAAACACCATGCCAACATAGGGAGTTTTTGCAGTAAACCCTTATGGAGTAGACTGGAACTCGCATTCACCACCACTGTCCTCACTCGACAATGTAACACCCGTGTGCACACCTGAATGTGCACGAGGCCCAATGTCTGAAGCCCCCGCGTCACTCGTTCCTTGATCGACATTATGGTCGCTAGAAGGCCCAGCCCCAGCTACATCTGATGCTTGTCTAACAACATTTTCACACTGATTGGATAGCAGAAGGTGTTGAAGTACCTTCTTCTGGTGGCTCGTTTAGGTCGATGCCTCCAAACGAGTACTCGAAACCCCTTGGCATTGTTTCTTCCGTGGAAGTTTAAGCAATCTGATAGTACAAAAAGAAAAACAAGATACAGTCAATGACTTTTCCATAGTTTACTTCGCATAGTAAATGAGGTACCGACAACCAAGGTTTATACAAAAATCAACAACCATTCATTTCTTATTTAAAAACATACAGGTATATAAATCAAGGAAGTACCACGTGGATCAACAAGGCAACTTCTCATGGATGCAGGAAGTTTATTATAATTTCTAGTTTTTGTCGGCAAGAACAATTACATCTGCACCATGTGTCCCACTTTTTGTGTGTCCCATCCAGTTAGCTATATACATGCTGCAAAAATTCCATCAAAATGTCTTTTCTCTGTGTGTTTTTGTGAGCGCGTATGTATATTTCTTGTTTCATGTTATATCTGCACCACTGGATAAACCAATGAGAGGAAATCACTAGATGTATCAGGAAGATAACCTTACCTGACAGTAATGTAACCAAAAAGGTGAGTACCCACCCTGATACATCTAGTGTGCGGTACTGATAGAACAACCTAGCTGTGACGGGGGGAGGTATGTGCTTTTTTACACCATCTACTAGTAGAACAACTTGGTACATCTAGTGATAGACCAACCCATTACATCTGGACCTTACCAGATATGTGCTTTTTTGTGTTTATTTTTACACCATCCAGATGTAACGGGGGAGGAGGTATGTCTTTTTAAATGTAACTCAAATTGTTCTTTTTTGTGTGGATGTTGTGCTTCTTTTCTAGATGAACTACAACAGATGATATGATTTTGTAGAAGAAGCACACATCAGATGTAACAAAAAGAGGAGAGGAGATAGAGGAGGAGGAGGTCTAGGATCTTTGCATAGATGCACTTGCAGACAGGTGGGGATTTTGCAGAGAGGGACGAGCCAATGTTATTTCAAAATTCAATTGATTTGGTCTTCCTGAAGCAGAAGATATCCAGTGTAACCTTCATGGAGCAAAACCAATCTTACGAAGCCATTGGAGCCGTTTTCTCAATCTGGGGTGGGGCACGTGGGGGAGAAGAAGGGGGATTGGGGCAAGTAGATCTGGGGTGAGGCGCGTGGGGGAGGGATCTGAGGACGGCGCGCGTGTTACTTCCCGATTTGTTGTGTGCCACGGATCACGTTTCCTTTTTCGGGTAAGTTGGCCACCTGGTCAAAACTACCTTGGTGTAGACTAAAACTAGGTCGAACTCGGTGTAGTCGTGTCTTTTTTTAACGGGGAAGCGTTTTCTTTCCTTCCCTTTTCCTTTTGGAGGAAAATATCGTGTGTACTGAAATCCTATGCGCGTACGTGATCTGACTCCTTCTCCTTGTACGGTCTTACCCCTCCAAAATAAGGAGTATCTTATCGTCTAGAAGTAGAAACGGAAACTGAATCGAACCGACCACAATACGAATCCAATCTCGGATCCCCACACCAGCCCGGTCAATAAAAGCCACCTGTTCCCGTTGCGTGGCCGTGGAGAAACAAATCGATCGCTATGGAGTTGCAACGCGCCGCCGCACCGAAACGCCAATCTCTTGCCCCTCCCATGGGGCAGCTCCTTGCCTCTCTTACGATGTCGCAAGCTAACCAGGCGGCGCCGATGACGACGGCGGAGCTGGAGGCTGCCATCGCCGCGCTCCCGGGCAAGAAGCAGCGCCTCCGGGAATCGTTCGATCGCTTGGTCGCCTGCTCACCGATCCAGCTCCCTTTTACCTGGGACGACATCGATGCCCACGTATCCTCGCTGCACGCATCCATCTCCCTCCGATTCCTACAGCTGCAGGCCCTGCAGGCGCCCCGCCCCACCATCTCGGTCTCTGCGCCGGCCGTCATCCGCGCCGACGAATCGGAGGAGGACGAGGAGATGGCTAGAAACGATGAGGATGCGTCGCCAATTCCGGTCGATGAAGTGGAGAAAGATTGGGGGAACAAGAAGGCGAGACACGCTCCTCTAGGAGGCGAGCACCATGCGGGTAGAAGTAGGACCCATGATCAAGAGCTTTCCGTTCCAATGCTGGTTCATGCCCCCGACGCTGGCAACCCTATGTTCCAGCGGTCATGCAAGTCCTACCAGCTCCATCCAGAGCTGCAAGTGCCGAGGAGCAATCTTCCTATGCTCCAGCCACAGCCGTACGTGGTGCCGTACCGGCAAGAATACCATCCTAGCATGGCGATGCAAGCCCCGAAGGCCAACTATAATGTTCCTATGGTGCAGCAACCGTACATTGCTTACGGCAGTCAAGAGTTTCCTCAGGTGATAAGCCTACCACCGATGGTCATGGGCAATGTACTTCAGCATCAGTACATGGCGCATTATCAACCGTACCACCCTGCCTGGCTGAGCAATGACAATTACCATTCACTACAGCTTCAGCAGCCGCACATGACTGCCGAGAGTGGAACTCGGAAGGACGTCGATAACCTGATGACGGTGAATAAAACAACCAACTTCAAGAAAAAATGTAATAAGTCTAAGAAGAAGAAGGGCAAACCCAAAGGTAATAGTGAGACGGATGCCCCTAGGAAGTCCAAGACCGGCCCAACTCCTGATGTTGAGTGCTTCTTCTGTAAAGAAAAAGGGCATTGGAAGAGAAATTGCAAGAAATATCTGGCAGAAAAGAAGTCAAAAAAGTTCAACATGGGTACAAGTCTCATACATGCTCCCTCTGTTTTCTAATATAAGATTTTTGCAAACTATAAAGTAGTTTGCCAAAACATGTCATATTAGGGAACATAGGGAGTATTATTGTTTTATTCATTGTTGATCAACAATGTAATTCTTGTGTATTAGATATCAGATCGGTTGCTCATATTTGCAATCGGATGCAGGACCTACAGAGGCCTTAACGACTAGCGAAGGATAAGGGTGATGATGCGAATCTGGAACTCCTACCACTACATTTATGATCAGGGCTTATTTTAGAACTTAGTAATTGTTACTATGTTCTAGCCTTGAGAAAACATCATTTTTAGATTATGCTTGTTGGGAGACTTGTTTGGTGGAGAGAGTTACTCACTAATGTTCTACTACAATAATGGTTGGTCGATTTGTATGGATAATATATTTTATGGCCATGCTCCTATCATGAATAACAATGACGCTGAACATCATAAGATAGTTGATTTAAATTCCACTTGTTTGTGGCATTGGTGTTGGGGTCATATCACTAGTGGAAAACGGGCTCTACTCCTGGGCCGTAACGGGTTCTAGTCCCAATTTAGCACCCGGGACTGTCAATTCAGGACTAGAGGCCCCTATCTCTAGTCCCGATTTGCTACGAAGCAGAACTAGAGGCCACCATGTGGGAGCGCAACGCTGCGGGGGCTGGAGGACCTCTAGTCCCGGCTCGTAACACCACACCACCCAGGACTAAAGCTTTTCCTGCCGCGGTAGAGAATTCGCGTGTTTTTGTGCCGCGGCACGTTTTTGTGTTTTCTTTTTTATTTTGTCTTTTTTATTTCGTTTCCTTTTTCAATTTGTGTTTTATTATAATTTCAAACATGTTTCCGTCCATATATTCTATGCTACTACATACATAGTACACGTTGATGCATATATAATTAATATTTGATCTCTTGCGAGCATACATACATTGATATATACAACTATTTAATTACATGGAGATTACTAAATCATATTGAGTTCCGCGTCCTCCACATAATGTTCTTCCCTTTCATCAATGATCTTCTTCATCACAAATCCCGCCAATTCCTCTTGAATTCCTCGTATGCGTTGTTCTGGATAGAGCTTCTCCCGCAAACGATGAATATAACCTCGTTGTAGTTGGGAGGGGGGGCGAACTTGCACAGGGGTCGATGGGTTGAGCAAATGAACAAGGCGCCACTGGCGAAGAACCAGCAACAAACACCGAAGAAGCATAGGCAATCGCTGATGAAGGGGCGTCACTGATAGGGGTTTCACCACGTACACTCTGAAATTTGGCACATTGGGAATGAGAGTCCAACTTGCAGACGAAAAGGACGTGTCCGCCGCCGCACGAGCATTCGGTCCCAACACACGCGGTGCCGAAGGCTTCGATGACCGCTCGACGGGCGATGAGGGTTTCGGCGCGACTGGCCGAAACCCTAAGGGCGACAGACGCCTCACCTTGGGCACGACCCGCACACACGCGAAAGGCGAAGGACGATTCAAAGAGGGCGCTGAGGCCATCGGAATCGAACAAACCACCTGCAGCTCTGAAGCAGAGCTTGATGAGGACCCTAGCTCAACCACAGACAAAGGTTTTGGCATTGGTTTCATTGAGGCAACGATTGGGTTAACGACTGAGAGTTGTGAGGTGAGCGTGGGAATGTGATAGCGAGAGAGGGAACGGTGGGGGAGGAGTTAGAGAATGGGAGTGGGTAACCCTCTATCCTCTTTAGTAGTACCGTACTAAAAAAAACTACATTTTACATATCATCACTTTTTGACTAACTAGTTCATTTATTTGAACCGACTAAAATAGTGGGTACCCTTTAGGTTTCAAACTTCTATCTGGTACCTACTTTGCTAGTAGTAAGTATAGTACAATACTTTGTATTACCCTCCATGGTACTCCCTCCATCCCAAAATATAAGGTCGTCTAAGGATTAGTCAAAAGTCAACATTCTTTAAGTTTGACCATGATTATACACAAAAATATAAAAATTTATAATACTAAATTAATAACAATAGATTCACCATAAAGTATATTTTCTTAATATGTCCATTCAATATTGTAGATGTAGATATTTTTTCTAAATATTTGGTCAAAGTTAGTAAGGTTTGACTTTTGACCAATCCTTAGACGCCTTATAGTTTGGGATGGAGGGAGTAGTATAAAATATCTTTATAGATAGAGGAAATTGCATGATCCACCATCTTTCCATCGCACTTTTGCACAAAACATTTGGTAGACGTCATTTTTGCACATTTTAACAGTTTTTGGCCTAATATGCATAAATTTGGCCAGTTAGTCCTATAATGACCGATTTAACCTCATTGGTAGCAATACTGACAAGTGGTCTCCGAATACCATTGCTCCCATTCACACACAAAGATTTGAATGATGCTAAAAACTGGATACTAACGATATTTATCACTCACGATACCTTTTGGTTGCATTAGCTGGTATGTAAGAGACTTATTTCATATGAAACATCAATGTTTACACACCGTTACCAACATATCAGTCCGTCGCACATTGAATTTGTGAAGGATTTATTTGGTCGTAATAAACTTGTTTTTGAACATAACTTGTTTGTACATAAGATTTGACGTTTCATTCACATATCCAAATGTCCATCGAAGAGTTTCTTTTAAAGTGTCGGATGAACGATATATGTCTGTTTATTACACCTCACACAAAAAAACACCCCAATTTATCATAAACTTTAAGAATATTATTATTTTCCTGGGATTTATTTTCTTTAGAGCAAACACAGTGAATATGCCTCGGAATGCCATAAGTCCATCTTCTAGACAAAGTTTATACATGTTTCACTTACGATTACGAACTTTTTTGAGTTTTCAAAGTTTCCTAACAAATTTCACATTATTAAACTAATTTAAGTTGATTTATCAATGTTAGATAAAATTTGAACTATGAGTAAGTAGTAGATTGCACTTAAAGTTATACAAGTATCTTTTGAAGGTACCCAGACCCAGACTGTCAATATATGTGAAACCAATGAATTTGCTGAATTCAACTTCTTGCTAAGTATTTGCATGTACAAAATTTGTCTTTTATTTGAAAAAAATAAAAAAACATTGCATGGTGATCTCTAGCTTGTCCTACTTGCTATGAAAAATGATTATTATCAAGAGAGTTCGCATATGAAAAACAATGTAATTGAAAATATGGCCTGCCATGTATAAACATATCCTTATGCTTGATGCCGAAAGACAACACTACTAGGAAACAACCTATAGATAGACAAGTTAATCTGTGGCGCATATGTAAATCCTTGCGCCACAGAGACTTGTCAGTGGCGCACAAGGAAACATGCGCCACAGAAACATGAAAGTTCTGTGGCGCATTCTGTATAATATGCGCCATAGAAGATTGGTGGGACCCGCCAATCGGGTTGGGTTGATCAAAGTTCTATGGCGCATAACAAGATATGCGCCACAGAAGTTGCCTCTTCTGTGGCGTATATTTTATTATGCGCCACAGAACATGGAGGAGGGCCCCACCACGGAATCTAATTCACCCACGATCTGTGGCGCATTTGCGGATATGTGCCACATATATGTTTCACTTCTGTGGCGCATATCCTCACATGCGCCACGGAACATGGAGGAGGGCCCCACCACAGGGAATCAAATTCACCCACTTCTGTGGCACATATGGACTTATGCGCCACAGAAGATTGAGCATCGGTGGCGCATTTTCTCCATATGTGCCATAGATGAGGGCGTCCAGATCTATGTTAAAAAGGTAACAAAAGCTCCCACCTTATCTATCCTACCACCACCCATTTCACATCTCTTCCTTTGTACCTCCTCCCAACTCGTCTTCCTCCTCCCTTACACCCCATTTTGCCCATAGTTTCTCCATTTTCTTGTAACTAAACCTATTTTAGTCCATAGATTGGTAAGTGGAAGCTTCCCTCCAACTTGTAGATCTAAAAGTTCCTTACTTTTCTCTCTCACATGTTTATTTGTTTACTAATTTCGTCTTCACCAACTTGTAGATCTATTTGTCCACACTCTCCCATCGCGCGTTCTCGTCTCGCTATTATTGTGTCTACTAGGTGAGTACTTGGCCATGAACATGTAGGTGAAGCTTGTCACGTGGGTAGTGTGTGTGTGCGATCCATGGCGAGATGATGCTTGTGTGGTGCATGAATGTTTGCAATGGGAGGAAGTTTTTTGTTGCTTGCTTGTTGTTGTCCCGGCCGGTATGGTTGCATGGATGTTTGCCGAAATGTTGATTCATTTCCATTTTGGCAAATTTTTGCACTACCCATATGTCCTAATTTTAGGAAAGGTCATGCCGAATTTTTTCTGGCTAGCATTGATGCATGCATGTGTGTGTTCATATGGTGTGGTTCTCACCTATACTCTCTGTTTTGACCGCTCAGGAAACCATGGTCCTCATGATGAGCGAAGGTCGAATTTCTAGGTACAAGAAAGACGCGAAGGAGGACATGATTCTGAACAACAAGACCATGATAAGATGTCCATGTCGAACTTGCAAACTGCAGCGCTGGATCGACCCTGAATCTGGACAATTGGAGGGTCACCTGCTCAGGCGTGGTTTCATGCGCGACCTCAATGAGGCGCTGGCAGGACATGGTGGTCACGAAGACGTGGGCAGGCGAGAAGACGAAGAATCTACCGGGCATGATCATCATGACGAAGGAGATGCCGACGGGCCTGATCATCATGACGAAGGAGATGCCGACGAGCATGATCAGCATGGAGAAGGAGATGGCGACGGGCATGATCATCATGAAGAAGGAGAAGACGCGAACACACAGACACTGCTAACTTCGGTCTTGCCGGACCCTCATGTTCAAGAGCTGCTCCTCAAGGAGACGAGCAATGACAAAGCTGCAGCCAGAGAGAAAGCCAAGCTGGCCCAAATGGAGGTAGACAGGATGACGCCATTGTATCCTGGGTGTCGCTCCAAGGATAAACATTTGAGTGTAACGCTCAAGGCTCTGGAGATGAAGGCCGAACACAAATGGACTGATGTGAGCTTCAACGCGAACATGGAATACTGGCACGACCGACTTCCTAAGGGGAACACATTGCCAACAAGTATCGAGGAGGCCAAGAAAATCGTGTGCCCTCTTGACCTACGATACATTAAATACCACGGATGTATCAATGATTGCGCACTTTATCAGAATGAGTACGCGGATAGAACTACATGACCGGTGTGTGGCCAAGGACGGTACAAGAGAGGGAACAAGAAAGTTCCTCGAAAAGTGGTATGGTACTTTCCTATCACCCCCCATCTGCAGCGATATTTCGTAGATCCTAAGGAAGCAAAGCTCATGCAATGGCACGCGGAAAGAGAGAAACCCGAAGATGATCCAGAGAAGGGCAAGATCCTGACACACCCTTCAGACGCTAGCCAGTGGAATGCATTATACATCGAGTTCGAAGAGTTCGGGGCGATGCAAGGAACGTCAGGATGGGTATGAGAACCGATGGACTCAATCCTTTTAGAAACCAGAGTAGCACGCATAGCACCTGGCCCGTGTTTGTATGGCCGTACAACCTTCCCCCGTGGCTATGCACAAAGCAAAGGTATGTACACATGAGCATTCTTATTCAGGGGCCGAAACAACTAGGTATCGATATGCATCTGTATCTTGGGCTATTTAGAGAGGAGTTAGCCAGCTTGTGGGAAACGTCGGCCCGTACGTGGGATGCCTACACTAAAGAATATTTCCATCTAAGAGCCGCCGCTCATGACCGTGCAGGACTATCCTGGTTATGCATATGTATCGGCCTAGGTGAACCACGGACACAAATGCATGCGTCAAGTGCATGGATGAGACACCGCATCTCCAACTACCAAGGGATCCTGGGTCTTCGAAAACCGTGTTCCAAGGTACTCGAAAGTGGCTCCGCATGGATCACTCGTGGAGAAAACGTGGTGACCTGTTCAATGGTAAGGATGAGCTCGAAAGAGCCCCGCGTTCGAGGAGCGGCGAAGAAATCGAGGAGCTTTTGAATAATTGGGTAGATTGCCCTGCGCCTAGAAAAAACGACCGAGGACAAAGCCGTTGCTGGGTGTATGGAAAGCAAGGTCTGTTTTCTGGGACCTGTCGTATTGGAAGGTCCTTCACACTCCCCATAGCCTCGATGTAATGCACATCACGAAGAACGTTACCGAGAGTCTGCTTGGCACTCTACTGAACATGCCGGAGAGGACCAAGGATGGGCCGAAAGCAAGAAAGGACCTTAAATTGCTTGGCATCAAGAAAGATCGTCAGTACCCTGATAGTGATGATGATGATGATGATCATATGGAAGGGACTCAAGGTCGCTGCAAAAGATTTAACAAGAATGAGGTGGTGCTTCACGCTGCCTGCTTCACTCTGAGTCTGGAGGAGCTCGAGCAGTTTTTCAGGTGCCTCTTAGGAGTGAAAGTTCCTCACGGTTACTCGGGGAAGATAAGCAGATATCTGGACGTGGCGAAGAAGAGGTTCAGCGGTATGAAGTCTCACGACTGTCACGTGCTGATGACGCAGATACTCCCCGTTGCGATCTGTGGGATAATGGACGAGCATGTCCATGAGACGTTGTTTGGCCTCTGTAACTTTTTCGACGTCATATCTAGGAAGTCGATCGATGTGAAGCAGCTCGATAGGCTACAGGAAGAGATCGTGATGATACTATGTGAGCTTGAGATTTACTTCCCGCTCGCATTCTTCGACATCATGGTGCATCTGCTTGTACATGTCGTGGACGACATTATCTAGCTCGGGCCGACATTCCTGCACAACATGATGCCGTTTGAAAGGATAAACGGTGTCATCAAAGGATTCGTTCGTAATAGGTCTCGTCCAAATGGAAGCATAGCCAAGGGCTTTCTGATCTACGAGTGCATCTCCTTCTGCCAGAATTATCTAACCACCGAGAACGAGGATGTTGGAATACCCACAAAGAAGAACCTCGGCAGGCTCGGTGGATATGGTCACCGCGAGGGCTTCCGCTCACTGCATGTCGGCATTGATGGTCGACACACTGATTTTGAAAGGGCACACTGAGTCGCGATACAACACATTGAAGTGGTCGACCCTTGGGTCGAAGAGCACAGAAGCTTAACCGAACAGGAGTATGTCGACCAGGGCCGGCTGAGGAAGAAGGGAGACGTAACCACAGAGCACAACTCCAGCTTCACGGGTTGGTTCAAGAAAAGGCAACTGGACAATCCCCCACAGACGCCTTCTATGGAAGATCAAAAACTCATATTCTCCTTGTCGCAGGGCCCAGGGCACAACCTAAGGACCTATCAGTCATACGGCATAAACGGTTACAGATTCTACACTAAGGAAAAGGACAGGAATAGCGAATATCAAAACTCAAGAGTAACTATGTTATCCTTTGCTAATGACGAGACTACTGTGATGGAAAGATTCTACGGAAGGATCGAGGAGATATGGGAGCTCGACTACTATGGAGAGATCGTACCGATGTTCCGTGTTAGATGGGCCAAGAACATGGAAAAAGAAGGCCAGTATTTCACCGCAATGGTTATACCAGATGCCAAATCGACGAAGAACGTCTCCGCAAAAAATGAGCCTTGGGTTCTCGCTAGCCAAGTTGATCAATGCTTTTTTATTACCGAACCGTCAAAGCCCAACCGTGTTGTAGTTAGGAGGGGCAAGAGGAGCATCATAGGAATGGAAGGAGCCGCCAACGAGCAAAACTTCGACAAAAATGGCGATCCGAAGATTGAAGAGAAATTCTACAAGTACTTCGACATGCCTACTACTACTAAAGTAAGAAGGAAGACCACACTGCCTACTAAAGGTTGTCCATTCACAAGAGAAATCTCAAAGTGCACGGGCTAAAGTATTCAACCGCGACGAAAAAGGGCAAGAAGATTGTGAAGAGACACTAGCAATTGTGTGTCCTTTTGGTGATTAATTCGTGTGGGTACAATGTGATATTAGTGTGGGTATTAGTTAGAGACTAAAACATATAATGTGATATTCGTGTGGGTATACAAATTCACATTTGTTTGTGACAAGCAAACACACACATATATATATATATATATGTTTGAATAAATATGCATATGTGTTCTTGCTTTTTTGAATAAATATGCATATGTGTATATGTTCTTGCTTTTTCAAATAAATATGCATATGTGAATAAATATGCATATATTTATATGTTCTTGCTTTTTTTGAATAAATATGCATATGTATGTAATTAAAAATATTTTTTTTAAAAAAATAAAAAAATGTCTGAGACAGCCATGATTCGAACCTGGCTGCCCCAGGTGAGAGCAAGCGAGCAAGACCACTAGGACAAGTATCGGATCTTGTCATACAACGACGCCACGCTTTTTTGTACTATGCCAAATAGACGGTTCGTCCTCTCCCCCTAATCCCACCTTTCTCTCTCGATCCAACACTTAGCCAAAATCTCCCCTAATCGAGCAACCTCTCTGTCGTCGCCCGCGTGCAAACCCTAGCGCCTCCCTCGTTGCCAGAGCCCTAGCCACCGCCGCACCGGAGCCCTAGCAGCCCGTGGAGGAGGATCCACCCGACGAACCCGTGGAGAAGGAGCCGCTGGAGGAGGAGCCGCCCTACAGCCCTGCAGCCCGTGGAGGAGGAGCCGCCGTGCCGGAGCCCGCCACCCTCGTCGTTGTCGACCACCGCAGCAGTAGCACGCACGGTTCGTCCCCCACCCCCTCTGAACCCTAGTTGCTTATTTTCTTGGTCCTATATAAAGAACTGCCATGCACCCTTCTGAGATCAAGCTACCTTGCCTCCTAGGCAAGATCCCTCTCAACCTCTCCCACAAACACTAGTACAGAACATCTGACACCACAGTTATGTTCTCCTTTTTTATATAAGTAGATACATTGCAAATGTATCTATAATTTTTGATGTTCCATGCTTGGTTTTATCCACTTTCTTGTGTTTTGCCCACACTTTGGAGTACTTTTCATATGATTTCTTGGACTAACCTATTAACAAGAGCCACAGTGCCAGCTGCATGTTTTCTGCTGTTTTTGGTTCCAGGAAAGTCAGAAAATGAATATTCTCGGAATTGGATGGGACAAAAGCCAAAGTGCCTATTTTTCTAGAAGACATCAAGTGCCAGAATACGAGACGGAGAGGGGCCAGGGGGCCACCTGGCCGCGTGGCCAGGCCTGGCCCGCGCCAGGGGGTGGTGTGGACGCTCCCGGCACCCCCTCGGCCTCTCCTTCCACCAATATATTACCCTCGGGACGAAAACCCTAAGTGCCCGATCAAAAATCCACGAAAGATTCTATAGCCACCGTCATCTCCATCCCTAGATCCGGAGGGATTTGAAGCTCTTCCTGGCACCCTGCCGGAGAGGGGAATTCACCCTGGAGGCCTTCTTCATCACCATGTAAGCCTCCGGTGTGATGCGTGAGTAGTTCATCCTTGTACTACGGATCCATGTAGTAGCTAGATGGCTGGTTCTCCTCCTTTTTGCTTTCATGTTTAGATCTTGTGAGCTCCATTCATGATCAAGATCATCTATTTGTAATTCTACATGTTCTGTTTGCGGGGATCCGATGGATATTGAGATGCTATTTCAGATTGATTATTGATTCTATCATGTCTTTGTTATTTGTGATCTCTCATGCTTTCCATTGTTAGTAGCTATCTTGGCCAAGTAGATGCTAGCAACTCCAAGAGTTAGTATTTATGCTCGATAGTGGGTTCATGCCTCTGGTAATCTGGGTAAGTGACAGAAATCTCTAAGGTACTAGATGTGGTGTTGCTACTAGGGATAAAACAACAATCCTTTGTTCATAGAACAATCGTATTGTTGACTTTACACGAAGTTCGTAAAGAAATAATCAGTTGCTTGCAACTTAATACTAGAGGGGGTTCGGATGATAACCTGAAGGTGGATTATTAGTCATAGATGCAGTTGGATGGCGGTCTATGTATAATGTTGTAATGCCCAATCAAGTCTCAAAGGAGTCAAGATGATTAGTATATGCATGTATTTCTTTCTTGATGTTTGTCAATTGCCCCGCTGTAATTTGTTCACCCAGCATGTTATCTATCTGAGGAGAGCCACCTCTAGTGAACTATGGATCCCGGTCCTTTTCTTTACATACAATCTACAACTGTTTACTTCTTTGTGTTTACTTTCTGTAAACTTTTACTTCTTTCCATTCGATACGTTTAATCCTTTGTTTTCCGCAAAACACGGTGAGATTGACAACCTCATCGCAAGTTGGGGACAAAGTTCTGTGGTTGTGTTGTGCAGGTCTCCACGTTGCTACTAGCACTGGTAGTGCGCCCTGCCAAAGCTCAGCTAGTAACACCTTTGGGGTGTTTCCTTGCTCCTACTGGTTCGATTAAACCTTGGTTTCATACTGAGGGAAACTTGCTGCTGTGCTCATCATACCTTCCTCTTGGGGTTTCCAACGAGCTCTACATCAACACCACCATCAAGCATTTTTCTGGGCGCCGTGCATTGAGCCATCAAGCATTTTTCTGGCGCCGTTGCCGGGGAGTCAAGGACATCTTCACAAGGGGAATCCCTCATAACCAATCTCTTTACTTTGTTGTTTTTGTTTTGCTTAGTTTCTTTTTGCCTTGTTTGCTTGTTTTGTTATCAAAAACACACAAAAATTAGTTTGACTAGTTTGCTTTCTTATTTCAAAAACATAAAAAAATTAGTTCCTATCTTGAGTTGCCACTATGTATAGCCTTGCTCCAATCACTATGTCACCCGAGGAAATGATTTTCACTTTTAAACAAGGAATTGAGTAAAGTTTTAAAGAAGATTGGTCTAGAATCTTCGATCTACATGAAAAAACTGAGCCGAAAATGACTCAAAGCTTGTTCCTTAGCAGTTTTTACCTTGGGATTGCTCTTTGCTACAGATATGCTTTAGATGCTATTGTGGGAGGAGATTTCCTCCAATGTAATGAGGATTATGCTATTAATGCTATAAATAAATTGATCCTCACTTACAACATGCCTAGCCAAACTGATATTTCTTTCGCAAAAATATTTGCTAGGTTGAACACTCTTGATACTAGCACTACTAGCTTAAAAGATTGTTATAATACGCTTAGGGAGCATCAAAATTATGCTCCAATAAATTCTAAACCATCAAAGTGGCTCCCCACAGTAAAGATTGATATGAACACCGAAACATTTCAAGCTCGCTGTGATATCATGTCTGAATTTTGTCTTATGCCCAAAGATATTTATAAATCTCTGAACACTTGGGGGCTCACTGAAGGAGGAAAAGAAATATCTCTTGCTAATAATACTACCATATTACCTCTTGGAATAGCTGAAGGAGTTTCTACAAAGATCCTTGGGAAAACGATTTCTATTGATTATCTTGTTATTGAATGTGCAGGAAAAGGACAAATTACACTTGGAAGGTCCCTATTAGAACTCCTTGGAGCAATAATAGATGTGGGAAAGGGGACCATGCACCTTTTTTATCCACCAAACAATCATATTTTCCCCAAGGTTAAGAATAAAAGTAAGAGAGGTAAGGGCAAGAAATTTGGTCTTAATGCTTCTTCACTTGAGAAACTTGATTTTTTCTTGCTTCTTATGCCTAACTTAAAGGCGTTAAAGAAAAGTACTTATTGGGAGATAACCCAAAAGTTTTAGATGAGCCTTGGAAGTTATTACCTCTGTGATAACCGCTCCTTATCCTTTTTATTTGCTTTTTGTGCCAAGAGTAACCTCTAATGAGAGAGAAGTAATGATTGGGAAATTTGCTGTCCCGAAACAGATTTTTGTGCTTCACCTTAAAAATTCGTGAGAGAGCTCTGTATGTCAGATTGAGATGTAATTTTTTTTCTTCTGCCCCAGGTTGTTATCTAACTTTCGTTAATTCAACACTGTTTGATTTGAGCAACAGAAGGTCTTCGAAAAAATTCGTCTTTACCTGCTGGTCTGTTTTGACAGATTTCTGCCATTTTCTGCATTTGCTTTTTGTTGGTTCCTTCTTGAGTTCTTTTGGGGAATTGAGATTTTTGAGGGAAGTGCTACAGTATCTAGTGTTCTAATGGAAGTTTATTTGGTGTTAGAACTGAACCTTAATACTTATTTATCTTAAGTGCACTAATGTTGCTAATAAAGATTGTGTGAAGTTTTGTATGAAGGAAAAATTTCAGGTGTATGGAAGAAATGAGTAATGAGATGAAGGATGGACTAAAGCTCAAGCTTCGGGATGCCACACGTGTCACCCCAAGAAATATCCAAGAAGTACAAGCGTCAAAGCCTGGGGATGCTCAGGGCATCCCCTTCTTCATCAATAAAAATTCCAGGTTTCTTCCAAACGCTTCATTTTTATTGTTTCATGCACAGTTGTGTTGTTCTTGGAGAGTCTTCTTTTTTGTTTTCGTTTTGGTTTTTCGTTTGCTTTTGTTTGCTTAGTTTGCTGAATAAATTGGTTGGACCCCCTCTTTTTTTGCAAATAGTTTGGTTTGGTTTGGAAAAGAGTAGGAAAGTTCATGCTTATGTGATAAAAAGAGCTCATTTTTGATTGTGGCCTATGCTTTGTCATGCCATGCTTGATATTGTTTTGGCTTTATGCTTAGTATTCTTTGCTGTAGCATGACTTTTTATAAACAATTGAGATTGCTTAATGTGCCTTGGATGAATCATGCATTGTTTTAGCATATTAAAGCATAGTGTAGTGGTATTCTCCTTTGATGCTTTATTTGGGTTGACTTGGCGCATGCTCACACCATGTTATGACTATCTCAAGTCACCATAAGCCTTTATGATCCTTTAGTTTTCAACTTGTAGTATCACTTTATGCTTTGATCAATGATGTTTTGTTGCTCTGCATGATTATGGCCATTATTGCTCTCTTAGTTTGTCGCTCCCAGTCTTTTGCTAGCCTCCACAACAAAGTATGAGTTCCACTCATGCATCCAACTCCCTAAACCAAGTTATTCCAAAGAGTCCACCATACCTACCTACTATCTTATGCTATTCCAAGTATATTCATTCTTTTTTTTACCTTCCAAATTAAACTTGTTATGAGAAAACTAGTGATTAAAGCTCTCACGAACTTGATGGCACACTTTACTTTTTGCATCTAATAAACTTGAACCATTGGGTCCTTCTTTGTTGCATATATGCTTGCGCTTTATAAGTTGAAATTAGCAGAACCATGTTTCATGGGGAACGCTTTCAACATTGCACTTGTACTTTGTACCCCGTTGATATCATGTCCTTTTGCTTACGGATCCCGGCGGTGTGAAATAAAAGTGGAACTTGTAAGAACATGGAGTTTGTATGTGTTTTAGCGAAAGGCCTGGGCCGCTAGCCTAAGCCATGCCTAATCATGGTGGAAACTTGCAGCATCACCATAATGAGCATTCTATGAAGCATCCTCAATAAAAACCTATGCAAATAGCAAATAAAAAGATCGCTGAGATGCTCATTGTCTCCTTGCCTTGTCATTTTGATTATGGGAAAGCTCCCGTATCATGTGCAAGGGGTACCCCGTTGGCGGTTCTTAATGATACACATATACTTACAATGACAAGAGCTTACTCGTGACTGAAGTTGAGTAGCATGAGGATCGGTCTTCGTAAGTAAGGGGCATGAGATTTCGGTTTATAACTTGTCAAGCATATCCTCTTAGTTGTGTCACATTAACCTTAATCACCTTAAGGATGCTTATGATAGGGGCAATGAGAGCTAAAAGCTATAAGTACCATAATTTTTGGAAGCTCTTTATGAGACTTGAATCCCTACTTCCTTTTTACAAAGGCCTTTCTTCCACCATTATATTGAGTCTCCACCTTCTATCTTTATGCACCTACTTTGAGACCATAGTGGCCATTCTTAGTTCTATGTGCATTGTCCCAAGACTAGTTGATTGATGCATACTTTGATATTGCTTGTTTTAAACTATTTGTATCTAGTCACCCTTATGAACTTTGAAGGTGTCCTATGCATTAATATTTGCTACTCTATTGAGGGACAAGCTGAATACTATTATGCTATGTTTTCTTTATGTGAAACAAACAAACGTCTTGCAAAGCATTGTTATTCATGAATCTTTTGTTTGTGCCTTTTCATGTTGCATCATAGTTTGTTTTGCTTATTTCTAGAACTTTGTCTTTCATGTTATGATTGAAGTACTATGATCCCAGATTTGAATGTTTTACAAATACTTTGATCAAGTTTATGATGGTGCATGTCACCTAAAAAATTATTCTTTCATTTTATCACTTACCTACTCAAGGACGAGCAGGAGTTAATCTTGGGGATGTTGATACATTGTAAATGTATCTATAATTTTTGATGTTCCATGCGTGGTTGTATCCACTTTCTTGTGTTTTGCCCACACTTTGGAGTACTTTTCATATGATTTCTTGGACTAACCTATTAACAAGAGCCACAGTGCCAGCTGCCTATTTTCTGCTGTTTTTGGTTCCAGGAAAGTCAGAAAATGAATATTCTCGGAATTGGACGGGACAAAAGCCAAAGTGCCTATTTTTCCGGAAGACATCAAGTGCTAGAATACGAGACGGGGAGGGGCCAGGGGGCCACCACACCACCTGGCCGCACGGCCAGGCCTGGTCCGTGCCAGGGGGTGGTGTGGCCGCTCGACACTCCCTCGGCCTCTCCTTCCGTCTATATATTGCCCTCGGGACGAAAACCCTAAGTGCCCGATCAAAAATCCACGAAAGATTCTGTAGCCGCCGTCATCTCCATCCCTAGATCGGGAGGGATTTGAAGCTCTTCCTGGCACCCTGTCGGAGAGGGGAATTCACCCTGGAGGCCTTCTTCATCACCATGTAAGCCTCCGGTGTGATGCGTGAGTAGTTCATCCTTGTACTACGGATCCATGTAGTAGCTAGATGGCTGGTTCTCCTCCTTTGTGCTTTCATGTTTAGATCTTGTGAGCTCCGTTCATGATCAAGATCATCTATTTGTAATTCTACATGTTCTGTATGCGGGGATCCAATGGATATTGAGATGCTATTTCAGATTGATTATTGATTCTATCATGTCTTTGTTATTTGTGATCTTGCATGCTTTCCGTTGTTAGTAGCTATCTTGGCCAAGTAGATGCTAGCAACTCCAAGAGTTTGTATTTATGCTCGATAGTGGGTTCATGCCTCTGGTAATCTGGGGAAGTGACAGAAATCTCTAAGGTACTAGATGTGCTGTTGCTACTAGGGAGAAACCAACAATCCTTTGTTCATAGAACAATCGTATTGTTTACTTTACACGCAGCTCGTAAAGCAATAATCTGTTGCTTGCAACTTAATACTGGAGGGGGTTTGGATGATAACCTGAAGGTGGATTATTAGTCATAGATGCAGTTGGATGGCGGTCTATGTATAATGTTGTAATGCCCAATCAAGTCTCAAAGGAGTCAAGATGATTAGTATATGCATGTATTGCTTTCTTGATGTTTGTCAATTCCCCCGCTGTAATTTGTTCACCCAGCACGTTATCTATCTAAGGAGAGCCACCTCTAGTGAACTATGGATCCCGGTCCTTTTCTTTACATACAATCTACAACTGTTTACTTCTTTGTGTTTACTTTCTACAAAGTTTTACTTCTTTCCATTCGATACGTTTAATCCTTTGTTTTCCGCAAAACACGGTGAGATTGAAAACCTCATCGCAAGTTGGGGACAAAGTTATGTGGTTGTGTTGTGCAGGTCTCCACGTTCCTACTAGCACCGGTAGTGCGCCCTGCCAAAGCTCAGCTAGTAACACCTTTGGGGTGTTTCCTTGCTCCTACTGGTTCGATTAAACCTTGGTTTCATACTGAGGGAAACTTGTTGTTGTGCTCATCATACCTTCCTCTTGGAGTTCCCAACAAGCTCTACATCAACACCGCCATCAAGCATTTTTCTGGGCGCTGTGCATTGAGCCATCAGTAGTTGCATACTCGGTTTCATAAATTGAATACATAAATAGTTGTATTTCTTCATGGGGCAGTCAAACGAATTGATCATTGGTAGAACCAAATAGGAAGCATCAGAGGAGAAAATCACTAGCAGAAACTAAATAATTTTACAAGCTATATATACCTGTGGATAGTATGCTTCCCATGCAAATATGCAAGACCAGAGAGAATTTGATCAGTATGAAACCACTGCAAATGAGTAACCTGGTAATTTTTCATGTGCATGTACACACCATGTCCCTATCAGTTGTAACAAGAGCAACTCTAAGCACCATATAAGCTGTGACTTCCCAATTTTTGGGTGTGACATTGATCTCTCACCTTTTTTTGCAATGGTTTGTCACTAATTCTGGCATCTTAGGTATTTGTCGCTGATTAGGATGTGAAACTTTTTTCTTATTTGGTACTCATCTATTGCAGTGGTTGTAATTATTTTTAGTAGCTTTGGATCATCCTTTATGCATGTAATCCTATTTTGTTTGTGAGATATGTGCACTAGATGCTAAAGTTTGATGGAATTCTTGGATATTCAGTGAAGGCTAATCTTTTGCATGTGCCAAGTTGAATGCCGATCAATGAACTAGCTAGGCCTAGTAGTGACTGATTATTAACGAGTGGTAGATTGAGTAACGATGATGCAAGCATGGAACACATTAAACGATCTGGTTGATTTATATTTTAGTGGTAGTGGAATTGATTTGGTCTTGGGCGTTTGTTGCCATAGCTATGTAAGTTTTCAGGTATTTTAGTGGTAGTGGTATTGTAAATCATCCACCTGCATTTATAAGAAAAGTAAGAATAGTGCAAACTTAGGTACCTAATTAAGGAATCACTTCCAAAAGAACAATGGTGTTGTTTGTCACACTACCTTTATATAACCAACTCTGTTTTGGTCAAAGTACCTAAAAGCCTAGAGACAGGGAAAATAAGATCATGTGTTAGTAGTCAACTAGGAATATGATGCATGTAAAAGACAGAATTTTAAGGCAACTCATTTAATCCATTCTAGTTCCTGTGGTTCAGTTATTTAACTATTGTGAGCTCCTGATCTTGGTTCATGTGGTTCAGTTATTTAACTATTGTGAGCTCATTAGCTTGGTACCTGTGATCCACTCTGACTGAGCTTGGTTTG
This sequence comes from Avena eriantha, assembly GCA_910589775.1. NCBI lineage: Eukaryota > Viridiplantae > Streptophyta > Magnoliopsida > Poales > Poaceae > Avena > Avena eriantha. The sequence continues at coordinate 38,795,775 of OU342745.1, read as the reverse complement.
ATCCATTAATAATGTTTTATTGATAGCTTGTCCCAGGTTTTAGAACATGTCCCAGGTTTTAACTGAATATGTCCCAGGTTTTAACTGAATATGTCACAGTAGAACATGTCCTAGGTTTTAACTGAATATGTCCTAGGTTTTAACTAAATATGTCACAGTAGAACATGTCCCAGGTTTTAACTGAATGCTCTTATAATTGTTTCATAGTTTAGCTTTTTTATTTACATGTAAATTTGTTTTGCCTCTGGATGTATACAAGTTATTGGAACTTGTATACCTGAAAATGTTGTGCCTCTTGATGTATACCTGAAATGGCCTTTTCTCTTCGTTTGGCTGTTGATGATACCCTATATAGTGCAATTTTTTACTTTGTGTGTTTGGCTAGTGAAGACATCTTGTGGTATAAATATTATGGATCCATGATCTGGACTAGATCTACTTTTATTACAGGTTGAGGTAAGTTTCCAGTTCTTCTTTGTGTCCTGGCCATCAAGTTGATGACCCTTATTTGGACTATGGTGATGATGTACATGTGGTCCTATTATTTCTATTTACAAAATATGGTGTTGTCTGATTCAATGGGGCTGTGGATGGGGGCTATGAATGGGGCTGGATGGGGGCTGTGAATGGGGCTGTTTTCTTGTGTGTGAATGTTCCAGGGATTTCATTTGAGTTTCCCATTTCTCTCAAAGTGTCGATTCACTTCCGTTTCAGTTGAGAAATGGGCACTCCTAGGTCAAAAAATTAGCAAAGGTCATGCCGAATTTTTCGGCCGAGATTTGTCCTAACTTTTTGCCTCTTTTTAATAGAGTAGTGCAAACATGTCGGGCAACAACGAGGCCGGCCCTTCTAAGCACATGATCAGTGTCGAAGAACAAGCTAGACAGGCCAACTAGTCATTCTGGCGGGGGTCCCAATAGGAGGAGGAGGAGGCGATGAGGATGACACTACCACCGGAGGAGGAGGCGACCGTCGCCAGAGCTGCTGGGGACAACGAGGGAGGAGATCCTGATTACGAGGGGGATGAAGACGGCTATGATGGAACTAGTGAAGGCGGCGGCGAAGAGGATGACACCACCGATGGCGGTGCTCGCACCGATGGGGGCGAGTAACCCGGCCGCTTCTCAAAAGAAGAATAAGGAACAGAAGGAGCGGAAGGTGCCAGTGCTCACCACCGTCTGCGATGAGTTCCCTGAGGTCGTAGAAAGTGGCCTACCCATTGCGCCAGAGGCGATTGCTAAAGGGTGCGGCCTGCAACTCAGGTGCATTGTCCGGGAAAGCATGTCGATCAACACGAAGTACATCAGACATGCTGACAATGCAGCTTTGGTCGATAACCTCCTTAAGAAGCTTCACAAGTGATAAATATTCCCAGAGGGGTTTAGAAACCTCGAGAGAAAGAACCCGGTGAACAAACTAGCCCTCACGAAGATGAGTAACGCCTTGAGTAGCTGGAAAACCCGAGTGAAGACTAGCATTGACAAAGCTGAAAGCTGGGAGGTTATTAGTAAGAAAAATCTGGTGCTCAATGAAGAGGAGTTTAAGATATTCAAGGCGGATATAGCTACCGCTGACGCTATAAAATGGACTAAATGGGGAAGGAGTATGCGGGAACAGAACATAGGTAACCACTACCATGGAAGTGGCGGTTACAGGGGGAAACATGCCATTTGGAACAAGGAGGACGCCGAGCTTGAAAGCCTTGGTAAAGACAACCCTTGGCTTAAAATCACGGACTTGCAGCTTAGGCAATTTGTTCGGGCCCGCTACTACCTGGACAAGGAAACATGGGGTTCATCACCGACGATCCGGAGGTGAAGGACTTCGAGAAGAAGCTGGTAAGGAATTTATCGCTGATCTCAAGTCTATTAGGTTCTAATTAAAACAATTAAGCTAAGAATCTAAATGGGTTCACCTTTCCTTGTCTCTCTAGGAGGACGAACTGAACGCTACTGCCACAGAGTCGTCCCAGGATTCGATGGAGCCGTGGGACACGGTTTTCAACAGGGCGACCAATGCTTACAAGAAGAGGGACAAGGGGTTGCCGCCGTCCCCAGCTGGCCGTGTGTCCGGCTTCGGTACGAGCATGAAGTTCAAGGAGTACTACAAAGAGGACGCCAAGCAAAGAAGGGAGAGGAAGAACCAGTTGGCGGCTAAGGATAAAGCCATTGTTGAAGAGCTGAAGATGAAGGTGCAGACACTGGAGGAGAAGGCGGTGGACGAGAAAACGGTAGACAAGTTAGTGGAAGAGAAGCTCCGCTCGATGATCACTCCTGAGTTTTTTGAGGGGCTTACTACTTGGAATGCGGGAGGTCGATGGGGGCCGATACATCTGCCCAGCTTAAGCGGCAGCAGCTCGGCCATCAATGTTACCGTGTCGCCGGACCTGGTGACCCCGCCGGCCGTCAACGTCGGGACGCAGCAGCTCGTTTTGGTCACACCGACGCCCCCCTCCCGCCAAAGATACCAATAAGGCGCAGCCGACGGCGGTGGTGCTTTGTGAGGCACCCGAGCGGGAGATTGCAGATGATGATAGGCCAGCCGCCGGCATCGGTCGTGTCTCTACACTAGGCGAGATCCACACCATCACCAATGTAACTAATTAGTTAGTGCACGTCATCTCCTTTATGCCTTTGACGCATGACTGCTGCCATCTCATGACGCCCAACAACATGTTTTGCCTCAGGACACTTCTTGCGTACTCCTTCTTAAAGATGTCGGCAGTGAGTTGAAGGATGTTGCCAAGGGCACTCTCATACAACCTGCGAGCTGCACGATGCACAAAAATCCAATGGATGCTGACGTGATGAGGGTCAGGTTGGCTCGGGTGTTGCCAGGGTGCGACGACATGGAGCCCCCCTTTCAACCTCAGGGAGGCGATGAACACAAGACCCTTGGAGAATGCTACAACTGGCCCTTTACATGGATGAAGACCCAGATTCATCTTGCGAGGGGAGCACCAGCGCCACCTCTCAAACGATCGCCCGACCACCACCTCGGAAGCCAGCAGCCGCCGTCATCGCCACCACCAGCCGTCACCAGCAACTCTTGGCAACATGTGCACCACCACATGGCAAAGACGTTGTGACGCAACCACCGTCGCCCTGCTACCACCACCACATGATGGCACCCATGAAGATGATGATGAATTGGTCAACGTTGACGACTTCATCAACACCGGCGCTGCCAAAGGATTGTATATGGCTTATGTGGATGAAGAACCCTTCACAGCTCGTGATGACCATCAAGCTGGTCGGCCCAATACATGCACGCAGCGCCTGGTCTTCCATGGTCTTTCTCAAGAGACGCCTCTGGCCGCCGATCCACCACAAGAGAAACCGGGATTGGTTTTCAGCCCCAACACACTCTGAAAGGCGGCTGATGAGCAGATGGCAGTGGCTGACACTGTTGTGAAGAAGAAGCACTAGAGGAAGAGAGGTAATAATAATAATAAGAAGGGTGCGAGCCAGCCTCTTCCGAAGAGGATCCGGGGCCAGGACGCCATTGTCGTACCATCCACACAATATGGCTTGCCCCGAGTGCATGTAGCTGGTGATCCGATATTGACTCCGGATATGATCCACATTGCGGTTGGAGCCATGTTAACTTTGCACGAGGGTGTCAAGACACTAGAGGGCCTCCTTCTTAAAGACGAATATCCAAATTACCCGGTTTTCACGGCCAAGGTGCCATTGGACGTGGGCTTCGTCGATGAACCCCCCGCAGATATATTCTTCATAGCGTTCAAGGACATATTCAAGCTGTTTCTGACAAAATGGCTGGACTATAACTTGGTCTGCCTATACGCGCTCAATCTGGCGATCAAGATCAAGAGAGAGAGAGAGAGTACCCTGGAAATCGCGATAGTGGATCCCTACTACATGCGGGACAGCCAGTTGGTCGAAGGATCAGAGACACGGACCAAGGCGACGGTGTACCTTGAGAAGTTCATGGTGGACAACAAGAGGAAGGGCACACTTCTTTTGCCTTTCTTTCCCAAGTAAGTACACACACTCGCTCATCGCCACCGTAACTTATGCATTTCTTATAGATTTCTTCCTTTGCTCTTTTTCCAACATTCCGTTCCAATTGTGTTGCGCAGAGACAAATACTGCACACTCATCGTCCTTGCCTCCCGAGGTATTCGCTAGCCACGTATTTCGACTCGGGAGTTTGACGAAGAAGAAAGACTACACCAGAATAAGGGGTGTTCTCAATGAGGCTCTCGAGGGTTACACCAAGAAGGGATGCACCTCCGTAGATAAGGGGGAATGTATCAAGGATGGCAAACACGTGTTCAAGCACATGCTCGAGTTCCCCTGCGTCAAGCAGTCGACTACTGGTGCCAAGGAGGCCTTCTACGTCCTCCATCACCTTAAAGGCTATGTTCAGGATTGCCAGAACCTAACGCTGCCATCTAGTCTCCGAGGATGGGCCGAAACTTTGGCGCGAATCAACGATGATGATCTTAGAGAAGACTTCCATCGCATTCAGATGAAGTTGTCGCAAATCATCATTGAAGATGTCAACACAAGGGGGGTGCCCTACAACAAGCCAGAGGGTTGAGTAAGAGGGAGATCGAAGAACGCCTCCGTAAGCAGGGTGACACAAGGACGTGGATGACGAAAGAGGGGTATCTACCATTCCCGAAGCCGAGCGAGCAGAGGATGTCTTCATGATCGATGTGTGCCTCTAGCATGATCCAGTGTGTGTATATTCTTGATGGAGGCCTGCTCTATTAGTGTGTGTGTCATGAACTTTACTACCTCGTGGTCGAAATGGTCATTGTTGTTAGACTTAAACTACCTTGTGGTCGTGTTCTCGTTGAACTTATTGCTTCTATGATGATCTATCTTTTAGGTTTATGGATCCTTTGTTTTGTATTTTGCGAACATATATATATATATATGGATGTGAACCCTTTATTAATTCTTTTCGTTGTATTTTTACTAATATGCCTAGTCGTCTATAGAGATGGCGACGAGGTGGTATGTGGTGTACATGGGTAGGGTTCCAGGAGTCTACGAGGAGTGGGAGGATTGTCACAAACAAGTGAACAACTCCAGCGGCAACATCTACAAAGTATACGCGACTAGAGAGGAGGCGGTAGCCAAGTGGAGGAACCACTTATGGAAGAAGAACCAGATGAAGATATTGGTCGGGATAATGCTCTTGCTCACCATTATCACAACTGTATTCTATTTGATCCTTGTGTAGGCGGCGGTGGCCACTTCATATTTGTAATGTGAGATGATATGAACTTTGTATTCGGCACTTGTGTAAAAATTCGGCACTTGACACTATATATGTATCTCAATCAGGCTCTAAGTGTTTGTATTATATATATGTCGGTTTTCATGCATCTACTACTTGTGCAATGTACTTTATACTCATCTGCATAAATACTGTATAAATCCTATATAACTACCTGATTATACACCAGGAATGTATTTTACTTCGAATACGTGTTACACAATCGGTGGCACATATAATTATATAGTCAGTGGTGCATGGGCTTTCTGTGGCGCATATATGTAAATGCGCCACAGAAGTTCTTCCTGTGGCGCATATGAAGAAATGCGCCACATGAAGTAGTTATCAGTGGCGAGGTAACAGTGGCGACTAGGATATGCGCCACATAAGTCCCATTTCCATGCGCCACAGATAGGTTGTTTCCTAGTAGTGCAATCTAAACAACCTAATATATGTACAACATACTTTATGGTAATGTTCTGATATTTGGTAGATGAGTGCATCTTGGCATGGTGAACAATAATGCTACCAGTACTACAGTTTCCAAAATTTAGGAATAAAAATCATTTTCAAATTTGAACTACAAGTAAACATCATAGAATGCTCTTAAAAAGATACAAACATCTTTTGAGTCTTTATGGAACCGAGGCAGTCAATACTTCAAATTTGAACTACGAGAGTTCTGTAGGATTAAAATTCTTGCTACGAATATGCATGTTGACAATTTGATCCTCACTAGCTATGAATAAAAATAATGAAATCCCTAAACATGAAGCCTTCTTCATGGCGTCCTCTTTTGTGTACTACTATTTTCACTAACAAATAATTAATAACCGTGAGTCATCATAAATTACAAAAAATAGTTACACAATATATATGGCGCACGGTGTATGAACACTCTTGGTTTTCAAGCCGAACGACGATGGTAACAACCATATGCACATTGTATTGTAATGTTCCCATATTTGGTAGATGTGTGCATCTTGGCAAGGTGAAAAATGGTGGCAACCATAGTTTCCAACTTATAGGAACAATAAAACTGAAAGCGACAAGATATTTTTTGTAAGAAATTATGAAGAAAAATGGCTCACAGTACCACAACAACAGCCCTAGTTTTCAGACAAAGCGTGGACCTTGATACAATTATGATTGATTACCATGTTTTATGAGTTCTCAAGCTTCCGAGCCAACTGTTTTACTTACTTAATTTTAGGGTGCTTCGTGCTAAATGTATGGACATCGATGTAATTTTACCTTTTTTAGGTCCTTGATGTAAAATGTACTTCCATCGTCCGTGTAAGATTCGAACCTAGAAGCAAATGGTAAAATTTAAATGTATTTAAGATTATTAGTTGTCAATGAGTATGAACATTCTTGGAATTTCAAGCCGAACGACCAAGGTCATGGCCATATCAACATCATACTTTATGTTGATGATGATCACATATCCAAGAATTGGCATGCCACCAAATTTGGCCATATATTTTGAAAACAAACAAATAGGAAGTAGAGGTATGAAGAGTATGGCTCGATCAGGTGCTCTCTCGAGAATGAGCCGAACCTGACTGTTTTATTTCTTTGCTTAATTTTGGGGTACTTCATTCTAAATGTAAGGATCTCGATGTAATTTCCCCCTAACGTGGGCATACCTTACAGGTACTCGAGTTTGGTATATACGGCGTGATCTAGCAGAAGCCCACGGCGTTATCAGGGCCCAATCCAGGATTCGGGTGACCTACAAAGACTCCGACTGCTTGCGGCACAAGGCAAAGCCTAAAGATAGAAAGTTTAAACAGGCGAACTCTAATTTGTAACTGACTCGACCTGCTACCTGAGACCTAGCCTATCTATATAAAGGCTAGGAGGGGCGGCGAGGAGGACAATTACAACTCTAGGTTCCACAACCTCGCCAGATTGCATCTGCACACCCCTGTAACTTTCGACTCCCTCGATAATTCCAAGAGCAAACAAGCAGGAGCAGGGACCTCTACGAGACCTGAACCTGGGTAAAACTTGCGTCCTTGTGTGATTGTTTTCTAGCCAATTGATGCCTCCAGTGCTCCCTCCTTCTCCAAAAGCCAAGTCCATAACAATGGGCATTGATGATTTTAACCCTCGTCAATTGGCACCGTCTGGGGGAACTGGGAGTGGTGATGTCGCGGCTTCTTCTACCCCAACAACCGCGATCTACAAATCTGCAATAGTAGAGACTCGCCTCCTCTTCGGCGCCTTTCACTTCACCATCCACATGCCAGCCACTCGCCCGGCTTTCGAGTCCGTGGGCGAGGGAATCAGCCTAGCGATCGGGAGCCTACGCTTCCAAGTTGGTCAACTGGGCACGCTCTGCCTCCCTGATCAGCCCGCGGTTCCCTCGATTGCTCCATCACCATGGTTTCCACCGCTGATCGGCACCCTCAGCGAACTCAATGCCCCGACTACAGTCGGGAACGCGATCAACGACAAAAGTTGTGGATCCGATCTAGGTGATCTAGCCACTGAAGATGGAGCCTATGGCTCTGGATCTGAAAGCTGCGGAAGCAACAACTTCCCCAATCACTACCTGTGCGCCGTCATCAACTCAGGCGACACCGGTACTGGTCAATCGTGAAAATGCCGGCACCGGTACTGGTCTGACCAACGGCGGCAGCCCAGTCGCAAACGGTGGTCCCACCAACAACGGTACGGGAGGAGAACCGCACCTCACGGCGAATGAGAATACCGGAGAGTGCGTGTAGATCCACCTCAATGACAACAAGTGGGCTCTCTATTGAGAACCCCTGCGGGGTAACCCTCTGCCCCTAAACTCATCGCAAGACATGCTGATGGGTTACCATTGGCTGCTCAAGGAAGAATACAAGCGCCAACAACAAGTAATCGTGCAACTCGAGGCGCGTAGAAAGGCGGCAGACGAGTCGAGCATTCGGCGGGCTCAACTCTCTTCCATGGGAGGATCCTCCTCCAAGGGCAATGACTACGTGGCAGCGAAGATACGCTCTCGACTGGCCCACCTCACTGACAAAGAGCGAGAAGAGGCTGCACAAGTCCTCGACTTCGGGTCCATGATGGTCGATACACGGGGCAACGTGCTCCCGAAGACGCCACAGGCAGCGGTGACTGTAGCCACCATGTACCGCCTCAACAACCAGCCTCCGGCTAGGGATTTGCGAGCCGCCATGCACCGATCTACGATCATAGGCTAATCGAAGATGCCATCATCAAGGATCCGATGCCAGAGCTGGAAAAGAGCAAATCTCTGGACAAACGTTACTCCTCGCCCTCGTCTAGCAATGATAGCCATGACTTGTCTCGATGTCGCCGCTCGTGGCGACACGACCACGACTACCACATGGATCACACAACGCAAGGTCGACAAGATGCGTGCAAGGCGCGCTCGTTCGACTGATTCAGAGGACGATGAAATAGAGGTCTGCGGCACCAGATGTTTCAGCAGACCCATCAGGCAAAAGCGAATTCCCAAAGGGTTCAAACTCCCATCAAAAAACACAAAAATTTGATGGCCTACAGGACCCGAAAATTTGGCTAGAAGATCACATCTCCTCCGTTAGGCTACACAGAGGAAGCTCGAGTACGGTGATGCAATGCCTCCAGCTACAGCTACAAGGCATCGCTCGAGCCTAGCTTCAACCTCCCGCGTGGATCTATTTGCAGCCGGGAAGAGCTGGTCTACAGCTTCGTGTGAAACTTCAAGGGTACTTAAAAAAGGCCCGCGTCAATCGAAGAGTTAAGAGGCTGCCACCAAAGGTCTAGCGAGTCGTTGCGCTCATACATCTAGAGATGGTTTATCATGAAGAATTCCGCAGAAGATATCTCCGAGGATCGCACAATCGATTCGTTCAATAGCGGCATGCGCCGTAGAGAGCTCAAGGAGGAGTTGGGCCGCTCGAAGCCCAAGATGATTGACCACCTGATGGAGATCGCGAATAGGTGGGCCGATGGAGAGGACTCGGTGAAAAACCGTGCCTACTCCGACGATGACGATGAACTCGGGCATAGACGCGACCGCCGAGGGAAACATCGTATGCGCCGATATGAAGACCGCGAAGAGGTCGACATGGTCGCAGCCAGCTACGCCAATAAACGCGACGAGAACCGCAACAGCAGATACCGCAACGATGGATACCGCGATAGCGGAAAAACCACGCAAGTGTGGCAGCGCCGTATTCGCGATGAGGCACTGATACGTCGCAAACGTATCCATAATTTTTGATGTTCCATGCTTGGTTTTATCTACTTTCTTATGTTTTGTCCACACTTTGGAGTACTTTTCATATGATTTCTTGGACTAACCTATTCACAAGAGCCACAGTGCCAACTGCCTATTTTCTGCTATTTTTGGTTCCAGGAAAGTCAGAAAATGAATATTCTCTGAATTGGACGGGACAAAAGCCAAAGTCACTTTTTCACCGAGGGACACTTGGAGCCAGAATACGAGACGGAGAGGGGCTGGTGCCCGGCCACACCACCTGGCCGCGTGGCCAGGCCTGGTCCACGCCAGGGGGTGGTCTAGCCGCCCTAGGCACCCCTCGGCCTCTCCTTCCGCCTATATATTGCCTCTGATACGGAAACCCTAAGTACCCGATCAAAATTCCATGAAAGAGTCTGTAGCTGCCGTCATCTCCATCCCTAGATCGGGAGGGATCTGAAGCTCTTCCCGGCACCTTGTCGGAGAGGGGAATTCACCCTGGAGGCCTTCATCATCATCATGCAAGCCTCCGGTGTGATGCATGAGTAGTTCATCTCTGGACTATGGGTCCATGTAGTACCTAGATGGGATGTTCTCCTACTTTGTGCTATCATGTTTAGATCTTATGAGCTCCGTTCATGAACAAGATCATCTATTTGTAATCCTGCATGTTGTGTTTGTAGGGATCCGATGGATATTGAGATGCTATTTCAGATTGATTATTGATGCTATCATGTCTTTGTTATTTGTGATCTTGCATGCTTTCCGTTGTTAGTAGCTATCTTGGACAAGTAGATGCTAGCAACTCCAAGAGTTAGTATTTATGCTTAATAGTGGGTTCATGCCTCTGATCTGGGGAAGTGACAGAAATCTCTAAGGTACTAGATGTGCTGTTGCTACTAGGGATAAAACAACAATCCTTTGTTCACAGAACAATCGTATTGTTTACTTTACACGCAATTCGTAATGCAATTATCCGTTGCTTGCAACTTAATACTGGAGGGGGTTCAGATGATAACCTGAAGGTGGATTATTAGTCATAGATGCAGTTGGATTACAGTCTATGTATAATGTTGTAATGCCCAATTGAATCTTAAAGGAGTCAAGATGATTAGTATATGCTTGTATGCTTTCTCGATGTTTGTCAATTGCCCCGCTGTAATTTGTTCACCCAACATGTCATCTATCTTAAGGAGAGCCACCTCTAGTGAACTATGGACCCCAGTCCTTTCTTTTACTATCAATCTATTACTGCTATGTGTTTAATTTTTGCAAACTATTACTTTCTTCCACTCGATACATTTAATCCTTTGTTTTCAGCAAAACCAGTGAGATTGACAACCTCATCGTAAGTTGGGGACAGAGTTCGGTTGTTGTGTTGTGCAGGTCTCCACGTTGCTGCTGGAACCAGTAGTGCATCCTGCCAACGTTCAGCTAGCAACACCTTTGGGGTGTTTCCTTGCTCCTACTGGTTCGATTAAACCTTGGTTTCATAACTGAGGGAAAACTTGCTGCTGTGCTCATCATACCTTAGTCTTGGGGTTCCCCAACGAGCTCGATATATTTTGGGCCATCAGGCACCCACAACATCCATCCAGGACAAACTGTCCGGATCATGCAACGTGCATTTCTACATCGAGAAACACGACGGCAAGAAAAAGTCCAGCCACCTCCTAAAGGACAGCCACGAATTCCTCAAGCTCCACGAGGGCCTGACCCAGATGAATCATGATGCGATTAACCAAGGCTACGGAGCTACCCCGGGCGTTGTGGCACATGGAGCTCCTCTACCATCGCCAGGCCTGATACCTCCTGCGGCTGCACCAGTCCAGAATCATGGAGGCAAACCATACCCCCGACCACTGGGGAACATGGGGATGATCCAGAAGGGTCACCCCCTTTTAAGGTCCTTGATATAAATTTTACTCCCACCATCCGTGTAAAATTAGAACCTAGAAGCATGTGGTAAAATTTTAAACATATTTAAGATTATTAGTTGTTGATGAGTATGAACATTCTTGGGTTTCAAGCTGAATGACCAAGGTCATGGCTATATCTATCATACTTTCTGTTAATGATTCGTGATCTTATATCCAAGAAGATTATGGCTCAATCAGCTTCTCTCACGAGAAGGAGCAAAACATGAATGTTTCCCCTGCTTAATTTTAGGGTGCTGCATTCTAAATGTATGGACCTCAATGTAATTTTACCTTTTTAAAACGTATTTAAGATTATTAGTTGTCGATGAGTATGAACATTCTTGGATTTCAAGACGAATGACCACGGTCATGGACATATCTGCATCATACTTTATGTTGATGATGATCACATATCCAAGAATTTTCATGCCACAAATTTGGCCATATTTTGAAAACAAACGAAGAGGAAGTAGTATGAAGAGTATGGCTCAATTAGCTTCTCTCTCAAGAAGGAGCCAAACATGACTGTTTTCCCTGCTTAATTTTAGGGTGCTTTGTGCTAAAAGTATGGACCTCGATGTAACTTTACCCCTTTTTAGGTCCTTGATGTAAAATGTACTCCCACCGTCGTGTAAAATTCAAAGATAAAAGCAAGTGGTAAAATTTAAACGTATTTAGGCTTACCTGTGAATGAGTATGAACAATCTTGGATTCCAAGCCGAACAACCAAGGACATGGCCATATCTACATCATACTTTATATCGATGATTCATGATCCCATATCCAAGAATTTGCATGCCGCCAAATTGGGCCATATTTTGAAAACAACAGAAGAGGAAGTGGTATGAAGAGTATGGCTCGACCTGCTGCTCTCTCGAGAAGTAGCCGAACCCGACTATTTTTCCTGCTTAATTTTAGGGTGCTTCATGCTAAATGTATGGACCTCGATGTAATTTTACCTTTTTAGGTCCTTGATATAAAATGTAACACCACCATCCGTGTAAAATTCAAACATAAAATCAAGTGGTAAAGTTTAAACGTATTTAAGCTTATTAGTTGTCAATGAATATGAACATTCTTGCATTTCAAGCCGAACTACCAGGGTCATGGATATATCTACATCATACTTTATGTTGATGATTCATGATCCCACATCGAAGAATTTGCATGCCGCCAAATTTGGCCATATTTCGAAAACAAACAAAGAGGAAGTACTATGAAGAGTATGGCTCGACCAGCTTTTCTCTCGAGAAGGAGCAAAATATGACTTTTTTCCCTGCTTAATTTTAGGGGTGCTTCACGCTAAATATATGGACCTCGATGTAATTTTACCTTTTTTAGGTCCTTGATGTAAAATATACTCCCACCGTCCATACATGTAAAATTTATACCTATAAGCAACTGGTAAAATTTAAACATATTTAAGATTATTAGTTCTCAATGAGTATGAACATTCTTGGATTTCAAGACGAACGACCAAGGTCATTGCCATATCTACATCATATTTTATGCTCATGATTCATGATCCCATATCCAAGAATTTGCATGCCGCCAAATTTTGCCATATTTTTTAAGTAAACAAAGAGGAAGTAGTATGAAGAGTATGGCTCGATTAGCTTTTCTCTCGAGAAGGAGCAAAACATGACTATTTTCCCTGCTTAATTTTAGGGTTCTTCGTGCTAAATGTATGGACCTCAATGTAATTTTACCTTTTTTAGGTCCTTGATGTAAAATGTATTCCCACCATATGTACGTGTAAATTCGAACCTAAAAGCAGGTGGTAAAGTTTAAACATATTGAAGAGATTATTAGTAGTAGTCGGTGAGTATGAACATTCTTGGATTTCAAGACAAACAACCAAGGTAATGGCCATATCTACATCATACTTTATGTTTATGATTCGTGCTCCCATATCCAAGAATTTGCATGCCGCTAAATTTGGCCACATTTTGAAAACAAACGAAGAGGAAGTAGTATGAAGATTATGGCTCAATCAGCTTCTCTCACAAGAAGGAGAAAAACATGACTGTTTCCCCTGCTTAATTTTAGGGTGCTGCATTCTAAATGTATGGATCTCAATGTAATTTTACCTTTTTTTAAACGTATTTAAGATCTTTAGTTGTCGATGAGTATGAACATTCTTGGATTTCAAGACGAACGACCAAGGTCATGGCCATATCTACATCATACTTTATGCTAATGATGATCACATATCCAAGAATTTTCATGCCACCAAATTTGGCCATATTTTGAAAACAAACAAAGAGGAAGTAGTATGAAGAGTATGGCTCGATTAGCTTCTCTCTCAAGAAGGAGCCAAACATGACTATTTTCCCTGCTTAATTTTAGGGTGCTCCGTGCTAAAAGTATGGACCTCGATGTAATTTTACCCCTCTTTAGGTCCTTGCTTTAAAATGTACTCCCATCGTCCGTGTAAAATTTGTAGATAAAAGCGAGTGGTAAAATTCAAATGTGTTTAAGCTTAGTTGTGAATGAGTATGAACAATGTTAGATTTCAAGCCAAACGACCAAGGTCATGGCTATATCTACATCATACTTTATATCGATGATTCATGATCCCATATCCAAGAATTTGCATGCCACCAAATTGGGCCATATTTGGAAAACAAACGAAGAGGGAGTAGTATGAAGAGTATGGCTCGATCAGCTTTTCTCTCGAGAAGGAGAAAAACATGACTATTTTCCCGGCTTAATTTTAGGGTGCTTCGTGCTAAATGTATGGACCTCGATGCAATTTTACCTTTTTAGGTCCTTGATGTAAAATGTACCTCCATCGTCCATACGTGTAAAATTCATACCTAAAAGCAAGTGGTAAAATTTAAACGTATTTAAGATTATTAGTTGTCGGTGAGTATGAATATTCTTGGATTTCAAGATGAATAACAAAGTTCATTGCCTTATCTACATCATACTTTATATCGATGATTCATGATCCCATATCAAAGGATTTGCATGTCGCCAAATTGGGCCATATTTTGAAAACAAACAAAGAGGAAGTAGTATGAAGAGTATGGCTTGACCAGCTGCTCTCTCGAGAAGGAGCCGAACCCGACTATTTCCCTGCTTAATTCTAGGGTGCTTCGTGCTAAATGTATGGACCTCAATGTAATTTTACCTTGTTAGGTCCTTGCTGTAAAATCTACTCCCACCGTCCGTGTAAAATTCGAACATAAAAGCAAGTGGTAAAATTCAAACGTATTTAAGCTTATTAATTGCCAATGAATATGAACATTCTTGCATTTCAAGCCGAATGACCAAGGTCGTGGACATATCTACATCATACTTTATGTTGATGATTCATGATCCCATATCGAAGAATTTACATACCGCCAAATTTGGCCATATATTTAAAAAACAAATGAAGAGAAAGTAGTATGAAGAGTATGGCTCGATAAGCTTCTCTCTCGAGAAGGAGCCACACCCGACTATTTCCATTGCTTAATTTTAGGGTGCTTCATGCTAAATGTAAGGACCTTTATATAATTTTTTCCATTTTTAGGTCCTTGATGTAAATTGTACTCCCACCGTCTGTGATGGTCCCATATTTGGGCGTAAAATGGGTGTGAATCATGGCATGGTAACACTGTTTCCACTCGGAGTTTCCAACCATGAGGAAAGGAAAAAAATCAATTTTCCAAGTGAGAGGAGTGTATTTCTGTAAAGCAATCAGGAAGAATATGTATTTCTGTAAAAAAGAAACAAAGAGAAAGAACAGAAACTATGGGCACAAAGGAAGCAGCTCGAGAGAGCAGCGAAGAGGAGGAGTTGAAGACGGTGCGATATGAGAGCATAGCTGTGATGGCTTTCTAACACGAGGTACAGGGTACAATCACCTAGTAGTACTAGTAGTACGGAACTAGTACTAGTAAATTTTAGGACCTTTACTATATATTTTATGCACGCAAAACAAATAGTGTTTTCTCTCTCCTTCACTGCCTTATCACCATCCCCACACCCCGATTAGGTGATCTCTCGCTCGTCCAAAACATGGCGCTGCGCACGTGTGTCGACCTGCCTTGTCGTTGGCTCCGTGTTAGTATCAGGCGGGCTGTGTAGAAGGAACCATTTTGGGGCTTGGTGATAAAAGGTACAGTACTCACACTATTATTAGAGTCAGAGTTCAAACTTTCGTAGTTTTGAAATTTTCACTTCCTTCCCAAACATCCGTAGGGAAGGTTATTCAAAATATTCAAAAGATAGTGGTGCACAAGGGATTGTTTATACTGTCTGTAGTACGTCCCATTGCATGCGATGCACCTCATTATGATCTGACCAGCTTTACCACTAGTCAGTAGTACTCCATTGTCGTTTCATTTTACACCCTGTGAAGAGGAAGCCACCAAGCACACCCGCAACACGCTGGATCAAAAGTACAGTAGGAGTAGTCTGAAGGTTATGGCTCGGCCGCTCGCTCGAGAAGGACCCGCACCCGACTATTTTGCATTGCTTCATTTTAGCGCCCTTTGTGCTAAATGTATGGACCTTTATGCAATTTTCTATTTTTAGGTCTTCGATCTAAACTGTACTCCCACCAACCTTCTCAAATTTTAACTAAACGTAAGCGTGATAGGTTGCTCTTAAAATTTTCGAAAAATCTTTTGAACCTAAGCAGGAATTCGGTACATTGAAAAACCACCAAAAGTTCTGAAAAATTCATGTTCTTGCTATGTATCCGCATCCCGAAAAAGTTTACATGGTTTTCATAACATTTCAAAAAAAGAATAAGAAGTATAATATTTTTTTGTGGCATCATGTTACGTGTATGCGGAAACACGCGTTATAAAAGTATAATACAAACATTATTAATTATTCTTTGATTTCGATAATACTTTATGTTAATAAAATTAGGTCAAACTTGATCTACAAGTAATAAATTGTAGGTTGCTTTGAAAGTTTTATGAAAAAAATCTTTTGGAGGTACCCATCGAGTGGTTAATTAATATATCAGAAACCATAGAGAGTTTTGACAAGTGGTTTGACTTCTAGCTAACATTTTGCATCATGAAAATTTTGAACACCTTTTGAAAACGATCACATGAAATAGGGAGAGAGGGGAAATGATTTTTCTATTCTCTATGGGTAACCCACAAGCTTGAGGTGTACCTTAGGCTTAAAGATACAAGCTTTATTTTCTCCACAATGTATATGGTGAACCTTAGCGGATGCCACATACTAGGCCTTAAGGTGTGCTTTTGTACACATTGTTGATGCACTTATTAGGGAAAAAGCAAATAGTATATTAGTACTAGTACACTAGTATAGTAGTACTCATTTATTTTCATAGACATATGTTCACCTCTGTCCACACGTTGTACATGCTGAGAGAATAAAACGTAGGCAGGGTAAAAGGGGCTTGTTGGTTTACAGCCCGAAAGTTCTCTGGCGAGTGCATCTCAGTACCCGAGTTGGCATCAATCTCGTGGAGGGTCCATAGTAGAATCGCCAATTGTCCAGAAGGGCCAAATGGGGGTGAATACAAATCTAATAGCCAAATTGTTGGGGGAATACCCCCGGGTAGGGTCACGCCGTGGTATAAAAGCCGAGTTAGCCGAGGTTCGGCAAGGCCAAAGCTGATGCTGGCTAGGTCACCTAAAGGCAGGCCGAATTACGGGGTGATCCGAACCAGGGGGCGTTCGCCTGACTAAGTCTCAACCGACTTAAGGAGTAAGTTGGAGGTGTCTGTTTTATTTGTATGCAGGAACGGGCGTGGCCGGATCAACTATGATCCGGGTCACGTCTAGCTTCTAGGAGAAGGAAGGAATCTCGCTGGTCAAAAGAAGTCCCGGTACGCACTACCTGAGCGAAGCAAGCAAGGACAGGACCACCGGGGCGTGGCCGACAAGGGTGACGACGCCCGTGTCGGCTGACGCGGGCGCCGCAGAGGCTCACGTAGCCTCTGCATGTGTGACGCGGGGGAAAAGCACCCCGGTCGACTTACTACTTTGGGAGGAAGCATATTCTCAGGAATATGCTTCCACGTATGCCCTAGACAGAGACCGAGCTCCCTCTATAAAAGAGGGGCTAGCGTTTCAGTAGAGGGGGTTGGTTTTTTACTATTCTGGTTGGGCTAGGGTTTTAGGTGCGATCTGTGGGTGAGAGTAAGAGAGCTCCTTCTTCCTCCTCTCGCCAATACAGCTCTAGGAGCACATGTAATCTTGGGAACTGAGCAATACAAACTTCTGTGTGGATCCCCGCATCCGCCGTAGCCGCCAGCGAGGAGGCCCCTGCCGGTCCCGGACAGATCCTGCTTAGCTAGGACCCCTACGAGGAGGTTGTCTATATAAGGCTGGAGAACCCCTACGACACCAGCATCGCCGACCCATGGTCTGAGGTAACCAGGGTTTTCTCACCTTCCCTTGTTCTTCCCCCGTTCCCATCGTTGGATGTTAGATCGTATGTTATTAGGGCTCGACTGTTCGTATTTTTTATAGTAGCTAATCCTCATGTGTTAGATCTCAATTTTCGATGAATCCCCCTGTTCGTAGTTGGGATCAATATTCGATTTGGTTTGAGATTTGGGAAATAATCGGTAGATCTCATTTAGTTAATTTATTCAAAAAATCAATCCTGATAATCAAAGTATCTCAATCATGTCCTTATTTCACTCTACTGTTTTTTCCAACAGGAGGATAGCAGCGACCTCCGCAGCGACAACGAGTCCAAGGACACCAAGACTCGTCATGTGCTGAGGAGGCTAAAGTCCGGTTAGTACAACAACTTCTTCGTCGGGCGACGTGTACATGTGCCCCTTCAACTCCGCGGCACGGACTTCAACTCCCTCGTGAAGCATGCCTAGGGCGTGAGGACCTGCGGCGAGTCCATGTACGTCCATGGCTTCAGGGCCAAGCACCAGGCGCTCGGTCTTCACCTCCGCAACCTCCAGACGGTGGCTATCGAGGAGGGTCGCATGCCCCTGATCAGACCCAAGGCGCCCAAGGTCAAGGGGCTAGGCAGCAAGAAGTGGAGGAGGCGCCAGAGGGAGGAGGCCGATGCCCTCCTGGCAGAGGCCACGAGGGGCCACTGATCAGCTGCTGCTGCTGCTGTAAAGTAGCTTCTTTTGTCTTGTCTGTGTTGAAGCAGTCCGCTGCTGCTGCTGAGCAGCCTAATTGTCGAACCTCGTTAAGTACCATACTATATAACCTATATTAGCTGCTTTATCTACATCTGCTCTGTTTGCTGAATTTATTTATGGTGCTAGTTTGTTTTGCTGCTCTAGATTTGCTACAAGATTGGGAAAAACAATCGCAAAAGGAACAATGAATGAAGAGAGAAGCTGCTCTAGATTCCCTACGTTTTTGGGCAAAAAAAAACACAACTGTTAGAGAGAGAGGGGAAAAGGCGCTCTTAAATAGGCCAAATAACAAAAAAAAACTTCCACTTTAGGCGTCATGGCACACATAATGGCCAAGCCTTTGACCAGACGGCACCCCCCTCCGAGCGCATGTGAGGGCTTCGGAATATCAGGAGGGAAAAAGTGAGGACAAACGAGACACAATGTTGCTATAGCTAAATCTGACAAAACGCTGAATTTGGCTTTACCATGCAATTTTGCTAGAGCTCCACAATGTAGCTATTCTAAATCCCTAAACTATGTGGTGTGTTGAAACCTAATGCTTTTCCACCGACACGTGTGTTGCAAATTTTCTTGATCGTGCATGCTTATACAAGTGGCCTACAGAGAAACTTATAGAAGCATGGGCAAACGAGCTTCATTTTGGCAAATTTGGGACAAGCTTTGCGCAATCGGCAGGCCTGATCGGCTGGGTAGCTGCCCCGGGGTGCAGGGATGCTAGGTCCATGTCTATGCTTATACTTCTTAAACTTGTTAGGAATTAATAATAACTGTACACTTCCTTCTGTCCTTTCACATTACGTCGTGTCAGCACCGCACACCCGCTGCGGATCGGCAACGGGACAGTGGTCTACGTGACCGGTCTCTGCCATGCCAAAGCCACGTCGCACACCCGTCCCATCGCCTACCGGGACGGATGCCGAATTTAATCGCTAGGATTGGAAACCATCGGTGCTCGCCCGGTCAAACTTGCTTCCGCATGGGTATGACCGGAATATTGGTAAACAGAATTTAAGCATCGCCTTCTGTCTCCTCAGCACATCACTGTGCAAAAATCCCCAACTCATTCCTTCCGCCGGCGCCACCACCGCAAGAACCATCGACGCTGCCGTAGGCACCGCCTCCGCCTGGCCATACCACCGCAACAGATCACTCCACCTCCACGCCTAGTCCCAGCCACCGCTACCGACCCTAGGCCACCGCCGCCGCATTAGCTACTGCCATGGATGCAGAGTACGGCGTGTTCGGCGACGGGAGCGACTACACCGACGAGTACACCGTCACCGCCCATGGCACCACCAAGCTGACGGTCGTCCACACAAATGCGTTAGCGGAGGTCGCCAAGGTCATCACAATGTATGAGCGGTGGCTACAGGAGCCGATGGATAGGTACAAGATCGTCGGCCTTGACCTCGAGTATACCGGGGATAGGAAGAGGACGGCGCTTTTGCAGCTGTCCATGCGCAACCACTGCCTCCTATATCACATATGTAGGGCCAAATCTATATGCTCGGAGCTTCGCGAGTTCCTACACAGGAGGGAGATCTACTTCACCAGCGTCGACATCAAGAACAACACTCCGAAGCTAGAATGGGATCTCCTCATTCATGTCGTCAATCACGTCGATCTCCAACGTTTGTGGAGGTAACCGGATGGCGGTACGGGGAAAGCCGGCATGACTAGACTTGTTGGGAATATTCCCTAGAGGCAATCATGTATGATGTTATTCCCAATGTATTCATAAGGTTATTGTCCATGTATGAACTACGGATATGTATCATCGAATATGTGATTCGATTGTGGAACTGCATATTCATGTTGTTCATACTAATTGTCCTTGGTCATTGAGGTTGTGTTGGACACACAACTTAGACTAATGTGAAAGTCGGCAGATGATTCGGTTCGACTTGTCATGGGCATGGAGATGCTATTCTGACTTACATGGATTCGGCTAAAGAGTTTAGCGAGTCGGACTGACCCATATTGAGATGCAACGAACAAGTCGTCATTTGCATGTCTCAATCAATGTAATCCTTAGACCTGAGGTTATTGCATAGTCCGAGTTGAGGATCACCGACTTAGGTTCTGTCAAACGTTGTTCCGTCACTGGGCAGTTATAAAGGCGGAGTTCCGGTCGATTGAGAATCAAGCTGCGTGATGTGAATAACCGAGAAGGGATTTTGCCCATCGGTCTAGACAGATATTCTCTAGGCCCTCTCGGAAGATATGATTCGGAAAGCATGGCCATGCGTGAGTCGGTTAAGTGTTAACCGAGGCGACCGACTAAGAGTTAGTAGGATGAATCACTTATCTTGTATCGATAAAGAGAGTCAAACTATTTAAGGGATGACGATTATTCGCATATAGTTCGACAAGGTATATCGTGAGGCAAAAGGGACTCAGACGAAAGTCGCATTGGAAGGTATGTCATCATGACTCTTTGGTACTTGGGAGTTGGCACATTCTGCTAGGAACCGCTACCAACTGATCGGTCACAAGTGAAACTCGGATCGTGTCCGGGTCACCATGAGCCTGTCGGGTCACACACTTAAGAGCGGGAGCATATTTGGGTTTGACCCAAAAAGGAAACGGACAGAGTCAGTGAGTTAGACTCGCAGTGACTAATATAGGCCTTTTAGTGAATGTGCCGCAAGTGAGTGGAGCCCACTTTCACTCCCTATATAAGCTGGGGCACAGGTGCTTAGAGCACACGGTTAGGTCACTCCATGTGTTGGAAACCCTAGCTCTAGTCATGTCCTGTCGCCGCCATACCGGACCTAGCAGTCCATCGCCGGCGCTCCTCCTCGTACGTGTGGATACTGGCGGAGGTACTGTACGTTTATCACTTCGACGATCGTGGATCGGAATGGATCGTGAGGACTGCACTCCATCAAGCGACGTGCTTCATCGATTCCGCAACCGCGCGTCTAGTGGTAATTCTCGTGGCCTACTGCCTCAGCTAGATCTTGGGTTCACCGCGTAGGAAAAAGTTTTGTTTTCTTTGTGTGGCCCAACAGTGGTATCAGAGCGTTAGCTTCTGGTTTTAGGCTCGAGATCGTGAATATGTGATATGCGGTTGGCGTTAGATTGGATATAATTGCAGTTTTGGTGGTCGATCTATGAGATAGATCGGTTTTGTACAAAGTTGATTGGATCAACTGTACTCCTACCGGTCGGCTTTCGCCATCGGGGTAGACTATGACACATAAATCCAGATGCGGTGATCGAAGATCAAAGAGTTTGGTCGAATCGGAGTCCGGATCAGATTTGGATAAAATTGTTTTATCCGATGAAGAAATCCATGTCCGGAATGCCTTGTCGTAGCGCCTTAGATGTCGTTGCGAGTTTTCAGAACGCCGGTACATATCGTTGATGTGCTCGTTGTTGATGTGGGAGTCTCTTCTTCTTTTGATCCCCGGCAACGGTACCAGAAAATATGCTTGATGGCCCAAAATATATCGAGCTCGTTGGGGAACCCCAAGAGGAAGGTATGATGAGCACAGCAGCAAGTTTTCCCTCAGTATGAAACCAAGGTTATCAATCCAGTAGGAGCAAGGAACCACCCCAAATGTGTAGCTAGCTGAACGTTGGCAGGGTGCACTACCGGTTCCAGCAGCAACATGGAGACCTGCACAACACAACCACATAACTTTGTCCCCAACTTGCGATGAGGTTGTCAATCTCACCGGTATTGCTGAAAACAAAGGATTAAACGTATCGAATGGAAGGAAGTAATAGATTGCAGAAAGTAAACACAAAGCAGTAAACAATTTATAGATTGTATGTAAAAGAAAGGACCGGGATCCATAGTTCACTAGAGGTGGCTCTCCTTAAGATAGATAACATGCTGGGTGAACAAATTACAGTGGGGAAATTGACAAACATCGAGAAAGAAATACATGCATATACTAATCATCTTGACTCCTTTGTACTTGATTGGGCATTACAACATTATACATAGACCTCCATCCAACTGCATCTATGACTAATAATCCACCTTCAGGTTATCATCCGAACCCCCTCCAGTATTAAGTTGCAAGCAACAGATTATTGCTTTATGAATTGCACGTAATGTAAACAATACGATTGTTCTATGAACAAAGGATTGTTGTTTTCTCCGTAGTAGCAACAGCACATCTAGTACCTTAGAGATTTCTGTCAGTTCCCTAGATTACCAGAGGCATGAACCCACTATCGAGCCTAAATACTAACTCTTGGAGTTGCTAGCATCTACTTGGCCAAGATAGCTACTAACAACGGAAAGCATGCAAGGTCACAAATAACAAAGACAGGATAGAATCAATAATCAATCTGAAATAGTATCTCAATATCCATCGGATCCCCGCAAACACAACATGCAGAATTACAAATAGATGATCTTTATCATGAACGGAGCTCACAAGATCTAAACATGAAAGCACAAAGGAGGAGAACCAGCCATCTAGCTACTACATGGATCCGTAGTCCAAGGATGAACTACTCACGCATCACACCGGAGGCTTGCATGGTGATGAAGAAGGCCTCCAGGGTGAATTCCCCTCTTCGGCAGGGTGCCAGGAAGGGCTTCAGATCCCCCCCCCCCGATCTAGGGATGGAGATGACGGCGGCTACATACTCTTTCGTGGATTTTTGATCGGTTACTTAGGGTTTTCGTCTCGAGGGCAATATATAGGCAGAAGGAGAGGCCGAGGGGGTGCTGGGGTCGGCTAGTCCACCCCCTGGCACGGGCCAGGCCTGGCCGCGCGGCCAGGTGGTGTGGCCGGCCCCCAACCCTTCTTCGTCTCGTATTCTGGCATCTGATGACTTCCAGAAAAATAGGCACTTTGGCTTTTGTCCCGTCCAATTCCGAGAATATTCATTTTCTGACTTTCCTGGAACCAAAAACAGATGAAAATAGGCAGCTAACACTATGGCTCTTGTTAATAGGTTAGTACAAGAAATCATATGAAAAGTACTCCAAAGTGTGGACAAAACACAAGAAAGTGGATAAAACCAAGCATGGAACATCAAAAATTATAGATACATTTGCAATGTATCAACATCCCCAAGCTTAACTCCTGCTCATCCTCGAGTAGGTAAGTGATAAAAATAAAGAATAATTTTTGAGGTGACATGCACCATCAAAGACTTGATCAAAGTATTTGTAAAACATTCAAAGCTGGGATCGTAGTACTTCAATCATAACATGAAAGACAAAGTTCTAGCAATGAGACAAAGAAACTATGATGCAACATGAAAAGGCACAAAAAAAGATTGATGAATAACAATGCTTGGCAAGACATTTGTTTGTTTCACATAAAGAAAACATAGCATAATAGTATTCAGCTTGTCCCTCATAGAGTAGCAAATATAAATGCATAGGACACCTTCAAAGCTCATAAGAGTGACTAGATACAAATAGTTTAAAACAAGCAATATCAAATTATGCATCAATCAAATAGTCTTGGGTCAATGCACATAGAACTAAGAATGGCCACTATGCTCTCAAAGTAGGTGCATAAAGGTAGAAGGTGGAGACTCAATATAATGGTGGAAGAAAGGCCTTTATAAAAGGAAGTATGGATTCAAGTCCCATAAAGAGCTTCCAAAAATTATGGTACTTATAGCTTTCAGCTCAAATTGCCCCTATCATAAGCATCTTGAAGGTGATTAAGGTTAAAGTGACACAACTAAGAGGATATGCTTGACAAGTTATAAACCGAAATCTCATGCCCCTTACTTACGAAGACCAAACCTCATGGTACTCAACTTTAGTCACGAGTAAGCTCTTGTCATTGTAAGTACATGTGTATCATAAAGAACCACCAACGGGGTACCTCTTGCACATGATACAGGAGCTATCCCATAATCAAAATGACAAGGCAAGCAGACAATGAGCATCTTAGCGATCTTTTTATTTGCTATTTGCATAGGTTTTTATTGAGGATACTTCATAGAGTGCGCATTATGATGATGCTGCAAGTTTCCACCATGATTAGGCATGGCTTAGGCTAGCGGCCCAGGAGTTTCTCTAACACACATACAAACTCCATGATCTTACAAGTTCCACTTTTATTTCACACCGCCGGGATCCATAAGCAAAAGAACATGATATCAACGGGGTACAAAGTACATGTGCAATATTGAAAGCGTTCCCCACGAAACATGGTTCTGCTAATTTCAACTTATAAACCGCACGCATATACGCAACAAAGAAGTACCCAATGGTTCAAGTTTATTAGATGCAAAAAAGTAAAGTGTGCCATCAAGTTCGTGAGAGCTTTAATCACTAGTTTTCTCATAACAAGTTTAATTTGGAAGGTAAACAAAAGCATGAATATACTTGGAATAGCATATGCTAGTAGGTAGGTATGGTGGACTCTTTGGAATAACTTGGTTTAGGGAGTTGGATGCATGAGTGGAACTTATACTTTGTTGTGGAGGCTAGCAAAAGACTGGGAGCGACAAACTAAGAGAGCAATAATGGCCATAATCATGCAGAGCGACAAAGCATCATTGATCAAAGCATGAAGTGATACTAAAAGTTGAAAACTAAAGGATCATAAAGGCTATAGTGACTTGAGATAGTCATAACATGGTGTGAGCATGCGCCAAGTCAACCCAAGCATCAAAGGAGAATACCACTATACTATGCTTTAATATGCTAAAACAACGCATGATTCATCCAAGGCGCATTAAGCAATCTCAATTGTTTATAACAAGTCATGCTACAGCATAGAATACTAAGCATAAAGCCAAAACAATATTAAGCATGGCATGACAAAGCATAGGCCACAGTCAAAAACGAGCTCTTTTTACCATATAAGCATGAACTTTCCTACTCTTTTCCAAACCAAACCAAACTATTTGAAAACCAATGTATGAAAGAGGGGGTCCAACCAATTTATTCAGAAAACTAAGAAAACAAAGCAAACGAAAAACCAAAACAAAAACGAAAAAGAAGACGCTCCAAGAACAACACAACTGTGCATGAAACAATAAAAATGAAGCGTTTGGAAGAAACCTGGGATTTTTATTGATGAAGAAGGGGATGCCTTGGGCATCCCCAAGCTTTGACGCTTGTACTTCTTGGATATTTCTTGGGGTAACATGTGTGGCATCCCCAAGCTTGAGCTTTAGTCCATCATTCATCTCATTACTCATTCCTTCCATACACCTAAAATTTTTCCTTCATACAAAACTTCACACAATCTTTATTAGCAACATTAGTGCACTTAAGATAATAAGTCTTAAGGTTCAGTTCCAACACCAAATAAACTTCCATTAGAACACTAGCTACTGTAGCACTTCCCTCAAAAATTTCAATTCCCCAAAAGAACTCAAAAAGGAACCAACAAGAAGCAAATGCAGAAAATGGCAGAAATCTGTCAAAACAGACCAGCAGGTAAAGACGAATTTTTTCGAAGACCTTCTATTGCTCAAATCAAAAA
This sequence comes from Avena eriantha, assembly GCA_910589775.1. Lineage (NCBI taxonomy): Eukaryota > Viridiplantae > Streptophyta > Magnoliopsida > Poales > Poaceae > Avena > Avena eriantha. Next base: position 38,769,876 of record OU342745.1, on the reverse strand, counting down.
GTGTTGAACTAATGAAAGTTAGATAACAACCTGGGTCAGAAGCACAAAAATTCACGCCTCAAAAAGAAGTTCAGAGATTTTACATGAATGTTTACGGTGAAGCACAAAAATCTGTTTTGGGACAGCAACTTTCCCAATCAATACTACTCTCTCATTAGAGGTTACTCTTGGCACAAAAAGCAAATAAAAAGGATAAGGAGCGGTTATTACAGAAGTAATAACTTTCAAGAGTCACCTAAAACTTTTGGGTTATCTACCAATAAGTACTTTTCTTTAACGCCTTTAAGTTAGGTATAAGAAGCAAGAAAGAATCAACTGTTCTCAAATGAAGAATCATTAAGACCAAATTTTGTTTTCGTAGGAGAAGCAAAATAAATCTGCTCTTTCTTCTTAGAGAAGTGTTCTATACCTTTCTTGAGTGGGAGTTGATATTTAATGGTGCCTTCTTTCATATCAATAATGGCACCAATAGTTCTAAGAAAAGGTCTTCCCAAAGTAATAGGACAAGAAGCATTGCATTCAACATCTAAAACATAGAAATCAACGGGGACATAGGCATTGTTAACCATAATAAGAACATCATTAATACTCCCCATGAGTTTCTTTTTAGCATTATCATCAAGTGGGACATTCAAATAACAATCTTCAAGTGGAGGCAAATCAAGCATATCATAAAACCTTCTAGGCATAACAGAAACACTACTATCAAGATCACATAAAGCTTTGAAATCAAAGTCATTCACTTTCATATTAATGATGGGTTCCCAACCATCTTCTTGTTTTATAGGAATAGAAGCTTTATGTTTCATCTTTTCTTCTTTAATCTTTATGAGAGCATCTGTAATGTGTTTTGTAAAGGCCATGTTCATAGCACTAGCATTAGGACTTTTAGCAATCTTTTGTAGGAACTTAATAATTTCAGAGATATTGCAACCATCAAGATCAAAATCAAAATTTTCATCTAAAGTAGTAGAACTATTACTAGCCTCAACACTAGTGGTAGTGATAGTAGAAACACTAATGTTTCTAGAATTTCATCTTCTCTTTCCCACTTAGCATGTAATTTAGCTAATAGTCTAACATTTTCATCAATTCTTACTTGTATAGCATTAGTAGCTGCAAAGGGATTCTCATTATTTTCAGGTTTAGCAGCCATTTTATTAATCAATGAAGATTGATCTTCAGATAGAGATGATATATTCCTTTCAGCATTAGAGAGTTTCAATTGTAAACTAGGAATTTCCCTATTTAGACTCCCAAGTTAATGGCTAATGTTCTTCAAGATGGTAGATTGTTCCTCCATAGTTTTAGTAAATAGTTTATTTTGCTCATATTGCATTTGCATGAAGTTTTTAGTGGCTCTTTCAACTTCTAAAATTCTTCCTTCACTAGGTATTCCGGGTTTACCACTATAAACATAAGTATTATTAGGAGGGTAGGGCTTATAGTTGTTGTTACCAAAATTGTTCCTATAAGCATTATTGCCAAAATTGTTATTTCGTATGAAGTTCACATCAACTTGCTCTTCTTGAGCAACCAAAGAGGCTAAGGGAACATTATTTCGATAAACATGGGCTTTCCCATTCACAAGCAAAGACATAATAATATCAATCTTATCACTCAAGGAGGAAGTTTCCTCAACAGAATTTACCTTCCTACCTTGTGGAGCTCTCTCAGTATGCCATTCAAAATAATTAACCATCATATTGTCTAGAAGTTTTGTTGCAGCAGCCAAAGTGATGGTCATAAAGGTACCTCCAGCAGCAGAATCCAATAGGTTCCTTGAAGAATAGTTCAATCCTGCATAAAATGTTTGGATGATCATCCAAGCAGTTAGTCCATGAGTGGGACAATTCTTTACCAAAGATTTCATTCTTTCCCAAGCTTGAGCAACATGCTCATTATCAGATTGTTTAAACTTCATTATTTCACTTCTCATAGATATAATCTTAGCAGGAGGATAGTATTTCCCAATGAAAGCATCTTTGCATTTAGTCCAAGAATCAATACTATTCTTAGTTAAGGAATTCAACCATTCTTTAGCTTTTCCTCTCAAAGAGAAAGGAAACAATTTCAGCTTAATAATATCACCATCTACATCCCTATGCTTTTGCATCTCACAAAGTTCAACAAAGTTATTTAGATGGGCAGCAGCATCTTCATTACCAATACCAAAAAATTGTTCTCTCATAACAAGATTGAGCAAAGCAGGTTTTATTTCAAAGAAAGTATCTTCAGGCACAGGTGGAGCAATAGGTGTGCTCACAAAATCATTGTTGTTGGTTCTAGTGAAGTCACACAACTTAGTGTTTTCAAGAGTAGTCATTTTTTGGGGTTTTCAAATAAGAAAGCAAACTAGTAAAACTAATGTGTTTGTGTTTTTGATAACGAAACAAGCAAACAAAGCAAAAAGAAACAAAGCAAAACAAAAATAACAAAGTAAAGAGATTGGTTATGAGGGACTCCCCTTGTGAAGATGTCCTTGACTCCCCGGCAATGGCGCCATAAAATATCTTGATGTGCTCGTTGTTGACATGGGAGTCTCTTCTTCTTTTGATCCCCGGCAACGGTGCCAGAAAATATGCTTGATGGCCCAAAATATATCGAGCTCGTTGGGGAACCCCAAGAGGAAGGTATGATGAGCACAGCAGCAAGTTTTGCCTCAGTACGAAACCAAGGTTATCAATCCAGTAGGAGCAAGGAAACAACCCAAACGTGTAGCTAGCTGAACGTTGGCAGGGCGCACTACCGGTGCCAGCAGCAACGTGGAGACCTGCACAACACAACCACAGAACTCTGTCCCCAACTTGCGATGAGGTTGTCAATCTCACCGGTTTTGCTGAAAACACAGGATTAAACGTATCGAATGGAAGGAAGTAATAGATTGCAGAAAGTAAACACAAAGCAGTAAACAGTTTATAGATTGTATGTAAAAGAAAGGACTGGGATCCATAGTTCACTAGAGGTGGCTCTCCTTAAGATAGATAACATGCTGGGTGAACAAATTACAGTGGGGCAATTGACAAACAACGAGAAAGCAATACATGCATATACTAATCATCTTGACTCCTTTGGAACTCGATTGGGCATTACAACATTATACATAGACCGCCATCCAACTGCATCTATGACTAGTAATCCACCTTCAGGTTATCATCCGAACCCCCTCTAGTATAAAGTTGCAAGCAACAGATATTGCTTTACGAATTGCGTGTAATGTAAACAATACGATTGTTCTATGAACAAAGGATTGTTGTTTTATCCCTAGTAGCAACAACACATCTAGTACCTTAGAGATTTCTGTCACTTCCCCAGACTACCAGAGGCATGAACCCACTAGAGCATAAATACTAACTCTTGGAGTTGATAGCATCTAGCTGGCCAAGATAGCTACTAACAACGGAAAGCATGCAAGATCACAAATAACAAAGACATGATAGAATCAATAATCAATCTGAAATAGTATCTCAATATCCATCGGATCCCCGCAAACACAACATGCAGAATTACAAATAGATGATCTTGATCATGAACGGAGCTCACAAGATCTAAACATGAAAGCACAAAGGAGGAGAACTAGCCATCTAGCTACTACATGCATCCGTAGTCCAAGGATGAACTACTCACGCATCACACCGGAGGCTTGCATGGTGATGAAGAAGGCCTCCAGGGTGAATTCCCCTCTCCGGTAGGGTGCCGGAAAGAGCTTCAGATCCTCCCAATCTAGGGATGGAGATGACGGCAGCTACAGACTCTTTCGTGGATTTTTGATCGGGTGCTTAGGGTTTTCGTCCCGAGGGCAATATATAGGCGGAAGGAGAGGCTGAGGGGGTGCTGGGGTCGGCTAGACCACCCCCTGGCGCGGGTTAGGCCTGGCCACGCGGCCAGGTGGTGTGGCCGGCCCCCAGCCCTTCTCCGTCTCGTATTCTGGCATCTGATGACTTCCGAAAAAATAGGCACTTTGGCTTTTGTCCCGTCCAATTCCGAGAATATTCATTTTCTCGCTTTCCTGGAACCAAAAACAGCAGAAAACAGGCAGCTGGCACTGTGGCTCTTGTTAATAGGTTAGTCCAAGAAATCATATGAAAATTACTCCAAAGTGTGGACAAAACACAATAAAGTGGATAAAACCAAGCATGGAACATCAAAAATTATAGATACATTTGCAATGTATCAATCGTATCTATGCATAACTTGTTTTTGCAGGATGATGCTGTGAATGGTATGGCTTATGTGCATGTGATGTCTGTAATCCATAGGTGATCTGCGTATCACGGTTTGTGTCAGTAGGCTGGAGCCTAGGTGCTGTCATCTTATTGTATAATGACCTGCGTGTCAGATTCTCTATGTAATTTACATTACTAGCTAGTGTAGCTGTTTGGAGAACCCGGAAGGCATGCAAGTCGATGTACAAGTCGGCTACATGGTGTAAGGCGGCACATGATAAGAGTTGACACGAGTCGAATTACAAGCTTTGTGGAGATGGAGATCGCCATGAAGAGAGCCATACCATTTCACATTATAATTGCTTTATTTTGTGTTATTGTTATGTCTCTGTTTTACCTCTATTAGATAGATGGTAGAAATTAATCCCTCAAAGAAGGTCTAGTCGGTTTCCCCGCCAGTGCTGCACCATCACAAGTCGGACATTTTTGGTAGTAGGCTCATAAAATTGAGGTACTATCAATTCTTTCCGACTAGGTGGGTTCGAGTCGGACTCTTACAGCGGAAGCACTCGGTAATCTAGACGGGTCTATCACAACGGTTGTGGGACTCAGGGAAAAGTCGGATGGGAGCCGGGGCATATGAGATACGATTGACAAGGAGTTGTCTACCTAGATCACTTGACGGCTAGCGGTGATGCTAAAGCTCACTAGTCGACTTGCTTATTTAGGGTCCTGAATCACTAAGTAACCATCAGAGGGGTGTTGGTTCTAGTGGGAGCATAAATATTAAAATGTTTAATATGCTTGCTATTTTATGGATACATGTCTTAAGTGCTTTGCATATTTTTCTGTTGTAGATAAATGGCACCTAGCAGTCTCCCTCAGATTTCCAGTTTTGCTTGGAGAACCATCTTAGAGAAAGATAAGCTAAATGGAACTAACTTCACCAACTGGTATCGTAATCTGATAATTGTTGTCAAGCAAGAAAAGAGGGACCATGTCCTAGAAAACCCACTTCCAGATGAGCCGAATGAGAATGCGACTGTCGCAGCCACCAATGCCTACTGTCAGATTTGTGATGAATCCATGGAGATTAGCTGTCTTATGCTTGCTCACATGGAACCGGACTTGCAGCAGCAGTTCGAGAATGTTGAGGCTTATGATATGATCGAAAGCCTCAAAAGTATGTTCCAGGCTTAGGCAAAAACTGAGAGGTATCAAGTCTCTCAGGCCTTGTTGAGCTGCAAGCTTAAGGATGGTGATCCACTGAGTCCGCATGTAATCAAGATGGTTGGTTACATGCAGTCTCTAGAAAGGCTGGGCTACCCAATTAGCGAAGAGTTTGCTACGGACATAATTCTGAACTCTCTTCCTAGTGCGTATGGTCAGTTCATATCGAAATACCACATGCATGGTATGGATAAGAAGCTCACTAAATTACATGGGATGCTCAAGCAGGCTGAGGCGGATCTCAAGAAAGGTGACAGTCAAGTGTTGATGGTACAGAATAAGGCTAAGTTCAAGAAGAGTTCTTGGTCTAAGAAGAAGAAGGCTAAGTCGGGAGGTAAGGCTAGGACCCAGTCCAAAGCGCTTCCTCAGGGACTAAGCCATCTCCTACAGCCGGATCCACTTGCTTCTACTGCAAGGCGAATGGCCACTAGAAGAGGAATTGCAGCAAGTATCTGGCTAACAAAGCCAAGAGTGGAGGTGTGACTTCCGTCTCAGGTATGCTTGTTTGCAATGTTATAGACATTTATCTTGCTGATTCCCCTGGTAGTTCTTGGGTATATGATACCGGATCAGTTATTCACATCTGCAACTCATTGCAGGGACTGGTAAGAACTAGGAGCATGGCGAGAGGCGAGGTTGACATTCGAGTCGGCAACAAAGCGAGAGTTGCTGCGTTGGAAGTCGGCACAATGCAACTTCATTTACCTTCTGGATTCTTAATGGAGCTGAATAATTGTTATTATGTTCCACTGCTTAGTCTAAACATTATTTCTGCCTCATGTTTGATGAGACAAGGCTATGAGTTGAATATTAAGAATAATGGTTGTTCTTTGTATTTGAATGATATGTTTCACGCCTTTGCACCCGTCCAGGATGGGTTATTTATTTTGAATCTTGATGGTGAAACTGTCTATAATATAAATGTGAAAAGGTTAAAACGAAATGATCTGAATATGACTTACTTTTGGCATTGTCGGCTTGGTCATATAAGTTGGAAACGCATGAAGAAGCTCCATGATGATGGACTCCTAACTTCGTTCGACTTGGAGTCGTTTGAGACATGCGAATCCTGCCTACTCGGCAAGATGACCAAGACACCTTTTGCAAAGAGATGTGAAAGGGCGTCCGACTTATTAGGACTAGTACATAGTGATGTATGTGGCCCAATGAGCACGACAGCCAGAGGTGGTTATGAGTACTTCATTACCTTCACTGATGATTTAAGTAGGTATGGATATATCTACTTGATGAAACATAAGTCGGAAGCCTTTGAAAAGTTCAAGGAATTCCATAATGAGGTACAGAATCAACTCAGCAAGAAAATAAAGTTTCTTCGGTCGGACCGAGGAGGCGAGTACATGAGCCATGAGTTTGATGACCATATGAAGAGTTGTGGATTCCCCAGCTCACTCCTCCAGGAACACCGTAGAGAAATGGTGTGTCGGAAAGGAGGAATCGGACCTTGTTGGACATGGTATGGTCAATGATGAGTCGGACAGATCTACCTTTATCATTTTGGGGTTATTGTCTAGAAACTGCAGCGTTCACACTAAACAGAGTACCATCAAAGTCGGTAGAGAAGACACCACATGAGATGTGGACTGGCAAGAAGCTGAGTTTGTCTTTTCTTAATATTTGGGGTTGTGAAGCTTTTGTCAGGCGACCTCAGTCGGACAAGCTTACAGCTAAATCGGATAAGTGTATTTTTGTGGGGTATCCGAGGGAAACCTTGGGTTACCACTTCTACAACCGAGAAGAGGGCAAAGTGTTTGTCGCTCGGAACGGTGTCTTCCTTGAGAAAAAGTTTCTCAGTCGGGGAGTCAGTGGGAGCATGGTGCAACTCGAAGAAATTCGAGAGGTACCAGCCAGTAGCGAGTCGGCAAAAGCCTTGGAGGTTGAGCCGGTCGTGGTACCTGAGCCGGAAACAGCACCGACACTGCGAAGATCGTCCAGATTGCGAAGTGTTCGTGATGTGTTACTGTTGGACAGTGATGAGCCGGCAACTTATTCGGATGCGATGGTGGGTTCTGATTCTGAGTCATGGCTTGGAGCCATGAGATCCGACTTAAAGTCCATGGATGAAAATCAAGTTTGGAACTTGGTTGATTTGCCAGACGGTGCAAGACCCGTCGAGTGCAAATGGGTCTTTAAGAAGAAAACTGATATGGATGGAAATGTTTCTATCTATAAGGCACGGCTTGTCGCAAAGGGGTTCTAACAAGTTCAAGGAGTTGACTATGATGAGACTTTCTCTCTCGTGGCGATGCTTAAATCAGTTCGGATCATGTAAGCTATAGCAGCCTATTTCGACTATGAGATATGGCAGATGGATGTCAAGACAGCTTTCCTTAATGGAAATTCAACCGAGGACGTGTATATGATACAGCCCGAGGGTTTTGTCGATCCGGCTAATGCTGAAAAGGTATGCAAGCTTTGGAAATCCATTTATGGGTTGAAGCAAGCATCTCGGAGTTGGAATATTCGCTTTGATGAGGTAGTCAAATCGTTTGGCTTCATCAAGAGTGATCATGATTCTTGTTTATACAAGAATTTTAGTGGGAGCAAAGTAAACTTTCTAATCCTATATGTGGATGACATATTACTGATTGGAAATGATGTCCATATGTTGCAAGAGACCAAGGAATCATTGGAAAAGAGTTTTTTGATGAAAGACTTGGGTGAGGCGACTTACATACTAGGAATCCGGATCTATAGAGATAGATCAAAGCGGCTCATTGGATTGAGTCAAAGTACATATTTGGAAAAGTATTGAAGAAGTTCAATATGGAATCGTCTAAGAAGGGGTTCTTACCGATGTCCCATGGCGTGAAACTTAGCAAGACTCAGTGTCCTTCGACAACTAATGAGCGAAGTCGGATGATTGCGATTCCGTATGCTTCTGTAGTCGGATCCATCATGTATGCTATGATTTGTAATAGGTTGGATGTTTCCTATGTTCTAAGTGTTGTGAGCAGGTACCAGGCTGACCCTGGAGAAATCCACTGGGCAGCGGCTAAAAATATCCTCAAGTACTTGAGAAGGACTAAGGATATGTTCCTGGTTTATGGAGGTGAGGATGAACTCAGTGTAAGGGGTTACACGGATGCGAGTTATCTTACTGAATCAGATGATTCTTGTTCGCAATCCGGATATGTGTTTGTAATAAACAGAGGGGATGTGAGCTGGAAGAGTTCCAAGCAAGAGACGGTGTCTGTGTTTACGATAGAGGCTGAGTATATTGCTGCCTCAGAGGTGGCAAAGGAAGCCGTTTGGATGAGGAATTTCCTCATGGATCTTGGTGTGGTTCAGGGCTCGTCCAATCCGTTAGACGTGTATTGTGACAACAATGGTGCTATCGCACAATCCAAGGAACCTAGACAACACCAGAAGAACAAACATATACTCATGCGGTACCACCTTATTCACCAGTTCGTGGATCAAGGTGATATCAAGTTATGCAAGGTACACACAGATGCAAACATTGCGGATCCGTTGACAAAGCCACTTCCACAGCCGAAGCATGAGGCGCACCTGAGAGCTATGGGCATTAGATGTCTAGACATGTGATGTCGGATGATTGGCTCTAGTGCAAGTGGGAGACTGTTGGGAATATGCCATAGAGGCAATCATGTATGATGTTATTCCCAATGTATTCATAAGGTTATTGTCCATGTATGAACTACTGATATGTATCATTGAATATGTGATTCAATTGTGGAACTGCATATTCATGTTGTTCATACTAATTGTCCTTGGTCGTTGAGGTTGTGTTGGACACACAACTTAGACTAATGTGAAAGTCGGCAGATGATTCGGTTCCACTTGTCATGGGCATGGAGATGCTATTCCGCTTTACATGGATTCGGCTAAAGAGTTTAGCGAGTCGGACTGGCCCATATTGAGATGCAACGAACAAGTCATCATTTGCATGTCTCAATTAATGTAATCCTTAGACCTGAGGTTATTGCACAGTCCGAGTTGAGGATCACCGACTTAGGTTCTGTCAAATGATGTTCCATCACTGGGCAGTTATAAAGGCAGAGTTTGGGTTGACTGAGAATCAAGCTGCGTGATGTGAAAACCGAGAAGGGATTTTGCCCCTCTGTCTGGAGAGATATTCTCTGGGCCCTCTCGGAAGATATGATTCGGAAAGCATGGCCATGTGTGACTCGGTTAAGTGTTAACCGAGGCGACCGACTAAGAGTTAGTTGGATGAATCACTTATCTTGGATCGAGAAAGAGAGTCAAACTATTTAAGGGATGACGATTATTCGCCTATAGTTCGACAAGATATATCGTGAGGCAAAAGGGACTCAGACGAAAGTCGCTTTGGAAGGTATGTCGTCATGACTCTTTGGTACTTGGGAGTTGGCACGTTCTGCTAGGAGCCGCTACCAACTGATCGGTCACGAGTGAGACTCGGATCGTGTCTGGGTCACCATGAGCCTGTCGGGTCACACACTTAAGAGCGGGAGCATATTTGGGTTGGACCCAAAAAGGAAACGAACAAAGTTAGTGAGTTGGACTCGCAGTGACTAATATAGGCCTTTTAGTGAATGGGCCACAAGTGAGTGGAGCCCACTTTCACTCCCTATATAAGGGTGGGCACAGGTGCTTAGAGCACACGGTTAGGTCACTCCATGTGTTGGAAACCCTAGCTCTAGTCCTGTCCTGTCGCCGCTGTACCAGACCTAGCAGTCCATCGCCGGTGCTCCTCCTCGTACGTGTGGATACCGGCGGAGGTGCTGTACGTTCAGCACTTCGACGATCGTGGATCGGAACGGATCGTGAGGACTGTCATACATCAAGCGACGTGCTTCATCGATTTCGCAACCCTGCGTCTAGTGGTAATTCTTGCGGCCTACTGCCTCAGCTAGATCTTGGGTTCACCGCGTAGGAAAATGTTTTGTTTTCTCTGCGCGACCCAACTAGACTCACTGCCGACATCATGGACCGCGAGTACGCCGGCATGAAAGTCGAGTTCCCGAAGCACCTGCACAAGCAATAGGAGTGGAGGCACCTGGATTACGATGCGATCAAGTACGCAGCCAGGGACGCGTATGTCTGCTACGAGATGCTCAACAGGATCTGGTGGGTGGGTGAGTGTGCTATTTACCACTACTAGTTTTGCATTTCGTTCCTAGTTTTATCCCGCCTGCATTTTATCTCGCATGTATTTTCTAAGCATTCTGTGTGTAAGAATCAATCTCGTATGATCCATGTGCTATTAGCTACTTAACCTGTATGAATTACATTCCCCCTTTTGTATGCTCAACATTCATTCTTACAAATTCTGACTATGCCATTTTCATGCGGCAGAATCCAGGACTGACATGCATAAGGTGTGATATAGTCATAAGTCATAACCAAACCCAGATTATAACGAAGGTTACAGTCATAACCAAACCCAGATTATAGTTTGACAAAGGTAATACACAAGAGTTCGTAATTGCTCACATAGTGTACTTATGAAATAACATGTTTTCATAAACACAACAATCATGCAGTAATAGTCTACATCCCAGCCTGTTGGAGAAGGCAACCGATCCCAGGATGCCTTCGGTCGCTTGCCCCAGTTTGTAGATTCATCTACACTCCGGCATCTAGGGCAAACAACCTGCCTTGGTGGTGGTTCAATGATGCGATATCTGGAACGAGATTTTATAATCTGGTGGTACAGCTCGTGGCTAACATACCCGTCAATTGCAGCGTACTTCAGATTAGGTTCAGAAAGTGGCTTATCCTCCCAGTAATCATGCCCTAAACGCCTCCACGAACATCTCGGCAATTTGTCCTTCATGTCAGCGTACCACGGGTCGATGAGTTCGGAGGAAAGAGCGGCCATCCCGGTCTTGCCGCCCTTCGTCCCTGGGATCCAGTAAATTTCCTGGATATCCACTCTGCACTCCGTTGGGATTCTAATGTTGACAGTCAGGCTTTCAAGCAGTTTACTGTCATTCGTGATGTCAACACTAGTAAATGTTATGTCCTGGTTCACGAGAAAGTCATGAAACAGATCCCTAATGCTTTCGCCCCACCTGCATGAAAATGAATTCAGACAAATAATATAGCAATAATTTTTGCAAACAGACGGTTCAGGAACAAAAAGACAGCAAAGTCTACCAGATCCCGTCAGCCCCCTTCTCGCAAAAAGGCTGGTATACGAGGACGTGCCCCTTCATGGAGAGTTGCACCATGCCGATCCTATGGTGATCGCGGATGTACTCGAGGTCAAGACCTACGAACCTGTTTTCTTCGAACTGCAGCCAACTCATGTAATTATTCAGAGTGTTCCTCACCGTTCGAGGGTCAGTGGTGTAGATGACATCGATCTTCTTCCTGCCATGTACTTCGATGTCGAAGTGCGCAGCTTCTTGCCTGCCGTTGTTTCGGACGTCCGGAACGTCCATGACTATAGGCAAGAGGGAAAGGATACGAAGGAAGAGGGTGATGCGGTGGTGGAGGAAATGGATGAGGCCGTGGAGGAGAAAGACGATGAGGCCGTGGAGGAGGAAATGAGATGGAGAAGTGAAAGATTGGAACCGCCCTTACCAATATCTGGAATGGTGGACGACCATTCGTAGTAGGGTGAAGGCGGAGAAAAACAGCAGTTTTACACGTCGACGCTAGCGCTTCCTAAAATTTGTTCTACGCCACTTGCATGCGGTGGAATCAATTCAAATGTAGGCACGTTTGCGCGTGCCGACCTTCACTCACTGACAGGCGGGCAGCACATTTCTCTTTTACGATTTATTTTTTCACTTCCTCTAGACGGTTCCGGTGCCCGCCCTCAATAATTACGCCACCCGCTTCTTGTCTTCCACGCGGACGAGAACCGGCGGTGGTGGCGGTTCCTTGCAGATTCACTTCCCACTCAAACAACTGCCCCCATCCTGATTCCACCCCCTCTCGAATCCATCCGCTCCTTATCACAACGCCTCCATTAATCTACCGGATTCCAGACTCCATTTGCCGCTATGGGTAGAGCTTGGGGTACCAGCAGGCTGAAGCGAAAGGCAGTTTGTTCTAGGGGCTCTGCTACTACTCCATATATTGAGTATCTTCGTAGTGACACAGGCACAATTTAGGCGATATCTCAGGAGACACTCGTATTTAGGAGATATTTTATGTACTTTAATCTGAAGGCCCAGTTGTCAAATTGTATTCGCAATGGAATCCATGCTAGTTTATTGTACCAACTAACAACAAACTCTGCAGAATATTCATGCAAAACTGATGCTGCTGGATAAGTGGTCCGAATCAGTAGTGGTGAATATCAAGGAAGAAGAAGAGACGGAAATGGAAGATGACTAGAACTGGGTGGGTGGCAACGGCGAGTGGCTGGTCCTTTTATCACAGGATGGCAGTACTTGGACTCTAAAAAATGGCTACATATCGAAGATACTTGCAGTGCCATCTTTGAAGGGTGTCGGCATTACTGCATTCAACAACGGGTGGCCGCCGCCCATTTCTGAATTCGCTTACAGGTTCAACATGGCAGAACTTGACCTCGTGAAGGTACAGCTCTCACATAGGCCGCGGGAGGGGGCGTGGAAGAACTGGGAGTACGACCTCTTAGCGGTGTTCGACAAGGCAATCACATTCATTAGATGCCTAGAAGACAAGGAATGGACAGTCTTGCGCCACGACTTCCTGCGGCCGGAGAAGTATGTCGACGCTGTCTTCACCTATGGCTACTCTTCGTAAAGACCGCAACGCATATATGCGGTCACTGAACCTAGCGGTGACGTTCTTGTTTGGGGGCCGTCCATTTGGAATGAGTCATGGTGTCATATAGCATGTAAAATCCCATTCAAAATTCTGCTTACTGACTATTAGTAACACGTAGGTACCCACGCAGCCCCGCGCATCATTACAGCTCCGGTCATCGAAGATGCAGTAGCAGATGCTGAACTTGGGACACGGCGCTGGTTCCTGGCACCTCTCGGAGACAACACGGAACAGGATGATGAACTCTTGTGGATTCATATCAGGGGAGCACTAAATAGTGTTGGTGATACAATACAACATATGGGGACACAACTTTCTTCATACCCATCGCTGCGTGTCACATTTTCTCGAGGTCCGCATGCCCATCCGAAGACCTAGTAGAGCAAGTCTGGAGTAGAGTCAACAATCTGAAGGGACAATTTGTGTTTCTTGGGATCAACTAACCTTTCTTTTTCGGAGCCCCTGGAGCTGTCGAACCTGCAATTGCTCAGGCAGCCCTGGCCCCTGATGCTGTTGCTGCTGCTGGTGGTGGTGGTGTTTGTGGTGGTGGAGCTGATGAAGAACTAGCTGCTGCTACTCCTGGTGAAGCTGACGAAAAACTTGGTGATGTTGCTGCTGGTGAAGCTGGCGAAATACTTGTTAATGCTGCTACTGGTGAAGCTGACGAAATACCTGCAGAGGCTGCTGCCAGAGTCCAGGAAGAACATGTTGGTGTTGTTGCTGAGGTGCCAGCACTTCCAATGTTGATAGCAGACTGTGTGTTTGCTGCACACTCACGCGCCTATCATGTTGACACTCCAGATCCGACCTGGAGTCGAATCCACGTCGGGGGGAGGGGCCTACAATTGGCTCATCAGTGGGGTCTTACTATTTGAAGGAGAATGGAAGACGGCCAAACGCAACATTCTGGTTCGTTCCGACGATACCACCAGCTCCAGGGACCTAGTGCTCATACTGGCAGATCTGATGAACCATCTGTCTTTATCTTTATCATTAGTTACGCTTATGTGTGTAAAGACTAAGCTGTGCTTATTTGTGTAAGACTAAGTTAGGCCTAACTGTGTAATATTCAGTGAAGCCCAGCTTTTCTTTCCACGCCCATAACAACAGAATTGCAGCATAGAACATACAAATGTAATGTGCATACCAGGAATTTTTGCTCAGGATAACAACCACTTCAAGCAAATGATACATCATGTACGCATTTGACCGCATCACTAGAATGTGCCACCTATTGATGATTCATGACATGGATCTAGCTTTTCTGCGCGTATTTGCATTGAACCGCTCATTGATTTATTCACATATTTTTTGGCAATGGCTGATGAACTCTACTCTCTTGGTAACTTGCTTCGTCAGCGAGCACTTGTTGATGCAATGCAAAGTACAGAACATGGTCGTCATTTTCATTCCATTTAGGTTCTCTATGTTTTGTCATCACGGAGCTACTAATTTCAAATGAAAATCTAGTAAACAATATATGTGTACATTGTTAGAGTATGCTATGGCCACGGTACATACATGTTTTTCTACAATCACAAGAGGAAAACTTGATGCATTTTCACCTTGTTGGCGTTGTGCCGAACTGGGTGGATGTGGCCTTGGGGTTCGGAGAGGAAGGCGTCGTGGCTGGTGCGTGTGCGACCACGGTGACAGCGAGCTCTGGAGGAGGCCAACAAGACCGAGCATGGTCGGCATGGTGACATATCTCACCCGGGAATAAATTCCTGTCCCCACGCCGTGCCAATCGTGTGGTCATGGTCAGGGCGAGCTTCGATTCGGGATGGGGAGGAGAACGGGCTGAGCAGGTTCGTCCAAGTCCTAGCTTCACGCCATGGCCACGACCATAGATTGCCGCCCTGAAGGAAGAAGAAGACGCGTAAAGGATGCATGCGCCAACGTTGCAAGCCTACATGGCAGCGACATAACGGCGAAAGCTGGTAGGGGGGCCCAACTTGACGCCCGTTAGCCTGATTTTTTGTATTGAAACGTAAAGTTGAATTCGTGCCGAAAAAGACCCTCTGAGTATTTGGCACGCCAACTTTGGGCAACGCAGCTGATTGTAAGCAACTTGGGTACCGCGTTGCCTGGGCGACCCAACTTTCGGGCCGCAAAATGATATTCTCATCCTTATCCTCCACGCACCCTAATCCAACGGGGCTTAACAATCGGGGATCGGATCTTCTAGAAGCCCGGAGCGGTTGCTGGTTAGTTCTGCGTCTCGATTGTTTGTGGCCAGCGGCTGTCATTGAAAAGAACACACGTGCAAATGACTCTAGTGGATACATGTGGTTTATGGAAAGAACACACATGCAATGACATGAGTGGTGGTTTGGGAAAAGAACGCACATGCAAAGACATGCAATGACAACTGCTGGATCCATGTGGTTTATGAAAAGGACACACATGCAATGACATGCAGTGGATCCAAGTGGTGGTTTATGAGAAGAATAAACATGAAATGACTCTAGTGGTGGTTTATGAAAAGGACACAGATGTAGTGACTCTGGTGGATCCAGGTGGTGGTTTATGAAAAGGACACACATGCATTGACTCTAGTGGTGGTTTATGAAAAGGACACACATGCAATGACATTGGTGGATCCAGGTGGTTTATGAGAAGGACAAACATGCAATGACATCTAGTGGATCCATGTGGTTTATGAAAAGAACACCACATGCTGGAGTGGCATCATTGCATGTGTTCTTTTCCAAAACCACAATGATGCACACTGACACACACATATGAAATGAACTCTAGTGGATCCATGTGGTTTATGAAAAGAACACACATGCAATGACATCAGTGGATCCATGTGTTTTCTGTGAAGAACACACATGCAATGACATCTAGTGGATCCATGTGGTTTATGAAAAGAACACAGATGCAATGACATCTAGTGGATCCATGTGGTTTATGAAAAGAACACCACATGCTGGAGTGCCATCATTGCATGTGTTATTTTCCAAAACCACAGTGATGCACTGACACACATATGCAATGAAATCTAGTGGATCCATGTGGTTTATAAAAAGAACACACATGCAATGACATCAGTAGATCCATGTGGTTTATGTGAAGAACACACATGCAATGACATCTAGTGGATCCATGTGGTTTATGAAAAGAACACCACATGCTGGAGTGGCGTTAGTGGATCCATGTGGTTTGTGAAGAAACACACATACAATGACATCTAGTGGATCCATGTGGTTTATGAAAAGAACACCACATGCTGGAGTGGCATCATTGCATGTGTTCCTTTCCAAAACCACAGTGATGCACACTGACACACACACACATGCAATGAAATCTAGTGGATCCATGTGGTTTATGTGAAGAACACACATGCAATGACATCTAGTGGGTCAATGTGGTTTATGAAAAGAACACCACATGCTGGGGTGGTATTAGTGGATCCATGTGGTTTATGAAAAGAATACACATGCAATGACATCTAGTGGATCCATGTGGTTTATGAAAAGAATACACATGCAATGACTCTAGTGGTAGTTTATGAAAAGGACGCACATGTAATGACACTGGTGGATCCAGGTGGTTTATGAGAAGGGCAAATATGCAATGACTCTAGTTGTGGTTTATGAAAAGGACACACATGCAATGACATGAAATGGATCCAAGTGGTGGTTTATGAAAAGAACAAACATGCAATGACTCTGGTTGTGGTTTATGAAAAGGACACACATGCAATGACATGCTGTGGATCCAAATGGTTATTTATGAAAATAACAAACATGCAATGACTCTAGTTGTGGTTTAGGAAAAGGACACACATTGCAATGAAACTAGTGGTGGTTTATGAAAAGAACACATATGCAAAGAAATGCAATGACATTGGTGGATCCATGTGGTTTATGAGAAGGACACACATGCAATGACAACTGGTGGATCCATGTGTTTTATGAAAAGAACACCACATGCAGTGACTATGGTGGATCTAGGTGGTTTATGAAAAGAACCAACATGCAATGACTCTAGTTGTGGTTTATGAAAAGGACACACATGCAAAGACACTGGTGGATCCAAGTGGTGGTTTATAAAAAGAACAAACATGCAATGACTCTGGTTGTGGTTTATGAAAAAGATACACATGCAGTGACTCTGGTGGATCCAAGTGGTGGTTTATGAATAGAACAAACATGCAATGACTCTGGTTGTGGTTTAGGAAAATGACACACATTGCAATGACACTACTGGTGGTTTATGAAAAGAACACACATGCAAAGTCTTGCAATGACACTGGTGGATCCATGTGGTTTATGAGAAGGACACACATGCAATGACAACTGGTGGAGCCATGTGGTTTATGAAAAGGACACACATGCAGTGACTCTAGTCGTGGTTTCTAAAAAGACGACAACATGCAAATGACACTTGTTGATCCATGTGGTTTAGTACAAAACATGCATTTTCCATTTCTTAAAGGAACACACATGCCTACTCTTTATATTTTGTATTTGAATCCTTATTCTGTCTTGCCCTTGGTTTTTTGATACTACTCAGTTTTGCCCTCTCTCTCGGTCACGAATCTCACAAAAGCCCAAACGTGTGCTCACTCTGGGTGCTACACCCTGATTGGCTGACACAGATGTCACGTGGATCATGCTCACCAACCGTTGATCCTCTATGATCCAACGGGCAGGATAACCCCTCCCTTCTCCACTTTTTATGCAGGGTCTATCCGTGCCACCTCTCTATCTGTGCCACCGATACTTTACCTCCATAAACAAGTGAAAATCCATCTAAATAAAATAAATGATCATATTTCAAAGAAGTTGTCGTCTTCGTCTTCCGGTTCATCCTCGTCTTTGTCAACGCCATGGTCCTTGCCATCGCTGTCGTCAGTTTCCTCCTCTGATGACTCGACACCGCCCCCTTCTTCGTATAAGCGTGATATCTCCTCATCAGAGTCCTCCTCCTCCTCTTCGTAGTCCCATGTGTCCACATCACTCTCCTCCACTTCTGCCTCCAACTGATCGATTAACGCCTCCTCGTTGGCCAAGTCGGACTCGTCCAAATAGTTGTCTCCACTCTTCTTCCTGGTTTTCTTCTCGTTCCTCTTCTTGTTTGTACTCGCCGGTGCAACACGCACCCCTGTCCTGGCTGCTTCTTTGCGCTAGTCTGTCGCTGTAGGTATGTAACATCCCAAAACTTTAATCCAAGCTTATCAAGATCCAAATCATCAAAATTAGGGTTAACAAAAACTTTTCCAATTAAAAATATGAAAGCATTCATATGTGTGTGCATTTAAATTAGGAGTTGATTTGAATTGCCATGGTTCTGTGATCCATTGCTTGTAAAATGATTCTTAGGTGAAATAAACATCATCTAAGTCATTCCCAAACATTTCCCAAAGAAAAACAACTCAAAATGAATAAATGAAGTGAATGGTCATTTTTGCCAAATTAACTATCATGCCTACTTTGGATATTCCTAGTACTCAAAACCTAACAGAAACAATTGTGGATCTTTGCACCCCTTGCTAGTACACATAATGAGGTACCGAGGCCCACTTTGTGATCTGCCAAAAACATTCAAATACTAATTTTAATTGACATTTGAAAATGGAATCTATTTCATATGGGAAGATCCCACTATTTCAAAAACCACTCAAACAAGCTCAAATTTCAAAACCCAAGCACCCACAGAGTCTCAAGCTTAGTACTAGCACACCCACCAAAAATCTTTTCAAAATTCAAAAAGAAAGTTCTTTCGGCCATTTTCACAAACACCTTGTGGACAGATTTCAAACAAAAACCAAATTCACTATTTGAATAGTGTTCTGGCCAAACTTGTCTCCCATTTGTCCTCAAAACACTCCCATTGTCCCTAGATGATCTAACCAGGCCATTTAAACCCATTCCCCTACCACCTAGCGGTAATGCCAAGCCATGCCGAGCACATGCTCGCCGGCCAACTTGGTCACCGCCGCAGCAGACCATCTCCCCCTCTCTCACCATGTCTACTAGCTAGCCAGCACCTCACCGCCACTCTCTGTCCCCTCCCCGATCCAGGCCCAGCCATGGACCACCCCCAGCGCGCCGCGCACTGCCTGTCTGCGCCATGTCGAGCCTGCGCTAGAGCGCCGCGCCCGACACGCGTGCACAAGCCGGCGCTCGACCGCAGCCCGCGTCCACTGCGTCACCACGACCCAGAGAGCACGCCGGACATGCTCGTTCGCCGCCCAACGCACCACAGCCACCGCTCGCCGTGAACACTACCGCCTCTGCCGCTCAGAGCGCCAGCTCCGGCCGACCGCATACCACCGCCCCCACCCCCGTAGCTACCTCGACCGTCCCTAAGCTCATCGTCGACCACCAGTCCGTTTGCCCCCATCGTCATCGTCGCTGGAGCCCAGGTATGCCACCTATGCACCCCCACCGAGCCGCTAGCGTTAGAGATCGCCGGCGACAGGTCTGTCATCGACGACGATCCCCAGCCGTTGATCCCCGTTCTAATCCAATGCCCCACATTGCCCCGTACCGCTTCGCGTGTTATGAGCCCCTGACTGGTGGACCCCCCTGTCAGCTGAGCCCCGCGCCGCGTCGTGTCACTGGGCCGGCCCGTTAGCGTTCCTGCGCGGCCCATTTAGTTTGAATTAGGATTTTTTTCTATTTAGTTTAAACCTAGTTATGTCCCCTAGTTTGAAAATCAATTCAAAAAGATTTACAAATCCAAATGGAGTGAATCCAATTTTGCTATAAATCTACTGAAAAGATCTACGCGAGCCCATTGGATTTAATTCAATTAGAGTTATAGATCTCTCCTAGTAAAAATAATAAAACAGAAGCATTTGCACCTTGCAACATTTTTATAAAATCAACCAAGATAGATTTTGAGTTGATTCCAACTCTCAAAAATCACATTTCGTCATACCTATCTGAATATGTAATAGTATTAAGGTTTACATGCAGTGACTTTGGACTAGTACCAAAATAATGCTATATAGGCATTTCTAGTCACTTTAAATCATTAAATAATGAACTTAAACCAAAGTAATTGTGATCCAACCCTTAAATCACATTACCACATGTTAGAATATGTGGTGATGACATGTGTCCACATGATCCCATATTTTAAGTGGTGAATATTAAATCTTAGTTAATTTTCACTGAGTGGAAATTACTTTTCTAAAATAAAAAGGGTGAAACTATTGAATTAAACTTGTGATGCTTGTGATGATAATAGATCATCAAATGTATGCCTTAGAGTGCTAATTAGACTAGTAAGTATTGTTTTGGTGATTGTGTACTCCGTATGTATTTATAGACGATAGTACCGACCAAGTCTACGAGGAGGAGTTCTACCAAGAAGAAGAAGAAAACTTCAACCACTGCACCAACCAAGGCAAGCCACCATTAACAATGCAAGCTAACACTTGCAAGTATAATGCTTAGCAAGCTAGGATTAAACTAGATGGTTTAGCAAAGATGCTTTAGGCATGCTTGAGTTATACTACCTTGACTAGTATTTCACCCAAGTCTTATTTTCAAGCTTTACTTCATTTACTTTAACCAAAGTTCTTTACTTGTTTTGAAGGTAGCATAAAGAGTATAAAACTTGACCTATTTATAACCCTTTAGATGTCATTCTATGGCATGAGATTGATCCCATCATTTCCACTTTAGTGAACACTCTTAACTTAGTAGTTTGGAGTAGATAAAAACTTGAGTCACTTTAGATGGGAGCACTTGGTGAAAATGAATTATGAAAACCTTGGAATGATGAGTCATTCTATTGAGATGTTTTGACATGTGGTGAGAAACGCAAATGGTTTATGATGGTGAAAATGTTGAGGCATGAGCCTTAACCCTTTGATAAAATTGATGGTTGGATTCGGATGTGATACCATTCCAAATTTACCGTACAACCACACTACCTGAATTGGGTAAGGCTTAGCCGGAAGTTTATATGCATTAGTATTAGTTCCCTCGCGGGAGAGGTTTGAGCTGAGGCTACCTCTCAATGTTGTCCACCTATGCAGTGCCCAAGATGACTGATGGTCATGGTTGGGAGGCCATGCTCATAGGAGAGGTGCTTATACTAGGGTGTGTAAAGGAAAGGTTATGTTTGATTATCTGCATACTAAGTATGATGATTCAGGGTTATCCCTGACAGATGTATCGAATCTTGTGGTGAAAGTGTACCACCTCTGCAGAGTGTCAAACTATTCGAATAGCCGCGTCAGTGGTTATGGACAGTTGGAATGGCCATACTGTTTCATTGTCAGATGTTTTCAAAATGACTTATGAAGGAAATGATGAATCTTGACTTGACCACAACAGAGTTGTGTTTATGACAATAGCTTCTCAACTTAGGTGATTCTAGAACTTTATTTTATCTTTCTTTGCTTCAGAACTCAGCTTAGGTTTCAAACTTAATTTTATAGTTAACTTAGATTTAGCTCTTTAACTTAGAACTATACTACTTGTTAGTGGTAGTTTGCGAGTACTTAAATAGTACTCATGACTTTTGTCCCTAGCTATTCTCATGGCCAGACGATGAAGGAGACTACCAAGATGATGGCCAGCAGGACGGCTATGATAACTAGGACTATCTGCCTTCGTCAGCATTGCATGTGCCCCTGAAGATGGACCCCACCACTAAGCTTATCTTTATTTCCACTACTTGTTGTATTAAGACTGGATCATGAGATCCTTATTTGTGTAAGACCTTATGTATGGTTTGTAATGGATGATGTACTATGATATCCAATCCGTTATGTCTCGCAAAAATGGTAATCCTGGGATTGCGAGGTATGGCATAACGGGCATCTGGGATTAAAAATCCTGGTGCTGACAAGTTGGTATCAGAGCCATCCTGACCATAGGAGACCCTAGTTAGAATGGACGTCCAAACAAAAATTTAGTTTCAAAGCCAAAGTGAGTATTTATGAAAAACTATTTCCTCTCTTATCCTTGGGAATTCATTCTTTCTCTCAAAAATTCATGTTCCTCAAAATTCTTACACTACTACTTAAAATTTGACACACTAGATCACTTCACTAATTTCCTCATCCTAAATTCTTGTAGATGGAGACTCAGTTCAGCAAGTTCTACCAATTGGGAAACGGAGGTCAGCTGATCTTCGAGAGGGATCTGGATTCACTGTCGGAGTTACTGGGATGCCCACATCCGGAGTTTCTTGGAGCTCCACTTCTAGGACCCCCAGGAGGAGACCTATAGTGGCTAGTCACCGCGGATCTTAAAGGAAGCATAGAAGCACCAACATCCGGGAGAATCAGTTCTCCATGAGAGAGAACAATTGGCTAGATGGATTAGCCAGGGCAATGCATGAAGTTCTCGCACGTCTATGTGCCCTCAGCGTCAACCAACTCCAAGGAACCCGTTTTGTCCACTATGCAAGACGTGACTTCATGGGAATGCCGATGGAGATGCCAAGTCACCAAGAGTTGAGGCGTCAAGTGGAGAATCTTGACTTCTTGCTGCACGACAAACAGCAGGAACTGGACAATGCTAGAGAGTTAGCCAACCAGAACCGTGCCATTGCCGACCAGAAGTCCCAGACTTTCGCACTGCTCGTCCAGGATCGCCAGTCTCTTCGCCGCCAGCGTGCAAAGAAGGATCGCACCATCGCCCGTATTCGCAAGAAGGTGGCCGACCTCGAGAAGACCATCAAGGAGAAGGAAGCTCATCTTGCAGCAAAGGAGGAAGAAGAGGAGGGTGAAGAAATCCAGGGAGACATGGATTCTTACCTCAGCAACGATGATGACTTTCTAGAGGAGGATGCCGTGGACTTCTACACTGACGATGAGGACTCCGACTTCATCGACAATCAGTAGATGCACTAGAACACTGTCGTAGCATGAGATGTATCGGTCCCACTGTATCGTAGCTTGCAGAATGGTTCTTAAAACCATCTGTTTTCCTTTGATTGTTGTGGTGTGTGTTGTATCGTGTGTTGCTTGTATGAATGAAATGAAGATAGTTGAAAAACCTCAGTCAAACTCAAAGTTTTAGCTTTGAAACCAAAACCATGAACCTTAGAATTTCCCTCTTACCCCTGTATCTATCTCAATCTTCAGATGACTCGTGGAAACCAAGGAGGGAGCAGCTCGTCGCAAGACCCAATGTTGTAGATCTTGCAGAATCTCATCACAGACCGTGAAGCAAGCAGGGTAGAGCGCCAAGCTGTAACAACCTCGGACCCTACGCTCTAAGTTCAAGCCTGGATGAACCAAAAGTGGTTAAGGGTTTTACAGCGGAGGCTTAGGGCCACCCACGTGTAGGCCCGTCGGCCGCCCTAACCACTTCCAAGAACATCAGGACAAGAGCGAGTGGCATAGGCAACAGGCGAAATGATCAAATACATACACAAGTGAGTATGTATGCAAGCTACCTTACAATAGTCCTCAGAGCCATACCATCTAAAAGAAATAGAAATATTGCAACGCCATACGGCAAGATCCAAATATCCTAGATAGAGATAGTAGTGTAGGATAGCTCCTCATACATCAAACATCAGAAGCGGAAACAAGATCCGAGTACGGATAAGAAGCAAATCGGCATAAGATGCCACATAAATAAGCACATCCCGCCCACTGATCTCATGGATCCCCATCCCCGGAATCTCTACACTGAGTGATCGTTGCCAACATCATCTGTCTCCTCCACCCAGTATCCATCTTGCGAATACACCTGTTCATCTGAATCAAATAATTTATCGTGTGAGACCCTAGGGGTACTCAGCAAGTCTTTATGCCTCTAAAGGGGACATAACCTGGGTTGACGCAATTACAGCAAAAGATAATAACTAACAAGTCTATAGATACTCGCTAACCATCCGCCTAACCAAAGATAGACGGATGTCCGTTAATTAGGAACAACGGTTATAACAGTATAAAATAACAGATCCATCCTCCTTCTCGCTTACCAACGATAAAGCGGACGAACAACCCATCTGTTGGCAGTTTTATTAACCATTCCATGAGTATTGCACTATTTACTAGTCAGGTATTCAGTCAAATTAAAAGCGGTACTTTAGTTATACTTGTCTATGATCGAGAAACTGTGCTCCAAATCGTCCATAACTGTGGACACGGCTTTCAGAAAGATTTACCCTGCAGGGGTGCACAAATAGCAACACACACATGATCGACCTCAGAAAAACCAAATCAAAACCCAACGAGGCTTTCACGACAAAGCAATCACAGGATTCATAAATTATTTCAGGGGGCCACCCCATTAGGCTACCCGCAACGAAGTTGGCCAGCTCCGAGACGGACCCAAGGTTTGTGACGATGGCTGTAAACGACTGGGAATCCGAAAATGTGACTGGGCTTGTCGATACCACGAAAACGTGGATCGATCCAAAACAGTACAGGTGCTCCACGCACAATCTTAAATAAAGCAGTAAAGCATGGCATAGGTATAGGATAGTAATAAAGCCCCAAACTACTTTGTGTCCCTAAGAAATACAGTACGAATCAAGCTCTTGCAAAGGGGGATTCATAGAGTCTCCCGTATGTGGATAGTGCGAATAGTCAAGGAACAGGTATCAAGTACTCAGGGTCCTACGGGACACAAGTGAGCATGAAAAACCAAAAAACAGATATTGCTCACCGGTGC
The DNA here is from genome assembly GCA_910589775.1 of Avena eriantha. NCBI lineage: Eukaryota > Viridiplantae > Streptophyta > Magnoliopsida > Poales > Poaceae > Avena > Avena eriantha. The sequence goes on along the minus strand of OU342745.1, from coordinate 38,745,140 downwards.
CTCTTTCATTAGTTATCCCATTACTACTCAGGTTAAGTTGTTTAGGTACCTCGTTATCCATCAGACACCCACAAACCCTACACATGCAATTCTACGACTCGCAAGGCTCAAGCAACTCCTGTAGTAATGGCTCATAGGATGGAGGAACAAGCTTCGGTGGGTTTAAAAGTAAAGGCTACGCAGTACTTGGGACTCAATTTAATGCAATCGCGACTCCATGATGCAAGAATAAGATAGAAGCAATAGGTACTATATGTATGCAAGCATGTGGTAGTGCTTGCCTGGTAGTTCAGTTGAAGTGAGAGATGGATCTGGGTAGTACTCCTAGGATTCTTGATAACTCCCCTGCTCAGCGTCTATTCGAAAGAAGAGCCAAACAAACAAGGGCCAACATAAAAAAAGTGCACAAGCATATGAATAAAATGCTACAAGCAAACAAGCATGCCATAATGAATGATGCACAATTTACATGGCAATAATGTAGCATGGCAAGGTTAAGGTGTGGGGACAAGAATAAATCATTTTATTACGTTTTTAGTCAAATTTTATTACCATAAACAGTTTTAATATTGATATGATGCATGCTTCAACTCGGAACATGGAATGCATAACCAGAACGGGCTCGTCGCGCTGATCGATTTAGACATATTATTTGTCGAATTTGAATTTATAGAATTAAAGTTATTAAGTAATTAAGAAAAGGCATTTTTATCGCAATTAAACAATTTCGAAAATTTTAAAATAGTTAAACATTAATTTGGATGGCAGATTTGAATTCTTCACATTTTCCTAATTCAAAAACATATATCATTTGTATTATTTGGATTTACCAATTAAAAGTTATTAATTTCTGGATATTAAAAACATATAAAACATTTCTGAAAATATTTTGATTAAACAGAAGAGGACACAGACTTTTTGTACTGAGAGAAATCTAGCCACAGCCGCTGACGGGTGGGGCCGCGCTGAGCTGGTGGAAAACGACGCGCGGCAGAGCTTTTCTCACCGCGGGGTCGTCTAGCCGGGCTAACAGACAGGTGGGGCCGACGTATCCGCGAGGCAACGCACGGGCGCGCGAACAGGGCATAGCCACGTGGCCGAGACAGGGACGGCGGGTTGAGGAACCAACAAGCCTAGGTACCTTTTTATAAAATGCCACCGCAGCTGACAAGCGGGCCCCGGTAGACCGCGGGTTGAGCCGCAAAAAGGCGTAGGGGGGTATTTGGGAAAAACCTCGGCTACTATTTTTCTTCCACCGGTTGTTCTCTGTCGAAACTGACAACGCAAAACCCAGGCGCGGCGGGGATCGATCCCGCGATCTAGCGCACGTGCGGCGGCTGCTACCGCTGGGACGGGCTCGGATTGGTGATGGGATTCGACGGCGCGGCCAGGTGAGGTAACTACGGCGCAACGACGGGATGGCAAACGCGAGCGCGGCGCACAGAGAGTGCTCGTCGGAGTGCGTGGCGTGTCCAGGAAGAGATAGACAGGGGGATATGTCTGGGAGACTCAGGCACTCACCGGGAGTGGTTCAGTGGTGGCGGAACGGCCTGGGGCGCAGGGATCGGCGGCGTTGCTGGCGACCAGCGGCTAGGGTTTCCTCGTCGGACACGTCGGTGTGCAACGGATCTGGCCGTCTCCTCCTCGCCGCAGTGTACTGGGACGGTCCAAGGGCTCCACTGGTTCCTCCTCGGCACCCCAACTCCATGCCCGCCTCCTCCTAGCTACGGTGGTGAGCTGATGCCGACGGTGAGGTAGATGGAGGTGGAAGAGGGACCAGGCAGAGGGGGAGGAAGAGCTGGGCCGAGCCCTGGGATCTAGGGTGATGCCAGGTACGAGAGGGGGGTAGATAAGGTCGTGGGCAGAGGGAGAGCACATGGGGCTTGGTGGGTAAAGGTGGCGTGCACCTTTATCCTCCCTCTCTCACGTGGTAGACCGGCTCGGGAGGTTCCTGGGGTCTCCAGCTAGGCTAGAGTGGCGACGCAGGGCTAGGTGGGGCTTAGCTTGGCAGCGGGAGAGGGAACAGAGAGGGGAGGGGCTCGGCTAGGGTTTGACCGGCAGGAGGGTGCGGCATGGTTGTCTCAGCTCGGTGTCTAGGAAGGGGAGTGGGTCAAACCCAGGTTGCAAGGAGGAGCCGGACCAGGTGGTGCTGGTCTAGGTTAGCAAAAGGGTAGATGAGGCTTAGCCAAGTCTAGGGAGGAAAAAGAGGTGAGAGTTGGGGTTTTAGTTAGGTGTAGAGAGAGAAAAATAGTTAGGTGTAGCTTAGAAAAAGAAAGAGGTAAAAACAACTAGATGGATGAGCTAGGGTGTTAGAGTAGCTAAGGAACACCAAAGAAGTTTAAATTAAGACAAAGGAAGAAAACAAAAGGACCAAAAGAGAGAGAGGTAGGAGAAGAATGATCTTGCTTGTCTCATGCACGTGATGTTATTTTGTGAAAACAAAATATACATCCCATGTATGCTTGACAAAGAGAAAACCACCAAAATAGTTGCAAGGTGGAAGACAAGAGAAAGAATAAGCATTTATTTGGTTCATTTGTTTCAATTGAGTTCAAACAAACTCCACCCAAAATATTCCAAAAGAAACCAAAATAGAAGAACAAGAGAGAGGCCTTGCATGGGCCATGCATGAAGAATAATTGCCACATTCATTAGTTGTGAAAACAACTACATATACATATGGGCATCTATTACACCCATGCACAACCATACTTGAATAAATACCACAACATAAGCTACAAGCTTGATAAAATAGGGTAAGGGTGGATTTAAGCATAATTGAATATAATAGGCCTTGCTAGTGTGTATGTCCCACTAGAAAGTCCTTTGGCCACAATTTTATTTAAACCATGCTCAATTATTCCCAATAACAACCCATATGGAAGATACATGAAATATTCTAGTCACACAGCATGCAAAGGTGACCATGAGGCTTCCCATAGTAATATTGTGAAACCAACATGATGCATGTATGGGAGCATGTGGATTTATAAATGGATCCATCCCATTCCACATGAGCTAGAGGTAAAACCAAATAAATTGCAAGATCACATAGTAGGGTGGTGGAATAATGGGGTAGTGACAAGAAGGTGGTGGAGTTAATAAAAGTTATGCCCCCAACTCAACTTGGGCATCAAGCATTTATCAAGAACCAAATACAATGTATCAAAAGGCAAATACAATTAATAGTGCATATGAGATAAGAACCAAATGAAAAGGGTTTTTATATGATGCTCAAATGCAAGGTGGCATGATGACATGAGCATGATATAACTATGATGCAACAATTATATGTAGGAAGTAGCATTTTATTATTAGACCATGTAGCATTACAGATGTTAGACAGATGGGATGCTACAACTCTCCCCCACTAAACAGGAATCTCACCCCAAGATTCTAGGAAGAAGAAGAAGACACGAAGAGGGTAGGATACTTGGCACGGAGCTCATGCTCGTGTTCCCAAGTGGCTTCATCAATGGAATGGTGCGACCACTACACCTTGCAGAACTTGATAGACTTGTTGCGAGTCTTTCTTTCTGCTACTTCTAGGATTTTTGTGGGGTGTTCCTGATAAGACAGGTCTTCTTGGAGATTGATAAGCTCATGGTCCACGGTCCTGCCGGGATCCTTGAAGCACTTCTTAAGTTGAGAAATATGGAAAACATCATCGACCTTGAGTTTTTTAGGGAGCTCAAGAGCATAAGCAACTTTTCCTCTTCTTCCATGAACTTTGAAAGGACCGATGTATCTAGGAGTCAGCTTCCCTTTGATACCAAACCGGTGCGTGCCTCTCATGGGAGTGACACGAAGGTAAACGTGATCACCAGGGACATACTCCATGTCCGTGTGCTTTCTGTCATAGTTGCTCTTCTGGCGACTTTGAGCAACCTTTAGGTTTTCAAGAATGATGTGAACCTTCTCCTCCGCTTGAGTTACAATGTCGGGGCCAAACAATGTTCTTTCACCTATGCCCGACCAACCAATCGGAGTTCTGCATTTGCGGCCATAGAGAACCTCAAATGGTGCCATCTTTAGACTCTCCTGGAAGCTATTGTTGTAAGATAATTCAGCATAAGGAAGGCATTCTTCCCACTTCATGCCGAAGGAGATAACACAAGCACGGAGCATATCTTCCAGAATCTGATTGATCCTTTCAACTTGTCCTTGCGACTGAGGGTGGTATGCAGTGTTGAAGTTCAACTTTGTTCCCAAAGCATTTTGGAAACTTCCCCAGAACTTGGAAGTGAAGATACTTCCACGGTCTGAACTGATCTCAAGAGGAACCCCATACAGAGAGACAATTATGTTGATATAAAGCTCAGCCAACTGAATTGCAGAAATTGTTTCCTTGACAGGGAAGAAGTGAGCCACTTTAGAAAGCCTGTCGATGATAACGAAGATTGCATTGTTGCCTTTCTGCGACCTTGGAAACCCAGTTATGAAGTCCATCTCTACTTTCTCCCATTTCCATTCCGGAGGCTTCAATGGCTGTAGAAGACCGGAAGGTTTCTGATGGACAGCTTTAACTCTGCGGGCAGACATCACACTCCGAGACATACTTGGCACAATATCATTTCAATCCAAGCCACCAATATTGTGTTTTCAGATCCATGTACATCTTAGTGCTTCCAGGATGGATAGAAAGAACAGAATCATGAGCTTCTTTAAGAACTTTCTCTCTCAAACCCGGATACTTCGGAACGAACATCCGGTGCTTAAAGAATAGAGTGCCTTGGTCGTCAAGGTGGAAAAGTTCATACTTCGGAAGCTGAATCTTGGAGATGATGTTTTTAGTGTACGGATCACCAAGTTGAATGGAGCGAACTTTTTCTTCCAAGAGAGCTGTTGCCAGAAGGTTCAGAAGATACCCTTGATCCACAATTTCAAGGTTGAGCTGGCGGAATTCCTCGCACAAGAGAGGCTATTGTTCTTCCACCATGAGGTTGTTGACATAAGCTTTTCGGCTAAGAGCATCGGCCATCACATTAGCTTTTCCCGGAGTGTAGTTGATTGTTAGATCGAAATCATTAATTGCTTCAATCCGCCTCCTCTGATGAAGGTTGAGATCAGGTTGTGTGAAGATATACTTTAGAATCTTGTGATCAGAAAAGATCTCACAATGGTTGCCAAGCAAGTAGTGCCTCCATACTTTCAAAGAAAATACAACTGCTGCGAGTTCGAGGTCATGTGTAGGATAGTTGATCTCATGCGTCTTCAACTGTCGAGAGGCATAAGCAACAACTTGCTTTTCTTGCATGAGGACCGCACCCAATCCTTGCAAGGAGGCGTCACAGAATATCTGGAAAGGCTTTGATGTATCTGGAGGAATCAAGACTGGTGTGGAAGTGAGCTTCTCTTTGAGGGTTTCAAAGCTTGCTTGACATGCAGGAGACCAAAGGTATTTCTTGCCTTTCTTGAGGAGATCGGTAAGAGGCTTCGCCATCTTCGAGAAGTTCTGAACGAAGCAACGGCAGTAACTAGACAAACCAAGGAAACTCCGGACTTCTTTGACATTTTTGGGTGGAAGCCACTCAACAATTGTCCGAACAGTTTCTGGGTTGATGGCAATGCCCTTAGCAGAGATGACGTGACCAAGATAGGTGACTTCGGGAAGCCAAAATTCACACTTGGAGAACTTTGCATACAGGCGGTTCTCACGAAGCTTGTTTAGGACACACCGAAGGTGTTCTTCATGTTCTTCCTTTGACTTAGAATAGACTAGAATGTCATCCAGATAGACCACGACGAACTTATCAAGATACTCCATGAAAACCGAGTTCATAAGCCTCGAGAAGGTGGCAGGTGCGTTGGTGAGACCGAAAGACATGACCGTGTACTCGTACAGACCATAGCGGGTGGTGAAAGCTGTTTTGGGAACATCTTCCTTGCGGATCTTGAATTGATGATAACCACTTCTCAAGTCAAGCTTGGAGAATACCACTGCTCCTGCTAGCTGATCGAAGAGATCATTTATCCGCGGAAGGGGATATTTATTCTTGATGGTTTTTGCATTGAGAGCCCGATAGTCAACACAAAGTCTATCAGTCTGGTCTCGCTTCTTCACAAAGATTGTTGGGTTGCCCTAAGAGGAAGTGCTATGCTTAATGAAACCCAACTTCTCTTGTTCATCAAGCTGACGTTTGAGTTCAGCCATCTCAGCAGGACCCATTTTATAAGGCCGCTTGGAGATAGGAGCGGTACCAGGTTCAAGCTCAATCACAAACTCGACCTCTCGATCAGGAGGCATACCTAGTAACTCTTCAGGAAAAACATCTGGGAACTCACATACCACCGGAACACTCTGAATAGCATCCATAGCATCATCATTCAGAGCCGCCAAAGAGAAAAGCTGAATTGCAGGAGTTGGACTTGGAGAATAGACTATATGGCCTTCAGGAATTTTTAGAGAAACCGAGCGTTCAGCACAATCAATCACAGCTGCTGTCGTGGTGGTGTCACGGCAGATACCATGTATAGGCTGAAGGTGGGGACTAATACACGCTAGGGGAATCCAGGGAGGGATAGTGAAGTGATTCTCCATACAAGAACTTGTATTGATTTCCTTCCAAGGTTACAAGTGCTCCTAGAGCTATATAGGCGAGAGGAGGAAGAAGAAACTCTCTTACTCTCACCCACAGATCTCACCTGAAACCCTAGATCTTAACAGACTTGTCCAGAGAATAAACAGCCAACCCCCTCTATTGAAGCCCTAGCCCCCCTTTTATACTGGAGGCTTGGTTTCTGCCTAGGGCATACGCGGAGGCATATTCCTAAGAATATGCCTCCTCCCAAAGTGGTAAGCCGACCGGGGTGCTTTTTCCCCCGCGTCACCTATGCTTTAGCTATGTGAGCCACTACGACGCCCTCGTCAGCTGACACGGGTGTCGTCACGCTTGTCGGCCACGCCCCGGTGGTCCTGTCCTTGCTCGACTCACTCAGGCAGTGCGTACCGAGGCTCCTTTTGACCAGCGAGATTCCTTCCTTCTCCTAGAAGGTTGCTGCGACCCAGACGATGGTTCATCCGGCCACCCCCTTTTCCTGCATACAGGTTAGACATACACTTCTGACTTACTGCTTAAGTCGGATGAGGGCTAGTTGGGCGAACGCCCCCAGGTCCGGATTACCCCGTGATTCGGCCTGCCTTGAGGTGACCCGGCCAGCATCTGCTTTGGCCTTGCCGAACCTCGGCTAACTCGGCCTTTATACCACGACGTGACCCTACACGGGGGTATCCCCCCAACATTAGTCCCCGAAGCTGGTGCGGTTTTAGCCGCCTTGGCCGCTAAGGCCACACCAGGTTCCATCTTGTGCTCCTGTCGTTATTAGACAAGTTACCTCTGTACCTCGGACGGCTTGGATTTACGTTCCCTTCGCACATTACAAGTTTTCACTTGCCGGCCGGGTTACCACAGCTCTATCCGGGTCTCACTTCCTTCTCTCGTACGCTAGCCCATGTGAAGGGTAATCATTATGTTGTCTTATTTTAAGGGACGGTACAGTAACCGCCGCAGTAATCGTCAGTTATCACTGTGCGCGGGTCACGTCACGCCTGCCCCCTCGTTTACCGCATCAGTGCGTCATGTCACAGGATTCTGTCCGCCCTGTGGCCTTTCGTGTGGCTCCTCACTGATTGGTCCGGACGGGTAATACACGGCGACAGCGTGTGGCCGGTCCACAGGGTGCGATCCCACTCACCTCTGATGGGGGTGGTTAAATAGCGGAGGGGTGCGTTCCTTAGGATTTTTCCCCCTCCGAACGCCTCTGCCCGCTGCTATTCCCCTTCGTCTTCCTTGCGACTGCGCAGCAGCCAGCACTGCCAAAAAACAGCGTCGCCGCCGCACTTCTCTGTTTCACCTCTGCGTCTCCATCACTTCGACACCAACCCCCTGCTACAGGTCCTCGCCAATCCAAGCCGCTGTCTCCCGCCGCCTCCAGTGCCAGTGAGGGCTTCGAGGAGCAGATGGAGGAAGAAGAGCTTGCCATTGCTGAGAAGGAGATGGAGGAGGACGCCGCCGCTGCGGACCGCGGCGCATGGGCCGGCTCCTGGGTCTGCCAGGATGATCTGGACTGGCTCTACCGGACCAGACGCATCCCCGCCGGCGTCGCCGCTCGCCTCGCCTCCGCCGAGCTAGCTCCTTCGCCCAACCCCGGGGAGTTCGTTGTGTTCCTGTCTCATTTTCAACGGGGCTTTGGACTCCCGGTGAGTGATTTCTTCCATGATTGGCTCAACACCTACCATCTCCAGCCGCACCATCTTCCAGCCAATGCCATTACTTCTCTCTCTGCCTTCGCTTATACGATTGAAGGCTATGCCGGATTATGGCCCACAAAGGAGCTGTGGATCCGGTTTTTCGCCCTTTGCCGCAACGTTATTCCCGACATTCACACTGATCTGGAGGACAAGCGGCTCACTCAGTTCGGAGCGGCCTCCATCTCACCTCGGAGGTTCTCTGTTTTCCCCCGGGTCACAGGGCTAGAATCCTGCAAAGGTTGGGCCCGGATGTTCTTTTACGTCCGGAACACAGGCACCGAAGATTTGATCCGGTTGCTTCCCTATACCCCGGGTCCGCCGAACACAGATCTGTGGGACGCCATTCCGAGGAAACCTACGGCCCTAGCCAACCAAGTGAATAAGAGGTTCGCGGAGCTGAAGGAGCTCGGGTTGCGCAACGAGGACGCGATGCTCACTTTCGTGCGCAACCGAATCTCCCCTCTCCAGAAGCGCACCCACAAGGTGTGCCACATGAGCTACGGCCGTGATCCCAACCGGACTTCATCTTTCGAACTGAACAACACGGAGATCTTTCGCCGGGTTAAGGCTCTCTTCACCACTCATAAGGACTTCTCCTCTGACTGGACTTGGGGGATAGAGCATTTCTGCCGTGACCGGCTTCCTCCCATGGTAAGTTTCATTATGCAACCTTACCCCGGACCAGTTACTTGTCTGTTATTGTTGCATTTTTGACTCGTCTGTCTACTCTTTTCCTCAACTATTCCTTCACCAAACGCTCGAGGACGGCACGGATCCGACCCTTAAAGTGGGCACCGGACCGGGAGACTTCGGACGTGGAGGAGCCAGACCAAGAGATGTTTCTCCCCATGACCGACGCCACGAAACGACCCACGGGTAACTTCTCTTCAGCTAGAGATTGGCCTGATGATGAAGATTACTCGGATATCGAGATAATTGAACCCTTTGAGGCTGTCCCCCTTTCTTTTGCTTTTCCGCCATTAGCTCACGCTGGTGGCCATATCCACGAGGATCCTCCCCTCACTACGGACGAGCCAGTTCCGGTGGCGTCGAAGAAAAAGCGCGAGGCTTCCTCAAGCTCTTCCTCCGGACCTTCCCAGCCTACTAAAAGGCGAAAGAAGGCCCCAGCGCGAAGGGCTCGGAAACCCAGAGCAGCCGAAACCTCGGATGCGTAAGTCCTTCTTTCTTCTGCAACTCGCTCTTCCTTACTTCGTCGTAAATTTCCTTCTGACGTTACCTAATTTCACAGGGCTCCGGTGGAGGTCCCTCAGAGTGGATCCAGTATCTCGTCGCCTCTCCGGGCCAGCCCTTCACCCCATCGTGACGACGAGTCACGTCCGCTGAGCCCTATTCCGGAAAGCTCTGCGGCCGCTCCGGATCATCCTGGGGCGGGGGGAACTGGCCCAGCCAGAACAACGGCAGCCACTACCTCGGCGATGCCACAACCAGCAGCCACTAAAGCTACCTCGACTTCAGCATCTGTTCCAGTACCAGCAGCCAAAACAGCACCAACTCCAACCTCGGCAGCAGCACCAACCTCGGCAGCAAAAACATCAGCGCCGGCACCAAGTCCAGCAACGAAAGTACCAGCGCCCAGTTCCTCTGCATCTTCCGAGTCCTCTCAACCTCGGCAGGGGAAAACCGCTGCTACGGCTTCTTCTTCCCAGCAAGCCAAGGGCAAGAAGACTCAAGACGCTCCCAAGCCCAGCACTGCCGATCCTGGGCAACGTACCCTTGAGTCTATGCTCCCCAAGAAGACACCAGCAGCAAAGGACACGCCTGCCGAGCCAACCGAAGCTCAGCAGTTGGTTCTGCACACCAGCCCTGCCCTTGCCTTGGTGGAGAGGAAGGAGGAACATGCTAAAGGTTTGGTGACGTCACATATGCCCACAGGTGAACGGTACCCCCCAAGCCTGATGGAGTTCGTCATGAACTGGAACAAAGCCGAGGTAATCCACGAATCTGATCAAGTGAATACCGCCGCCAAGGCCATTAACCTCGCTGGACGGATGATGGAGGTACGCCGTTTCTCCTTTGAAAATTGTAGATAATAACCATTAGTCCCCGAGCCTCCGGGGGAGTAACTTGTTACTCGGCCGGATGCTCTTTTATAGAAGTAACGTAGCTCCATGGTAACTTCGAACATGCACACCCCTAGAGCCGGGTTAAGTTCCACTTGGCCCGGATTTTAGTACCCTTCGAACATGCACACACCTAGAGCCGGGTTAAGTTCCACTTGGCCCGGATTTTAGTACACTTCGAACATGCACACACCTAGAGCCAGGTTAAGTTCCACTTGGCCTGGATTTTAGTACACTTCGAACATGCACACACCTAGAGCCGGGTTAAGTTCCACTTGGCCTGGATTTTAGTACACTTCGAACATGCACACACCTAGAGCCGGGTTAAGTTCCACTTGGCCCGGATTTTAGTACACTTCGAACATGCACTAGGCTGACTTAAGTTTCTGTATCTTTTTTAGGTGACCACCAACCGCCGAAGTGCCGAATTCCAGCGCTTGTTGGATACGCACAAAAATCTTCACACGAAACAGGCTACACTCAACGCTGAGTACGAGAAAAGGGGTAAATTTCTTTCTCATTCCTTTCCTCATTTTTCTTCCACTTCGCTTGCCGAACTAATCTGATTGTTCGGTTTCCGCAGCTGGGGTGGAAGCTGAAAACAGAATAATGCGAAAGAACTTGGAGTAGATCAAGGGTACATCCTTCTTATCTGTTCTTACTGTGCTTCTCATCATTTTACCTCCTTGGCTCGGCAAACATTCATACCTCGGCTCTGCCGGGCCAACACACGGTTTTAGCATTGCTTGAAGAAAGTGTGCATGTGCCTGACATGATGCTGCATTTTCTCGAACAAGCAGGACAGCACCAAGCCGAGCTGAAGAAGAAAGATGATGAGCTCGCCCTCCTCCGGACCAAAGATGATGACATAGCCAAGCTCAAAGCTGAAATGGCCAAGATGAAAGCGCAGCACCAAACCAAGCTGAAAAGGGTTGGCCAGGATTACACCGAAGAATGCGAGCGCCTCAAACTCCAAAGTGCTAAGAATTGTGAGCTTCTTCAGGAAGCCGAGGTCAAACTTGGGTCGGCAAATGCTGAGCTCGAGCAGCTTCGGAAAAGGCGTGATGCTTGTATCAAGGAGTTGACCCGGATTCACAGTCACATCTCTCGTAAATTCTTTTCCTTTATCCGCCTTACTTCTCCGGGTTATTTCACATGTCTTATTTTCTCAACTTTGTCCTTTGCCTTGTTTCCCAGGCCACTTTCCAGAGGGTACTACCATTGCAAGTGCTGCTGTTGCCAATTTCCACCGAGAAAGAGGTACCCTGGTCACTGCTGAGGGTGAGAGTGTTCCCTTTGACATGGAGGACCTGTTGGTCAGCCTGTCATCTCGCGTGGAAATTATCAAGAACTACGGCAGGGACCTCCTCGATGTTTCAGTCCGGGTCTTCAACGCCTTCTGGCCCGCCGATGACGCTCCGGAGAGAGTCACGCAGCTCGCTGAAAGGCTTTCGGAAGTTGAGACCCAGCTCGACCTCTGGCGAGAATCCGCTGGCCGCGCTGCTGCCGATACCGTCCTTCACCACGTTTTGACATGGTACGAAAAGATAGATCTCAGCCTCCTCACACGGCTGCGCACCGGGTCCAAATGGACAGATGACCCGGAGTGGGTAGCTCGGCGCCAGGCTTGCGCCCACAGCCTCATTGAATATGCCCCCATCCATGAATGGACTGAGAGTCCGAGCTTCCTGGAAGTCGCAGGCGAAGAGGAAGTTGAGAACATTGAAGATGACTCGGGTGAAGACGAGGAGGACACTGCCTCGGATATTGAAGAGGGCGACGATGATGCCAAACTTCCTCCTGCTGCTCCTAAGTAAAAACGCTTGAAAATTCATGAGATCCCCGGTATGCCGGGTGGAATTGTATTCCAAATACATGTGATATTTTGCTATTGAGTACTTATGCCGGATTAACTTGGGCGTAGTCCCCGAGTTTCTTTTTCTTGTTCGTTCAATCTTTTGGATCGGATCGTGTCTACCTTGAATCGGTTTTACAACTTTCGAATCCGAGCCTGAAAAATTGTCTTAACAATACTGGGAAACTTTTAGACTTAGCTCAAAAATAAATACGGGGTTAGTCCGGAAAACAAACGTCGGCTCGAATAAATTCTTTTGCTTAGTCGTTTTTCATGTGCTACGCAATTCCAAACTTGTTCTCTTGCTTGCCATGAATCCAATTCTTGTTGGACAGCAACAAGTCGAAGAGTTGGGTTTTTGGTGCTCACACACTACTAATCCGAGCTAAGTAGAATAACCTATTCCAGCCGACGCACAAATAACAAAAGACAACAAATATTATTAAGGCAATCCCCGAGTTACTGCTCCAGGTGCCCACATTTCATTGATAAGCTCATTGCCGACATACATACCGACATATGAGATAACCCGGATACATACACTTCTTCGCTAAGTGTAGAAAGGACGAAGGAGAGCTACATTCCATGGACGTTTAGATTCATCACCGGACATGTCCGCCTTATTCTTTTCCTGTGGCTTTGCATCTATAAGATAGTAAGAATCATTGTGCAATGCTTTGCTCACGATGAATGGCCCTTCCCATGGGGGGGACAATTTATGCATTCCAGTAGTACGTTGTACCATCCGGAGCACCAGATCACCTTCCCGGAAGACCCGGGGCACACTTTCCGGCTATGATAGCGTCGGAGATTTTGCTGATATATGGCGGATCTGGACAGTGCCAGTTCTCTCGCTTCTTCCAGCAGATGAACATCATTTTGCCGGGCTTCTTGCACTCCAGCTTCTGTGTATTGGGTGACCCTAGGCGAATCATGCTCTATGTCGGCTGGTAATTCAGCTTCTGCCCCATATACCAGAAAAAACGGCGCATAGCCTGTTGATCGATTCAAAGTTGTTCTTAAACTCCACAGTACCGCTGGTAGTTCTTCTATCCAGCACCCCGCTGATCTTTGCAGCGGCTCAATGAGCCGGGGTTTTATCCCGGATAATACTAATCCGTTGGATCTCTCCACTTGCCCGTTCGATGCGGGGTGGGCTACCGAAGCTATGTCAAGTCGGATCCTCTTATCTCGGCAGAAACGAGCAAATGCTCCTTCCGCAAAATTTGTGCCATTATCAGTTATGATACTGTGTGGATAACCGTACCTCAAGATGATATCTTTGAGAAACGTTATGGCCGTAGCTCCATCACATTTTCTTATAGGCTTTACTTCAATCCACTTGGTAAACTTGTACACCATTACCAAAATGTGAGTCATGTTCCCTCTTGCTGGTTTGAACGGGCCCACCATATCCAAGCACCATACGGCAAATGGCCAAGTGATCGGGATGGTCTTGAGCTCCGACATTGGCATATGCGTCTTTGTAGCATACCTCTGACAACCATTACATTTTCTCACCAGATCTTCTGCTTGCTCTAAGGCGTTTGGCTAGTAGAATCCGTGTCGGAAAGCTTTTGCTACCAAGGCTCGGGATGAGGCGTGATGCCCGCATTCCCCCTGATGTATATCTCAGATGATTTCAAGCCCTTCGTCCGGGTCAACACACCGCTGGAGGACATTTGTCACACTTCTTTTGTATAACTTGGAATTGATGATCGTGTAAGCCTTTGCCCTCCTCTGTGTTTGCCTGGACAGCACCTCCTCAGTGGGTAACATTCCATCTTTCAGGAATTGAAATATAGGCAGTGCCCAAGCCGGTATTGGCCGCCCAGGGAACACGTCCTTGTCTGTCTCCATCTGATCCACCGGCATAACTTCAACTGGACCACGCTGAGTAGTCCCCGGGTCTTGCGAAGCAGCCCCCGAGTTTGCCGAAGCAATCCCCGGGTTTTGCGCACCACTTCCCGTGTCAACGTCCATGGGCGCAGCTCCGGACTCTGTGTCCTCCAGGACGTAGATGGACTCGGACTCCGGGGATGGCCTGATGGATGAGGTGCTCTAATGCTACACCTGGTGGAATTGCCTGTCTGGTTGACCCGAGCTTCGACAGCATGTCGGCAGCCTCATTTTCCACCCGGGGTACATGATGAAATTCGCATCCCTCAAAGTAACCAGAAATCTTCTGCACATGAAATCTGTATAGTACCATGTTTGGATCAAGGGCGTCCCACACTCCGGACACTTGCTGCACTACTAAATCCGAGTCGCCAAAGCATATAATCCGACGTATACCAATTTCCTTTGCTACCTTGAGCCCATGCACAAGTGCTTCATACTCAACGACATTATTTGATGCGGTGAAGTGGATCTGCAGCACATATTTCAACTGGTCCTTCTTTGGCGACGTGAGTACAACTCCGGCACCTAGCCCGGTTTTGGTTTTTGATCCGTCAAAGCGCATCCACCAATAGTTCGCATCCGGAAGTGGTGGTTCGTACTGTACCTCGTCCCAGTCCACGAAAAAGTCCGCCACAACCTGAGACTTGATGGCTTCTCTCCGGTCATATTGCAGAGCGTAAGGAGCTAGCTCAATTGCCCATTTTGCAATTCTGCCGCTTGCATCCTTGTTACTCATTTTCTCGGATATAGGGGCCTCACATATGACCCGGATGGGATGCTCTTCAAAGTAGTGCTTCAATTTCTTGGCGGCCATGTACACGCCATACGCCACTTTTTGATAATGTGGGTAGTTCTACTTTGAGGTTGACAACACTTCACTCAAATAATACACCGGCCTTTGCACTGACCTACCTTCCTCATCACGCTCCACCACTATCACTGCACTTACAACCCGGTTGGTTGCGGCTATATAGAGCAACATTGGATCCTTTGATAGTGATGAGGCGAGCACTGGCGCCGTGGCTAACATTTTATTTAGGTGGGTAAAGGCTTCATCAGCCTGCGGCGTCCAAATGAATTTATCCGACTTTTTCATGAGTTGGTACAGAGGTAAAGCTTTCTCTCCCAACCGACATACAAACCGGCTTAACGAGGCCAGGCAACCTGTAAACTTCTGGACATCGTTAAGACACTTCGGCAGTTCCGTTCGTTCGATGGCTCGGATTTTGGTTGGATTAACCTCAATACCTCGGCTGGAAACCAAAAAACCGAGCAATTTTCCAGCCGGGACACCGAAGGTGCATTTTTCCGGGTTAAGTTTCATCCGGAACCTCCTTAGGTTTGCGAACGTTTGCTTGATAACGTCAAGGAGCATTTTGCTTTCCTTGGTCTTGATAACCACATCATCCATGTACACCTGTACATTTTGACCTATTTGGTCGTGCAAACATTTTTGCATACATCTCTGGCACGTTGCCCCTGCATTACGTAAACCAAACGGCATGGTGCGATAGCAATAAGCCCCATACGGGGTAATAAATGCAGTCTTTATTTGATCATCCGGATTCAGAGGTATCTGGTGGAAACCAGAATAAGCATCGATGAATGACAACAGTTCACATCCAGCAGTTGAGTCTATGACCTGATCTATTCTTGGCAGCGGGAATGGATCTTTCGGACACGCCTTGTTCAGGTTCGTGTAGTCGATACACATGCGCCAAACTACTGCCACATTCGGATCATCCTTTTTCTTTTCCACCAGTACTAGATTAGACAGCCAATCGGGGTAGAGGACCTCCATGATAAATCCTGCAGCTAGCAACCGAGCTATCTCATCCCCAATGACTTTCCTCCTATCTTCGGCGAAGCGGCGGAGAGGTTGCTTCACCGGCTTAGCTCCGGGTCTCACATTTAAAGAGTGCTCGGCCAACTCCCTCGGAACACCTTGCAAGTCCTGTGTGGACCAAGCAAAAATGTCCCTATTCTCACAGAGGAAGTTGACAAGCTCGCTTTCCTATTTATCACTTAGCCCAGCACCAATTGTTACGGTGCGCTCTAGGAACATGTCATCAACAGGAACCTTCTTGGTATCTTTCGTGGCCTGGAAGGAGACAGTTCCATGCGGGTTACTCAGCGCCAGCATATACTGTTGCGCGGACTGAGCCAACGCAGCCACCTCTTGAATTTTCCTTTTTTCCTGCACGATCACCAGTGACTCGGCTAAGTTTGATCCGGCCGACGCACACTCCATCGAACGTCGGAAGTCCCCAGCAATTGTAATTACTCCATTTGGTCCGGGCAATTTCATTTTCAAATAGCTAATATGACAACTTGCCATGAACTTGTTCAGCGCTGGCCTTCCGAGCAATGCATGATACGCGCTTTCTAAGTTCACCACTTCGAACTCCAGATTTTCAGTTTGGCAATTGTCCCTCATGCCGAACAAGACGTCGACCCGGACCTTGCCTATGGGCTCGTAAGAAATGTCGGGCACAATGCCATGGAAAGTTGTCCTCGTGGCCTGGAGCATGTTCTCCGAGATACCCAACTTGCGCATTGTGTCCGCGTACATGATATTTATGCTACTGCTGTTGTCGATCAGTACCTTTGAGAATCTTACATTAATGCTAGGCCCAATGAATGTAGGATCTAGCACCAACGCATACGAACCAGGGCTTAGCATGAGCTTGGGTTGATCCCAAATGCTCCAAGTGATTTCCTGATCGGACCAAGGCATGTACCTCGTCACTGCCGGCATTACCGCATTCACCTCCATATGCCTACGCTGCAAGCTTTTTCTATCAGTTTCCTCTGTGGTAAATACACAGTAGCTCTGGTGATGCTCCTTGTACTCGTTTCTCCCCTCATTTCTGGGGTGCCTCTGATCCGGCTGATGCTGATTTTCCACTTGATGCATTGCATCCCTTCTTTCATTGTTATCATACCTCGGCGGAAGGGGAGGCAACATCAGCTGTTGCGTGTTCGCCCCGGAGAGCAATTGCTGCCGGGGTAACTCCTGCCGAGGCTGATCATTCCGGGGTGCCTGAGCATTCCCCGAACCACCTTGCTCGATCTTGCGCATCCACTCGCATTGCCTCGTCGTATGACCCGCTGGGTTGTTCGGATTTGGCGTGTGAAACTTACACGGCTGGTCCAACATCGACTCGTAAGTATACCTCGGACGGTCTTTCCTTTCTTACCATTGCTTATTTTGCTCCGGCGTCCAAGTTTTCTTCCCATCGTTCCTTGGGGTCCATTGACCTCCAGTTTTCTGGCGCTGACTACCCCCTGCTCCAGGTTGATCTTGACTCACGGCTGCTACTTGGTGCGAACCGTACCAATGGTCCGGTCGATCATCTCTCCTTTTTCCTCTCTAATCATTTCTCTGGGATGATCTGGATCCATCCCTCTGATAGTACTCATCGCTTGACTCGTTTGAGGCGAGCCTTGGTTGGGTCGGGTCACCCAACGCATATGAATCTGCGATCCGGATCATCTCTACCAACGTTGCCGGCATTTTCCGTTGCAACTTCATCCATAACTCGCTTACATACCTGCACCCCTGTGCAAACCATGTTATGGCCTGTGATTCTATCATGCCCTCGCATGAATTTCTCACGGTACACCACCGGGTCAAAAACTCCCAGTCCGTCTCATTGGGTTGCTGTTTGCACATAGCTAGGGTCTGTGGCCTATTTGGCCTTTGATACGTACTCGAAAAATTGCTGATGAACATCTCCTCGAAATCTATCCAGCAGTTGATGCTTCCTGGTGGCAAATTGTTCAACCACATCCTTGCCGGGCCTTCCAACATTTGGGGTACATATTGTACGGCCCATCTCAGGTTGCCTGTGGCGATTTTTACAGCGGTAGCATAATTTATTAGCCAATCCTCTGGCTTGGTACTACCGTCATAGGTCTTGGTGCCCCTAGGCAACTGAAAGTTCGGGACTGGTGGCTCTTTCATGATCCGGGGTCCAAAACATGATGGACCCGGTGGGCCTTGACATTCTATCTGTTCCGACCTATATAGTCGATCCAGTTTCAACCTCGCATCGTCCGGCATCAAATCCCTGTTTCCCAGTCTCGACCCTATCACATGATAGTCCGGTCTCGGGTATCCCGCATTTGCCATCTCCGAATCACCGTCGTTATACCGGTTTTGTTCCTGCGACGCACCTTTCTATTGCATACCTCGGCCGGCACTGTGCTCTTGCCTCGGCATGTTCCGCTGCTGTGGTTGTCTTGCTCCAGCTGAATTTTGTTGCCCGGCATTACCGTTGACAACGTTCCTTTGACCGGCATTGCCTTGGTCACGGTTACCTCGGCCAACTTCGCCTCGGCTCACACTTCGTCGATCATCATTTTTCTGTGCTTCTTTTTCTTTCCCAGCCCGTGTCGGGTCATACGGGACAATCTGTTTGTTCCGTCTGGCCGAGGTTACCACCTCCTCTCTCCTTGGTCCGCCATGAGGGGACGACGCGGCTCCAGCGGATTTCTCCGGGTTACCCATCGCCGAATGGACGATCTTGGAGGCCCCAGCTCTCTCCGGGTTCGCCCTGAGAAGTTCCTCGTTTTGCCTATTCGCAATCCGAACCAGCTCGTTAACCCGGTTTTGCTGCCTTTGCCGGGCTTCACCCGTCAGTCCTTCTAACTCGGACGCAGCTGCATCCGCCGCTCTGAGGTTCTTGGCCGGGGTACTATACCTCGGCAGCCCCACGGAAAAACATTTTTCTGATTCCTCGATTTCGACATCACCTTCTCTGTTCATCTCGCTCATGAGATTTCTCCCTTTAACTTTTACAGTATCAACTTTGTTCGCCTTGGCGTACTCACGCAGCGTCATGTTCAACGACTGCTGGGCCGCGGCTATTTTCTTTGCGCCCTCAAGTATTTCCTGCCTAGTTTCTTCCAGCTCGGCCTGTGCACGAGCCGGATCTACCGCTGATACTACAGGGTTTGCCAAGCTATCCATTGCCTCTCTCAGCACGTTTTCCGGCCTCTCTAGCGGAGGACCCTTACCTTTCCTTGGTGCATTGGGCGTCACCTCCGCATCTGGCATCGGATCCTTGCTCGCAACCGCACCCGGCGCTATCATCATTACCTCGGCATGGTCCGGAGAAAAGCGGTGCGCTCCCTGCGGGTCACGGTGAGGGGTGGTTCGCCTGCTTCGACGACGTGGCGCGGATGAACGCCTGACACATCCACCGTGATGTAGACCTTGTGCGCGCTGAGCTTGAGGAAGATGCCGTTGCGCGGGAGAGGGCGCGTGCCGAAGCAGCCTGCGTTGTCACTGACGAAGTCCCGCGCTTCAAAGCGCTGGACGAGCCCGGAGACGATGCGTTCGCCAGTGGCGATGAAGTTTCCCGTCCGGATCTTGACCCCTGCTAGCGCTGCTAGCCCCACGGGGGCACCAACTGTCATGGTGGTGTCACGGCAGATGCCATGTATAGGCTGAAGGTGGGGACTAATACACGCTAGGGGAATCCAGGGAGGGATAGTGAAGTGATTCTCCACACAAGAACTTGTATTGATTTCCTTCCAAGGTTACAAGTGCTCCTAGAGCTATATAGGAGAGAGGAGGAAGAAGAAACTCTCTTACTCTCACCCACAGATCTCACCTGAAACCCTAGACCTTAACAGACTTGTCCAGAGAATAAACAGCCAACCCCCTCTACTGAAGCCCTAGCCCCCCTTTTATAGTGGAGGCTCGGTTTCTGCCTAGGGCATACGCGGAGGCATATTCCTAAGAATATGCCTCCTCCCAAAGTGGTAAGCTGACCGGGGTGCTTTTTCCCCCGCGTCACCTATGCTTTAGCTACGTGAGCCACTGCGGCGCCCTCGTCAGCTGACACGGGCGTCGTCACGCTTGTCGGCCACGCCCCGGTGGTCCTGTCCTTGCTCGCTTCGCTCAGGCAGTGCGTACCGGGGCTCCTTTTGACCAGCGAGATTCCTTCCTTCTCCTAGAAGGTTGCTGCGACCTGGACGATGGTTCATCCGGCCACCCCCTTTTCCTGCATACAGGTTAGACATACACTTCCAACTTACCGCTTAAGTCGGATGAGGGCTAGTTGGGCGAATGCCCCAAGGTCCGGATTACCCCGTGATTCGTCCTGCCTTGAGGTGACCCGGCCAGCATCTGCTTTGGCCTTGCCGAACCTCGGCTAACTCGGCCTTTATACCACGACGTGACCCTACCCAGGGGTATCCCCCCAACAGCTGCATTTGTTGTTAACCAATCAATGCCCAAGATAACATCAATGTCAGAATTGCCCAGAATAATTAAGGAAGCCGGGAACAAAGAACCACCAATCTCAATTTGATTGTCGTGGCTGATTTTAGAAGCCCTCATGTTTGATCCAGGAGAATGCACCATGAGGTGAGTTGGTAAAGCATCAAAAGGTAACCCATTACTCTCCGCAAACTTGTATGACACGAATGAATGTGATGCACCAGAATCAAATAAAACTCGTGCAGGAACTGAGTTAACAGGAAGCATACCCATCACAACTCGAGGTGCATGCTCGTCTTGAGCGACGTTGACACAGTTGGCACGAGCAACAGTGGACCCGGGCTTGGTGTTGATGTTTAGAGCCCGAGGTGGAGGTGCACGAACCATAGAAGAACTTGCTGCAGGTCTTGGAGGTGGTGGAGGAAGAGCTTTGTTGTTCATGGGACAACTCTAGTGTTGATGCCCAGTGTTCCCACAAGTGTAACAAGCACCAGGTGGACGTGGAGTAGCATAGCCAGGGACTCCGCCAGGCGCTCCAGGGTAGTTGTGGTTGTAGCCCCTAGGAGCAGCGGTGAAGGAGTTTGGTGGCCTTGTTGTGTAGCTTGGAGTTCTTGGTGGAGCCGGGAGCGGCGGTGCGGTATTAGGAACCCACACGCGGCGCTTAGAAGGAGTTGTCATAGCTGAAGAGCTTGCTACGTCAAGACTGTGTTTCTTGGACTCCTCGAACACTTGCCTACTGGCTTCTTCCTGTAGAGCTATATGTTGGAGTTCTAGAAAAGAACCCGGCCTTGCATGAGTGATTGCATATTTGATATATGCATTGAGCCCTGGCCTGAACCTCTTTTGCGTCTTTCTTGTCATCCGAGATCTCATCGCCACCATACCGAGAAAGATTCATGAAGTTTCTGATATAGGTATTGACAATGTCATTGCCCTGCTTGAGGTTGAGAAACACTTCCTTCATCCTTTCCATGACAATTTCTGACAGGTATTGCTCTTTGAAAGCCCCAGTGAACTGCTCCCAAGTAGGCTGAAAACCAGAGTGGTTTTCCTTGAGGTAATTCTCCCACCATAGAGTTGTGTCTCCCTTCAGAAGGTGAGTGGCACATTTTACCCATTCTTACTCAGGTACATCAGCAGTCATCAGCAACCTTTACATCTCACGAAGCCAATCATCAGCATCGAGTGTCTGATCAGACACCTCAAAGTGGCACGGGTTAAACTTCAAAAAGCTCTTGATGTCTCCTCGCTTGGGAGGTGGAGGTAGCGGAACAAACTCATTCCTCCTGACACTTTCTTCAAAGCGTTGCCGGTTCTATTGCATTGTTCCCAAGGCATTAGCAATACTTGCCAACGCAGCCCCCAGTTTAGGTGGTATGTCCTCCTCAGTACGACGTGGTGGTGCCATCTTGTGATTGATATAAAACTCAAGTCAGTACCATAATGGAGAATAATAATAATCCAAAATAGTACCAAAATGGAATTAACCAAGATTAAAGGATACAATTTACTAAGATGATATTAAGATATCAACAAAGTTCAAAGCACCTAGAAGATAGTAAGCATATCGCACACGACTGAACAAGGAGTGTGGTACACAAAGCTATCAAAGAAAAAATTCGCAAATTTCGGCATTAAAATACCACTATATGCACAAAACCACTTAACGAATCAAGATTAGTAACTCTACCAATTCAATATACAAGAGCGAATGATAAAAGTAGTGGTATGGTCGCGACTCCATCCTGCACTCAAATCATTACTCCGCACATGAATAAGTAAAACACATATCCCGACTCTCTTCCTTCTTAAGATGAACCTAAAGATTAGCAACTATGGAAAACAAACACCCCAAACAAGATAGCATCGGATAACAAAGAGTAAGACAGATCGTGTCGGTTTACAACAAATCAGATAGATCGCGTCGGTTTACAAAAGCATGTCAGTATGGAATGTACCAACAGTTGATAACCCAAAAGGTAGATAGCGACAACAAGTTGGATGCAACAAATAGACAAGGAATTTCACACACACACACACACACACACACATACACTCACACAACCTATGGTACTACGAAACCCAGAACACGTGAATCCTAATTTGAATTTTAGAAGAGGATTGAAAACGTCACACTCCCTTACCAGAGAAGGCTGGGTGGGTGGGTAAGAAGAAAAGTGGAAGCAGTCCTACTCTCGCGTTTTGTTTTTCCTTAGTATACATAACTACCAAAATATTTGCTAGACTGACAACGACCATTTGGCTAAGACCCTGAAGGGCGGGATGGCTCTGATACCAATTGTAACAACCTCAGACCCTACGCTCTAAGTTCAAGCCTGGATGAACCAAAAGTGGTTAAGGGTTTTACAGCGGAGGCCCAGGGCCACCCACGTGTACGCCCGTCGGCCGCCCTAACCACTTCCAAGAACATCGGGACAAGAGCGAGTGGCGTAGGCAACAGGCGAAGAGATCAAATACATACACAAGTGAGTATGTATGCAAGCTACCTTACAATAGTCCTCAGAGCCATACCATCTAAAAGAAATAGAAATATTGCAACGCCATACGGCAAGATCCAAATATCCTAGATAGAGATAGTAGTGTAGGATAGCTCCTCATACATCAAACATCATAGTATCAAGCAGAAGCGGAAATAAGATCCGAGTACGGATAAGAAGCAAATCGGCATAAGATGCCACATAAATAAGCACATCCTGCCCACAGATCCCACGGATCCCCATCCCCGGAATCTCTACACCGAGTGATCGTCGCCAACATCATCTGTCTCCTCCACCCAGTATCCATCTTGCGAATACACCTGTTCATCTGAATCAAACAATTTATCGTGTGAGACCCTAGGGGTACTCGGCAAGTCTTTATGCCTCTAAAGGGGACATAACCTGGGTTGACGCAATTGCAGCAAAAGATAATAACTAACAAGTCTATAGATACTCTCTAACCATCCTCCTAACCAAAGATAGACGGATGTCCGTTAATTAGGAACAACGGTTATAACAATATAAAATAACAGACCCATCCTCCTTCTCGCTTACCAACAAGAAAGCGGATGAACAACCCATCCGTTGGCAGTTTTATTAACCATTCCATGAGTACTGCACTATTTACTAGTCAGGTATTCAGTCAAATTAAAAGCGGTACTTTAGTTATACTTGTCTATGATCGAGAAACTGTGCTCCAAGTCGTCCATAACCGCGGAAACGGTTTTCAGAAAGATTTACCCTGCAGGGGTGCACAAATAGCAACACACACACGATCGACCTCAGAAAAACCAAATCAAAACCCAACGAGGCTTTCACGACAAAGCAATCACGGGATTGATAAATTATTTCAGGGGGCCACCCCATTAAGCTACCCGCAACGAAGTTGGCCGGCTCCGAGACAGACCCAAGGTTTGTGACGACGGCTGTAAACGACTAGGAACCCAAAAATGTGACTGGGCTTGTCGATACCGTGAAAACATGGCAAGATCCAAAACAGTACAGGTGCTCTAGGCACAATCTGAAATAAAGCAGTAAAGCATGGCATAGGTACAGGATAGTAATAAAGCCCCAAACTACTTTGTGGCCCCAAGAAATACAGTACGAACCAAGCTCTTGCAAAGGGGGATTCATAGAGTCTCCCGTATGTGGATAGTGCGAATAGTCAAGGAACAGGTATCAAGTACTCAGGGTCCTACGGGACACAAGTGAGCATGAAAAACCAAAAAACAGATATTGCTCACCGGTGCCTCTTTCATTAGTTATCCCATTCCTACTCAGGTTAAGTTGTTTAGGTACCTCGTTATCCATCAGACACCCACAAACCCTACACATGCAATTCTATGACTCGAAAGGCTCAAGCAACTCCTGTAGTAATGGCTCATAGGATGGAGGAACAAGCTTCAGTGGGGTTTAAAAGTAAAGGCTACGCAGTACTTAGGATTCAATTTAATGCAATCGCGACTCCATGATGCAAGAATAAGATAGAAGCAATAGGTACTATATGTATGCAAGCATGTGGTAGTTCTTGACTGGTAGTTCAGTTGAAGCGAGAGATGGATCTGGGTAGTACTCCTGGGATTCTTGATAATTCCCCTGCTCGGCGTCTATTCGAAAGAAGAGCCAAACAAACAAGGGCCAACATAAATAAAGTGCACAAGCATATGAATAAAATGCAACAATCAAACAAGAATGCCACGGTGAATGATGCACAATTTACATGGCAATAATGTAGCATGGCTAGGGTGAGGTGTGGGGACAAGAATAAATCATTTTATTACGTTTTTAGTCAAATTTTATTACCATAAACAGTTTTAATATTGATATGATGCATGCTTCAACTCGGAACATGGAATGCATAACCAGAACGGGCTCGTCGTGCTGATCAATTTAGACATATTATTTGTCGAATTTGGAGTTATAGAATTAAAGTTATTAATTAATTAAGAAAAGGCATTTTTATCGCAATTAAACAATTTCGAAAATTTTAAAATAGTTAAACATTAATTTGGATGGAAGATTTGAATTCCTCACATTTTCCTGATTCAAAAACATATATCATTTGTATTATTTGGATTTACCAATTAAAAGTTATTAATTTCTGGATATTAAAAACATATAAAACATTTCTGAAAATATTTTGATTAAACAGAAGAGGACACAGACTTTTTGTACTGAGAGAAATCTAGCCACAGCCGCTGACGGGTGGGGCCGCGCTGAGCTGGTGAAAAACGACGCGTGGCAGAGCTTTTCTCACCGCGGCGTCGTCTAGCCGGGCTGACAGACAGGTGGGGCCGACGTATCCGCGGGGCCACGCACGGGCACGCGAACAGGGCGCAGCCACGTGGCCGAGACAGGGACGGCAGGTTGAGGAACCAACAAGCCTAGGTACCTTTTTATAAAATGCCACCGCAGCTGACAAGCGGGCTCCGGTGGACCGTGGGTTGAGCCGCAAAAAGGCGCAGGGGGTATTTGGGAAAAACCTCGGCTACTGTTTTTCTTCCACCGGTTGTTCTCTGTCGAAACTGACGACGTAAAAACCAGGCGCGGCGGGGATCCATCCCGCGACCTAGCGCGCGTGCTGGCTGCTATCGCTAGGACGGGCTCGGATTGGTGATGGGATTCGACGGCGCGGCTAGGTGAGGTAACTGCGGCGCAACGACGGGATGGCGAACGCGAGCGCGGCGCACAGAGATTGCTCGTCGAACTGCGCGGCATGTCCAGGAAGAGATAGACAGGGGGAGGGCGCTCACCGGGAGTGGTTCGGTGGTGGCGGAACGGCCTGGGGCGCAGGGGATCGGCGGCGTTGCTAGCGACCAGTGGCTAGGGTTTCCTCATCGGACACGTCGGTGTGCAGCGGATCTGGCCATCTCCTCCTCTCCGCAGTGTACTAGGATGGTCCAGGGGCTCCACTGGTTCCTCCACGGCACCCCAACTCCACGCCCGCCTCCTCCTAGCTACGGTGGTGAGCTGATGCCGACGGTGAGGTAGATGGAGGTGGAAGAGGGATCAGGAAGAGGGGGAGGAAGAGCTGGGCCGAGCCCTAGGATCTGGGGCGATGCCAGGTACGAGAGGGGGGTAGATAAGGTCGAGGGTAGAGGGAGAGCACATGGGGCTCGGTGGGTAAAGGTGGCATGCACCTTTCTCCTCCCTCTCTCACGTGGTAGACCGGCTCAGGAGGTTCCTGGGGTCTACAGTTGGGCCCGAGTGGCGACGCAGGGCTCGGTGGGGCTTAGCTTGGCAGCGGGAGAGGGAACAGAGAGGGGAGGGGCACGGCTAGGGTTAGACCGGCAGGAGGGTGCGGCATGGTTGTCTCGGCTCGGTGTCTAGCAAGGGGAGTGGGTCGAACCCAGGTTGCAAGGAGGAGCCGGACCAGGTGGTGCTGGTCTAGGTTAGCAAAAGGGTAGATGAGGCTTAGCCGATTCTAGGGAGGAAAAAGAGGTGAGAGTTGGGGTTTTAGTTAGGTGTAGAGAGAGAGAAAAATAGTTAGGTGTAGCTTAGAAAAAGAAAGAGATAAAAACAACTAGATGGATGAGCTAGGGTGTTAGAGTAGCTAAGGAACACCAAAGAAGTTTAAATTAAGACAAAGGAAGAAAACAAAAGGACCAAAAGAGAGAGAGGTAGGAGAAGAATGATCTTGCATGTCTCATGCACATGATGTTATTTTGTGAAAACAAAATATACATCCCATGTATGCTTGACAAAGAGAAAACCACCAAAAGAGTTGCAAGGTGGAAGACAAGAGAAAGAATAAGCATTTATTTGGTTCATTTGTTTCAATTGAGTTCAAACAAACTCCACCCAAAATATTCCAAAAGAAACCAAAATAGAAGAACAAGAGAGAGGCCTTGCATGGTCCATGCATGAAGAATAATTTCCACATTCATTAGTTGTGAAAACAACTACATATACATATGGGCATCTATTACACCCATGCACAACCATACTTGAATAAAGACCACAACATAAGCTACAAGCTTGATAAAATAGGGTAAGGGTGGATTTAAGCATAATTGAATATAATAGGCCTTGCTAGTGTGTATGTCCCACTAGAAGGTCATTTGGCCACAATTATATTTAAACCATGCTCAATTATTCCCAAAAACAACCCATACGGAAGATACATGAAATATTCTACTCACACGACATGCAATGGTGACCATGAGGCTTCCCATAGTAATATTGTGAAACCAACATGATGCATGTATGGGAGCATGTGGATTTATAAATGGATCCATCCCATTCCACATGAGCTAGAGGTAAAACCAAATAAATTACAAGCTCACATAGTAGGGTGGTGGAATAATGGGGTAGTGACAAGAAGGTGGCGGAGTTAATAAAAGATATGCCCCCAACTCAACTTGGGCATCAAGCATTTATCAAGAACCAAATACAATGTATCAAAAGGCAAATACAATTAATAGTGCATATGAGATAAGAACCAAATGAAAAGGGTTTTTATATGATGCTCAAATGCAAGGTGGCATGATGACATGAGCATGATATAACTATGATGCAACAATTATATCTAGGAAGTAGCATTTTATTATTAGACCATGTAGCATTACAGATGTTAGATAGATGGGATGCTACACAAGCTAACTTAGCAACACTTCAACAGATCGCCCAGATGGCTCTCAACAACCAAGGGCATGGAAATCAGGATCATCATGGATCCAAACTCAGAAACTTTCAGAACACCAATCCCCCAATCTTTAACCAAGCTGAGAACCCATTAGATGCTGATGACTGGTTGCAGACAATGGAAAACAACTTAGAAGTTGCAGGAGTTGATGAAAACGAGAAAGTTCTCTTCGCCACTCACTATCTGGTGGGAGATGCAAGAGCTCGGTGGACTAGTATCCGCAATATGAACCATGGTCAAGTGATGACATGGGAAGCATTCAAAGTCAAGTTCAGCCGCACCCACATGCTGCAAGGTCTAGTCAACAGGATGAGAGATGAATTTCGCGACTTGAAGCAAGGTAGAATGAATGTGGTGGAGTACCGTGATAGATTCCTGTCACTTGCCAGATATGCACCTGATGAGATCAACACGGAGGCTAAGACGAAGGAGAGATTCTTGAACGGACTACATGATGAGATGCAGACTGTCCTCGTCAACATCCGTTTCCAGGATCTCGAAGAGCTAGTCGACTCTGCCATTCAGATGGAAGGGAAGATTAACCAGGCAAATGACAACCGCAAACGTCGTATGATGCAGCAATCAAGATCCAACAGTCACCAGAAGTACCGTCCCAACCCCTCACCAGGATATGCACCAAGGAACAATCGACCCCCAACGTCTCGCCCAAGCTACCCCAATTGTAGCGGAGGCAATGTGAAGTCCGGAGGAAACAACAACCACTCTGGCAATGCCAACAATTTCAACCGTGCACCTCCCAAGAACAACAACAACAACACTGCACCCAGAACTAGCAGCAATGATGTGCCTGTCACCACAAAGGACAAGTCCCCAGGACCAGGAGTATCAAGTTTCTCAAGATTCAGTGGAGCAACCATACCGAGGACGAAGCCACTTGGGAGCGCGAAGATTACATTAGGACAGAGTTCCTAGATCTCTTTAGTTCCTAGTTTTCTTTGTAAATCTCGGGAAGAGATTTTGTTTAAGGGGGGAAGGTTTGTAACATCCCAAAATTTTAATCCAAGCTTATCAATATCCAAATCATCAAAATTAGGGTTAACAAAAACTTTTCCAATTAAAAATATGAAAGCATTCATATGTGTGTGCATTTAAATTAGGAGTTGATTTGGATTGCCATGGTTCTGTGATCCATTGCTTGTAAAATGATTCTTAGGTGAAATAAACATCATCTAAATCATTCCCAAACATTTCCCAAAGAAAAACAACTCAAAATTAATAAATGAAGTGAATGGTCATTTTTGCCAAATTAACTATCATGCCTACTTTGGCTATTCCTAGTACTCAAAACCTAACAGAAACAATTGTGGATCTTTGCACCCCTTGCTAGTACACATAATGAGGTACCAAGGCCCACTTTGTTATCTGCCAAAAACATACAAATACTAATTTTAATTGACATTTGAAAATGGAATCTATTTCATATGGGAAGATCCCACTATTTCAAAAACCACTCAAACAAGCTCAAATTTCAAAACCCAAGCACCCACAGAATCTCAAGCTTAGTACTAGCACACCCACCAAAAATCTTTTCAAAATTCAAAAAGAAAGTTCTTTCGGCCATTTTCACAAACACCTTGTGGACAAATTTCAAACAAAAACCAAATTCACTATTTGAATAGTGTTCTGGCCAAACTTGTCTCCCATTTGTCCTCAAAACACTCCCATTGTCCCTAGATGATCTAACCATGCCATTTAAACCCATTCCCCTACCCCCTAGTGGTAATGCCAAGCCATGCCGAGCACATGCTCGCCGGCCAACTTGGTCACCGCCGCAGCAGACCATCTCCCCCTCTCTCACCATGTCTACTAGCTAGCCAGCACCTCACCGCCACTCTCTGTCCCGTCCACGAGCCAGGCCAAGCCATGGACCACCCCCAGCGCGCCACGCACTGCCTGTTTGTGCCATGCCGAGCCCACGCCAGAGCGCCGCGCCCGACACGCGTGCATAAGCCACCGCTCGACCGCAGCCCACGTCCACCACGTCACCACGACCCAGGGAGCACGCCGGACATGCCCGTTCGCCGCCCAACGCACCACATCCACCGCTCGCAGTGGACACCGCCGCCTCTACCGCTCAGAGCGCCAGCTCTGCCCGACCGCATAACACCGCCCCCACCCCCGGAGCTGCCTCGACCATCCCTAAGCTCGCCGTCGACCACCAGTCCGTTTAGCAAAGATGCTTTAGGCATGCTTGAGTTATACTAACTTGACTAGTATTTCACCCAAGTCTTATTTTCAAGCTTTACTTCCTTTACTTTACCCAAAGTTCTTTACTTGTTTCGAAGGTAGCATAAAGAGTATAAAACTTGACCTATTTAGAACCCTTTAGATGTCATTCTATGGCATGAGATTGATCCCATCATTTCCACTTTAGTGAACACTCTTAACTTAGTAGTTTAGAGTAGATAAAAACTTGAGTCACTTTAGATGGGAGCACTTGGTGAAAATGAATTATGAAAACCTTGGAATGATGAGTCATTCTATTGAGATGTTTTGACATGTGTTGAGAAACACAAATGGTTTATGATGGTGAAAATGTTGAGGCATGAGCCTTAACCCTTTGATAAAACTGATGGTTGGATTCGGATGCGATACCATTCCAAATTTACCGTACAACCACACTACCTGAATTGGGTAAGGCTTGGCCGGAAGTTTATATGCATTAGTATTAGTTCCCTTGCGGGAGAGGTTTGAGCGGAGGCTACCTCTCAATGTTGTCCACCTATGCAGTGCCGAAGATGACTGATGGTCATGGTTGGGAGGCCATGCTCATAGGAGAGGTGCTTATACTAGGGTGTGTAAAAGAAAGGTTATGTTTGATTATCTGCATACTAAGTATGATGATTCAGGGTTATCCCTGACAGATGTATCGAATCTTGTGGTGAAAGTGTACCACCTCTGCAGAGTGTCAAACTATTCGAATAGCCGCGTCCGCGGTTATGGACAGTTGGAATGGCCATACTGTTTCGCTGTCAGATGTTTTCAAAATGACTTATGGAAGAAATGATGAATCTTGACTTGACCACAACAGAGTTGTGTTTATGACAATAGCTTCTCAACTTAGGTGATTCTAGAACTTTATTTTATCTTTCTTTGCTTCAGAACTCAGCTTAGGTTTCAAACTTAATTTTATAGTTAACTTAGATTTAGCTCTTTAACTTAGAACTATACTACTTGTTAGTGTTAGTTTGCGAGTACTTAAAGAGTACTCATGGCTTTTGTCCCTGGCTATTCTCATGGCCAGACTATGAAGGAGACTACCAAGATGATGGCCAGCAGGACGGCTATGATAACTAGGACTATCTGCCTTCGTCAGCATTGCATGTGCCCCTGAAGATGGACCCCACCGCTACGCTTATCTTTATTTCCACTGCTTGTTGTATTAAGACTGGATCATGAGATCCTTATTTGTGTAAGACCTTATGTATGGTTTGTAATGGATGATGTACTGTGATATCCAATCCGTTATGTCTCGCAAAAATGGTAATCCTGGGATTGCGAGGTATGGCATAACGGGCATCTGGGATTAAAAATCCGGGTGTTGACAAGGTACTACACACTACTCTGGCGCGTCCGGTATGAGCTTCGACATCGCGGTGTCCTTGAGTGCCGATGTCGATGGATCCTGGCGCGGTCGAACACGACGTGCTACCTCAGTAGGCGACTCGCGAGCGCAAACGATGCAGCGAAGAGCAGGGGATGCAGGATGGTCAGTGGACGGCTTGGACCTGCCATTGCCACGGCGAGGGGGCATCGTGCTCGAGGAAGTTGTTCGGAATGATCGATGGCTGGTACACAGAGTTGGGTGTCGATCTGATCAAGTACAAGCAGCGGTTTCGTGCGTCGTGTACACACATGCATTTGTCGATTATTAAAAAATGTAATACCTCGCGTACTGAACATAATTTGATCACAACAAAAGTGGCACAACATATTCTAGACTCGTAAATATCTCGTGCGTGCATGTCGACGTGGAGTTCAACGGAGTTCGACGTGCCGATGTGATCGTGCAACAGTTGCGTGTGTCATTGCCCCATCAACATGTGACACACGCATGCGGGACGTGAACGCCAATGCCCGTGATTACTGATGGCCCAAAACTAATATCTTTGTGTTTTTGATAAATAAACAAGCAAACAAAGCAAAAGTAAACTAAGCAAAACAAAAATAACAAAGTAAAGAGATTGATTATGAGGGACTCCCCTTGTGAATATGTCCTTGACTCCCCAGCAACGGTGCCAGAAAAATAGCTTGATGGCCCAAAATATATCGACCTCGTTGGGGAACCCCAAGAGGAAGGTATGATGAGCATACCAGCAAGTTTTCCCTCAGTTATGAAACCAAGGTTATCAATCCAGTAGGAGCAAGGAAACACCTCCAAGGTGTTACTAGCTTAACTTTGGCAGGGCGCACTACCGGTGCTAGCAGCAACATGGAAACCTGCACAACACAACCAAAGAACTTTGCCCCCAACTTACAGTGAGGTTGTCAATCTCACCGGTTTTGCTGAAAACAAAGGATTAAACGTATTGTGTGGAAGAAAGTAATGGTTTGCAGAAAGTAAACAGAAAGCAGTAAACAGTTGTAGATTGATGATAAAATAAAGGACCGGGGTCCATAGTTCACTAGTGGTGGCTCTCCTTAAGATAGATAACATGTTGGGTGAACAAATTACAGCAAGGCAATTGACAAACATCAAGAAAGCAATATGCATATAATACTCATCTTGACTCCTTTGAGATTTGATTGGGCATTACAACATTATACAAAGACCGTAATCCAACTGCATCTATGACTAATAATCCACCTTCAGGTTATCATCCGAACCCCCTCCGGTATTAAGTTGCAAGCAACAGATAATTGCAATACGCATTGCGTGTAAAGTAAACAATATGATTATTCTATGAACAAAGGATTGTTGTTTTCTCCCTAGTAGCAACAGCACATCTAGTACCTTAGAGATTTCTATCACTTCCCCAGATTACTAGAGGCATGAACCCACTATCGAGCATAAATACTAACTCTTGGAGTTGCTAGCATCTACTTGGCCAAGATAGCTACTAACAACGGAAAGCATGCAAGATCACAAATAACAAAGACATGAAAGAATCAATAATCAATAATCAATCTGAAATAGCATCTCAATATCCACCGGATCCCCGCAGACACAACATGTAGAATTACAAATAGATGATCTTGATCATGAACGGAGCTCACAAGATCTAAACATGATAGCACAAAGGAGAAGAACCAGCCATCTAGCTACTACATGGACCCGTACTCCAAGGATGAACTACTCACGCATCACACCAGAGGCTTGCATGGTGATGAAGAAGGCCTCCAGGGTGAATTATCCCCTCCGGTAGGGTCCCGGGAAGAGCTTCAGATCCCTCCCGATCTAGGGATGGAGATGACGGCGGCTACAGACTCTTTCGTGGAATTTTGATCGGGTACTTAGGGTTTCTGTATCGGAGGCATCTTATAGGCGAAAGGGGAGGCCAAGGGAGTGCCGGAGGCGGCCAGACCACCCTCTGGTGCGGGCCAGGCTGGGCCGCGTGGCCAGGTGGTGTGGCGGCCCCCTAGCCCCTCTCCGTCTCGTATTCTGGCTTTGGGTGTCCCTCGGTGAAAAACTGACTTTTGATTTTGTATCTTCCAATTCCGAGAATATTCATTTTCTGACTTTCCTAGAACCAAAAACAGCAGAAAACAGATAGCTGGTACTATGGCTCTTGTTAATAGGTTAGTCCAAGAAAGTGTATAGAAAGTACTCCAAAGTTGGAACAAAACATAAGAAAGTAGATAAAACCAAGCATGGAACATCAAAAATTATGGATACGTTAGCAACGTATCAACATCCCCAAGCTTAACTCCTGCTCGTCCTCGAGTAGGTAAGTGAAAAAAAGAAAGAATAATTTTTGAGGTGACATGCACCATCATAAACTTGATCACAGTATTTGTAAAACAATGATAACTAGGATCATAGTACTTCAATCATAACATGAAAGATAAAGTTCTAACAATAAGACAAAGCAACTATGTTGCAACCTGAAAAGGCACAAACAAAAGATTCATGAATAACAATGCTTTGTAAAGACATTTGTTTGTTTCACATAAAGAAAACATAGCATAGTAGCATTCAGCATGTCCCTCATAGAGTAGCAAACATAAATGCATAGGACACCTTCAAAGTTCATAAGAGTGACTAGATACAAATAGTTTAAAACAAGCAATATCAAAGTTGTGCATCAATCAACAAGTCTTGGGACAATGCACATAGAACTAAGAATGGCCACTATGCTCTCAAAATAGGTGCATAAAGATAGAAGGTGGAGACTCAACATAAAAGTAAAAGAAAGGCCTTCATAGAAGGAAGTAGGGATTCAAGTTTCATAAAGAGCTTCCAAAAATTATGGTACTTATTAGCTTTCAGCTCGCGTTGCCCCTATCATAAGCATCTTGAAGTGATTAAGGTTAAAGTGAACAAACTATGGTGTATATGCTTGACGAAGTATAAGTTTGAAATCTCATGTGCCTTGAATACGAGGGCCACTCCTCATGCTACTCAAGTTTAGTTACCGGTAAGTTCTTGTCATAGTAAGTACATGTGTATCATAGAGAACCGCCAACGGGATACCCCTTGTCGGATGAAACGGAAGAATCCCCATATCAAAATGACAAGGCAAGCAGACAACGAGCATATTAGCAATCTTCTTATTTACCATGGGAAAATGGTGCTTTTTCTCTCTTTACTGTTTTATCATATCTCTTTTTTTCACTTTTTTCTCAATATCTGACTCTTTTTTTGGTAAGAAGAATGCTTCATAGACAGCTCATTATGGTTACGCTGCAGGTTTCCACCATGACAGCATGAATTAGACCAGCGGCCCAGGCGTTTCTCTAACACACATACATAACTCCATGGACTTACAAGCTCCCCTTTCATTTCACACCGACGACATCCATAGACAAAAGAGCATGATATCAACTAGGTACAAAGTACAAGTGCAATGTTGAAAGCATTACCCATGACAGCATGGTTCTGCTAATCCCCAACATATAAGTGCAAGCATATACAACATAGACGACACAATGGTTCAATTTTATTAAGGGCAAGAAAAGTAAAGTGTGCCATCAAGTTCGTGAGAGCTTTAATCACTAGTTTTCTCATAACAAGTTTAATTCGGAAGGTAGATAAAAACATAAATATACTTGGAATAGCATATGCTAATAGGTAGGTATGGTGGACTCTTTGGAATAAATTGGTTTTAGGAGTTGGATGCATGAGTGGAACTCATACTTGGTTATGGAGGCTAGCAAAATACTGGGAGCGACCAACTAAGAGAGCAATAATGGCCATAATCATGCAGAGCGACAAAACATCATTAATCAAAGCATAAAGTGATACTACAAGTTTAAAACTAAAGGATCATAAAGGCTATGGTGACTTGGGATAGTCATAACATGGTGTGAGCATGCGCCAAGTTGATGGCTCAGTGCACGGCGCCCAGAAAAGTGCTGGTGCGTGGTTGATGTAGAGCTTGTTGGGAACCCCAAGAGGAAGGTATGATGAGCACAGCAACAAGTTTCCCTCAGTTATGAAACCAAGGTTTAATCGAACCAGTAGGAGCAAGGAAACACCCCAAAGGTGTTGCTAGCTGAGCTTTGGCAGGGTGCACTACCGGTGCTAGTAGCAATGGAGACCTGCACAACACAACCACAGAACTTTGTCCCCAACTTGCGATGAGGTTGTCAATCTCACCGTGTTTTGCGGAAAACAAAGGATTAAACGTATCGAATGGAAAGAAGTAATAGTTTGCAGAAAGTAAACACAAAGCAGTAACAGTTTATAGATTGTATGTAAAGAAAAGGACCGGGATCCATAGTTCACTAGAGGTGGCTCTCCTTAGATATATAACATGCTGGGTGAACAAATTACAGCGGGGCAATTGACAAACATTGAGAAAGCAATACATGCATATACTAATCATCTTGATTCCTTTGGAACTTGATTGGGCATTACAACATTATACATAGACCGCCATCCAACTTCATCTATGACTAATAATCCACCTTCAGGTTATCATCCGAACCCCCTCTAGTATTAAGTTGCAAGCAACAGATTATTGCTTTACGAACTACGTGTAAAGTAAACAATACAATTGTTCTATGAACAAAGGATTGTTGTTTTCTCCCTAGTAGCAATAGCACATCTAGTACCTTAGAGATTTCTGTCACTTCCCTAGATTACCAGAGGCATGAACCCACTATCGAGCATAAATACTAACTCTTGGAGTTGCTAGCATCTACTTGGCCAAGATAGCTACTAACAACGGAAACCATGCAAGATCACAAATAACAAAGACATGATAGAATCAATAATCAATCTGAAATAGCATCTCAATATCCATTGGATCCCCGCAAACACAACATGTAGAATTACAAATAGATGATCTTGATCATGAACGGAGCTCACAAGATATAAACATGAAAGCACAAAGGAGGAGAACCAGCCATCTGGCTACTACATGGATCCGTAGTCCAAGGATGAACTACTCACGCATCACACCGGAGGCTTGCATGGTGATGAAGAAGGCCTCCAGGGTGAATTCCCCTCTCCGGCAGGGTGCCGAGAAGAGCTTCAGATCTCTCCCGATCTAGGGATGGAGATGACGGCGGCTACAGACTCTTTCGTGGATTTTTGATTGGGCACTTAGGGTTTTCGTCCCGAGGGCAATATATAGGCGGAAGGAGAGGTCGAGGGGGTACCGGGAGCGGCCACACCACCCCCTGGTGCGGGCCAGGCCTGGCCGCGTGGCCAGGTGGTGTGGTGGCCCCCTGGCCCCTCTCTGTATCGTATTCTGGCACTTGATGACATCCGGAAAAATAGGCACTATGGTTTTTGTCCCATCCAATTCTGAGAATATTCATTTTCTGACTTTCCTGGAACCAAAAACAGCAGAAAACAGGCAGCTGGCACTGTGGCTCTTGTTAATAGGTTAGTCCAAGAAATCATATGAAAAGTACTCCAAAGTTGGAACAAAACACAAGAAAGTGGATAAAACCAAGCATGGAACATCAAAAATTATAGATACATTTGCAATGTATCACAAGTCAACCCAAATAAAGCATCAAAGGAGAATACCACAATACTATGCTTTAATATGCTAAAACAACGCATGATTCTTCCAAGGCTCATTAAGCAATCTCAATTGTTTATAACAAGTCATGCTACAGCAAAGAATACTAAGCATAAAGCCAAAACAATATCAAGCATGGCATGACAAAGCATAGGCCACAGTCAAAAACAAGCTCTCTTTACCACTTAAGCATGAACTTTTCCTACTTTTTCCAATCCAAACCAAACTATTTGAAAATCAATGTATGAAAGAGAGGGCCCAACCAATTTATTCAGCAAACTAAGAAAACCAAGCAAACGAAAAACCAAAAACAAAAACGAAAAAGAAGACGCTCCAAGAACAACACAATTGTGCAAGAAACAATAAAAATGAAGTGTTTGGAAGAAACCTGGGATTTTTATTGATGAAGAAGGGGATGCCTTGGGCATCCCCAAGCTTTGACGCTTGTACTTCTTGGATATTTCTTGGGGTGACAGGCGTGGCATCCCCAAGATTGAGCTTTAGTCCATTCTTCATCTCATTACTCATTCCTTCCATACACCTGAAATTTTTCCTTCATACAAAACTTCACACAATCTTTATTAGCAACATTAGTGCACTCAAGATAGTAAGTCTTTAGGTTCAGTTCCAACACCAATAAAACGTCCATTAAAACACAAGCTACTGTAGCACTTCCCTCAAAAAGATCAATTCCCCAAAAGAACTCAAAAAGGAACCAACAAGAAGCAAATGCAAATAATGGCAGAAATTTGTCAAAACAAACCAGCAGGTAAAAACAAATTTTTTTGCGAAGATCTTCTGTTGCTCAAATCAAATAGTGTTGAACTAACGAAAGTTAGATAACAATCTGGGGCAGAATCACAACAATTCACGCTTCAAAACGACGTAAAGAGATTTTACACGAATTTTTACGGTGAAGCACAGAAATCTGTTTCGGGACAGCAACTTTCCCAATCATTACTTCTCTCTCATTAGAGGTTACTCTTGGCACAAAAAGCAAATAAAAAGGATAAGGAGCGGTTATTACTGAAGTAATAACTTCCAAGACTCATCTAAAACTTTTGGGTTATCTCCCAATAAGTACTTTTCTTTAACGCCTTTAAGTTAGGCATAAGAAGCATGAAAAAGAATCAAGTGTTCTCAAATGAAGAAGCATTAAGAGCAAATTTTGTTTTCATAGGAGAGGCAAAAGAAATCTTCTCTCTCTTCTTAGGGAAGTGTTCTATACCTTTCTTGAGTGGGAGTTGATATTTAATGGTGCCTTCTTTCATATCAATAATGGCACCAACAGTTCTAAGAAAAGTTCTTCACAAAGTAATAGGACAAGAAGCATTGCATTCAACATCCAAAACATAGAAATCAACAGGGACATATGCATTGTTAACCATAATAAGAACATCATTAATACTCCCCATGAGTTTCTTTTTAGCATTATCATCAAGTGGGACATTCAAATAACAATCTTCCAATGGTAGCAAGTCAAGCATATCATAAATCCTTCTAGGCATAATAGAAACACTACTATCAAGATCACATAAAGCTTTGAAATCAAAATCATTCACTTTCATATTAATGATGGGTTCCCAACCATCTTCTTGTTTTATAGGAATAGAAGCTTTATGTTTCGTCTTTTCTTCTTTAATTTTTATGAGAGCATTAGTAATGTGTTTTGTAAAGGCCATATTCATAGAAATAGCATTAGCACATTTAGCAAGCTTTTGTAGGAACTTAATAACTTCAGAGATGTTGCAACCATCAAGATCAAAATCATAATTATCATCTAAAGTAGTAGAGCTATTACTAGCCTCAACACTAGTGGTAGTGATAGTAGAAACACTAATGTTTCTAGCAATTTCATCTTCTCTTTCCCACTTAGCATGCAATTCAGCTAATAGTCTAACATTTTCATCAATTCTAACTTGTATGGCATTAGTAGCAGCAAAGGGATTATCAATAGTTTTAGGTTTAGCAGCCATTTTATTCAAAGAAGATTGAGCTTCAGCCAATGATGCTATATTTCTTTCAGCATTCAAGAGTTTTTCCTCAATAGTTTTATTGAAAGCAGTTTGTTTACTAATAAAATCTTTAAGCATAACTTCAAGTTCAGAGGGTGCACTCTTATTATTGTTGTAGGAATTTCCATAAGCATTACCATTGTTGGGAGGATAAGGCCTATAATTGTTGTTACCAAAATTATTCATGTAGGCATTGTTGCTAAAATTGTTATTTCTTATAAAGTTCACATCAACTTGCTCTTCTTGAGCAACCAAAGAGGCTAAAGGAACTTGATGTGGATTAATATGAGCTTTCCCATTAACAAGCATAGACATAATAACATCAATTTTATCACTCAAGGAAGAGGTTTCTTCAACAGAATTTACCTTCTTACCTTGTGGCGCTCTATCAGTGTGCCATTCAGAATAGTTAACCATAATATTATCCAGGAGCTTTGTTGCAGCACCCAAAGTAATGGTCATAAAGGTACCTCCAGCAGCAGAATCCAATAGATTTCTTGAACAATAGTTCAATCTTGCATAAAAAGTTTGGATAATCATCCAAGCAGTCAGTCTATCAGTGGGACAATTCTTTACCAAAGAATTCATTCTTTCCCAAGCTTGAGTAACATGTTCATTATCAGATTGTTTAAACTTCATTATTTCACTTCTCATAGATATTATCCTAGCAGAAGGATACTATTTTCCAATGAAAGCATCTTTGCATTTAGTCCAAGAATCAATACTATTCCTAGATAAGGAATTCAACCATTCTTTAGCTTTTCCTCTCAAAGAGAAAGGAAACAATTTAATCTTAATGATATCTCCATCTATATCCCTATGCTTTTGCATCTCACAAAGTTCAAAAAAGTTATTTAGATGAGCAGCAGCATCTTCATTACCAATACCAGAAAATTGTTCTCTCATAACAAGATTGAGTAAAGCAGGTTTTATTTCAAAGAAACTAGCTCCAGGAACAGGTGGAGCAATAGGTGTGCTTATGAAATCATTGTTGTTGGTGCTAGTGAAGTCACACAACTTAGTATTTTCAAGAGTAGTCATTTTTTGTGTTTTTAATAAAGAAAGCAAACTTGTAAAACTAATTTTTTGTGTTTTTGATTAGAAACAAGCAAACAAAGCAAAAGTAAACTAAGCAAAACAAAAATAACAAAGTAAAGAGATTGGTTATGAGGGACTCCCCTTGTGAAGATGTCCTTGACTCCCCGGCAACGGCGCCAAAAAACAGCTTGATGGCCCAAAATATATCGAGCTCGTTGGGGAACCCCAAGAGGAAGGTATGATGAGCACAGCAGCAAGTTTTCCCTCAGTTATGAAACCAAGGTTATCAATCCAGTAGGAGCAAGGAAACACCTCCAAGGTGTTACTAGCTGAACTTTGGCAGGGCGCACTACCGGTGCTAGCAGCAACGTGGAAACCTGCAGAACACAACCACAGAACTTTGCCCCCAACTTACAGTGAGGTTGTCAATCTCACCGGTTTTGCTGAAAACAAAGGATTAAACGTATTGTGTGGAAGAAAGTAATGGTTTGTAGAAAGTAAACAGAAAGCAGTAAACAGTTGTAGATTGATGATAAAAGAAAGGACCGGGGTCCATAGTTCACTAGTGGTGGCTCTCCTTATGATAGATAACATGTTCGGTGAACAAATTACAGCGGGGCAAATTGACAAATATCGAGAAAGCAATATGCATATACTACTCATCTTGACTCCTTTGAGATTTGATTGGGCATTACAACATTATACATAGACCGTAATCCAACTGCATCTATGACTAATAATCCACCTTCAGGTTATCATCTGAACCCCCTCCAGTATTAAGTTGCAAGCAATAGATAATTGCATTACGCATTGCGTGTAAAGTAAACAATACTATTGTTATATGAACAAAGGATTGTTGTTTTCGCCCTAGTAGCAACAGCACATCTAGTACCTTAGAGATTTCTGTCACTTCCCCAGATTACTAGAGGCATGAACCCACTATCGAGCATAAATACTAACTCTTGGAGTTGCTAGCATCTACTTGGCTAAGATAGCTACTAACAACGGAAAGCATGCAAGATCACAAATAACAAAGACATGAAAGAATCAATAATCAATCTAAAATGGCATCTCAATATCCCTCGGATCCCCACAAACACAACATGTAGAATTACAAATAGATGATCTTGATCATGAACTGGGCTCACAAGATCTAAACATGCTGGCACAAAGGAGAAGAACCAGCCATCTAGCTACTACATGGACCCGTACTCCAAGGATGAACTACTCACGCATCACACTAGAGGATTGCATGGTGATGAAGAAGGCCTCCAGGGTGAATTCTCCCCTGCGGCAGGGTGCCGGGAAGAGCTTCAGATCCCTCCCGATCTAGGGATGGATATGACGGCTACTACAGACTCTTTCGTGGAATTTTGATCGGGTACTTACGGTTTCTGTATCGGAGGCATCTTATAGGCGAAAGGGGAGGCCGAGGGGGTGCTAGAGGCGGCCAGACCACCCCCTGGCGCGTGCCAG
This sequence comes from Avena eriantha, assembly GCA_910589775.1. Lineage (NCBI taxonomy): Eukaryota > Viridiplantae > Streptophyta > Magnoliopsida > Poales > Poaceae > Avena > Avena eriantha. Next base: position 38,703,989 of record OU342745.1, on the reverse strand, counting down.
GCTAGGCCGTGCAGCCAGGTGGTGTGGCGGCCCCCTGGCCCCTCTCCGTCTCGTATTCTGGCTCCGTTTGTCACTCGGTGAAAAACTGACTTTGGCTTTTGTCCCGTCCAATTCCGAGAATATTCATTTTCTGACTTTCCTCAAACCAAAAACAGCAGAAAACAGGCAGCTGGCATTGTGGCTCTTGTTAATAGGTTAGTCCAAGAAAGTGTATATAAAGTACTCCAAAGTTGGAACAAAACATAATAAAGTAGATAAAACCTAGCATGGAATATCAAAAATTATGGATATGTTAGCAACGAATAAATTACCACCCGGCTCCACTCATTTTTTAAGGGTAAGCTCGCACTCCTCTTATTATATACTGGATTTTAGGCGGCGCGAAGACCATTGAACTGTCCATTGCAATAAAGACAAGTCTCATCGATTCCCTATCCATGCCTCCCTAGATTCTTTGAGAAGGTAGATCGTACACGGTAGTCTTGTATAATAGTAGTAGTACTATTGGACCATGGCATGTACTCTTTGACTCTTCTCCCACACTAATCACTAACTTCTTCCTCCTGCTGCCACCTCCCTCCCCCTACAAGCCATGGCTCCCCTAAGGAGAGGCATGTCGACCATCCTCGTGGAGAAAAAGGAGAGAGCTTGCCGCGAGTCAGTTCTTGCTCTACCAGCCCCTCAAGCCCCCCTCTCACTGAGGCCCAATCTCTCCCGACAATGGCGATTAATGTTCTAGCAGGCGAGGGATCCTCCTGGTACGGTCTTCTTGTTCTACTTCTTCTCATCTCCTTCTCCATCATGATCTTATTCTGCTTATTCTTGTTTTTCTTCTTCTTGCTCTTCCTCTTCTACGTATTACAGGTCGTCCATGGAGCCAAAATCCACCACAACGGAGGAGTTGCAAGACCCGTTCGGTCCCGTTCCACGTCTCAGCGAGGTAGCAAATCTCCACACTGTTATTTCTCTGAGTTGTGATGCGGATTTCTTAGATTGTGTCTGCCCCGCATTGGGTTTTTCCTTTTTATTTTGCGAGTTGTATTAGTTTTCATGATTATGACTGGATCTCTTGGTCTTTCCTTAATACCGTTGTTCATAGATTGAATATGGATTTTTTTGTGATTAGGATTAGTTTATCATGGTTATGAATAGATCTCTAGGTCCATTTTTAACACTGCTGTCCATAGATTCAACGGAGATTTTTTGATTTCTATTAGTATTCACCTGGAACCTGGAGTGAAATTATAGAATTTCTATTTCAATTAACATAAATGATGCAGCGATCGAAGGCCGAGTGCCGTGACAAGGTGGTCGCGATTAGTGCCAAGATTGACAACCAACATGAGCTTGCACGCTCCCTCACCCAAGCTAATGAGAGCCTACGCAAGTAATTATCTATGCAGAAGGATATCTCGCTAGATTTTGCACGTGACATCGTGAGGCTGCAGAAAGTGCTTGACCGTAACTTGGGCAGGTATGAACAGGCCATCAAGATAATCAACAAGCTCATGGAGGAGAAGAAGAATCTCGAGAAAAGGTGCATCCTCCTGCATGATGAAGTAACCGGGGCACTTAGAGGGCGTGTCGAGGAAACCAAGGCTGCCATCCGAGCCTACCATGACAGGAACCATTGCCTGGATGCAGTGAAAGAGATGAAGGAGGACATGAACAGAGGGATCGCTATACTCGAGGGTGTTCAGAAAGAGAACGAGGAGCTAAGGGCTTGTCTGGAGGCGTATCGGAGCAATTCCCAAGTCTGATTCCCGTTAGAGGGGGCACGAATATCAGTTTGTGCTCCACTCTTTTTGTAATATTTAGGGTTCAGAGAGCAATACCCATGTCCGATTCCCATTATAGGGTGTAATAAGAATCCTAGGGCAACTCCTTATCTATCTGGACATGTGTAGGTGTTCATGTTCATGAATGGACACCATGAGGGGATCTCCACCATGAGCTCTTTCCATTCTGTATCTGGACATGGGTTTCTGCATTATGAGTTTGCCACTACTATTTGGTGACATGGGAAAAACCCACAACATACTAAACTGCAGATAAACCTTATTTGTCTTTGAAATTGAAATTATGACAGTTCCACTAGTTGATTCATAAAATGTTAATTAGTCCTAGATTGCTTCTTCCTTGAAATTATGACAGTGCCACTAGTCGATTCAGTTAATTATGGAAACTAACCAGCTTGTCCTGGTGAACTGAACAAACTATACTATATATTTTTGTTGTAGGGAAAGAGGCAAAAGCTTAACCAGGACCTAGTGACCTGGCTAAATGACAAGATAGCCATCCAAAGGGAGAAGCAGAATTCCCAGAAACTGGCCTTTGACCACCTACGTGCTGAAGTCAAGATCCTTTTTGACAAGTCCCAGCAACTGAAGGAGGTAAACGTCGGCTAGGTGAAGCTTCACAGGGAAGGTCGCACCTCGGCTAGTAAGAATACGGAGATCATGAAAGGGATCTTGAAGGAAAATCGTATGGTTATGGACCAACTTCTCGAATCCATGACGGAGCGCTAGAACCTGCGGCTAGCGCATGACAAAGTACTGAAGGAGCTGGTCAATCTTAGGGAGGAAAACAAGCAGCTCTAGGTCAGGCTCGCTTAAACCCAACATATGTCTATTTAGTACTGAACATGCCTAGTTTATCCTCTGCAGTGGTGATTTTGTAAATGCAAACTTAACTCTATGCATGATATGTCTGTTCATCTGAAATTAATTTGCTCGAGGATTGAGTTTGGCTTAGTTAAGAAAGCACAACTACAAGTCTTACAGTTAACTAGTTTCAGGCATTGACACAACATAAATTATTCATCTCGAATTTCCTTTATCCTCTGTAGTCTGTCCTTGTTCACCCTCGCGCGCCTTCTTCAGTTCCTTCAACAAATCCTCAATGCAGTACTCTAGCTTCTTATTTTCTTCCCTGAGTTGATCCCTCTCCTTTTCTGCATTATGAATCAGCAACATGTGACTATCCTCAAGCTTCTTTGCAGTTCCAACAAGCAAGCACCTATTGATTCTATCACTTAGTTCTGACTGCAAATTCTCAATCTCTTGTTCCATCTCCTTATTTCGTACCGATAGCTTGTAATTTTTTCAGCTACATCACAAGCATCAGTAAATCTCCCCAACCTTTCCAACTAATACATCTCCCATAATTGTGCCAAACATTTCTTAAGTGCATCTGGCCACTCAAGATCCACCCACTCTACTGCTTTACACGCCGGGACAACCTAAAAAACACACACTATCGTGTTATGACATACACGATACATTTTTCTTCATGTCACCGTTGCACATAATGTAAACAAACCTGATTTGTACAACCCAAAAACCTTCTAACAGTGTTACTGCCTTTGAATGTAACATATCTCCTCAGTTTTAGCCCATGGTCACATGGTACTTCTCCATCGAGATCTAGGCCCTCCCATTCGGAGCCGTAGATCATCTGTGGTACCTATAGGTAAATGCAAAGCTGGAATTGAACATGATTGCATGCACATATGGAGCTCAGATCGAGGGATTTACCAATGCCTAACCCTAGCTCGAGAAAACAGAGGAACTCACATCATGGAAGGAATACTCGATGTCGGAGAGAAGGTTGCCGCTGCTCGACTGGTCGTCCTCGTCGTTCCAGGACAACATGGTGAATGCATCATCGCCGGCGACGGTGTCAGTGTCGGTGAGCGGAGAGAGAGAGAGATAGAGAGAGAGACACACACAGAGAGAGAGAGAGGCGAAAGTGAAGTGCGTCACCGCTGCAACAATGACTAAATTGGCATGTTACAATAGTTTAATGGATACCATGCCCTTTCCTTGGATTACTGTCTCCTGCCTAATATGGTTTCTCTTATACATTCGAATTTCAAATATTAAACATGTACTCCCTCCATCCCAATTTCATTGCCTAAGGAAAACATACCAGTATATTACATCATCTAAAGAAACAAAATCATGTCAACTAAAAGGTACTTATGCATCACTTGTTCGGTCATGGTTTCACAAAATATTACATTACAATCTCTCAACAAACATAATCACAGAAACAAGTATATTACATCAACTCAAGAAACAAAATCTTGTCAACTACAGGGTATTTACGCATCACTTGTCCAGTCATGGTTTCACAAAACATTACATTACAATCTCTCAACAAATATGATCACAGAAACAAGTATATTACACCATCTCAAGAAACAAAAGCATGCCAACTACAAGGTACTTATGCATCACTTGTCTATTCATGGTTTCACAAATCATTACATTACAATCTCTCAACACATATAATCACAGAAACAAGTATATTACATCAACTCAAGAAACAAAATCATGTCAACTACAAGGTACTTACGCATCACTTGCCCAGTCATGGTTTCACAAAACATTACATTACAATCTCTCAACAAACAAAATAACAGAATAACAAACAAAATAATAGAAACAAGTACAGTACATCATCTCAAGAAACATAATCATGTCAACTACAATGTATTTATGCATCACTTGTCTAGTCATGGTTTCACAAAACAATACATTACAATCTCCCAACAGACATAATAACAGAAACAAGTACAGTACGTCATCTCAAGAAACATAATCATGTCAACTACAATGTACTTATGTCTTATTACAACAATGATGGTTTTAGTGAGGAGAGTGACATGTCAGAAAATCTCAACAGCTCGCACAACATTATAAGGCAATTTCTCAACAAACATAATCACAGAAACACGGTCTAAATGCAACGGCAGTTAATGTTACAAATACACGCAGGGGAACCCCGCGGTCCATATGACAAGCCTAGCATAGCAGCTCTCATCAAATCTCATCAATGTCGACCACCTCATTATGTTCAGCCACTACAGGGGCCTCTACATCCACTATAACATGTTCAACAACATCAGAAATGGTACCAAGGAAGAACACCTTCCTGGTTCGCATCTTTCGTCACATAATTTGCATAAGATCTTTAGTATCCAAAACCTCTATGAATTGCTGCTTCTTATGATGCTGCCACCGGATTTGTGCCATCTGCTTAGGGCCAATACTGATTTCCTTACCGATCATCTCTCTCATTTCATCAAGAGTTATGTTTTTGGAATCGATAGTGATCTCCATAGTACATGATGAAACTGGCTTATTAACTCCCTCATCAAGTTTTGCCATGTATGAATCCACCTCTAAGTGTATACTGAACTAATCTAGATCAACATCTATTGGTCCCTAGTCTCTAGGAGTCGAAGCTCTAGCAGCAAGATCTCCAGCATCTGCATACATATCATCAATCATCGCTTTAAACTTTCACATTACGATCAGCTGCACAACACACCCAAACCATCTAAAGCTCATGGGAGTGCTCAATTTACATATAGGTATCATTCATGTTGCGCCACACCAATTTATCCTCTGTCTAGAACCCCAGGGAATCCTAGCGGCAAGCATATCTACTGCAAAACAGACACAACTTCTTTGCAATTCACAAGCAAGTGTACATCAGTCCCCGAACACAACCCTCTCGCAACCAAAATCTAGTTTTGCAGTGTACTGGCGAACATGAACTGTGAACTCATATAGGTCCCTGACACATTATGTATCTATATTTTTTGATGTTCCATGATTGGTTTTATCCACTTTCTTATGTTTTGTTCCAACTTTGCAGTACTTTTCATATGATTTCTTGGACTAACCATAAACAAGAGCCACAGTGCCAGCTGCCTGTTTTTTGCTGTTTTTGGTTCCAGGAAAGTCAGAAAATGAATATTCTCGGAATTGGACGGGACAAAAGCCAAAGTGCCTATTTTTCCGGATGTCATCAAGTGCCAGAATACGATACGGAGAGGGGCCAGGGGGCACCACACCACCTGGCCGCGCGGCCAGGCCTGGCCCGCGCCAGGGGGTGGTGTGGCCGCTCCCGGCACCCCCTCGGCCTCTCCTTCCGCCTATATATTGCCCTCGGGACGAAAACCCTAAGTACCCGATCAAAAATCCACGAAAGAGTCTGTAGCCACCGTCATCTCCATCCCTAGATCAGGAGGGATCTGAAGCTCTTCCCGGCACCCTGCTGGAGAGAGGAATTCACCCTGGAGGCCTTCTTCATCACCATGCAAGCCTCTGGTGTGATGCGTGAGTAGTTCATCCTTGGACTACGGATCCATGTAGTAGCTAGATGGCTGGTTCTCCTCCTTTGTGCTTTCATGTCTAGATCTTGTGAGCTCCGTTCATGATCAAGATCATCTATTTGTAATTCTACATGTTGTGTTTGCGGGGATCCGATGGATATGGAGATGCTATTTCAGATTGATTGTTGATTCTATCATGTCTTTGTTATTTGTGATCTTGCATGCTTTCCGTTGTTAGTAGCTATCTTGGCCAAGTAGATACTAGCAACTCCAAGAGTTACTATTTATGCTCGATAGTGGGTTCATGCCTCTGGTAATCTGGGGAAGTGACAGAAATCTCTAAGGTACTAGATGTGATGTTGCTACAAGGGAGAAAACAACAATCCTTTGTTCATAGAACAATCGTATTGTTTACTTTACACGCAGTTCGTAAAGCAATAATCTGTTGCTTGCAACTTAATACTGGAGGGGGTTCGGATGATAACCTGAAGGTGGATTATTAGTCATAGATGAAGTTGGATGGCGGTCTATGTATTATGTTGTAATGCCCAATCAAGTTCCAAAGGAGTCAAGATGATTAGTATATGCATGTATTGCTTTCTCGATGTTTGTTAATTGCCCCGCTGTAATTTGTTCACCCAGCATGTTATCTATCTAAGGAGAGCCACCTCTAGTGAAATATGGATCCCGGTCCTTTTCTTAACATACAATCTACAATCTTTTACTGCTTTGTGTTTACTTTCTGCAAACTTTTACTTCTTTCCATTCGATACGTTTAATCCTTTGTTTTCCGCAAAACACGGTGAGATTGACAACCTCATCGCAAGTTGGGGACAAAGTTATGTGGTTGTGTTGTGCAGGTCTCCACGTTGCTACTAGCACCGGTAGTGCGCCCTGCCAAAGCTCAGCTAGTAACACCTTTGGGGTGTTTCCTTGCTCCTACTGGTTCGATTAAACCTTGGTTTCATAACTGAGGGAAACTTGCTGCTGTGCTCATCATACCTTCCTCTTGGGGTTCCCAACAAGCTCTACATCAACCACGCACCAGCACTTTTCTGGGCGCCGTGCACTAAGCCATCAAGCATTTATCTGGCGCCGTTTCCGGGGAGTCAAGTACATCTTCACAAGGGGAGTCCCTCATAACCAATCTCTTTACTTTGTTGTTTTTGTTTTGCTTAGTTTCTTTTTGCTTTGTTTGCTTGATTTGTTATCAAAAACACACAAAAAATAGTTTTACTAGTTTGCTTTCTTATTTGAAAATCCAAAAAATGACTACTCTTGAAAACGCTAAGTTGTGTGACTTCACTAGCACCAACAACAATGATTTTATGGGCACACCTATTGCTCCACCTATGCCTGAAAATACTTTCTTTGAGATAAAACCTGCTTTACTCAATCTTGTTATGAGAGAGCAATTTTCTGGTATTGGTAATGAAGATGCTGCTTCCCATCTAAATAACTTTGTTGAACTTTGTGAGATGCAAAAGCATAGGGATATAGATGGTGATATTATTAAGCTGAAATTCGTTCCTTTCTCTTTGAGAGGAAAAGCTAAAGAATGGTTGAATTCCTTAACTAGGAATAGTATTGATTCTTGGACTAAATGCAAAGATGCTTTTATTGGAAAATGCTATCCTCCTGCTAAGATTATATCTATGAGAAGTGAAATAATGAAGTTTAAACAACTTGATAATGAACATGTTGCTCAAGCTTGGGAAAGAATGAAATCTTTGGTAAAGAATTGTCCCCCTCATGGACTGACTGCTTGGATGATCATCCAATCTTTTTATGCAGGATTGAACTATTCTTCAAGGAACCTATTGGATTCTGCTGCTGGAGGTACCTTTATGACCATCACTTTGGGTGCTGCAACAAAACTTCTGGACAATATGATGGTTAATTATTCTGAATGGCATACTGAGAGAGCTCCACAAGGTAGGAAGGTAAATTCTGTTGAGGAAACTTCCTCCTTGTGTGATAAGATTGATATTATTATGTCTATGCTTGTTAATGGGAAAGCCCATATTGATCCAAATAATGTTCCTTTAGCCTCTTTGGTTGCTCAAGAAGAGCAAGTTGATGTGAACTTCATAAGAAATAATAATTTTGGCAACAATGCTTATGGTAATAACAATTATAGGCCCTACCCTCCTAATAATACTTATGGCTATAATGGTAACCCTGGATTACCTAGTGAAGGAAGAATTTTAGAAGTTGAAAGAGCCACTAAAAAATCCATGCAAATGCAATATGAGCAAAATAAACTATTCACTAAAACTATGGAGGAACAATCTACCATTTTGAAGAATATTAGCCATCAACTTGAGAGTCTAAATAGGGAAATTCCTAGTTTACAATTGAAACTCTCTAATGCTGAAAGAAATATATCATCTTTTTCTGAAGCTCAATCCTCTTTGATCAATAAAATGGCTGCTAAACCTGAAACTAATGATAATCCCTTTGCAGCTACTAATGCTATACAAGTAAGAATTGATGAAAATGTTAGACTATTAGCTGAATTACATGCTAAGTGGGAAAGAGAAGATGAAATTGCTAGAAACATTAGTGTTTCTACTATTACCACCACTAGTGTTGAGGCTAGTAATAGTTCTACTACTTTAGATGATAAGTTTAGTTTTGATCTTGATGGTTGCAATATCTCTGAAGTTATTAAGTTACTACAAAAGCTTGCTAAAAGTCCTAATGCTAGTGCTATGAACATGGCCTTTACAAAACACATTATTGATGCTCTCATAAAGATTAAAGAAGAAAAAATGAAACATAAAGCTTCTATTCCTATAAAACAAGAGGATGGTTGGGAACCCATCATTAATATGAAAGTGAATGACTTTGATTTCAAAGCTTTATGTGATCTTGATAGTAGTGTTTCTATTATGCCTAGAAGGATTTATGATATGCTTGATTTGCCTCCTCTTGAAGATTGTTATTTAAATGTCCCACTTGATGATAATGCTAAAAAGAAACTCATGGGGAGTCTTAATGATGTTCTTATTATGGTTAACGATTCCTATGTCCCCGTTGATTTCTATGTTTTGGATGTTGAATACAATGCTTCTTGTCCTATTACTTTGGGAAGACCTTTTCTTAGAACTGTCGGTGCCATCATTGATATGAAAGAAGGCACCATTAAATATCAACTCCCACTCAAGAAAGGTATAGAACACTTCCCTAAAAAGAGAGAAAAGATTTCTTTTGCTTCTCCTATGAAAACAAAATTTGGTCTTAATGCTTCTTCATTTGAGAACACTTGATTCTTTCTTTGCTTCTTATGCCTAACTTAAAGGCGTTAAAGAAAAGTACTTATTGGGAGATAACCCAAAAGTTTTAGATGAGTCTTGGAAGTTATTACCTCTGTAATAACCGCTCCTTATCCTTTTTATTTGCTTTTTGTGCCAAGAGTAACCTCTAATGAGAGAGAAGTAATGATTGGGAAAGTTGTTGTCCCAAAACAGATTTTTCTGCTTCACAGTAAAAATTCGTGTAAAATCTCTGAACGTATTTTTGAGGCGTGAAAGTGCTTCTACCCCAGGTTGTTATCTAACTTTCGTTAGTTCAACACTTTTCGATTTGAGAAACAGAAGGTCTTCGAAAAAAATTGTCTTTACCTGCTGGTCTATTTTGACATATCTGCCATTTTCTGCATTTGCTTCTTGTTGGTTCCTTCTTGAGTTCTTTTGGGGAATTGAGCTTTTTGAGGGAAGTGCTACAGTAGCTAGTTTTCTAATGGAAGTTTATTTGGTGTTAGAACTGAACCTTAAGACTTATTTATCTTAAGTGCACTAATGTTGCTAATAAAGACTATGTGAAGTTTTGTATGAAAGAAAAATTTCAGGTGTATGGAAGGAATGAGTAATGAGATGAAGGATGGACTAAAGCTCAAGCTTGGGGATGCCACGTGTGTCACCCCAAGAAATATCCAAGAATTACAAGCGTCAAAGCTTGGGGATGCCCAAGGCATTCCCCTTTTTCATCAATAAAAATCCCAGGTTCCTTCCAAACGCTTCATTTTTATTGTTTCATGCACAGTTGTGTTGTTCTTGGAGCGTCTTCTTTTTCGTTTTTGTTTTGGTTTTCGTTTGCTTTTGTTTCCTTAGTTTTATGAATAAATTGGTTTGACCCCCTCTTTCATACATTGGTTTGCAAATAGTTTGGTTTGGTTTGGAAAAGAGTAGGAAAAGTTCATGCTTATGTGGTTAAAAGAGCTCGTTTTTTACTGTGGCATATTCTTTGTCATGCCATGCTTGATATTGTTTTGGATTTATGCTTAGTATTATTTTTTGTAGAATGACTTGCTATAAACAATTGAGATTGCTTAATGTGCCTTGCATGAATCATGTGTTGTTTTAGCATATTAAAGCATAGTATAGTGGTATTCTCCTTTGATGCTTTATTTGGGTTGACTTGGCGCATGCTCACACCATGTTATGACTATCTCAAGTCACCATAGCCTTTATGAACCTTTATTTTTCAACTTGTATCACTTTATGCTTTGATCAATGATGTTTTGTCGCTCTACATGATTATGGCCATTATTGCTCTCTTAGTTTGTCGCTCCCAATCTTTTGCTAGCCTCCACAACCAACTATGAGTTCCACTCATGCATCCAACTCCCTAAACCAAGTTATTCCAAAGAGTCCACCATACCTACCTACTAGCTTATGTTATTCCAAGTATATTCATGCTTTTGTTTACCTTCCAAATTAAACTTGTTATGAGAAAACTAGTGATTAAAGCTCTCATGAACTTGATGGCACACTTTACTTTTTGCATCTAATAAACTTGAAACATTGGGTCCTTCTTTGTTGCGTATATGCTTGCGCTTTATAAGTTGAAATTAGCAGAACCATGTTTCATGGGGAACGCTTTCAACATTGCACTTGTACTTTGTACCCCGTTGATATCATGTTCTTTTGCTTACGGATCCCGGCGGTGTGAAATAAAAGTGGAACTTGTAAGATCATGGAGTTATGTATGTGTGTTAGAGAAACGCCTGGGCCGCTAGCCTAAGCCATGCCTAATCATGGTGGAAACTTGCAGCATCACCATAATGAGCACTCTATGAAGCATCCTCAATAAAAACCTATGCAAATAGCAAATAAAAAGATCGTTGAGATGCTCATTGTCTGCTTGCCTTGTCGTTTTGATTATGGGAAAGCTCCCGTATCATGTGCAGGGGGTACCCCATTGGCGGTTCTTAATGATACACATGTACTTACAATGACAAGAGCTTGCTCGTGACTAAAGTTGAGTAGCATGAGGTTCGGTCTTCGTAAGTAAGGGACATGAGATTTCGGTTTATAACTTGTCAAGCATATCCTCTTAGTTGTGTCACTTTAACCTTAATCACCTTAAAGATGCTTATGATAGGGGCAATGAGAGCTGAAAGCTATAAGTACCATAATTTTTGGAAGCACTTTATGAGAATTGAATCCCTACTTCCTTTTATAAAAAGGCCTTTCTTCCACCATTATATTGAGTCTCCACTTTCTATCTTTATGCACCTACTTTGAGAGCATAGTGTTCATTCTTAGTTCTATGTGCATTGTCCCAAGACTAGTTGATTGATGCATAACTTGATATTGCTTGTTTTAAACTATTTGTATCTAGTCACTCTTATGAACTTTGAAGGTGTCCTGTGCATTTATATTTGCTACTCTATTGAGGGACAAGCTGAATACTATTATGCTATGTTTTCTTTATGTGAAACAAACAAACATCTTGCAAAGCATTGTTATTCATGAATCTTTTGTTTGTGCCTTTTCATGTTGCATCATAGTTTGTTTGTCTTATTGCTAGAACTTTGTCTTTCATGTTATGATTGAAGTACTATGATCCCAGCTTTGAATGTTTTACAAATACTTTGATCAAGTCTTTGATGGTGCATGTCACCTCAAAATTTATTCTTTCTTTTTATCACTTACCTACTCGAGGACGAGCAGGAGTTAAGCTTGGGGATGTTGATACATTACAAATGTATCTATAATTTTTGATGTTCCATGCTTGGTATTATCCACTTTCTTGTGTTTTGTTCAAAACTTTGGAGTACTTTTCGTATGATTTCTTGGACTAACCTATTAACAAGAGCCACAGTGCCAGCTGCCTGTTTTCTGCTGTTTTTGGTTCCAGGAAAGTCAGAAAATGAATATTCTCGGAATTGGACGGGACAAAAGCCAAAGTGCCTATTTTTCCGAAAGTCATCAAGTGCCAGAATATGAGACGGAGAAGGGCCAGAGGCCGGCCACACCACCTGGCCGCTCGGTCACCTTTATTGAAAGATCTAGTTCGGACTCTCTGGCTATGATACTTGCGTAACTTCTGCTGATAGGCTGTAGATCTCATTTCAGCAACGACACGAACTTCTTCGACTAAGTCGAGATCATTTTGTCGAGAAATCTCGGCATCCTCTTTGATATACGTGGCCACTCTAGGAGAAGTATGAATTAAATCACTAGGAAGAACTGCTTCTATACCATAGACCAAGAAGAAAGGTGTATATCCTGTTGACCTGTTCGGAGTTGTTCGTAAACTCCAAATTACAGAGGGTAGTTCCTCTGCCCAAGCCCCCGCGGCACGTCTCAGTGGTGCTTCGAGTCTTGGTTTCAAGCCTTGTAGAATTAAACCATTTGCTCTTTCGACTTGTTCGTTAGCCTGTGGATGCGCGACTGACGCAATGTCAAGTCGGATACTTTGCTCGTCGCAGAATTCAGCCAATTCTCCCATGGAAAAGTTGCTCCCGTTGTCCGTGATAATGCTATGCGGATAACCATACCGGATTATAACATCCTCGACAAATCTTTTGGTTGTTGCTCCATCACAACTAGTGACAGGTTTAGCCTCGATCCATTTCGTGAATTTATCCACCATCACTAAGAGGTGAGTGAATCCACTTGGAGCTCGTTTAAAAGGTCCTACCATATCAAGCCCCCAGACCGCAAAAGGCCATGTTATAGGTATTGTTCGTAGCTGATCAGCCGAAACATGAGCTTGCTTGGCGTACTTTTGGCAGCCTTTGCATGTCTTGACTAATCGTTCGGCATCTGCCTGAGCTGTAAGCCAGAAAAATCCATGTCGAAAAGCTTTTGCCACTAAAGATTTGGCTGCAGCATGGTGACCACACTCGCCTTCGAAGATTTCCACTCCTTCTTCCAGGGATACACAGCGCTGAAAAACCCCAGAAACACTCCGTTTATGGAGCTCACCTTTAACAATAGTATAGGCTTTTGCTCGTCGGATAATCTGTCGGCTCAGCACCTCGTCTTCGAGTAATTTGCTATCTACCAAGTAATCGAGGTAGGGTTGAGTCCAGCTAGGAATTACAGCAAGAACTGCTATCAGAGGTGAGTCAGATTTGGTCAGATATTCCTCATCTACTCCCTTTATCGAGGGAACTTTGAGGTGCTCTAAAAATGCGCCATCCGGAACCTCTTTCCGCGTAGAGCCTATTCGAGATAGTGCATCTGCTTCCTCGTTTTCTGCTCGAGGGATGTGTTGAACTTCAAACCCTTCCAACAATTTAGATAGATCATCCACGACAGCTTTATATGCTGCCATATGCTTATTTGCATTACAAATATCCTAGACTTGCTGAGCGACAAGATCCGAATCTCCATAACACATCAAACATCGGATGCCAATATCCTTAGCAATCTGGATTCCATGCAGTAGTGCTTCATACTCGACAATGTTGTTTGTCTCTGTGAAGTGGATCTGCAACACGTATAAAAGTTTATCTCCTTGGGGTGATTTGAGCACCACGCCAGCCCCCGAACCCCCTCGAGCCTTAGACCCATCGAAAAAGAGGGTCCAATATTCTGACTCAGGGAGGACCATGTTCTCCTCGGTCTCTGTCCAATCAGTGACAAAGTCGGCAAGGATCTAGGATTTGATTGTTGTCCGGGGTTTGTACTCAATATCGAAAGCTGCAAGCTCTATGCCCCATTTGGCGACGCGTCCTGTGGCATCGCTATTGTTGATTATATCTCTCATGGGAGCTTTGCTCACCACGGTAATTGGATGCTCCTGAAAATAGTGTTGTAACTTACGAGATGCTAGAAAAACACCGTAAGCCAACTTTTGATAGTGCGGATACCGATGTTTTGATTCTGTCAGGACCTCGCTGACAAAGTATGTCGGACGCTGCACCAGGTGCTCCTGATTTTCCTCTGGTCTCTCCACCACCATAACTATACTGACAACCTTATTTGTCGCAGCAATGTAAAGCAACATCGGTTCCTGAGGTTCCGGTGCTGCAAGGATAGGAGAAGATGAGAGTACTTTCTTCAGGTCTTGTAGTGCAGCTTCAGCTTCGTCAGTCCAAACAAAATCCTTGGTCTTCTTCAGGAGTTTGTATAATGGTGTGGCTCTTTCACCTACAAATCGACTGACCGCAGCAATGCAACTAGTTAATCTTTGTACGTCCTTCAGGCGAGTTGGCCTGGAAATATTGAGAATAGCCTTGATTTTGTTGCGGTTCACCTCTATGCCTCTTTGAGACACGATGAAACCTAACAGTTTTACGGCTGGTATTCCAAAGAAGCATTTCTTCGGGTTAAGCATGATGTTGTATTTTCGTAAATTGGCGAACGTCTCCTCCAAGTCGGAAATCAACGTTTCCTTCTTTTTGGACATGACCGCGATATCATCCACGTATGCATGTACATTTCGTCCGAGTTGGTCATGGAGGCAATGCTGCATCGTGCGTTGGTACGTAGCTCCTGCATTCTTCAGCCCAAAGGGCATCGTAACAAAACAGAAGGTTCCGAAGGGGGTTATGAATGAAGTTTTGACTTTGTCAGATTCCTTCATCCGGATTTGGTGATATCCGGAATATGCGTCGAGAAAACAGAGGAGTTCCGAGCCTGTCGTAGAATCGATAACTTGATCAATTCTAGGCAGAGCGAACGGATCTTTTGGAAAAGCCTTGTTCAAGGCAGTATAATCAACACACATCCTTAAATCAGTGATGTCCTTTTTAGGGACCATTATAGGGTTGGCCGACCAATCAGTATGGATGACCTCTTCTATGAATCCGGCTAACTCGAGCCGCGCTAGTTCCTTAGCTATTGCCTTACGCTTTTCATCATCAAACCGTCGTAAGGACTGTTTGACGGGTTTAGCGTTCGGGTTTACATTTAGAGAGTGCTCGGCAAGTTCCCTAGGTACTCCGGTCATGTCAGATGGCTGCCATGCGAAGATATCTTGATTTGCTTGGAGGAACTTGACGAGCGTGCTTTCCTATGCGCTACTTAGGCCTACGCCTATCTAGGTCACCTTGGAGGGGTCATCATCCTTCAATGGCGTCTGCTTCATCTCTTTTGATGCCTTGAACTCCGGATTTGGCTTTGTCACCTCCTTCTTCATTGCGGGCATCTCGGACGGATCTATGCTCTTCTTGATCTCCTGGTACTCCTGGGCGTGCAGCACGGCTTCGGCAAAGGCGGCATTTCCATCCTCGCACTATCGCGCCTTCTTCGGGTCTCCCCTGATGGT
This sequence comes from Avena eriantha, assembly GCA_910589775.1. Taxonomy (NCBI): domain Eukaryota; kingdom Viridiplantae; phylum Streptophyta; class Magnoliopsida; order Poales; family Poaceae; genus Avena; species Avena eriantha. The sequence goes on along the minus strand of OU342745.1, from coordinate 38,688,352 downwards.
GATCACGCCGTTGGGACCTGGAATTTTCATCATATTGTAAATGTAACACGGATGAGCCATAAAAGCCCAGTAAGCCGGACGTTCGAATATAGCGTGGTATGCGCTCTTGAACAGGACCACTTCGAAGGAAAGTGCCTCCGTCCGATAATTCTTTGGAGTTCCAAAAGTAACATCCAAAGTGATCTCTCCCAGGGAATTAGCTTGCCTTCCTGGGAAAACTCTGTGAAAGATCACAGAGCTATGGTTTAGCTGTGTTTCCGAGATCTTCATCCGGCGTAGCGTTTCGACGTAGAGAATATTGATGCTGCTACCACCGTCCATGAGGGTCTTGGAGAAACCATAGCCGTCAATAAGTGGATTGACGATTAAGGCGTATTTTCCTCGCCTATGTAGCTTAGGCGGATGATCAGCACGGTCAAATGTGATTGCCACTTTCGACCAGTCCAGATACTGAGGAACAACCGGAACTATTGCGTTGAGCTCGTGGAGAACTTCTTTCTTGACCTTTGCTGGTTGAGATCCGAGGAAGGTGACATAAGTGTCCTTCTTGGTGGGAAAAGTTTTCTTCCCTTCCGACTTGGGATTTGAAGCATCGACTTCCTCCATGTCGGAATTTTCCTTGGTCTCTTTGTCCTTTTCGGGATTTTTCTTTCCCTTCTTCCGCTTAGCTTTGTAGCCCGCGGTATCATCTCTCTTGATGTCGTCGTTAAAACGACACTCAGCGTTGGTGCGGGACGAGCCCCCATTGGCGTCCAAGTGATGCACACATGGGTTATTAGCGATGTCGGCCCCAGTGTAGGTTTTTCCTGGTTGTTGCTCTCCTCTACCTTGGACCCTTGATGTCCCACGGCCACACCCGCGGCCTCCGCCACGTCCTCCTCGTCCTCTAGACCCGGAAACAGTAGTGACTACTGCTGTCTCCGCGTTGGGTTTTTCTTCCGAGGTATTTTTGCGCTTCTGAGCTTGTTGTTTTGGTTGTTTTGCTGACTGAGGCACAGCCAGGACATTGAGTAATCCCTCTGCATTGTCGTCAGCATCTGCATACTTGCTCGCTGTTTCTATCATCTCTCCCAGATCAGTAACCTTATCACACTTCAAGCGATGGCGCAGTAAACCAATTGGGAGACCTGCGATGAAAGCTTCAATCGCAGTTTGATCATTTACTCCTTCGCGGGAGTTCTTGGTGTCAATCCATCGTCCGAGGTAATCCCGGCAAGTTTCTCCGGCTTTCTAGGTGCAACGCTGTAGGTCTCCAACCGTACAGGGCCTCCGATATGTGCCTTCGAAATTCTGAATGAATGCACTTTGTAAATCATACCAGTTGTGGATGGTGTTCGCCGGAAGTTCATTGAGCCATGATCATGCCGTCTTCCGCAACATAAGTGGGAGATATCGGGTTGCGACCAGGCTGTTTCCGCCTTTGGCGATGCAGCAAGCTTGGAAGAAATCCTGTAACCAGGTGTGTGGCCGAGCAATGCCATCGTAGGCTTGGATATGTCTTGAGATAGCGAATCCTTTTGGGAACTTTGTAGCTTTTATGCATGGTCCGAAGCATTTTGGGCCCACGTATACGTCATCGTTTTCATAGCGCCGACCTCTATATTGGAGTTGATCTTGTGCCTTGCGTCGTTCGGGGATAGAGATCGTCCCGAATGTCGGCTGTGGCTATGGTGCCTTGGAGCCGGACTTCGGCTTCTACCACCACCTCCTCCGCCATGTCGTCCTCCTTGACCTCCTTGGGGGCCGTTGTGATAACTATGTTGTGGAGAGGGTGGTGCAGCTGGGTTGTTTCCGGCTGATCGCCGCCTCCGTCCGGAGCGTCATTATTCCGGTTCCGGGGAGGTTCTTGACTATGACGAGCCCCCTACCGGCTTGTGCCAGCGTGATTTCCGTCGTTCCTTCGTCCGTCGTTCCCACCATGGTGAGGCTCAGCCGGACGGTTTTCATGTCTAGGAGGTGGCATTCTCTGACGATCCTCCTCCCGACATTTCTCTTTATCTTCTCCCTTTCGGGGAGGATTCCTCGGATTCAGTGCAGCGATCGCGTCTTTCTCGCCTACTGGAGCGACGTTGCTCCATTTATGTGTGGCTCTGCGGTGCTGCCCCGACGATCCGGTTCTTGAATAATTGTCTTCCATGCGTTCGGGGTGACGATACTGCCCCCGAACGTAGTGGGATCTTACGTCAGCCCATGCCGGATATGTGCGACATTGGTCGTAATCCGAGACCAGCTTTTGACTTCCAGACAGGGCAACCTTTTGCTGCTCCAGTCCCTTATTGAGTAGCTTGATACCCAAACGTATCTCCTCTGGTCCTGGATTAGCCGATAGAATTTCGCGAGCTGCCACGGTATTTTGCACTAGTGTTGGGTAAACCCAATCTCTGTTGCTATCCTTCCGTGGCTTCCCCATCTCATCTCCAAAAAGGACGACACGGACACGTGGGAATTGGTTGTCATCTATGTGACGCTTCCGTGTCTTCTGATGTAGACGGGACATGTACTCCTTGTTTGACATGCGCTTCTTCTCCACCTCGATGTTTTTGGCTTCATTAAAGAGTTGTTGACGACGCGCTTCTAGGGCCTGGGCCCTTTCGTCCAGCTCATCTACAGTAAGTTCTGCAGCTGTAGGGATAGGTGTGGTTAATGCGGCATCGATGAGTTTACGCGCACCTTCAGTGATCACGTGTCCATCCACCGATGCTTCTTTTTCGGCTCGTCTGGGATTAGTGCTCCATCCGAGTCTTCCTTGTATTCCTCGGCAATCACCTCCTCTGCCAAAGGGTCTTTTACCGGAGTCTTGTTCTTCTTGTTCTTCTTCTTTGCCTTCTTGGCAGCGCCGGTAGCAAAGACGGCTTTGGGTCCGTTTCCCGGAGTCAAGCTCTGATCGGTACTTTCGGACATCTGGACTTCGGGATTGTCTTCGACGTCCATGTCATCCTGCACTTTGGGAGAGTATTCCCCGGATCCTTCATCCATGGCTTCTCCCTCCTCTACAGCTTTGGAGTTGTACTCCTCTTCATATTCCGCGGAGAACTTTCGGAAATCTGCCGACGTCATGGATTCATCCGAGGATGCGGGAACGTCGGCGTTTGTTCCAATTGCCTCCAGCACCGAGTCAGTGTTTTCTCCAGCATCGGCAGAGCCGGATCCGGATCCAACATATCCGACGAAGTGCGATGCGTGCTTCCTGAGGTACCTGCAGCTTTCGCGATCAGCCATATTGAAACTTTTAATTGTCTCGAGGATTGCATCTATGCTTGCGCCTTGCAGTATCATATGTCTTAGTGTTTACCTGAGGAAAGGCTTGTCTGTCCCGGCATCGTCAGAGCTGGAATCAGTGTCGTTGATATGCTCCTCCTAGATTTCGACTTCCACGGGTGGGTCGATCTGGGATCCGGCTTCTCCAGGGATATCCACTCCAGATTCGACTTGGACCGTGAGGTCTTCTTCAGGCTCGGATTTCTCCACTATCTCCGCAACTGGTGCGGGTTGGGTGGCATTAGGGTTTTCTGAGATCCGGAAATCTGCCGCCTCCGCGGACAAAGGGGACCCAGAAGATTCTTCTGCCTCTATCATCACTGCTGGGGTGGGTTGGGCAGGTTCAGCGAAACCGATGTAAACATCGATCTCGCCCAAAGACATGATTGTATAGGCAGTCACGACCTCCCTAGCCAGAATCCAAGTCTTGTCGAGAACGATGAGAGGGACGTCGCTGGCGTAGAGGATGCGACCGACAGCGATGGTCTCGCTGATTCCGATTCTTGCAAATTCCGCTCGGAACGCAGATCCGAAGCTCACTTGCCCCACGGTGGGCGCCAACTGTCGTCGGATTGAGGACACGTACGCCATGAGGGGGTCCTCGAGGCGTGTGGAAGAGAGGGGTGTGAGACGTACGGTATTCCGGGACGGTGAGCACACAAGTTTACCCAGGTTCAAATCCGCTGGCTTTGGACGAATCCTACTCCTGCTAGCAATCCAGTAATACGGCAGAGCCGGAATATGGGTTACAAGGGTTTCGCCTGTGCGAGTTGAGGGTCTAAAGTATTGGGTGCCCTAAAGGCTCTCCCTAGGACGGCTTATAAAGATATCCGGCCTAGGGTTTACAGGAGAGATCAATCCGGCTACTACTAAGAGTTGGTTACAGAGTACATCTTGAACTACAAGTAACATTATGGGCCTAAGTCGATAAGTCTTCTGGGCCTTCCCGTAGCCGGATTGGACTCCGTCTTCTCTCTCTAACTGGGCCGCCCGTGAAGCAAAGCTCTAACCCGAAGTGGGTCACCCTGGTCAGTGAGGAACTGTGAGGATACCCGGAAAGTATATTCCCAACACGGTATGTACATAATCCCCGAAACCCTTGATCTTGATGATGAGATGCGGTCAAGATTTTATTAGCGCTTGGTTAACATTGGGTTGGTGTTGAGTATAGTTCTCATCTAGTGCATTTAACCCGTTTGTATACTACGGTTCAGTTTTACGTATGCAAGCTATTTCCAGGGCTAGATCTACGGTGAACTGTAATAATAAGTTCAAATTTTGTATTGATTGATCCACGGCTAATGATGATTTGGGAGGCCACTCGGTAATTTAGTGCACTATAGCGTGCCAGCCAAGCTAATCGGCGTCCTGGATGTAGCTCCAGAGGCCTTGCAAAAAAACTCATTCAAAGAGCCATCTCATCTTCCCCATCTCGGCTGTTTTTATCCCCACTCGCCAACACCGCCGGCCCCGCATTTGGGATCGTCTCCAATGCGTGCTTCGCACATTTTCCTCGCCATCTCGCCTGCTGCATCAAATCTTGCAGGCTGCGCCACCCCTCTCCAAACGTCCCCTGATAGTCATACTCTGTTCCGACCTCTTCCCCCAATCCATCCTGATGTCGCAATCGACGCAAAACCCACTACACGGCATATGGATCAAGGTCGGTGACGCGTTTTCAACAAAATCGCTATGCGTCTGGACACTACCAGCATCGCCCGGCTGGCTGCATTCTCCAAGGAGCTGTACCGCCAAGTCACAGGTGGAAAAGGCAGCATATGCACCAACGACCAATGTGGGACGTTCGTCCCCTACAACGACTTCTACGACCACATAATTTGGTGCTTTCACAGCCAGCAAGTCTACACAGAGCCTCGATGCAAGTTCATCCCCTTGTTGGTAGAGCTAACACCTATGGTAGAGCTCATCTGCCACCTCAGAGTTTCCCACTCGAGGACTCCGCCCACAATGCCCTATATCCACAAACACTGGGAGCCGTCTAAGACAGTGCCCACAAGAGGCTCGTGGAGAGCGGATATCATCGGCATCAGGAAAGAGGGCACCATGTTCGTCGCCCAAATTGATGGACACACCACGGACATCGTCATATCCCCTAGGTTCATCAGTTCAGGGGCGTGCAAATCGCCGCGGTAGAAGGTGAAGCCTTGGTCGCTATCTTTGTGGCATGAGCTCCATGCGGTCGAAATGGTGGCGACATCTGAGCTGACGAGCATGCCATCGTCGGCTGAAGTCGCCCTAAAAGGTCTCAGGTCATACATGTCGCAGCCGCGGTGTTACCTAGAAGCTTCTGAACTATTCATCGGAATTCCCTATGGATTAGGAGTATTGCATCAACAAGTTTCAAAAGTAAGATAAAACATCTAAATATTCTTTGTGATGATCCCAATGTTAAGATATGTAATGTTGTACTAATTAATTACTACTTTATGTTGGTGATAGATTCAATTTGTATGGGGAGAGGTGGAACAAGTTTGCGGCAATGTATACCTATTTCCAATGTACGCTGCTCACATAGTGGGTCCACAGGCGATGGTGTGACAAGGAAAGCGTAACAAGCAGGAAAGAAAGCCCTACCGGGCCAGCACTTGACACGCTGTTGCGTTATGCCGAGTATTTTGTATGGAGGTCTTAAATTGCTACTGTTAATCTATTTTGTAGTAATACATATGTATTGGTACCTGTTCAGATCGATCGATCGTGTGCTGAATATGGACTCTCTTTCCTTTTAAGTCATGGCCTTGCTACAACTATTGAATTTCAATGTCTGCATTGTTGAATCTGTCATTTCTTTTAGCTATTGTTTGTACTGCTGAATCGGTCACTTTGAAATGCCACTGAATCTGTCAAGTGGTGCTGAATATAAACTGGGAATCTGTAGATATTTTTTTGTCTTATTCTGTACTACTAAAGCTCCAAATGCTACTCAATCTGTCAAGTGTTATGTCGTTACTATTACTAAGGTATTTTCTAGAAATAATTATGATGTACTGGTACTTGTTTAGATCAAGTGCAGTAGATGGTCTTGCTTTCCTTTTTAAACTTGGCTTTGTCACAATCTAGATGAAGCTTGGGCATTTTAGGATGCATATATGTGAAGAGGAGGTATGCACACAAAAGCATACTTGATTGTTAGTTATGCGTGCTCCAATGATCGAGTGTGTTTGGAGAAAAGGGCAAATTGATCGTGCGACAAGGTTTTTAGAGCTGAAACATGAACGGGTTCTCTCTGTACTGCTATTGAGCTTCAGTGTCTATATAGCTGAAACAGTCACTTTGGAATGTTGTAGAATCGGTCAAGTGCTGCTGAATATGAACTAGGAATCTATCGATATTTTTTCTGTCTTATTCTGTACTACTGGATCTTTCAAATGCTACTGAATTTGTAAAAAAGTTGTGTCGCTGCTGCTAGGCTGCTTGCACTAGAGCTTTTGCATGTGTGTCATCAGAACTGTTGGATGTGTTTTGGACAGAAATGAGAGGGTACCAAGTGAAGTCATTGGATAACAGTCCAGTTTTGGCGCACTCGGTCTGTGTCCCTTGTTGTTTAGATATTTTTACACGAATATATGTCAAACAAATTATCACTTTTTTCCTCCGGTAGTGAGGTTTGTGTTCCGAATCCGGCCGAGCCACAGCGTAATACAAATTTTACTAAAGAGGAGGTAAAATCTAGCCCATTCGGCCCCTCTTTCGCCCAGAACAATTTAATTCGGCCTTGTAGGGGTCAGGGGACTTGCTGATGATAGCCCATTTGAATATTTATCAAGAAGCCCATGGAGAATAGCGCATGGAGTATAGCCCATTGGGTATAGTAGATGTAGAATAACCCAAAATGTTTAATTCGGCGTTTTTGGAATTGCCCTTTAAAACAAAAACAAAAAACCCGTCTACCCATGTTTTTAAGAAACTACTCTATTATCTGGCATTTAATAAATTGAGATGCCATGATCACTTCCCTTTTATTTTAATAAGAGCGATAACATGGACACATAAAATCTTTTTAAGAAGGCTAATATATAAGTTATAGGTACTATAAAGCTTTTTAATGAGAATGTTCATCTTATTTGTTTATCGTTGTGGCAACGCACATGGTTTATATGTGTTTTGAAGTCTTGAGTTCGATTCTCTATGCTTGACATAAAATTATATTGGGTTTACATTTTTTCTTCTAGCAATATTGTTTTATGGAGAGGCTGACATCACGGACCCACCAGCCTGCAGCATCCCTCGAGTTTAATGGTCAGGTTTGAAAAAAAAGTTAAATACTTGTATAGAGAGGCTGGCATCGGGAACCCACCTGCCAGAACATACGAGGCTGCATCTGGGACCCACAAGCCAGAACATACCAGAGAGGCTGACATGGGGGCCTCAGCAGCAAGACCATACACGGCTGCCACATCGAGTTGCCAAGGTCAAAACAGCGGACGCGGCCGAAAAAAGTCCATCATACGCAGGTTTGATTTATAGAGAGACCGACATGTGGGACCCAGTAGCGCTGCCTTATACAGGTTCTGCCTCGAGCGACGTCGCCAAGTTCGAAACAGAGAGGCGCGAGCGAGAAAAAATTCAAGCATGCACACGTTTCTTCTAATGAGAGGCTCACATGGGGGATCCAGCAGCCTGGAAAAATAGCAAAAATTTCATCATACACACGTTTCTTCTAATGAGTGGATGACATGCGGGGCCTTGCATCATGATTAAACGGTAGATGCAGCGAGCAACACTATCAATTTCAGAACACGGAGGCGTGACCGAGGAAAAAATTCTATCATACACACGTTTCTTCTAATGAGAGGATGACATGTGTGGTCCAGGAGTTTGATTAAACGGTAGATGCATCGAGCAACGCTATCATTTTCGGAACAGGGTAGCGCGAGCGAAGAACAAAATTATGTCATACACACGATTCTTATAATGTGAGGCTGACATAGAGGACCCAACAGCGTGACTAGACATAGATAGATCGAGCAACGTTATCGAGTTGAAATTAGGGAGGCAATAGCCAAGGGAAAAATTCCATTATACACACGTTTCTTCGAATGAGAGGATGACATGTGGGTCCCAGGAGGTTGATTAAACGGTAGATGCATCGAGCAGCGCTATCAACTTTGGAACAGGGTAGTGCGAGCGAAGGAAAAAGATTCCATCATACACACGATCCTTCTAATGAGAGGCTGACATATGGGACCTAGTAGCCTGACTAAACGGCAGATGCATCGAGCAACGTTATCGAGTTCAAATCAGGGAGGCACGACCGAAAAGTATGGTCCGCTAGAGACACTAACATCTGGGACCCACACGCCTCAAAAGATTTCGGTGAGTCAACATCACGCGAGGGAACGAAAATCTTGCTTCTGCCACGCGCTGGCCAAGCTTCCTCCGTGTTTTTAGCAGCTCCGTCGTAGTAGAGGGCCGCGAAACCGGGAAAAAAAGTTTTCCATCGGCCACGGCCGAGCCGAGAATTTCGTCGCGGAAGACACACCTTCTACGACGACCATCGAGCCAAGTCGTTGCGGAAGGAAACTTTTCTTGTAGTGGTAGCCCTACTGCTGCTTGCCGGCCTCGTGCTGCTTGTGCTGCTACTGGCTCTCGCTGAGGACCTGGTACTATACCGCCATCAGCTGGGGATCAAGTAGGAGATCCCTGACCAAGGGGCCATCCTCCTCGTGACCGTGGCGTGCCAACTGCCTCTCTGCCTGCCTGTGCTCCCTCTCCTCGGCCCTCGTGGTGATCCTTGTGCCATCTGGTGCTAACAAATGTGCCACGCGACGCTCATCCTCGAAGTTGAGAACCGTTCTCGCCCCAAAGTGCTGGACCGCGCCGCAGTCGTTGGTACGGGTCGCCTACCACGAGCACTTGAAAGTACCTAGTTAGATCTTCCTATGATCCACTGTGATCTGAGCTCCCCAAGTTGGGGTCTTCGTGGGTTTCTGGTGAACACCACGAAACATCTGCTCTAGCTCCGACATGATACTAATTAAGTAGTTAAATAACAACAGTTGATACAACTGTTAGTCAACATATAAGAAATGAATATATGTAAACATTATATAGAAATGGCGAGCCAAGTAGGGCCTCATACTTACATAGGATGCGTATATACAGGGATGGTGTCAGTGAGCCAACTAAAATGCACAAGATTTTATTTTGCAAATCACAAGGCTCACTAACATCATCGTCAAGATCGCATCCTAACATCTAAAATTATCAAGATTTTCTACCCCTAAAATCATGTGCAAATCATGTACATTTGCTATATATAAAATTATCAAGATTTTCTATTCCTAAGATTTGGTGACTTGAACCATGTAGGTAGGTCCCTACTGTTTGTATAACACAATTTCGCAAATGTTTCATAATCTTGCTCTCTTCGAGAGACAAGCTTCTAAAAACTATTTCTTGTCTTGCATAGGATGTTCGGAGTAAAATCATTAGAAAATAATATAGTTAGTTCCAACTATCATATATATAGTTCAAAGAACATACGGTTCTTGTTTCAAAATTCTAAGGGGGCATTATGCGGAATGTCCACACATGTTCTTTGGCCGATTCATATTCTGCATATATAACATCTTAATTATTTAGCAGCACGTTGCATAAACATTGGAGACACACAAAACATACTCCCGCCAATGAAACTCTATACTAATAATTTCTACAAATTCACACTATTAGTTTATATACAATATCTACATATTTGTTGTAACATTTCTACACTAATACACTAACATCAACAAACTAATTTCATCTAAAATCACACTAACATTTCTATCTAAAATCATCATAAAATTTCTATCTGAAATCACGCTAAAATTTCTATCTAAATCTAGATTACACGTATAAAAAAGGGGAGGCATGGTGGCGCTCACCTCGAGAGCAGCAGAGCAGAGTGGCCCGCAGTGGCTAGGGACGAGGTGGGCAGCGCGGTGCTCGTGGAGTGGATTGGAGCGGTCGGGGACAAGGAAGGCAGAGGCTCGAGGCTCGGGGCATGGAGCAGAGCGTACGGGGAGGAGGCGGGTGGCGGCGAGTGGCTCGGGGCGTCGTGGGGGAGAGGAGATGCGGTTGAGCGACGTCGAGGGTGGGGGTGGGGTGTGTGGGTTGGGTGGGCCAGTGGGGTAGGGTGGGGTGGGGTGGGGTGTGGGGTTACTGGGGTGAGGGTCAAGCGTGTGGGACCAGCATGTCAAAGCGCGTGGCAACGTGTTAAAAAATCCACGCCACTAATTAGTAGTGTGGCTATTTCCACGCCACTGGTTAGTGGTATCTATTATAAAAGTGCCACGCCACTAATATTTTGCCCTAGCCCGGAACGTGGGGTGCACAGATAGGTGACGTGGTAAAAAAAAATGTACGCCACTAATACACACGTACTGGTGGCGCATTAGACATGGCAAAACTAGTGGCATGTGGTTTTCTGGACGTGCCACTAGTGAAGTGTCACCTATGACAAATCACTACTAGTGTCGACAAGGCGTCTTATATCATGTGACAACATTTTTGGGGTCTATTTATCGATCAATCCGTTTCTTCATGGACGGACTAAGCACATCGAGTTGTGTATTCATTTTGCGCATGAGAAGTCTGCTCGTGGTCAGCTTCGTGTTGTGCATGTTTGTACTACCACTTGCGAATATCGCGACAAATGGGCTACTGACTGTGTCGTTTGAATCATTCCGATCTAGCCTCTTCATAATCTCTGACTATGCTTCAACTGATGGGGGTGTAAACGGAGAGAATTCTCTTCGTTCTAATCTAACCTAGCCTTTCCTAACCGGCCACCCGATCCCATAACTTTTATTTTTTTATCTAGGGCAGGAGGTAGAGCTAGTGTTTAGGAGGTTGTGTAATCTGTATACATACACCCCAATATGGATGAACCAATTGCGCTGCATATTTTGTCGTTCTGCCTTTCTTCAATATTGATCACGACGAAATTGTTGGTCTCTTTATAGTTCGTGGCATGCATACACCCGTTTGTTTACAGCAATTTCCATACTTCTTGGCGAGCTCTTATGTTTCATCGACAAGGAGACCATTGTCTTCTGTGACAACGTTTTTGCGGTCTATTTAACGATCAATCCGGTTTCTTCATGGACGGACTAAGCACATCGAGTTGGATATTCATTTTCCGCGTGAAAAGTTGCTCTTGGCCAGCTTCGTGTTGTGCATGTTCGTACTACTGCTCAACTTGTGGATACCATGACAAAGGGGCCACCGACTGTGTCGTTTGAATCATTTTGATCTAGCCTCAACATCATATTTGACTATGCTTCAACTGAGGGGGTGTAAACGGAGAGAATTCTCTTTGTTCTAATCTGGCGTAGCCTTTCCTAACCGGCTACCCGATCCCATAACTTTTATGTTTAGGGCAAGGGGTAGAGCTAGGGTTTAGGAGGTTGCGATCCTCCCTGCTGTAATGTGTATATATGCACCGCCAATATGAATGAACCAATTGCGCTGCATATTTTGTCGTTCTCCCTTTCTTCAACATTGATTGCCACGAAATTGTTGGTCTCTTTGTACTTTGTGGCATGCATACACCCGTTTTTTATAGAAATTTCCACACTTCTACATTTACTCATCTATTTCTATGCGATTATGTGTCAATGAGAAGAGGACCTGGATTACTCGTCAATTGCTACACCTTGAATCACCACGGTTTCCTCGTTCGGCTATTGGAGCAAAACAACAGGAACACTCGATCATAGAGAACCTATTGGATTCGTACGTTGGTACATGCATTTATGAGGAAGGCCGCAGAATGCTTTTTGAAGCATAAATAAATAAAATAAAGGTGAGTCCAATAATCTTTTCAAATTCAAGCCAACAACTCTTCATTTCAAGCAATAGCTCTTCATTGCATATCATAGTTTGATTACAACTCGATTCGGCATACCGATCGAGCACTCTCTTAGCCTTAAAGCTTCACCCACACGTGCACACACAAGAGTTCACTAACCCCTTGTAACTCCTCGGAAACTGCAGGTTTAACTAGAGAAGACACCAAAGCCTAAGAATCCAAGTCAGCCAGGAATAATTCCACGGAACAACTAGTGGTCTCCATACCTTAGGCAGCTTTCACACTATTATTAATCGTGCATCAACAAGTTCAATTCTAGTCCGTTTTTCCTGCTACAAGCTGGGTAGCAGACGGGTATTTCGCTCCCTTTTTTTTTGGGTGTGCATCGAGCGCTTTTTCGTCTCGTGCTTATCACTAGATGAGTTTTTTTCTCATCACTTTTAGTTTTCAAAATGCCCTTTATTTACTTAAACCCTTAGCTTAGGACCAGGCACGGACATAGTGGTAACTATGTTGTGCACGTCCTAAAAGAGCTATCTGCCTGGTTGGAGACTTTCGCTAGCGATCTGGTAAAATTAGTAATGGCTGACAAGGATTCTAAGAGCACTAGAGCCATCTCTAAGCTTAGTAACTGCAGAACGTAGAGAGACAAAGGCTAATGAAAACTAATATGCGTGCAAGGTTTAGGAAACTTAAAGACTAGAGAGAGGGAGTACTAACACTGGAGTAGTGGAGTTGCCGGCCGGTTCTTTGTTGTTCTTGGTCGGGTCGAGGAGCAGGAGTCGAGTGTCTTCAGGCTGGTCGGAACCTCGGGTGCACGACACCGGAACGGTCGTCCTCCAGCTTGGCCCAAACCGCCGGCGGCACCTGGTGGTCCGTGGTCCAGACGTCGGGGCAGCGGTACGCCTCCTTGCAGAGCTCATCAGCTACCTGGTTCCCTTCCCGATACACGTGCTGTACTACGACGTCACGGAAGCAGCAGAGGAGGCGGATGATCTCGTCGTATGTAGCCCAGGAGATCCGTGTGTGCGGCGAGTCGCCGCGAAGCAGCCGCACGAGCGTGAGGTCGTCTCCCTCGACGACCAGCCGGTCGCATCCGCTCTGCAGCGCGAGATGAAGCCCGCGGATGAGCGCCCTGGCCTCCACCTCGCCCACCCCGGCGTGCTGCGTCCTCTCGCCGAACGCCAACATGGTGCGGCCAAAGCAGTCGCGAATCACTCCTCCGATGCTGGCCCGTCCGGATCCGTCATGGTGTACCGAGCCATCGAAGTTCAGTTTGTGCCATCCTGGACATGGCCGGCTCCACTGAACGAGCGCAACGAGGGCGCGGTGGGTGGACGGCCGGTGGAAGCTGGATCCGCCGGCCCGCAGCGACGGCAGGTGGAAGCTGGCACGAGCGGCCGGCGGCGTGGTGGCGGGGGGGGTGGCAGCATACCACGCCTGCTGCAGGGGAGGCGCATAGGGCGGCGTGGTGGCGGGGAGGTTGGCACCATGATGGCCGGGATGCCACGCCGGCGGCAGAGACACGGCGAGCGTCTCCATTTCCGGCGAGAAGCAGGAGGGGGGGGATGTAGAGGTGGCCGGTAGAAGGAGGAGGAAGCTAGGGTTTGCAAAGATCGATCCATCCACGCGGCGACGCCTTCTTATTACTACTAGCTAGTCTGAGTTCGACTTCGGTTCGGGCCAGGCGGCCAGCTAAGCTAGCTAGCTTGAGTACTACGCGCATGCATGCATGAACCCGCATGTGCAGATTTGCTAATTAGGCGTATTCCGTTAATTATTTTGCTCTGTACCGTACGTCACTACTACGAAGAGCTTACAAAAAAAGGTGCCGTATGAGTTTGAGCTGATTGCCAAGTCGTTGATGCCTTCAACCTCGTATGCATGGGATCAGCTTGTTGGTCAGAACCAAATTAAAATGCCTTCATCAAGAAAAGATCTTTACACGACAACTGGAACCTATATATATCTAGTGAGTATTGTTGGTTTCTAGCCTTCACATCTTTGCCGTTTGCAATTAAAGCAAAACACAAGCACGTAAGGAACTTGCAGTCCAAAGCTAGCTTCTTCCATCGATTTGCTAGCACATCCGTACGTGACCAGCTAGCAGGGATGATGCCTTGATCCATTTCCCGTACGTGAACCATGATATAGCTAGCACTAGATAGATTGGTTCATCTCGACGAGAAATTCCCTGTACGTGCTACCCAGGCACGTACTGGTAGCTAGGACCAGGACAGGATTTGTTGGTGCCCAAATCCATCCCATGCATATTGTTCAGAACGACGGTGCCTTGTGAAAAGTTGACGTTTCTCTTATGCCTTGTGAAAAGTGCAAATGCAGTTTTCTGCTAGAAAAACAGTTTTTTTGTACATCACAATCGCATACATTACAATGCAAGTTAATGGTCTAAGCCACGTTTTAAGTACAATCTCTTAATCCAAATCCAGAAGTATCAGACAGCCAATGAGATCATCACACTACCACCCTACTACAGCAAGATTCGGCCCAGCAACATGTTGGATTAAGGATCAACACACTATGGCCCAACAATAGGACATCAGGACAAAATTTTCACTGTTTGTAAACAGATTTCGCTCTGCGGTTATTAGTTTATACAAATGTTCTCTGGCGTGCCACTCTACTAGCACAAAAGTAACATTTCGTCAGTTTGAACAACACAGTAGCACTGATGATGTAACTATGGTGTGACAATGAGCTAGGAAACACAATTACAGTTTCTTGCACAACTAACCGATGTTGCAGAGAGGTTTAACTGATGACTCGATATGGCTAGAATACAAAACTGGGAGACCCTTCTTTCATTATTATTGGAAAACTTTCGAGTAGCAAGCCATCACTTGAGCCCATCGCCAAGCCCCGCAGGCATTCCTATGCTCTGTGCTAGATCAGCCATCCTTTCCTTCATTGCCTGGAGGATCAGCGGCACGAGATCGTGTTAGTTTAAGACAAAAATTCACATTCCGGCACGCAGCAGAAGAAGCAACAGTAGTCACACCTGGACGCTCCTCTGATGTGCATCCTTGTAGGCTTCGTTTACCAGCTCAGAGACTTTCTGGAAGTAAAAGAGAAGTTATACCCAAGAAGTTACAATAGATCGATTGTGTTTTGGTCTGCTGAACTGTATTTCATCCAGTTTATATGTAGACTTCTTCTTTTAAAATGAATTTATATGTAGAAAAAACATGGTTGACTCGGTAAACATCGCACTAACTCTGCTCATTCAAACTATTATGTGAGCATGAAATTGTAGGAAGTCTTCCAAGAAACAAAGAAATACATATTCATACCTCAGCACCCAACTCCATTGCAGCTTCCGTGATTTCAACATTTATAGGTTGCTGGTTCCCAGAAAGTGTAACCTGTTTAACAGACCAGGTCAGATATGGTTTGAATAAGCATTACAAGTGCAATGCGACTTGTAGAGAAACACAAAAATAATACATAGTTAGGATAATCTGTTTAATATTCTAGCTATTTTTCACAAGTGTATAGCTGTATAGGGTATTGGTACAAGAACTGAAGAACTTGTAAATATGAGGTCCGAATGTAGGATGTTCCTGCCATCACATTATTTTGGTCATTTCAGAAGCTAAAAAGTTATATGCTCCCTCATCCTATGAATAGCAAGTTGTAACAGAACATTTCATTTTTGCAACAGCCTTCCATGACCATTATACATTAAGTCATTAACTATTGACTACCATTGCCTTCCTGCCCACGGCTTTGACAGCATAACAAAAACACAACATATTTTACTAGCCATTGAAATTGCATGGTCTTTCACTAGAATGTTACCAAAGGCAAAGCGGACTATCAGGTCATCTTATCAGGAATTTGCAAAGATCCACAAATTGCAAGTTCTACCACAGAAAAATAAGGGGATGCATCGGTCTAAGTTTAACAGTAGAAAGTTATAACTCAAATGATAGACATGATACGTATGGCTGCTTCAACATGTTTTTTCAGTAATATGGGGATATCGGTTGTTTGACAGAGATAAACTACAAAGTTCGAAGCACATGCAAAGCATACAGCTACAAAGAGTGCAATTAAGGAGAACATGACTAAACTCCTTTCAGGCTCCAAGCATACCTTGATTAGTTCACCTTCACAATAGCCCTCAATCTCAGTCCTGCAAACAGAGAAGGAGGAAAAGTCACACGACGCTAGTTTGCAAGGGCATATGAAATATTACTCAAATATCCAAATCCCTACGCTGCTAGCTCCTTTTGCACTCGCACGGCCTCCACTTGGACAACCATTTGAGCCTTCTTCACAGTTTCGTAAAGGTTTTGCATATTTCCAATATTTCCGAAGATTCCCCCCTATGAGTAACAATAAATTTGGAGTGATATAAGATGGTTTCATAAATACCTACTACATTTTGGGCATCTTCATCAAATGAAAGAAACAGATGTAGCTTTGGATTTATTCGGGAATACGTCAGGCAACAAATTTACAGTTGGTTCCATTTAAACAGGCATGCTTGAAGATACTATTTAGCTATTTGGAACATAGAAGTACAAAAAAGGAAGAAGCTAAAGAGTAAACATGTGCGGCTTTCTTACTTTTGATGGTGCCTCATCACCATTCTCGTCTTTCTCCTTCTTTCCTCCAAATAAACTGTACACCCGGAAGGATCTATTACTAGATCTTTTCCAAGTGGAACATGGCAAGCAGAATGCACCTTGTACATTTATCCTACCTAAACAACAAATCAGGAACAGGTATAAAATGTTCAGATGTTACACCAATAAACTACAAAGAATTACACACTGCATCCCAGAGACAGAAAGGGCCCTGGAACAACATAGGTGACTCAATTTTATGCGATTTGCTTGAACAGAGAACAAATCTAAACATCATAATTATATGTCCACAACAACTAAGTGGAACCAATCTGTACCACAGACAAAGACAATGAAGGAAATCAAAACTCTCCCGGGCCTATCCACCGTTGAAGCATCCTTGTAAACAAGGTCGCCAGATCACTTTCTGTTCTGGACAGATGATTGAAGAGTTGAAATCGTGGAAGGGTCTGAATTAATGGATAGCAAACAACGAAATCAACCAACGCGAAATCTGTATATTACCTCATGCAATTTACATTACACTAAAGGGAAATTCATTAGAAAATTCTCACTGGCTGTGCATTTATCTCCCAAAAACACTTCAGATGCGTGCAGTAACATAAAGACAACACACTAGATTTATCATTCAAATGGAGCATGGAGAAAAATGAACATTTATATCACTCGGAGAAACCCTAACTGCATGTGCGGAGCCCCAACCCAGCTCGCAGCCGCACTAATTGGAGCCACCCGACCCGATAACCCGAACACCAATGGTGGGTTGGCGGGGCTGGGGCGGCCAGGCAACGAGGTTTGCGATCGATTTTGGTTTTGGCGGAGAGAGCTGGCGGGGAAATAGTAAGCGGTGGAATGGTGTAGGGCGCCGCCGGCCGCCGGTGGTGGCGGAGCCGCGCTATGGCTAGCACGCCGTAGAGAGAGGGGGAGTGGGAGGCGTGAACTTACGAGATGAGCTGGAGGAGAGCGGTGAGAAGGAAGACTTAAAGGCCACCGGAGAGAGAGCTGTGGAGGATGCCATCGTGGGAAGTCAGACGAGGGCTCGCTCGGGAGGGGCGGTGGAGGAAGAAGGGGAAAACGAGCTTGATTTTCGGGATAGAAGATATTGTTGACGATGGGGAAAATTAGAGAGAGAGGAAAATGGATATGATTTTCCACTCACCTTTTCTCTATTATTTTAGCTGTCGGATTGTGCCTCAGAGTGTTCCGTAGCCGTTTGATGTGCCATTTGCTCCCGCGTGAGTCGCTCGTGGGCTAGATATCTCGCGACCAGCTACTCTGGAGGTCAAATCGAAGCTCTTTCGTTTCATTGCCGACGTACGGTCCTGATACAGGTACAGGGCATCAAAAATCGGTGCCCACCATTCGTCCATCTGCATCCCACCCACCCCACCCCACCTCCACCGCATCCTGCACCCACCTCTCCCGAACGGGACGAAACCTAGATGCAGCGCCGCCGCCGCTTTGTGGGATACATGGTTGTTCAAGCTATGGCGACCTAGGGACCCTGATGTCTCCGGGCAGCAGGGTGTGGTTCCGTTGACGACCATCGGGGCGAGCGGATCTCGAAGCAGTAATCATAATTTCGATGTGGACATTGGAGCAGTTCAGGTATGCCTCTTCTACATCACAGTCTCCATTCGAACCAGCTCTCGTGCAATTGTTAATTGATTTCGATTATAAGTTGCAGTTTTGGGTCTCAATATCTCATACGGTTACATCCTGTCCAGGGCACAAATCGGGAACTGGAAACTAGAGGGGGCGGATTCTGCTGCCGGTCTCAGGTTATGAAGGATCACAACATCCACCTCCTGATGTTTGCATGATGGAAGAGCAGCACCTAGCGAGTCCCTTGATTCAGCAAGCGTCAGAAGACGTTAACCCACTCCTAGGTGATACGCTAGGCCTGAGGAACGTTGTTCGTTCTGGTCTTTGCTTCTTATATCTTTGACTCGTTTTTTTGCGCTTAAATTAAGCAAATGCATGTACTTCATTCCATCTCACTCACTGAACCATTTGCTTTGCAGGTACGAATGTGGGTTTATTTACATGCCTCATTACCTTCCCTTTTCCGTATCTACCTTTGATGTTGTTTTTTGGAACTATGAAGGTTCAGTGACTGTGTCTGATGCAGTTTGTTTTTTAAATAAATTGACCACATGCTGGATCTAGGAACCATATATCAATTGACAGGTATTTTTAAAATTAGTCCAAGATCAGGTCATGATGTAGATATCAAATATATATGACTATTGAAATGTGTGAATTACTTTTTGTCACTCAAATATTTGTGTTGAAAGTAGCAAGTATATGTGGTTATAAATACCTTTTCATGTGCCCATGTGCTTCACCAATAGGTTTACTATTATTCCTTGCTAGGAACACACAGATGTGCCATGCCTGCACAAACACTATGTTTGTAACGTTGTATTTGCCAGTCTCTGATATGTAAAAACTATATATCTTTGTTTTTACATGATTTATATGATTGTTGGCTTATTCTGAAATCTTCTTTGCTACTCCAATAGTGGTAGCAGTATACAACTTTCATAGCATGAAAATGAGTCACTACTTTTGACAGTCAATGGACATAGTGTTCCTCTTCTATTCGGTATGATGCCAAGGTGGTCTAGGGCCACTCTTTACCTTCTACAAGAATTGTACTAACACTTGATTCATCTGTCTGAACAAAATGTACATGATATAATGCTTATATTAGCTCTATTAACTGTGTGTATAGAATGTATCTCAAGCACACTCTTCTGAGATTAGATTCCTATCAGTTCCCTCTTATTGAATCATAAAATAATTAGTTTATGCATCACTTTTTTCTTTGCCCAACGTATATGGGGATTGATTAAGAATTAATAGTCTCTTCTTTTCTCAACTAAAGCAAAGTGTAGAAAATTATTCTATGTGGTCTAACGACTACAATTTTAAACACATAAAACTTCACATATAAAATCTAAATATATTTTTATCAATTCCTAACATTCTATAGTCCTAATGGATGGGCCCTGCAACACGCGCCATCATGATCTAGTTAGGGATATTAAAACTGGGACAAAAGGAAGCTCTCTCACAACCTTTCCATTTTTAACCATTGGATGACCTTTACTCATAGTTTCTGGCCGTTGGATCTTTCTGAGTTTCGAAGTGGGCCGACTTATCCCTATGGGAAGCTGCTATGTTGGTAAAATTGACAGCCTACGGTTAACTAGGCTGAAACAGGCCGAAATACCCCACTAAAGCCCAGCTCAGACCGAAGAACTCCTTCGACGAACTCGTTTTTTGTTGGAAAAGAAGTCAACTACCACAAAGAGCATGGGGAGGCCATGCGGCCGGGGTAGAGGATTCGGCGAGTTGGCATGATTTTGGCCTCCTCCGCCGCCAGTCCTCGCCACTAGTCATTGGCCTGAGCTCGCCTCGCTCTCCTCCACCGAGTTCCCGCCTCCGCCACTGCTCTACAGTCCTGCACATGCCCTCACTTCTAACCCTACTATTTGCACTCGTGGTCAACGGCGTGGTTGAGGCTAGCCGCCGGTATCACCGGGGAGGCTCTTGTGTGGCTTCCCTGCTGACCTTCACCTCCTACAGAACCCCCGTGTCGCCTGAGGGATCCTACCCCAACAACCTCCTGCGTCGCTTCACCATGCACGCCTCCATCCCAAATAACTAGATTGTTGTTTATAAGCTTCTTATTCAATAAGACAATATCGCTGATTTGTTTCCCCGGCCGAATATACTAAAGATGCTCTTTGGTTTGCATTACAGATCCTGACAAAGCTAGCAAGACTTGGTGATGCGACTGGAGTACTAATGATGATATATATACCTTCAGAATCTGCAACCAGCTACTCTATGCCATCACTTACAGGTCAAGAACAGACCTGGAGTGATTGAGAAGTTTCGCTTGCTATGATTTTTAGTGTCTTTCCCTCCCTCAGTAAATCTAGGTGCCATCTTATCCCTAGATCTTCATGTCCGATTGTCTTTGCTACACTTCGGCTCAATGTTTTACTTAATTTTGGTTTGTTCGTTTCTATGTCGTTGTAGGGATCCTAATCAACACCGCTCCTCAAGTTTCAGATATCAAGGAACTCACCTTTGAGCAAAAGATAAAAACACTTGGATACTACATGGAAATGTTTTGTTGTCCTGTTGAGATTCAGTATCTACTCAAAGTGGACAGGTTAGTGCTGGAAACTAAAATCCACATCTTTAGCTTATAGTTATCTAATTTGGAACTTTATTTCTTTTGATTTCGATGAAAGAACTAAATCTTCATTGATATTTATCTATTTGGTCTGTTGGTATTTTTCCTAGAGTATCATCGATGCTTCGGGTTTGTAATTATTATTTTTTGTGTACCAAGATTTTTTTATCATGTATGTTTGATAAATATGTAAAGGTGTGCAGCCAATCTATAGTAATGCTTATAACCGGTCTTCACAATAGTGCAGGATGTCTGATGCGGCTATTAAAGTAACACTAAATTTATTTTACTTGCCATCTGCAGCCTCTTAATATTCTATGTGAAATGGATTGTTAATTTTCTATAGTAAAGTAAAGTTAGTTATAGTTGTTAATGCCTGAGAGATAGTGTGATCAAGTTTATGTACATCAACCGTGTTGAAATTGACCAAAAGAGCAAATTGTATTACTTCCCTAATAATCTTTTCCATGAAACAGGGATGATTATGTTCAGTAAGGTTCTCAACTTTATGTCCCAACTCCCAAGCACACATAGTACTGTAACCAAAACTAAGTGATATTGGTGTTTCTTGCATCTTTAGAAAATGTATACCCATTTACTAGGAGCACGAATGATCCAAGTAGAACACTATTTTGCTAATTCGGCGTAAATAAATAATATGTTATTACCTTCCATTTTCCTTGGGTAAACAGGATTTGCAGTCCCTAGAAGGTTTTAATTGAACCATAATTTCAAATATATCATAAGGTACATCATGCACCCATAATATCAGAATTGTTTAATCAAATTTTCTGTTGTTCTCTGGTGCTTAGTGGTTAATTTTTTGGACAACTCCATGGTGATCAGGATCGTTGCACATTTTGAGATTGGTATGCAGGGGCATATAAGTACTAGTGCTCCATGATTTGCGAACTATCCCTATTAACTGCCAATGACTATTCTGTTGATTTTTTTGTGCAGTACAAATGGCGTGATCAATGCAACAGTGTGCTTCAGTTCAATCTTATTCTCCCGAAATGAAACTTATCATCAATTATCAGTTTGGAAATTTCTGTCTTGTCTATCTTTTTTGTGGACATGATGGCTGATGATCAGGGCATAAGTAAGAAATGCATGTATCTAGGTTATTGAAAGTAGGCAAGTACTATTCATGTTATGAAGTTTTAAATATTAATAGTGAAATCCCAGTTATGTTATTTAAAGCTTGTGTGGTTACTATTCTATTTTGTGCTTACCATTGTTGGAAAAGGTTGTGATACATTCATTTTGGATATAGTAACTTGATTTCTACAAAATGCTGCTTTTTTAGTCATTCAAGTGATGGTGGCATGGATGCAACTATGGGAGTGGACTGCAGAGACTATGTTTATCACTGTGAGCCATACACTGGTTATTAGATTGTCGACTTATCTCCTCCAGCATGTCATCTTTTTATTTAGTTTTTGCCATTTCTTTCCATAGTTGGGCCTACGCTTAGTTTATTCTTATCATGTGCAAGTCTATGTTGATCAATTGGATTCAAAGTCATTTTGCAAAAACATTGTTGTGATCATGTGCAGGTCTCTAGGTAGGTGGAGTTCCTACAACAATGAAGTTAGAGAGCCCTTCTAATTTCTATTTTTTACATGCTTTCCTTGTATTTTATACGACCACCATTTGATCACCATTTACACCGGTGTCTTGTAATTTGATATATCTATGAAAACATTTAAACCTTACCTCTTCCATTACTAATAAACATATATTGTGTCAGTTTATGAAAAATAGACCTTCGTGTTTTGTGATTCTATATATTTATGTATATTCTAACCATTTTATTGCAAAAAAGATGGGCGCGGCAACGCGCGCTATCATGATCTAGTATATAAATAAATGGGACTATGGGAGTGAGCTTTCACTCTCTATCGTAGAGATATCACTATTGTTTCCACTGATTGCAAGACTCTTTAATTAAAAAAGCTCTAATAAATCTTTAGATAATGCAACTCTAAGTTCTTATTAGATTTGTATGAATGTGATTTGCATAAAACAATTCTAAATTCCCTTTTGTATTGTTTTCTAAAAAAGGTTCATATGTGTAGGGGTTCTGTGTATGAAAACAATAAAATTTTATCCTATGCCCCTGAACCCCTGAAGCTGACAGGACCTATCTATTAGTAATACAGTAACGGGAGGGGCTTTCACGAACTTACCCTTGAAGACCGAAAAGCGTTGTCAACGCTCAAGAGAGCGTGGTTGATGTAGACAAGCCGAAGCCAACCTCAAAGTCGTGATGAAGTCCTTGCGCTTCTTTGGCTCAAACGACTTGAGTGCCTTAAGCGACACCTCGCGGGGAGTTACACACGTCCGGTGCCTGACGATGACTCCCACTTCCCCGATCCAGCAGCAGTTGCGGAAGTAGAGCTCCCGGTTCCGAATCCCGCAGCGCAATGGCGCTTCGCGGTGAAGATGCCTCTCGTTCGCGCAGTCCAGACTTAGGACCACGGTCACATGAGAGAGAGGGAGGAGAGAAAATATCAATTAGAGGTCCTCCCAAAAGTGAGAAGACCTTTATTGATTATTGGTGTATTTTATTTGGCCAAATACCCCCATTATATATAGGGGAGGGGAGGTACTACCTCCCTCAAAGTCCCGGGGTGGGACTAAAGGAGAGGAGGGGGAGGCCGCCGACCACCTAGTGGGCCCTGCGCGGGGGGCCTAGGCCAAGCCGGCCAGCTCCCTTGCCCCCTCTCCCTCTCTCCTTTCCCTAATGGGCCATCTTCCTCCGGAAATTGGCCCATTAAGCCTTTGACAATTTAAATTGATTTTTCTCTTTATTAAATAATTATGAATAAATGATTAAATCAATATTTAACATTCATTCACATATTATTCAACCTCCATGGTTATGGAACACTTCCACCTCCACTCCGGACATCCTCCGGACTTACCGAAACCCTTCCGGTTTTCTCTCTACAAATCTTCGGCAATTCTACCGATCCTATAAACATTCTCTAAGCATCATCAAGCCCTTAAGCGTGATACCCCACGGTTCGGGAACACTCCAGACATGGTCAGGACACTCCCACACCAATGATCGACAGAGGGACCTGGATGGCCATGTGACCCTTGTGCGTTCCACGAAGATCTTTCGTCGTTTGAACCAGGACAATCGTGTCTTATTCCCTTTGTCACTTGATACTAGCATTGCCCGAGATCTGATCAATGACATCACCATGTCGTGTTCAATCTCGTTACCGAACAACGCTACTTGACTCGTTCTGACAAGTGATATCCCCGTGATCAAATCACACGCCGCGCAACTATTGGATATAACTTCTCCGAGTGGGCCCTTTGAGTATCTTCCCGTCACATGGACGGACAAATCCCGCTCTTGACATATATTGCCTCAACGGTTTCCTCCAAGTACCTGAACACACCTTTATAACCACTGTATTACCAAGTGGCGCTTGATGCTATCAAAGCACTCTCGGGAGACAGTGATTGATATAGCCTCACGGTCTAAGGAATAGTCCACGAGGATCCATTTCTAATCATCGTAACTTGAACGATCGGGTCACGATGTTTAGGTTGCGTATTGGTTCATCATCTTATCCTCGGAATGAGATGACTCCATTTCCAACTGGCATAAATGCCCATGATCAGGAAACATGATCATATGTTGACCAATGAACCAGTGACTAGAGTTTCACTGGGAACCCCTGGTTGTTTGTATATCACACATGTATTGATGTTTCCACTCAATATGATAATAGTCCTTATAACTATTTGTCTCTAGGGCATATTTCCAACAGTCTCCCACTTGGACTAGAGTACAAATACACTAGCTGCATTTGTTCCTTAATCATTGGCACCATATATCCGGTACCCTGAACATGCTTGCTCATGGAAGAGGTTGAGTCTTGGGTCTGTACTTTACAGTCCCAAATCCTTTGCAACTTACTAATGTCACCTTGATTGACATCAATACTTTATCATCACATGATAACATCTGTGTGTATGCATCATTGCTATGGCAGCAGAACGAGGCCTGATTCCAGGAGCCTATAGTGACTTTAGATCAACCTCGAGGGCTTTTCTCATGGGCACTTTGCCCTGGGACACATCATTCTACGTTAAAAGCAAACTAGCCCCACCATAACATTATAAAACACTTTAGATGGTACCCTCATCTATTATTATAAATGTATTCATCGAAACACTAGTGCACTTTGTGCAACTTTCGATGTTTTTGTTCACCTTGTTTCCTACTTGACATCAATTGGTACCTACGGGAGTTTCCAACATATTCCCTTATAACATAACTCTTTATGTTTTAAGATATGTCATCCTTTATGCATTTGGAAAACATGTCTGCAGTTCTCTATTAGACACTGCGAACAAACTCAGCTCAATGTTCTGTGATTCAAACTTAATCACTTTTAAACGTTCCACATTGGATCATATATTATGTTAAGTTACCATCATGGTTTTCTAAGAAAGAACCTATGTCTCAACATAGTGGATGATGATCATCCTTTTCTTTCTATCAACCATTGATGTTCAACTTAATACTATTCCTAATTTGAGTTATTAAGGACCAGTTCCTTAATTAACTTCTATTCTGAAACCCCTTTCAGAGTCCCTTAAGGAATACTACATAATATCATAATACACCTATTATCAACTTCTACATCTTATAAATCATTATTTATAAGTATTTGCGCTTTCATTCTTAACACACTTAAGAATTACTTCTATAAGCTCCCACTCAAAATATGTTCCTACATATTTGAATTTGAGACTTATATTGCTCCCACTTAAAAATATGTCAATCACATATTGTTTCAGGAAGACTTTCATAGCTCCCACTCAATTTTATGCAAATTGCATATCCACTCACTATTTTGAACAACTTCAAAATCCTTTGATCAAATATCAAATTTAGAGTTTTACTATGAGTTACTAGTACCTCTACTAGTTTCAAATCCACTAGACATTTAGCACAGTTAAATCAAATTCATTTGAATTTGTCCAATACTTGAAAAATTGTGTTTTTATCATTCACCCCTTTTCCACTATGGCTTTGCAGTCATTTGGGAAAATTCCAAGTAACTCCTTTTACTTGCGAGATTCAGCAACAAATTGCTTCCTAATCTCAAGGGAATTTTGTGTTGGGGATTTCTCATAATTCTAGTTTACCACTATTTCCTTTGTAGTTCGTAGGTATGTCATATTCCAAGAATCATGACAAATGATTCACAAATGTTTCCATACGAGATATGGATTACATTTTGAATCCTACTTCTTGTGGTGAAAACACTAGTGGTGAAAACACAATGATCAATATCATTGATTCTTTCCTTCTGTGAAGAGAATCGTTCAGGAACATTGTACGTTGCGCTTCTCAACACTCTGATGCAGGGATATGAATCCTCATCGTGTTTTTCACTATCTTCCAAATGCTCCATAATCGAGAAATATCACTAAAAGTGAGCTTTCTCAAGAATGCACCAAAATCCAAACAATACAAATTTTGCTTTCCTTTTTGTTTTAGCTATGGATTGCATATTAAAAGTTTCCAATGAATACTCTACAAGGACTTATTCGCTATTGTTTTGGTTATATCGAATAACCCCAAAACTTTCACGAATTCAAATGGTTCACTACATTCTAATTGAGTGCTAACTATTTCTAACTAATGGTCTCTACATCTACACTACAACGATTTAT
The DNA here is from genome assembly GCA_910589775.1 of Avena eriantha. Taxonomy (NCBI): domain Eukaryota; kingdom Viridiplantae; phylum Streptophyta; class Magnoliopsida; order Poales; family Poaceae; genus Avena; species Avena eriantha. The sequence continues at coordinate 38,661,738 of OU342745.1, read as the reverse complement.
TGGTGCCTTCTATTCACCCACTTTGATATCTAATATCACATTGTGATGCTTTGCATTTTGACGTTTCAAAGCGCTTTGCATTTCACAATTACTTTTATGCCATTCTTATAAAGTCGAATTTCATTAATATTGATCAAATCGTAGTAATTAGATTCTCTTTTATATATATACCCTTTGTTGATGAAACACTTTGATCATATCAAATAGTTTCATTTTCATGTTTCCTTTGGTAAACTACTTTACACATTTAAACAATCATATAATGATAATTACCATTTTCGTTAAAACACAATACATCGAATATGTATCTACTTTTAACAATTCATTAAACACTTTGTATTCAAGTAATACACGGTGTTCAAGTTATTTTACCGAACTTAGGCATGATTTAGATGTGATAAGAAATCGAATGACTTTCACATATTATCAACATAACTTTTGAATTCAAACAATGGTTTCATTCATTAATGAAATATCATTTAAGTTGGGTATTTTAAGGCATTTTAATGTTTTATAAATGTTCATACATTATCAATTAGTTTCAAATGAACAAGGATAATTCACACATAATCAAATAAGATATGAACACGAATAGAAATTATTCATAAAAGTAGAACAACTATTTGTTACAAACTTATATGAATAACCGTCTCACAATGTGTGAGACACACTAAAGAAGTTCACAATCTTTTGATTACAATAACTATCCAAAACATAAACTAAATGATAAATGTTGAGGGAGAGTGTTGTCGGCCATCATCATCATGCTCGCCATCAACACGCAACATCACCTCCTCTCCAGCAAGCACCTCTAATGCAGAAGGGCCTGTTTTCAGCAAAACAGAACAAGTATCAAATATACTTAACACTGCAAATGTGTTTGCAAGATTATAATATTTATAAAACTGTATATCAAATATATACCTTTATCATTGATGACCTGAGCGACATCTAGTTCAACCAACACATTCCTGAGATGTGTCACGAACCGGTGGAACTCCATTGATTCCGCATCGCCCCTCATTACGCAAGTCCTGACTTGTGCTTGGTAGCTTGGTGGCAGCGACCACAGCACAACACCGTTTGCAAAAGAGCCCATCATCTAGCTATCCAGGAAGTATGCAGGCCTCATGTACACATCATGCATGCGCTCCAAGTGGTCGTCCAGTGATGAGTTCTCCTCCATCTTAATGGAGAGGAAGTCTCCCATCAGCTCATTCTCCCATATGCGTGCTTGTTCCACGAAATGTGTCCTAAGCTGTAGTATCACTGAACGAGGGTTGACATCACCCATGAAAGGCCACAGCTCATCCACCATTCCGAAACGCATGGTAACTGAAATGAAGGCGGCCATCTCACGACGGAGATAGCGGTCTTTCCGCTGCTCTGGGGTCTCTAGGTTAGTAGGTTGATCCAAATCCATCCTGTCGAGTATGTAGTCGACCACGTCATTCTCGCTAAGGAGAACGTGGAGACGCGCAACCCATATGGAGAAGTTCGATCCATCTAATCTGAGCTTCTCTCCTTCTAACTAATCAATCGTCAACAGGAAATGTGCCATCTACATTTATAATTGCAAAAGGAATTTAGACTAAGTTTATAATTAAATGAGTTAATAATAACTCCACTCAGAAACACCTATCCCCATAAGGGTTCCTAGTGATAACACGGCCCCTATCAGCCACATCTCCCCCGATCATCACGGCCATCAATGTGGGTTCAAAGGGTGGACGCTAAACATCGGTCACATCATTCATGCAACTCATGCTCGATCTTTCGACCATCCGTGTTCCGAGGCCATGTCTGTACATGCTAGGCTCGCCAACTCAACCTTAGTGTATTCATTGTGCAACATGGCTTACACCCACTGTATGCGAACATAGATATGTCTGACACCCATGCCTGTACCATGGATCGCCTCATACCGAAGAACTTTCTTTGTGGTGCACACTAAGGGGGAACACAATCGTTGGTAATTTTAACATGGATCATCTTATTACGCTACCGTCGAGTATCTAATACTAGCACACAACAAGATATACGAACAATAACATTGAATGTAAATGCGATGTGATATGGTCCTTCACGTCGTGATCTCCATCCGTCATCACCAGGTTTCGGCGCCAGGGTTCTGGCATCGTAGACACCAGGGTACCGGTGTCATTCCGGTGTGGTAGTCCATCACTTCCGTGACTATCTACTACTACGTGACATAAGGTAATCACTTTACCTTTGCCACAACCATATCACAAAGCAACGCCCCCCTGCAAAACAAAGTTAGACGCCTCTACTTTATCTTTGCATGTTTTACGTGGCTGAATGGGCTTTCGCACAAGAACCGTTCTTACCTACGAACTTTCAGCACAACGTTGATCAAGTAGTTGTCTCTACTACACCCCTTTCGGGGCCTTCCGTTGCAAATGGTATACCAACTAATGCGAGAGAGACAGACACCCTCCTAAGCCACTTTATACGGTACAAGCCGTATGTCAAGCGTGGACCAGTCTCGTGAATGAACGTGTAAAGTCGGTTGGGGCCGCTTCATCAAGCATTACTGCGGTATACACAAGTACACGTGGGAGGTTAACAACTAAAAGATCAACGTCCACACGCTACATCTCGTGTGTTCTACCCATACTAGCATTACTACGCATAGATCTAGCTCCGATACCACTATAGGGGTTCCGCGTATGAAAACAATAAAAATTTACCCTACGCTCCTGAACCCCTGAAGCTGCCAGGACCTATCTATTAGTAATACAGTAACGAGAGGGGCTTTTCGCGAACTTACCATTAAAGACCGAAAACCGTTGTCAACGCTCAGGAGAGCGTGGTTGATGTAGACGAGCCGAAGCCAACCTCAAGGGCGTGATGAAGTCCTTGCGCTCCTTTGGCTCCAACGACTTGAGTGCCTCAAGGGCGACACCTTGCGAGGAGTTACGCACGTCCGGTGCCTGACGATGACTCCCACTTCCCCGATCCAGCAGCAGTTGCGGAAGTAGAGCTCCCGGATCCGAATCCCGCAGCGCGACGCCGCTCCGCGGTGAAGATGTCTCTCGTTCGTGCAGTTCAGACTTGGGACCACAGTCACGTGAGAGAGACGGGGAGAGAGAAATATCAATTAGAGGTCCTCCCAAAAATGAGAAGACATTTATTGATTATTGGTGTATTTTATTTGGCCAAATACCCCCACTATATATAGGGGGAGGGGAGGTACTACCTCCCTCAAAGTCTCGGGGTGGGACTAAAGGAGAGGAGGGGGAGGCCGCCGGACACCTAGTGGGCCCCGCGTGGGGGGCTAGGGCCAGCCCCCTTGCCCCTTCTCCCTCTCTCCTTTCCCTAATGGGCCCTCTTCCTCCGGAAATTGGCCCATTAAGCCTTTGACCATTTAAATTGATTTTTCTCTTTATTAAATAATTATGAATAAATGATTAAATCAATATTTAATATTCATTCACATATTATTCAACCTCCATGGTTATGGAACACTTCCACCTCCACTCCGGACATCCTCCGGACTTACCGAAACCCTTCTGGTTTTCTCTCTACAAATCTTCAGTGATTCTACCGATCCTATAAATACTCTCTAAGCATCATCAAGCCCTTAAGCATGATACCCCATGGTTTGGGAACACTCCAGACATGGTCGGGACACTCCCACACCAATGATTGACAGAGGGACCTAGATGGCCATGTGACCCTTGTGCGTTCCACGAAGATCTTTCGTTGTTTGAACCGGGACAGTCATGTCTTATTCCCTTCGTCTCTCAATACTTCCATTGCCCGAGATCTGATCAATGACATCACCATGTCGTGTTCAATATCGTTACCGAACAACGCTACTTGACTCGTTCCGACAAGTGATATCCCCGTGATCAAATCACACGTTGCGCAGCTATTGGATATAACTTCTCCAAGTGGGCCCTTTGAGTATCTTCCCGTCACATGGACGGACAAATCCCGCTCTTGACATATATTGCCTCAACAGTTTCCTCCGAGTACCTGAACACACCTTTATAACCACTGTATTACCAAGTGGCGCTTGATGCTATCAAAGTACTCTCGGGAGACAGTGATTGATATAGCCTCACGGTCTAAGGAATAGTCCACGAGGATCCATTTCTAATCATCGTAACTTGAACTTCGTGACATGATCGGGTCACGATGTTTAGGTTAGGTATTGGTTCATCATCTTATTCTCGGAATGAGATGACTTCATTTCCAACTGGCATAAATGCCAAATGATCAGGAAACATGATCATCCGTTGACCAATGAACCAGTGACTAGAGTTTCACTGAGAACCCCTGGTTGTTTGTATATCACACGCGTATTGATTTTTCCACTCAATACAATTATAGCATGATATAAAACTTAATCATAAACTATATGAAATATGATAATAGTCCTTATAACTATTTGTCTCTAGGGCATATTTCCAACAATATGTTCTCCAAAATTAACCAAAATATGTTAGAACTTGCTAAGATGGAAGTTTCACAATCTTTTTTGTGTACTTTTTCTGAAACAAGACAAAAGATTTGTATTATCCATTAATTAAGAAGAATGTGCTTAGTTAATTAGCCAAAGAAAAGATAAAAATCATACAACAATGTCAACACCACGGGCTACAGGGCCAAGCCCACTAATGACCCAGGGACAATCAAACTCAAACTCGAATGACCCGGGGATAACCAAACTCAAACTCGAAACACCACTCCGTCAATAATAGACGGCCTTTCACCACCACCGGAGAGAAGAAGTCATGACGGTTATGGGAGGAGTAAACACAGGACGCTCGGACGCAGATGTAGAAGTCAACCCCTTCGAGGAGCTGTGCCAAAGTAACGTTGATGACCAACCTCGTGGGAAACCTCGTCGTATGCATCACACGAGATCGACACCCTCAACAGTGTTAAAGTTTCAGAGTCGTCGCCCCAACATTAAGCTCCTCCGCCACGCCTAGTGGATCGTCTACACCACCTACCAAGACCGCCATCCCAACCTATCGCCGCTTGCACATGAGCCACGACGCCGCACAACCCGGCCTCCGACAGGCCTGACTGCATGGGGCCAACCGCTCGCAGACCATGATCGCACCAACATTCGGGGCCATGACCACCACCCGGCCTAAAAGTCAAACTTCCCTGCTCAGACGCGTCAACCGAGCTGACAAACTCGTCGTACTAGTGACACAAGATTGTTACCCAAGCTACGCAATTACTCCACCCATAACGCTACTTCTCACCATGGTTCTCGAGGTCGCCACCTCGAGGCACAACATAACCACTCGGAGTCGATGCCCGACGTGCACCGTCCACGATGATAGGAGAGACCTGTGCAAGCAACCGAATGTAGAATTTTCCAAGGTTATGCCTGCATGAAGGATGTGACATAACTGCTACCATCACCCGCTAGCACAGAAGAGAGCTAGGGATTTCTCCCGGAGAGCTGAGTCCCCGCGAGAAGGTGGAAAAGAGGTTCACAACAACTCCTTAAAGAAGGAATACAATGCCATGGCGTCATCATTGCAATAGTAATAGACGATCAGTGTTAGGCTTTCGCCCAAAGCTCCTCCATCCAGGAGTGGAGGAAACATTAAGACAAATCTAGAGTGCCAAAGAGCCCAAATCTGTGGAGCATGCCACATAGAATTTTCTATCAAAGTCCACCAAGCACCACCTTGTGTGACACCCGTCGTGGTACCTCAACCACGACAGCCAAACACACGAGCTCCAGACGGCAAAACAGTCAGCCACCATGGCCTCCACACCTTGTTGTCATCCACGAGTAGCCTCGCTGCCCTCCACATGAAGCCTCTCCTCGGCCCCACCTATTAGATCTGGCCCTAGGTGGGAACAACGCGCGAAGCACGCCAACCAACTTCTTCATCCCTTCTGCCATTCAGAGCCCTCCTTAGCACCCGTCGGGTCGCCGCTTCACCACAGACCTAGCCCCATATAAAGCCGCACTTCCTCGCCAGATCCCACTCAGCCTCGCCACTCCCACATGATGAAATCAATTGCCAAAGGAGAAGCCCCATCGACGGCGACACTGTGCGGGATTTGCCTGCCACAGTGAAGGTGATGGGTGGGTGGGGTAGCGCTCTGCCTCTTGGTTAGGGACACCCTAGTGCCTCTCGGCAGAGAGAAGCACGAGAGTGATTCTCTTTCCTTTTTTGTTTACTAGACTCTCTAAAGTCAAGTATGTGACTAGGTGTTCAATATAAGGAGACATTTGCATCATGTGTCTAATTGGTTGTTCAATTAGACACGTTTTGACCCAAGACAAACCGAGACTCCATCTACACTCACCTCTATGGATGGGAGATCAGCTCTAACTCTAACGATACAATATCATCTTGTATCGTTTTGACCCAAGAAAAACCGAGACTCCATCTCCACTCGCCCCTAGGGACGGGAGCTCAGCTGACAGGGCGGCGGGAGATGAGACCCGATGATGAAGGATACGATGGTGGCACCGCCGGTGCTGGCGACGGAGCTGGAGCGTCGGCGTCGAGGGAGATGTAATTGGAGTACCACATATCATTCACATCCCTACTCGAGGGTTGCCCTCGGCTGTTGCTACCTAGAGATGAAGGAGGAGGCAGTGGCGACACATCGGCTATAAGGATGAGGGATTTCGAGGACCTTTTCTCATTCAATGGGTAATTTCCTTCTCAATTTTGGCATTTTTTTGTGCCAATTGGACTCTTTTTGCTAGGGTTAACTGGGGCTGAAGAAACCTAGGTTTCCCACGACGCGATTCTACGGCACCGATACCACCACAGCGTGATGCTACAGAACATGCACCATCACAACGACATTATATAGCACTGACACCACCTAGATCCGTAGCACACAAGCTTCCTTCTTCGTAGGACATGAACTACAAGAAGTTGGCGCCAACCAAAGATAGAATCACCCCAACTCACTGAATTCTAGTTTGTATGGCTACTTCACACCAGGTCGTGCTGCGCAACGGACAGAAGAAGAAATGCAAGAGTGAGAGAAATGAAGCATTATGTTCTCGTATTCGTATGAAATGCAAGACTAAATATTTTGTACGTGCTAGGACACTTCAATTGAACTTGTAATGTGTCGTGACTTGATTTGAAACTTGTAGACTGCCATGGGACACTGGAGTTTCTGACGTGCCATCAGTCATTTAATTTATCATATACATTCTGCTATATTGATGCTCATATATTTTGTGTGTGCATAATAGAATCTCTGTATTTCCACAATTATGTTGCCCATGCTTTAAAATTGTGGTATACGATAGAGAAATACAACAGTCCACATGTCTATACGTGTTAAAAGGGCCTAAATCACCTCTGTTTGGCTAACTACAACGAATTACATGGGGTCAGTTGTAACTTGTGTTTTAATTACTCCCTCCAATCTAAATTATCTAGTTATACTTTAGTGCTAGATACATCCAAATCTAGCTAAATCCGAGTTCACTAATTTAGATTAGAGAGAGTATGTGTTTTGTACAATAACAACACCAAATATTGGTCTCTCTCTCAAAAAAGCATCAAATATTGGTGTTATGTGCAATTTTCTCCGGTGTGAGTGTTATATCTTGAGTTTCTCTACTGTGAGTTTGTGACAGCTTTTGTTAAAAAATCTTGTACTACCTTGACCATTATTGTCTTTAGTTTTTCTTTCTATAGATTGATCTACTACTATAAACATATCAGAAATTACACGGTATGAGTTAACCACCGCACATTTGTAGTCCAGTGGTATTGCATGATTTTCACTGGAGGATTCACAAATTGAGCTCTGACAATAGAATCCGAAAAAGCTTCCAGTTGATCGGTTTGAGATTGCCCTTAATCTTACTTGGTAATTGCAGTCTAACGCCAGTTGATTGTTGTGGCTTCTCTTCGGGGAATTTTTACGGAAAGTCATTTTGGCTCCTGATCTCTAGTGCTTCGTGCGCATTAAAAAAAATTAAAACTATACTTATAAGTTTTAAAAAAATTGAAACAAATTCCTAAAAGTTGCTAATGATGTATCCCACAAACATGCAAAATCTTAATTCAAAATATTTTGTATTCTGAACTACACGAAAATGACAAAGTGTGATTTTTTTATTTAAAATCACTATACGGAGTACTATAAATATAAAATTTTATCATTTTTTAGCTCAAAATATACATTATTTTGAATTGAGATTTTGCATGTTTATGGTATAATTCACGGGCTGTATCCTGATTTGTTTCTAAAAAAATTTAAACTCAAAAATATAATTTTTTTAAAGAGTTGGATCACTTGTGCCGATGTGCACCAAATCTCCATCGATTCTTTCGCCCTAATTTACTTGCAACTCTACGATCTGCCCCTTGAGAGGCCAGGCCCATGTTCAATGACAAAAACACCCCTGCGACATGTTTGACATGGAGCGATCGAGTTGAGGCCCCTTCGTTCTGGTATCGCCCCTATCCCGTTGTTCCTGTTGGAACAGAGCAGCTCGGCCCGCCCCTAGCAGAACACGGCGGCTGGAGAGACGCCGGTCGGCGGCGGGATTCCACGGAAAAAGGCGAGCTGTCCCTAGCGACACTAGGTATGACCCTCTCATCTCGCTCTCCCCCTCTGTCCCAAGCTCCAGTCCACCGCAGCTATGCCCTAGAGCTGCGGCCGCACCCTCGCCCTCACGACCGCGCCGCCGACACCTGTCGTCTCCGTCACGTCCTTACTATCCCCGCTCAGTCCGCACCCTTGGACAATTTGGTTTTGAGATATGCGCTTTTACTCTCTTCAAGTGATTTTTCTTAAACCCAAAACTAACCCCCACGATTTTTTGGTGTCTAGATCCGCCCCTGCTCGTTGGGATTCTTCGCGGATTTACAGAGGGCTTCCTCAGCATGTCTTGGGCGGCAATCGAGAATGATCCTGGTAAGTTTTACCTCTTGTAATCTGTGAGGCAGCAACACAACAGATCAACGGACCATCTAGTTAGTTGAGCTAAGTTTCCTCTGCACGTTCAGTAAGCGATGCACCGTAAGGTTTCTTCATGACCCTCGATGGTATTTAACTGCTTATTTGTCCCTAGTTTGACTGGAAATTTAGAGCGTCTGGACTAGATGTGGACGATATGTTAGAAACTGTCATGTAAAGTGTTAGTGGCATCTTGCATTGCTAAGGGTGAGTTTGGTTCACGCCCCGCCGTGCCCTACCAATCCGCTGGCATGGTCAATTTTTGGCGAACGTATTGGCTGCCCTCGAATCACCCACGAGTTCGCTAAAAAGTTCGTTACACCGCACGGTCTGGACTGATCTAACCAAAAAAATAGGAGGCCAACCAAACAGCAGCTGTAGGTCACGGGCTTGCCAATTTGTTTGGTAAGGCCAGCTTTGGCTCAACTAAACGTATCCTAAGCTTGCTCTTGGACCCTCGTGTTGTGATCTGTTACTTAGTCAAGCTGTCTGATTTAGTGTTTAGTAGTAATAGAAGATTGAGATGTGTGCAGCATCACCTATTTCACCTCGGGAGAGTGCCCGGCTGTTTCCTCAAGTTGTTTACAGGAGACTTGCGCTGTAAGATGTCGTTTGAAGTTTAATGTGGATATGAGTAACAAAATTGCCGTTTGCAATTCAAAATTTTCACTATTTATGTGCCTACATTTTTTGGTGGAGAGGAAGTTCCTACTCAAGTGTGTACTTATTCTCCCTCTCTTAACAACTGTCATTGGAATGGTGAAACAAAATAGACTTATCATCAGAACCATGCTATTATATGTTAGCTACCTGTTCTAACTAGATCATTGTTAATTTCCTGCTTCCCCTCTGAACCCTGGCCTTTAATCTTTTCCACGGAAAGAGGAAGAACTGTTAATGTCTGCATATTGTGTAGGTGTTTTTACCGAGCTGTTGCAACAAATGCAGTTGAGGGGTCTCCAAGTAAGTATTCACCTAGCCCAAGTTTCTCCCTTTTTTTCATAAGTCAGCTTGGCACTAAGGGGTACTAATCACTCTATGCATTAATACAAAAGTTGAGAACATATGTCCCAGGTTTTGCATTCAATGCTCCATTGCAAAAAAAAATTGCTATTTCCCAAGGAAGGATATCTAAGTATGCCTTTTTATTTCATTACCTGGTTGCCATTTAGTCTTCTGGGTTTACCAGGCTCACAAATACTAGACTATGTTTTGAATTACAACGATGCAAATATACCTTTTATTTTGAAAATGTTGGCAGGCTACGCATGCAATGCACGACAATTTGGTATAAGTTTTGGGAGGTCATTATCAGTCTCTAGTTTCTACATGTACTTATTTCTACGAAACTTGGGATATGTTACCTCCCTAAAAGCTGGTATTGTATGATATTCTATGTTATTCTTCCTTGACAGGTCGATGAACTCTACTCACTTGATCTTGATGCCCTCAATGATCTTCAGTATGTTATCCTTGCAACCTGTTACCGCGAATGCTGTTTTTCCTGAATCAACTGTGTCAAACAATTGGTATCTTGCAGGCCAATTTATGGGCTTATAATTCTGTACAAATGGCGACCTCCAGAGAAAGATGAACGCCCTGTTATCAAGGATTCGGTTCCAAATCTATTCTTTGCCAATCAGGTCAGAGCATAGTTACATTGAATTTTTTTTATGCCATGTTCATTCTGCATCTTTTTTATAACCAAGTGATTTTACTTGCAGATAATTAACAGCGCATGTGCAACCCAAGCTATCGTTTCTGTTCTATTAAACTCTTCTGGCATCACCCTTAGTGATGACCTCAGAAAGCTGAAGGAGTTCGCAAAGGACTTGCCCCCAGAGCTCAAAGGATTGGCTATAGTAAATTGCGAAAGCATTCGTATGACCAGTAACTCATTTGCAAGGTCAGAAGAGCCCGAGGAACTGAAATCATCTAGCAAGGATGATGATGTCTACCATTTCATTAGCTATGTTCCTGTTGACGGTGTCCTGTATGAGCTTGATGGACTAAAGGAAGGACCTATCAGCTTGGGAAAATGCCCAGGTGGTATTGGTGACATGGGGTGGCTGAAGATGGTGCAACCTGTCATTCAGGAACACATTGATAAGTTTTCTCAGAATGAGATAAGGTTCAGTGTTATGGCTATCACAAAGAACCGGAAGGATATGTACACCGTAGAGCTCAAGGAACTTCAGAGAAAGAGGGAGAACCTCTTGTCACAAATGGGTGATCCTTCTGCCAATCGCCAAAGGCCATCTGTTGAGCGGTCACTCGCGGAGGTTGCTGCTCAGATTGAGGCTGTGACCGAGAAGATCATAATGGAGGAAGAGAAGTCGAAGAAGTGGAAGACAGAGAACATTAGGAGGAAGCACAACTACGTGCCTTTCTTGTTCAATTTCCTTAAGATCCTCGAGGAGAAGCAGCAACTGAAGCCCCTGATAGAGAAGGCAAAGCGGAGTTCTCACAGCCGTAACTCCAAGTGAATTTGCATTGTAAAATTCTATCGTTCTGATTGTTTTGTTTTCATGTAGAGATGACCCTGGCTGGATTTCTATTCTTATGGCTGACTGGCTTTGTTTTCTTGCTGAACATGCATGTAGCTTAGAGCATCTCCACTCGGCTTCTCAGCATGGCGTTTTTTTTTTCGGACGCCGAAATTCGGCCCAGTCGCGTTCCTAGGATCCCAGTTTCATCCGGATTTGGCCCAAAATACGTCCGGCCTTCCTAGGTTGTTCCCGCAACGCCGGACGAAACGAATTCGGCGGGAAAGGAGCCATTCGCCGAGTGGACCTGCCCGTCAGCAGCAGAAGCCGGTCCGTCCTCATCATCCTGCATCGGAACACCGCGAGGACCGCCTGATATTAACTTCCTGCCGCCGTCGCCTCGGCGCCGAGAAGGACCGACGGACATTAACTTTCCGCCCTCGCCGCTACACCCCTCCCGCCACTCGTCGCCTATATAGACCGCGCGCCTGGCCGGCTCCATCCACAGTCTCGCAGCCCCCAACTCCGGCGAACACCAGACTCCGGCGAAGCCTTCCCCTCTCACTACCTCCCTACCATGGGCGAGAGATTCCTCGGCGATCCTGCGGCGGCGAATGGCTTCGGCCGCTGCACACTCCAGGCGTGGGAGGCCCGGCTCCTCCACGACGCGGGATATATGGCACCGCCGGACACCTGGGTCCCGGCCGGCTGGAAGCTCAGCCTCGGCGGGATACCAGTGTCGGCAGGCGACGAGATGGTCGAGGAGATCAAGGCCGCGATCTCGGCCATGGAGGACCCCGATCTCGCCGAGGATCCGGGGAACCTGCTCTTATAGGAGCAGTTCTTCGCTGACCGGCGTCTGCAGGAGCTCGCCCGCCACGAAGGACCGCCAGATTCTACGCCGAAACGCAGCAACGCGGCGGGAAGGCGCCGCTGGTGGAGCGTTCCAGGGCACACGCTCGCCTCGGTGCTCGACCACATCCTCTCCAGCAACACTCCCCGCCTCGGCTTCCCCCGCAACCCGACGCCGGCGGCAAGGGCCAGGCGCCGTCCTCCGGCCAATTGGCTGTCGAGGAGAATGGCTGGCTCCTCCTCCGTAAGCTCGGCCTCCCGCTCCTCCGGTTCCGCGCCGCTCGTCTCGCCGCCACTACGGCCTGTCAAGCGCGAGCCGGAGACGTCGGTCCGCTCGCCGCCGAGGACTAGGGGGCTGTTTGGTTTAGAGGATATCATTTAGGGGATGAGGATATCCCCAACAAGCTGGTTAGGGGTAGTCATTTTTCTGTTTGGCTAAAGTGGAATAAAAAATGGTTAGGGATAGCCAGTCAAAATCTATGGGCAAAACCGTGTTTTTATTTATTTTCCCTCTTTCTCCTTGTCTTCTTCATCTGACCACTTCCCTAGCAGCGGCCATGACCGCCGGCAGCTCGCCAACCTTTTGCCCCTGTCGACCTCGTGTCGACCTGCCTGCCTTTGCACCCTCTGCCTGCCCACTCTGCCCGGCGGCCTACGCCCGCGTGCGCATTCGAACACCCGCTCTATTCGGTGGCCTACGCTATGGCCGCCCGCGTTGCCGCTCCCTGTCGAGCCCCATAGGCGAGAAAATATGGTTATTTTCTCCCGAGAGGAAGGGTGAATGGACAAGAAAACGCTTCAAAGGAGCTATCCAAAAGTGGTTGAGCTCATCCAGCTCTTTTTGTGAGATATGCTCAACCACCATTTTGAGCCAAAAGTGGTTATCCATATCCCCTTCACCCTCTAAACCAAACATTGGATAACCATAAAAAAAGTGGATATCCCTTGTCATCCATTGGATAGCCACTGAACCAAACAACCCCTAGGTCTCGCGGCATCGTCATCAACGAGCCGCGCGCACCTGCGCCGCCCACTGGCCGCCTCCACCTCCGTCAGCGGAAGATGGAGCCGGCAGATTGGGCGGTCCCCGTCGACGAGGATGCCTTCGCCATGAAGATGGCGATGGAGCAATCCCTCCATGACGCCGTCCCCCCGCCGGAGCCTTCATCGCCGAACATCCTCGTCCGGTCCAGGGCGGACTAGGAGGAGACGGAGCGCCGCCGCGTCCAGCGTCAGCAGGAGCAGGCCGCCAGCTCGCCTACGATGGCGCGCCGCTCGTCGTTCTCGACGGCGACGACGACGCCGGCCCCTCGTACCAGCCCTAGAGGTGCGGCGACGACGGCCAGGGTAGCTCTTGCCCGCCCTAGTCGCCGAGCGACGACGGCAAGGCCGACCCGGCTACACCTCCTTCTACAGCAACTTCGGCATGTAGAAACGGCGTCCGACATCGGCGGCAGCGACGACCTTTTTAAGTTTTTCGAATTAAAATTCGGGTGTTCGCCCGAATTCGATGTAATATACTATATTCGCCTTCAATTAATGAAAACTGTCTGCATTCGCCCAAAGTTCGCCGAAATTTGCTAAAATTTGGCCAAACGCGGGAACTTGGCCTGAGAACGTGAGTGAAAAACTCGGCGTTCTCAGACCGAAATCTAGTTTAATCCGGCCCAGACCGAAATCTAGTTTAATCCGGCCCAAAATACACCCGGATTTAGGCCTGAGAACGGCCAACAAGTGGAGATGCTCTTAGTCCTGGATAGGTCTTGCATTTTACAGTCCTAGTAGGCAAATCTTTAGATTTATGTCAGGGGACACCCTGACCTTTATCAGATTTATATGCACAGTTGAGTGTTGTTTCCCTATTTGACAGTTCCCAATCTTAAATCCAAATATGCTGAATATTATGATTAAGTTCCTATGAACTACATGTATAAAGAGGCTTCCAGAGTAATGGTATATCTGAAGTGGTTTTGACATGTCTTAGGAAACATCAGTATTTTGCAGGAGAAATGGCACTGGCTATGTATTTTCCTGGCAAATTAACAAAATATATTGAACAGGAAAATATTGGATACGTTACATGATCAGAACAACAGCCAAGCCCTGCGGCATGGAATTGTTAAACTGTATGAATAGCACAAGAATACCAACAAAAACGAACGAACACCCCAGCCACGTTTATAGCATACATAGACACCGGTTGCCAGATTGACGAGTCTGGGAAGCGGTTGATGACCGAAATCAAAACCGAAATAATCAACTTTGGCATGAGGACAAACAGAACTGCACACCGGGATTCTGCTGTTGCACCAACCAGTGTTATTTTATCCCATGTTCTCGGGCAGAATGTGCACAGCACAACATTTGACTGATAAGGTTGAGACTCCATCCACAGAGCATGCACACAAATTCACATTGACATATTTGCATCCTTGCGAGCGTCAAGAACCATTGCCGTCGGCATCACTTGTCGCAGAGCCTTCCATTAACGGTGTGTACTCACCGAACCTCAGACTCTTCCTCGCCTTTTCCAGATCGCTCAGCCAAGTCGGCCTTTTTCTTCTCACTGCCTCGATTTTTGAACTGCACCAAGATCATAGTCATGTTGTCGCATCCATCTCCACCAATTGTTGATGGAGCCAGGCATCTGTCGAGCACTCTTTCGCACACTGCAGAAAGGCTGCTCTCCTGCAATTTTTGTTTTGTTTCAATATTTAATTAACTGCCAAATACCGTAATCTCCTCAAATGTACATCGTTGAGATTTGAAAGTAACTT
Source organism: Avena eriantha (assembly GCA_910589775.1). Taxonomy (NCBI): domain Eukaryota; kingdom Viridiplantae; phylum Streptophyta; class Magnoliopsida; order Poales; family Poaceae; genus Avena; species Avena eriantha. The sequence goes on along the minus strand of OU342745.1, from coordinate 38,646,677 downwards.
GGCACTCACTGTGCGCATATGTTCATGGATGAAATCCACCAACTGTTGGCTTGACATACAGTCCCTGTGCATTAAATAAATGTACTGCTTCCATTAGGACTTGAGAGCACTAGGTAAGACGAAACAAACTAGCGAAGTTCTTTGCTGCTAAGTTATGCAATTGAGCTGCATATAAAACGTGGGAACAAAGACGAAAAGTATGGCTATGAAAAAACTGCAGGTGGAGGGCATTACCAGATGCCATCACATGCTACAACAAGAAAGTCATCATCATCGCAAAGCTCCACCTAAAAAACATATTATATGATCTTAGAAAGATAGCGTAACAGAGTCATTGCAGATCATGTAAGTAAAGAATTCAAGGTAGTGCCAGCATTTAGACGGCTTACAACGTTGATGTCAGGATTTGAAGTCACTATTTGCTTCTCAGGAGACAAGAATTTATTCTGCTTAAATTCCATATCACCTACAAAAGGTACTCATATAGGTAAGACACCAAGTGAGGTGGAACACTCAAATAAGCAAGGAAGAAATGTGCACCAATTGCTCTTGATAAGTTCAAACTTCCATTTATCCGCCCCATACGTATGAATCCGCCTGCTTTTAGTATTCTTTCTCTCTCAGCCACAAGCTCTGGCTTGTGGTCTCTGGACAAATTGTATGCCTGTCAAGATGTGACACAGAACGGACACTCTTAACTCCCTGACAAATCTTCATGACTAATTACGACTAATAGGAGGCACGAGAATATGATACCTGGCCACCCCTAGAAATAACACAGCGAGAATCGCCAGCATTTGCCACGACAAGTTGGTTATTTCTTACTAGTGCTACACATGCTGTACTTCCACATGTTGGACCATCAAAGTCAGAGTGGGGTCCCTGGTACAAGATTATTGATGTAAACTGGCTTAGTAGCCCCAATACTAAACTAGGCATACAAAAAAGATAGTGACATAATAACTGCATCTCCAGGACAACAGAAATTGCAGAAGCAGTGTCATTCCTTTTTGCTCTCAATTTTTCAGGACGCTAGCACTGCAATGCAGCACGTAACCTAAACAAACACCACACGAACTAATAAACCATAAAATTATGTGTGCCAGTCCACCCATACAGGCCACTCCCAATACGTTGAATTCATATGCAGTCTGACGATTTTCTTTGGCTATTATCTTGTAGCAAATATGTTGCTGACTGATAAACATCGTCAAAAACGTGGATAGCACTATGCAGTACCAACTATAAACAAAATAAGAGAACAAAGCGTGCACAGAAGAAACTCCAGATACAATTAATAAGAATAAGAGCGGCTTAATACTCTACGCTTTCAGCTGGGATAGCAAAGTCACTTCCTGAGGCAATGAATGGTAAAAGAACATTCACCGAGAATTCTAGCAGAGAAAGGTTATGGGCAAAAGGTCTTTATCCTGGTGCTGTGGAGACCGGTGTTGCTGATCGAACACATTTTCATTCGAGGAGACCGAAAATCTCTTAATGTCTGGGGTTATGCGTTGACAATGATATACTTTAAACAATGGAGGCAACAAGCGATAGTACCCTGAGATAGTCACATTATCAATAAAATGCTACACCGCAATAATTAAGCATAGGATTGCAACAAATGTGCATCAAATGATTAAGCGCGCTGTCAAATTTTTGTTACTGTCAAGTGTGAGAAGCATTTTGACAAGACAGCCTTGAGTTTGCACAAGAGTGTAAATTGCACAGGTTTCCTTTTTTAACATAAAGGTTTGAAATTGTTGCACCTTGCAAAGCTTAGGAAACTCGTAAGGACTGAACACAAATAAGATCCACAGTTCAATAAGATCATATTATGTGTTCCGTAACAATGGAAATAAAAAATGGTGAAGTACTCCCATTGCATACATACCTCCTCAAGAGCCCAATCATCATCTCCATTTTTTGAATCGCTGCCTCTCGGAGACCAAATCAACCCTTCTATCATGCCCCCGAACTTGTTCATCTTATCTCCTAGTGCAGATAGTTCTCGCCAACCTCTCTGTCCTCGCATCATTTCATCCATTCTGAAGTAAGACAACAACAGAGTTAGTCTTTATCATCTTGATGCTATCAGTAACTTCAAAACAAACGCTAAAGCTTTATATCATTTCATGTAGTGATTTAATGACCCATATACCTAAAGAAAGCTCTATGAACAGCAGTTCCTAGGTCACCAGAAGAATATGCTTCAGTTCTGAGAACTTGAGAGTGTAGATATTTCGCACAGAATTTGGCAACCACCCTTCCTGAGAAACACAAAAAAATATGAGAATGTGCAACATTGAAGTACTTGTGCTTTAATACAGTATATATATGACACATTTAATTCTAAGGTACTTTTTTACTGAGACAGACCAAGTGACTACAAACAAGAAAAGGCACTGATCTTTGCAAGTAGTGCTTACCTCCATGGCCATCAAAAACACCAAAGAATGCTGTCTCATTGTCAAGATCTAGCAACGCTGAATGCTGCAGAATTTGTACAAGACATTAGTAATACATAAGAGAAAGATTTCACAAATATGTTTTCATTTTACAATATATCAAATATATTTAGTTGGTATCAACAAAGTGCAGCATTTTGAAGTCATCAACAATGCTTTTATTGTGCACCAGCATAAACCAAAATAATGGCTCATACTACTTCAATACTGATTCGTTAGAATTTGGAAAGATATGAATGAGAGCTTATGCACCGGACACTGATGGTTACTAAACTGAAAGCCTAGAACTATGACAAAAAAATCAAACAATTGAAACCCTATTATTTGTCAGTTCACTAAATGAACAACTTCAGATATTGGAAATGGTTATCTCTTTTCTGGTGAAAATAAAACACATGTCAATTCTTTCATGTACCCACATGGTCCTCACAGAGTTACTACAGTAGAGAGATAATAGTGCTTCTATGCTCTCTCAGGAACTAGATTGGACAAAGTCCTGAAGCAACATTATATCACTGGTGGAGTAGTGGGTGGTTGCAGATCAGGCATTTAGTTTACTGCGCTATAGTGACTGCTTTACACTTTTTGGGGCAGCATAGAAGCACACCTCAAAGTTCAAAACTAGAATGTGTGTGCCCACCAGACTAGGATGTATGATCATGATAAGAAAGCCGGATCATGACATCAAGGTTTCTATGAAGAAATGAGCTAAATGTTGTTTGGTTTTCAACTTTTTTCTGTCTTTACTTTGGTTTGGTTGATCCTGCAGCTGGTGGTTTGTACTTTTGCCATCTTGGCAAATACACAAAGACAAACATTAGGTACCCAGTGTTCAATATGGTTAAGAGACATTAAACAATGAGCATCTTTGGAGTGGAAAACTCACGGCATCTTCCATGCTTGCACGCCATCCTTGCATAGATGAAAGGCCAAATTTGAGTTTATCATTTTCCCCGTCATCGGATAGTTTATCGGTTTTTGGAGTACTGAGGTAAACTCCCATCTTGGCAAGAAAAGAGATCTCTGTATCATCAACGGAATGGAAATAAATTAGAACATTTGAACACTGGAAATAAATTAACTCATACTGATTGACACCTAAATCGATGGTCGTATCTGCAACGAACGATATACCTCTGATGTATGATGGTGATGTACACCACAGTTATATCAAGTAGCTCCGAACCTTCTGAACAACATTCCAGTGCATCTAAACCTGCTTCAACGACAGCTCTGTAGGAAGCTAGAAAGTTCCTGAAGTAAATCAAGATTACAAGAATAATCATCAACTAAAGAGCAAAAGCAGACATGTATGACAAGCTCAAATTGCAACGTTACAACAAATGATGTGTATTACTTATCAGCATGATAAGCCAAACAATCAAGAGCTCAACTACCCAAACTACCTCATAACATATGCAGAAAGTACCGATGGAGATGAAACAAGGTGAAAATAGCAGAAACGAGAACCTAACACAATCGTAGAAATACCATGTGCCAGCAACAAGGATATATAGTCTCCCAATACCAGCTTATCACTAGCACATTTCTAGACTTCCATATAAGTAATCCAATCATTGTACGATAGACATCAGAAGTCACAAGAGACAACTGCAAAATACCAATTATGCCCTGCTCGGCAGCAGATGTAGCCTAACCTCCACAGCTACCAAATAAACTAGAACACTTTAGCCAACGACCGCCAATAATTATCACAAAAGATACTGTAATAATTCATTTCAAAATCTAGCACTCGGTTCAAATGAGAATTGGTGCCAACTAAAACACGTTATGGAAACACATATTTTCTGATAATGTAGCAGCAGGTGCCTTCTTCAGATAATTGAATAAAATAAGCAAAACACCTGTACTGCTTCGTCTGATCAGTGATCCCCCCATGAATAAGCACATTCTAAGATAGACTCGTGCAAATCTGTCGTCAATAAACGAGAAATGGCCCATGATACCGGACATACAATGATATACAACCATGCTTACAGAGAAACTATTCCAGCTCAAACCTACATCTCCAGAATGCTTTACTAAGAACTCCCAATTCGGCCACAAGATAGAACCCCACCCAAGATCGACCGTAATAACAACAGTTAACAGACCACCTCAAGAAATCCAACATCGGCAATGAATTGGGAAGAACCCACCCCGAAGACGCAGGCCAAGAAACCAGCTTCGAGAAAGAAACCAAAACTCTGGCCAGGAAGTATACCTTGCCTGACGCCCTGATGGCTGACGCAGCTAGAAGGTGGCGGATCCCGGCCGGGTGTGCGGGTGCCGGGTTGTCGCGGATTCGCGGGGAGTGCCTGGTTGTCGCGGGGAGGAGATTCCGATTTGGATTTAAGCGGCTCCGGGCAGGGGGGAGCGGCCCTTGTGATCGCGGAGGGGCAGCCGGGCAGGCAGGACGACGATAAGATGCAGCGTGAATGGAATTTTTTGGTGGGTTGGTGTCGCTGCTGACAGGAATGGACTATGAATATTCACGCAGCACGTTCCTGTCACGAGATTTTGGTTTTCTATATCTAGGTCTACTGATCTATACACTGTCAAGTTGTAATATTTTTTTAAGATAATGTAGGTTCAAAAGTTGAGCCATTTGATGTGGGCACGAAGGATGAGAAGTTTACGTGTTCTGGGTTCACCATGTTAATCCACAAAGACATGTCTGATATCTAGTTGTAAAAAAACATACTGTATCTAATATCGCAAACATGGCTCTCTAAAACAAAATCTAAAAAATACAGACATAACCGAGAAAAAAAGAGGGCCTTAATGCGCTTATTTATGTGTGTTTTTCATTAAAAAAAATTGTGTGATGTTCGTGGATCTATCTTTAGTCGATTTAGATGTGCATGTCGCGATATTTTTGTATCACCTTCTCCCTAAGTGCAAATATAAATTATAGATAAAAATATATTGTGATACCTAATTGAATGCCTGATCCTCGTTGGTATAAACGACACACAACTCAACTTGGTGAGGACAACTATCTAGCCACATAACCAAACTAAATATCTACAATTAGCTGGCATTACACTTGTTTCAATCTGTTAGATATATTTTTTGTAATGTAGCGCAACATTCTCATGTTCCAATGCCTCACGAGATATGTTATTGGTCTCTGGCAATCATCGAACGTGTTGTTTGTGTACAATTTGATATTTGCTCGCCGCGTATTGTCAGTTTTACTTACGACCTCTCTCCTCCGATAAATATAACAAATATGTTTAGAAATTGGTTGAATGGTGTGAACAAAATATGGAAGGTTAGAATTCGTATCGGTGTTTCCGCTTACGTTGGTCTATATGGAGATGCAGAAATCACATTATCTTTAACAAAAAAAAACTTTTAACTTTCAACAGGTTATTCATATGGTGCCCCGTCGGGGGCACTTTGGGTGCTTCTCCAATCGCAAGACCAGCGGGATATTATGGCTTTTGAATGCAGCCACCTCCTGCTGATCCTGCGGGTATCTTTGGTTAGTATGGTGGCAGCATATTAGTCGACTATTGTTGGATATATGAGAAATTTACCATAAAATCTAATCAATGAAAATAGCAAATAAAAAATGACTAGAAATAATAAGACTAATCATGGAATCTAACGGAGAGAGTGTAAACAGTAATTCTAAACAGAACGCTACACATAGTATATGAGGCATAATTTGCAATAGTAGGAATATGATCTGAACAAGATGATTGATGAACACGTACGGTGCAGGAGAGAAACCGCTCGCGTTGGTGTTGGTGTTGGTGTTGTCAGCCATGTTTTCGAAGAGGTGGTTGACGTCGGGAAAAAAGTTGTCTTCGTCTGTAAAGGAGTTCATGACGAAGCCAGCACTCGCGCCAAACGCACCCCAAAAACCTTATCGCTTCTCTCTCCTACATGACCCTAAAAATCGTATTATTAAAACTCCACCCGTATTCATTCTCCACTGAGTTTATATTAAAGATCTACTCGCACAAACTGTTCAGCTTCCATGGCCCCCTTTCATATTCCTGTGTGGCAAAAATAAACTCGGCTGGACGAGATTCTCGCAACCCGTGACGCGGGCGCATCGTGATGAGGTGTGTCAGAGGAGTAGTGCACATGTAGGTCTCTCCTACAGAGAGGTCAAACTCTCTCTCAACTAGCAATGTTGGGCTAAACTTTTATTCCACCTCTTGCCATGCATGAATAGGCCAAATAGGTCTTTGGGAGTTCAGAAATTATTGCAACTAGATGGACACACGCGCTTCGCCATGCCGTCTGCATGGCGTGGTCACACAGTGTGACCGTTGCGTCACACTAACCGATGTTTTAGTGACACCGCTTAGAACGTATATGTTTGTAGTATCATTGTCCATGGAGACACTCAATCTCGTCTTTAGCAGTCGGGTCTTCTCGATCTCTTCCTGATTCTCACCGTAGACGGTCGGCTAACCGTGTGGAGAATAAAATATGACTTATTTAACACCTCTCCATTAGTTTTTGATAGATGTCAAACTATTAGAGTTCAGTGCAACATAGAAGACATGATTAATTTTGGATACCGACGGAAGCATATCATGTTGGACCTTACTCGAGGAGACAGTTGAATTAACCGCTCAGGTCTTCAAGACTTTAAGAACTACAAGGGAAATTTAACAAACGTTTTAGATTTTGGCACAAGAACTCAAATTATTTCCAAATTAACCCTGTGATAGACCTTCTCTCCCACCTCCCGCACGACGGTGCACCTGAAGGTGTCATCAATAGAGGTGACCGCGCGACTCCTAGAACTCGGGTGTCTACATCCTTCCGTCTATATCATCAGATCGTCAACTACGACACAATGGCTGCCTAGGTCGATTCTATGGCAATTGCTGAAGGGAAACTCAACGCCTGCAAGAGGTCCGTCAACTACCAATCTTAAGAGCATATCCAACATTTTGTACTTTTTGGTTTTTGGGCGGCATTTTGGCTGTTTTAGTGGGTGAGGTTACAACATTTCCAGGCGCACTAAAATGCAACGCTGTGTAGGCAGCAGTTTTTCGGCCGCACTAAAATAAGCCACGAATGGCTTCCACTTGCCAAGATCAAACAAAAGTGATGAACATATGAATCTAATTCCCGTCACACACATATAAATTCAAGAACATGACTTGATCATCATAACATAGATTAAATCCATGGCATAGTTCAAAATCATAGCATAATTCAACACAACCAAGTTCATCACAATTGAATTTCAAATAAACACATAAAACATTAACATCAATGCCTACGACCATCATACCTCGTCCTTTCCATGGGCATCTCCATCTTGTGCTTCATCATCATTGGAAACTTGGACGGTGTTGGTGTATTCTAAGAGCACGTGCCATCACCCATGTAAACTCCAAAACAACCACTTATGGGAGGCATGGGAGATACCATGATAGTCATGAATGCACCCATTCTAGCTCCCATGTCACCCATTGTAGATCCCATGCCTCCAATGCCACCCGAAGATGCTCCCATGTCATCAATGCCACCCATTGTAGCTCCCATGGGTGCACCCATGCATTCCATAGGTGGATCCATGCCACCAATGCCTCCCAAATAGGTACACCGATGCCACCCATGCCTCCAATGCCACATGTAGGTGGTCCCATGTCACCAGTGCCTCCTATAGGTGCACTCTTTCCACTCATACCTCCCTTAGGAGCTCCCATGCCACACATGTATCCTCCCATGTTAGAACCTCCCATGTATCCATTCATGTAACTTTCCATCATTCTTTTATGAGCTAAGACTTGATCACGACAAAGGTTGATGTATTCCTTTTTCCTTTCATCGAGGTTGGTTGTGTCCATGAAGAAGATGCTTTTCTCATGCTCCATGAGACATATATTTTCTTTGATAGCAACTTTCTTCTCCTCTACGAAGGCCCTCCTCTCCTCGGCTACATCCCTTCTATCGTCGCGCGTCGACCTATCCTCTATTTCTTTGTTCCTCAAAAACTTCCTCTGCTCAAAAGCTTCCTTTATTGCACTCACAATAGCGTCCAATGACTCCTTGATGTCACCATCTCTAGTCTTCTTCCCCTTTTATTTTGCTTGTTTCCTTCTCGTGGGTCTTATTTTTGTTTTTTCAACCAAGTTTGGTGTAGGGATTCTCTTTCCATCCTTGCTTGATGCTTCATCGTCATCAATGATTCTTGCCTCCATAGTTGACTTTGTCTCTCTTTGGCACTTGCAACACATAACATTCTTCCATTTCTCTTCATTCTCTAGCTCCTTATAATAATGGGCCAATATGAATGGCCTTCCTTGAACCAGCTTGCCCTTCTTGGTTCTCTTTGGATACCCCTTGAATAAATTTTGGGCAATGTTGAGCTACATGAACCAAAAGAGAGAAAATTAGTCATGGTCAATAATAAATTGAACAAAGTATCCACATGGAAGACATATGTCACAAAAGAATACAACATACCCTATCTCTATCATTTGTGTCACTTGGGTTCATTCGTTCAACATTTGCCAATGTCACCGCCCACCTTTGACAATTCGATGAAACTGCAAAACAACGGGAATGAAAATATATATCCGTCCGCTCAATTCCACTTTGGTCGTATGTACCGAAGTACTCCTTCATCCTAACCCAATAAGTGTCTCTTGTTTGCTTCGTACTTATGACTGAATCCATGCCCACATTGCACCATGTGTTGCATAGTAAAATGCCTTACTCCATGGTGTAGTTGGTCACCTGCCCCTTTACTGCATCACTGAAACCCTCACCCTCACCATCATTCTCTATGTCAACTTCATCACCATGTTGTTCAGTTTCATATTCTTGAGACCAATACTCTTGTGAATGTGATGACCCAACATTCATAGTTGACATAGAAGTTCCATCATCCATACTACAATGCATGAAAGTTAACACACATCAAACTACATTAAATTTCATCATTTATATTCATCTATATAATTCAAAACAATAAAAAAGCAATTATGTGCCTTGTCGTCATCGGGTCAAACATGTTGGGCGCAACAGACGACGCTACCTCCTCCATAGTTGGTTGCAATACAGGTTGCGGTGGCTGGAATTGGCTGGCCGCATGCCCTGCTACAGGTTTGACTTGTGGATCCACGCTGATCTTGCCCTTCTTCTGGCCAGGAACCACAATAGATGCCATCCGCTTGGGCACGACATTCCTTGGCTTCAAGACGGGCGATGGACGACAACATGTGGATTCGTCGGTCGTGGTGGTGCAAACATCTAGCCGCAGACGATGTTGGCATTAGGTCTGGGTGCAGCGGCGGCGATGGGGGGATGCTGCGAGCAGCGATGAAAATGTTGCGTCGGCAGATGTGGGGGTGGAGGAGAAGGGGTTGGGGGAGTGGAGGAATATCCCTCCATGGCCGGGATTTTGCTGGCGGCGGGATGAAGGAGGCCGCACGCGGAAGTTTCAGTTTGGTGGTTGGGTAGCGCAAGCCAGCACACCAAATTTGCAGCGAGCGATTAGGCTTTTTGTGTGCGTGCCCTAAATTGTTTTGTGCGCAACCTATTTTTGGACGTCTGCTGGAGCACGAATTTTCCTCGGCGCGCTGAACAATAGCCTTTTTGTGCACCGATGGGTTTTTGTGCGTCCAACAAATTGGAGATGCTCTAACTATATTTGTTTGGTTTTTCCCCCTAGGCATGCCTTGGCTAATTAATCATTTTTTTAAGCCGGCCCTGTTTAATCCTTTTCTTCTTGGGCCCACTAGCTATAGACACATACTCCCACATGGCTTGAGAATGCTTTTTTTTAACCAAACTTAAGTCTATAGTTAACTAGACTTCTCTCTGCACCTTCTGGGCGCGGTCTGTAGAAAGAACGCTTTATGATGTGATGGTGCTAATCTACGTGCAAGAGAAAATATATGTTCTCGGAACACTAAGCCATATCTCTTTCGGGATAACAATGTCGTGTTCTTAAGTTGTGGGCCTCAGCGTGGCTTAAGACCGAGTTCACGCCGCTAAATCCTATGATAGTATTCGGAAGCACGTAGTCTACGATTCAGTTGGTGTCGGTTACTACACGATGACTCTTACTTAGGTAGACAAACTAAGAGAGGCCGGTAAACTTCAAGTCTATGCTATCTTGTGGGTAAAACGTTATTTTTTAGACTAGTCCTAACCAGGTAGGTCAAACACCCATGATTTAAGAGGAAAAACATTTTTACGCGCAAAAGTTAGGAATATATTGTGTATATATACATACATCAACAATGCACACACGTGGTTCTTTTACGGAAATTATTACGGGCACAACGTGGCCTATCATAATCATAGACTCTACGCCAGCTATTATGAATCCTACTAGAGTAACAATGTTTCACGTTTGTTTGAGACATCAGCTCGTAATCATAATCCGTAACAAATCCGTCCATAGAGTAGCACGATTTTATACACGCCTGCGTATCTGGGCGCACGACATATGCCGCCAGAAGTCTCATGGTAGATGAAGGAAACAGATCGCCGACGGACGCGACATCGTAAAAATCACACGTGTTAAAGATGTGTCTGCTCTTAAAACATCACAAATATTTTACACTACAAAGAATAATAAAATCTTAGATACGTGAACCGAAAGTTACATTGACAGTGAGCAAAGATAATAAAAGCCGCTTATTAATATAAGGCAAAGTTTTTGCCTCGTTTCAAAAAAAAGCCGCTTATTTATTTCAAAGTCTGGTACACCATAGGTTATAAAAACTAACAAACTAAAAAATAACATTCACTTAACTATGTCTGACACGCTAATGGATAGAAGCTAGACTACTCCATAGAAGTTACGCTTACGAAATAGAACGATTTCTGTGTGTAAAAGACTTCCTGATCGCTGCCGCTCCCGTTTCCTTCCGCTTTCATTCCACCAACGCAGATAGTGTGATCATTCACATATAAGATCTGCTTCCTCATGTCTTCGGCGTTTTGTTAAGAATACGAAGCCGCTCTTGCAGGCGCTCGTGCGTGGGAAGAAGCGAGGCGACCTTTTCGTGCTCGAGCTGGCTCATGCTTTGTTTGATCTAGAAAAGTTCCACATGTCTGAGAAACGAAAAGATGCGAACACGTAGAGGAAGTATCCGAAAGAAGAGGAGGAGGATGACACCATGAGCAAGGGATAAAGTGGGAAGAAGGAAGAGGAAGATTAGGTCTAATATAGGAATTAGGAAGAAGCTTTACATGCTCTAGGTAGCCAAGCAGAAGACATGGAGATACGTAAAGGAAAGACGGGATGGAGCATACTAGAAGGCGAGAGCAAATCTCGTGAAGGAATAGAGGGATACCTTGCAAGAGAGGACGATCGCCTCTACACTTAGAGGATGCAGTCGTAGGAGCGAGCATCGCAAACAAATGCGTGTTCTTGTTGGCAGGAGCACAGACGTTGTTCTTCATGAAGAACGCAGGCAGCGGCACTAGGCGCGGCTTGGCCGCCCTCACAGGTGAACGCACATGTGTCGTAGAAAGGAGCTCGTCGCTAGCGGTGGTATGGGAGGACTTCTGCCGCTCGCTCGACCGTAGACGAAGAGATCCATCCCTAGTCGAAGCAAAAGCGCTGGCAGTGAACCCTCCTTGTTTATGCTAGAGCAGCAAACACAAGAGGTCGTCTTCTTCTCATCAACGGGAACAAGCCATCTTTTTTTGCGCACGACGGAGATGCCCGCACATGAAGTACCCCGCCAGGCTGCATAGTCATCTGTACATGCGATACAAATTGGTCTCCTTGATGTCTGTGGTTGGACGAGGACTCCCGCAGCTAACTCGAGCGCAGCCTAAGAAATCCATCCCATGACGAAGTGAAGGCGCCAACAAAGACCTATAAAAGACGAAATAAAACATCATTAAAGATATGAAAAAATAAAAATAAAAACAGGAAAATAGAATAGTACGTACCGATTACCGAGACGCCGACGAACTCTTTCAGACGCGACCTATACAAAGAAAAGCAAAAAACGTGTTAGATAGAAACATATAGTAAGATAAGCTAGAGATAGAAAGAAAGTGGTGTACGCATACCTTAAAACGACAAAGAAGCGAAGAGGACTTAGGGATAGTGGGCACAGTGACGAACTCACAACAAGACGCCTTCTATTGTTCCAAACACGACCATTATAGAGAAAAAAAGACGCGTTAGATAAGTGTCGTGCAAGTGAGCAGAAGACCTCAAAGAACTTACCGTACAACTCATGTGGTCGCCGTGGAGAGCATCTGACTTGTAGCGGCAGCCTGGCGTCGCTTTCAGTATGTGCTAATGTGATCCCGAGCCAGCAGCTGTGGCTATCCTCTTCCCATGGCGGACGCCGACACAACGATAATAGTAGCAAACTACCTAGCAGACATCGGACCGAGAGATGAGGAAGAAGAGTATGTATAAGCGATAAAAGGGTGAGAGCGAGTGTATTGTGCTGTAAGCAAAGGATCCGACACATGTTCTGGCCGCGAAAACCCGTGTCTGCTGCGAGCTCGCTCTTCGAACGCAAGAAACCGCGTCTGGCCAAGGTTTCAGATACCATGTCCATTGCCAGATCGGGTATAGGCAGCGGAAACATGCGTACGCGGAGAGGAAACGATGATAGCTCGCTCGAGGCCGGTATGCGATAACCTGTGCAGTCTATAGACTACACTTCTAGATAGGCCGTAGGACACCCGCAAGAACCCACAGTCGTCTATAGCCTACACTACCAGCTCGTCCCTCTGCTGGCGGGTGCAGAGGTGTGTCGCATCGAGATTTCCTCTCACACAGTGTGGTCCTACTCGTGTACGCTGATAGTAGGCCGATGTCGCGCGCGGCCCACCATCCTACGATGTCGGGTAGGACGGTGTGCACGACACCCGTCTGCGATCTAGAATCTTTCACCCTGGCCCACAGTGGGTCCCCTCTCATGGGATAGCAGAGCTCCATTGCAACGTCGTCGCATGTCCTTTTCGGCATATATCCCATAGCCTAAAAGAACCGAGACGACTTGGATAGCATTTTGAGCCAAAACAATCTAACGCTATTATTTTACTCTGATATAACAAATAGGCTAGGCCATATTAGGCAAAATTCCAATAATCCCCACCAGATCCCAAAGGCACCAAAAGTTTGCTTACGGTTTTAAATCATTGTTTTCTATACCGGTAGTGAAGTACAAACTATTAAGTTAAACTTTTACCTAGAATTTATGTTACACTAGACTGTAATTTGTAAAGTGGACTATGCCTTGAACTGCAAGTTTGCCGTGAATATAGTGTCACATAAAGCCTTGACCGAAACTAGGCAATCACAGAGCTTCCCCGTGGGTGGAGCTTTGTGCGTCATGCTCTGTGGTCTTTCATGAGTTTATTAGAGAGAACCCAACTCTCTTAGACTATAACGTTTAACGGTTAGACTCATATAGGTGTGTTTTTTAAAAGATATTCCGTGGGACAACAACTCTACTTAAAAATAAGCCACTTATAACACAGTAAGATAAAATCAGCCTGCTGTGTAGAATATAAGTATTGCATCTTCATAGAGTGGTATTATACAAAGGTAAAGATAATCTCCTTTCAATTGACTAACATCTTGTCTCTCAATTATAATTCACGGGATCTTCGATCAGAAAGAGTGGTTTTACCAACCGTGGGTAATTCATATTGTGGGTCTCATACCCATCTCTTTTGATGTATTATCTACAATGTTAAGTAATAGACCCTTTGTGAAGGGATCTGCCAAGTTTTCAGATGTTTGGGTATAATCCAACACAATAACTCATGGTTATCATTTTACTGAGAGATTTTAGTATCGTCTTCACATGCCTTGATAACTTCATATTACCCTTAGAACTGTTCACTTTAAAAATCACAGTTCATAAGAATTGGAGGTATTGGTTTTTCAACCACATATAAGTTCATCAATAGTTCATGAAGCCACTCTGATTTCACAATGGCTGTGTCTAATGTTGTTAGTTCTGCTTCCATAATTAACCATGTTAAGATGGTCTACTTGCAAGACTTCGAAGAAACAACACCACTACCAAGTGTAAAATACATATCCACTTGTGGGCTTTATGTCCTCCGCAACAGAAAGCCAATTTGATTCACTATAACCTTCAAGTATCCTTGGATACCTAGTATAGTGAATTCCATAGCTTGTAGTGCATATTAGATAGCGCATAAATCTTTCAAGAGCATGCCAGTAATCATGTCCAGGATTTGTAACAAATCGACTGAGTTTGCTTAGAGAAACAGCGATGTGAGGCCTCGTAGTGCTAGCTAAATACATGAGTGAACCAATTATTTGAGAGTATCTCAATTTATCTCTAGAGGTCCCTTGATTGTTTTGAAGCAATGTACTAAGATCGTATGGTGTTGGAGAAGACTTGCATTCTCTATACCCAAAACGACTCAAGATCTTTTCCACATAGTGAGATTGAAGCAATATGATCCCGCCATCATCATCTTTCAATAGCTTGATATTAAGGATAACATCAACTACTACTAGATCCTTCATCTCAAAAAAATGATATAAGAAATCCTTGACCTCCTTAATCCCATTAAGGTTGGTTCCAAAAATCAGTATGTCATCAACATACGAACAAAGGATGACTCATTCCCCCCACCATGGTGATAGTACACACACTTGTCAGCTTCATTTACAACGAAGCCTGCATCAATTGAAGTTTTTTCAAACTTCCCATGCCACTGCTTAGGGGCTTGTTTTAGGCCATATAAAGACTTCAACAACTTGCACACCTTTCCTTCTTCACCACTTACTACAAAACCATCTGGCTGATCCATGTAAATTTCCTTGTCAAACTCTCCATTTAGGAAAGTTGTATTAACCACCATTTGATGAACGAGAAGATCGTATGAGGAAGCCAATGAAAGTAGTACTAGAATGATGGTCAGTCTAGCAACATGTGAGTAAGTATCAACGAAGTCGTCACCTTATTTTTGAGTGCAACCCTTGGCCACAAGTCGTGCCTTGTACTTATCAATAGTACCATCAATCCTAAGATTCTTATTAAACACCCACTTACATCCTATAGGTTTCCACCCATAAGGATGGTCAGCGATATCCCATGTTCCATTAGCTAAGATAGAATCCATCTCACTATGGATGGATTTCTTCTAGTAGTCAGCATCAGGAGATGCATAGGCTTATGAAATAGAAGTGGGAGTGTCATCCATGAGGTACATAATGAAATCATCACCAGAGGACTTTGTAGTCTTCTATCTCTTATGACTTTAGGTATTTCATTATCATCCTCCTCAGGATTTTCAAAGTGTTCAATTGGAATGGTAAGTTGAGAAATTGTAGCAAATTCTTAACTAGATGAACTAGGCATCTCCTAGTTCGATGAGCTAGGCATATCCTTCAGAGGAAAGATATCCTCAAACAAAGTCACATCAGTCGACTCTATGATTGTACCAACATGCATGTCAGGTACCTCAGATTTTGCTATCAAGAATCTATAACCAATGATATGAAAAACATAGCCTAGAAGGATGCAATCAACAATTTTTGGTACAAGATTGCGCTCCTTGGGGATTGGCACATGAGCCTTTGCCAAACATCCCCAAGTCCTTAATTAAGAGAGTTTTAACCTTTTCTTCTCCCATTCTTTGAATTGATTAATTTGTTTGTCCTTTGTGGGAACTTGGTTTAGGACATGACATGCGGTCAATAGTGCCCCTCGTACTATTCCTTAGAGAGACGCGATGTATCTTACATGGAGTTAAACAAATTTGTTAGAGTACGGTTCTTTCTTTCGGCCACCCCATTTGATTGGGGTAGGTAGGTAGGTGTCCTCACATGGATTATACCATGTTATGCACAAAAAGAATCAAATTGGTTGGAAAAATCACTACAAGAAAAGTTTCCTTCTGCAACGACTTGGCCCGACGGTCGTCGTAGAAGGCGCGTCTTCCACGATGAAATTCTCGGCTCGGCCATAGCCGATGGAAAACTTTTTTTCCGGTTTCGCGGCCCTCTACTATGACGGATCTGCTAAAAACATGGAGGAAGCTCGGCTGGCGCGTGGTAGAAGCAAGATTTTCGTTTCCTCGCGCGATGTTGACTCGCCGAAGTCTTTTGAGGCGTGTGGGTCCCAGATGTCAGTGTCTCTAGCGGACCATACTTTTCGGTCGCGCCTCCCTGATTTGAACTCGATAATGTTGCTCGAGGCGTCTGCCGTTTAGTCAGGCTGCTAGGTCTCACATGTCAGCCTCTCATTAGAAGGATCGTGTGTATGATGGAATTTTGTTCCTTCACTCACGCTACCCTGTTCCGAAGTTGATAGTGTTGCTCGATGCATCTACCGTCTAATCAACCTCCTGGGGCCCACATGTCATCCTCTCATTAGAAGAAACGTGTGTATGATGGAATTTTTTCCTTCGCTGGCGCTACCCCATTCCGAGTTGATAGCGCTGCTCGACGCATCTACCGTTTAACCAACCTCCTGAGCCCCACATGTCATCCTCTCATTAGAAGAAACGTGTGTATGATGGATTTTTTCCTTCGCTCACGCTACCCTATTCCAAACATGATAGTGTTGTTCGATGCATCTATCATTTAATCACGATGCTGGGCCCCACATGTCATCCTATCATTAGAAGAAACGTGTGTATGATGGATTTTTTACCCTCTGTAGCACCTTCGTATTCCGAACTTGATAGCTTTGCTCCATTTATTCAGGCTGGTGGGTCCCTTATGTCAGCCTCACATTAGAAGAATCGTGGGTATGATGGAATTTTTTCTTCTCTAGCGCTACCCTGTTCCGAACTAGATAGCATTGCTCGATGAATCTGTCGTTTGCTCACGCTGCTGGGTCCCCCATTTCAGCCTCTCATTAAAAGAAACGTGTACATGCTGAACTTTTTTCTTGCTTGCGTCTCCCTGTTTCGAACTGGCTACGTTGCTCGATGCAGCATCTGTATAAGGTCGCGCTGCTGGGTCCCACATATCAGCCTCTTTGTAAATGAAACGTGCGTATGATGGACTTTTTTGGCCATGTCCGTTGTTTTGACCTTGGCAACTTGCTGGGCCCCAGATGTCAACCACCTCTGTGCAGGAAACGTGTCTATGTCGGGTCCTAGCCGACAGCCTCTATTTGAAAGAAATGTGTGTATGTTGGACTGTTTTTCAGGTCCCAGATGTCAGCCTCAGAGTACAAAAAATGCTCAGAAAGACCGAATTAAAAAGATTCTAGGCTAACTCGGGGTGGATGCCCTATTCGTCATGGCTTATATTCCATGGGCTCACTCCTAAATTGAATGGGATATGGTCGGTGGCCACAAGACCACGCAAAGGCCTAGTTAGAAGGTATTGGGCTATGCTTGGGACAAATAGGCTAATTTCATAGGCTATGCTTGGGCCTGCTGAGTCCGACATGTCAGCTTCTCTGTTAGTGCAACGTGTGTATGATGGACTTTTTTTTGGCCGCGTCCGCTATTTTCACCATGGCAGCCGTATATGGTCTTACTGCTGAGGCCCTTATGTCAGCCTCTCTGGCATGTTCTGGCTTGTGGGTCCCCGATGCAGCCTTGTATGTTCCGTCTGGTGGGTCCCCGATAGGAGCCTCTTTGTATAAGTATTTAAACTTTTTTTTCGAATCCACCCTCAAAACAAACTCCAGTGATGCTGCATGCTGGTGGGTCCGTGATGTCAGCCTCTCCGTAATGCGATATTGCTAGAAGAAAAAAATATAAACCCAAGATTCGAACAAAAACCTCAAATCAAATAAACGTAAACTGAGTGCTTTTCCACTACAACAAAGATATTTATAGAAAAAATATCATCAAACTTTTATTAGTACTACAACTTCTATATTATTCTTCTTAAAATATTTTGTGTGTCTATGTTTATCTCTTTTAAAATATAATAGGACAGCGCTCCTGGCATATCAATTTAGAAAATGCCACATAATGGGGTATTTTCTTAAAAACATGGGTAGGCAGAGTTTTTTTATTATGAGAGGTGGAGGGCAATGCCCAAAAGGCCGAATTAAAAAGAGTTTGGCTATTGCTCTACGTGGATTATATTCCATAGGCTATGCTCCATGGGCTTCATTCTCAAATTTCACTAGGCTATGCTCAACAGTCCGCGGACCTGTAAAAGGCTGAACTAATATGTTCTTGGCTATGCTCCATGGGCTCCTTTCTAAAATTTCCGCTAGCCTGTGGTCAACAGTACCTGACCCCAAAAAGACTGAATTAAAATGTTCTGGGCTAAAGAGGGGCCGAATGAGCTACTCCACTCCCTTCGATCCAAATTAATGTTCTTGGATTTGGCTAGATTTGAATGTATCTAGCACTAAAACATGACTAGATATGTCAGAATCTAGACAAATGTGAGAACATTAATTGGATCGGAGGGAGTACTAGATTTCTTCTCCTGGTTAAAAAAATTGCATTGTGATGTGCTCTGCCGGATTCGAAACAAAGACCTCAGCGAGGGCGGGGGAAAGCGATAATTCTTTTTGGCAAATATTCATGTCAAAATTCAGCAGTACAGAATAAGGTAGAAAAATTATCAACAGATTCGAAGTTAGTATTCGGGAGCACTTGACCAATTCAGCAGCATTTCAAAAGTGACCAATACAGCAATACAGACAATGAAATACAATACCAGTACATCAGTATTAGTTGCACAAATGCTTTAGTAATAGCAATGACAGAATATTTGAGAGATTTAGTAGCTTTCCTGCTTAAAATTCAATAGCAGTACAGAGAGACTTAGTTCTTGTTCCAACTAAAAAAACCTTGGCCCACGATCAGTTTGAAATGTTCTCTGAATAGACTCAATCATTGGAGCAAGCAAAACTGACGATCAAGTCTGCTTCTATGTGAGTACCTCCTCCTTACGTCAATGCCTCAGTGACCGCCCATAGCAACCCAAAATGCCCAAGACTCATCCAGATAATTGTAACAATGCTAAGTTTCAAAAGAAAAACAAGACAATCTGATGCACTTCATCTAACCAAGTACCAGTACATCACAGTTCGTTCTACAAAATATTGTACTAATGGTAACGACAGAACATTTGACAGATTTAGTAGCACTTGGAAGATTCAGCAGTATATAATAGACCGTAAAAATATCAGATAGATTCCTGGT
The DNA here is from genome assembly GCA_910589775.1 of Avena eriantha. Classification (NCBI taxonomy): domain Eukaryota; kingdom Viridiplantae; phylum Streptophyta; class Magnoliopsida; order Poales; family Poaceae; genus Avena; species Avena eriantha. The sequence continues at coordinate 38,627,121 of OU342745.1, read as the reverse complement.
TCATATTCAGCAGCACTTGATAGAGTCAGCACATCATTTCAAAGTGACCGGTTGTGGTAGTACACAGAATTGACAAATTCAACAATGCGGACATTGAAATTCAATAGATGTAGCAAGGATTGATTCAAAAGGAAAGCGAGACCATATTCTGCACTCAACCGGTCGATCTGGACAAGTACCAAACAAAACTTTTGATAGTTTCAGTAGCATTTGAAAGATGCAGCAGTACATAATAAGAAACAAAAATATCGACAGATTCACAGTTCACATTCAGCGTCACTTCGACATATTTAGCAGTATTTCAAAGTGACAGATTCAGTTTTCCCTTTTCTCCGAACACTCGTCATTGGAAGAAATAAAACTGACGATCAAGTCTGCTTTTGTGTGCATGCCTCCTTCTTGCATTAATGCTTATGTGTGATCTCCATAGGCAACTCAAAATGCCCAAAGCCTTGTCTAGATTATGAGTTTATGACAAGGCCAAGTTACAAAAGAAAAGCAAGACCATCTACTGCACTTGATCTAAACCGAGCTATCCTATTACATAGTATTACGATTACTTACGGTAGTTTGGTTCCAATCGCGGGCATTGGTGATGCTCGGGATGAACCATAATGGAGTCTTCGAAGATTTCCATGCAACGTTGGTTGAGAAACCAACAACTGCTTCTTCGGTATTTAGACTGAAGCAACATATTTCAGGAAACGACATATATCCAAGTCCTATTGCATGGTGGGAGGTGTAGACACAATTGCTTATCGTCAGATATCCTGGGGCAACATCTGCACCACCTACCGCAATATTAATCGAATAGTTTAATCCAAGGAAAAGGGAATATGCTCCTAGGTTAGCAATCTCTATCCATGGCTTAGGTGGATACAAGTAAGAAGTGTCCTTTGATTACACCTTGCAGCCAAACTCAGTAGTATAGGTGCCACAAGTGCGACCGCAACGATCAACACTATGATCAGCAACAGGATTGCCATGACCATAATAAGTACCGCCATAAAACTCCTCATAAGTAACACCCACAGTATGGATAATAAGAAGGCGAGATTCATCTGTAGATATTGCTAAGAACCATAAACCAGGTTCGTGCTCGTCATCATCTATGGCATCAAGGTTGCCCTCCACGAGATGCGCGACAGGTGGTGACGGGAGCAGAATAGGACCTACAAAAAGAAATGACGGCCAAATCAGCCAACACTAGTTTACATCCATTAAAATTGAAGCTAGTGTTTAGAACAGGAATGGATCAAACTTACCAAAATACAAATGATTCCAGGCATAAACACTGCCACTCTCAGTGGCTGCAAACACTAGACCCTTGTGGATAAGTGCATCGTTGTATCTGAAATAGCACTGGAATTGGTTCTCAAGAACTGTCCATGCATACTCATCGCCATCAAGGGTAGCAATTGAGTAGTCGAAGATAGCGACAAGAGAGAAATCAAAATAATCAGCCGTAGTTGTGGGAGCTCGGCAAATAGCAATCTTCTGGAGGAGAATAGGGCGATCATTATGCATGAATGTAAACGGATCGTTGGTGGGTACAAACTCATTGACTTTTGGGAGAGGAACGCGTTGATGAGTGTACACATTGACAAGCTCCCACTTGCACTCGGACCCAATAGTGGCGATCCAATCTCCATTGGCACCTACCCACTACTTACTCATACAATTCGAGAACACAACGTCAGAGGAGAACCTGTCCAGCAGCATTGGCTTGCATGTCATGCCCTTGCCCTCGAAGTACTTGTTGCATTCCCATGGTTTCTTAGTTGGGTGAGAATGAAGAACATAGGGGAGGCCAAACGGCTGAGAAGCATGTAAAGTTGCACTATATTTTGCTGAGTCAAGAAGATGTTTGGATGAACCGGTGAGGCTCACGGCGGTGATGACGTCACATCTGGTTATGAGTTCTTCAAGCGGGCCTTCGGTAAAAACATGCTAGAACAACTCAGAATCATTACTGTCCTTGCTCGGTCCTGCCATTGCAAGGGAACTCATGGAAGTTGGGATAGTGGCTTGATTTGGTTTTCTGGAAAAGAGGGAAGATCGATGGCGGCAGGTGGGACAGGGAGAAGTGTTGGAAATATGCCCTAGAGACAAATAGTTATAAGGACTATTATCATATTTCATATAGTTTATGATTAAGTTTTATATCATGCTATAACTGTATTGAGTGGAAACATCAATACACGTGTGATATACAAACAACCAGGGGTTCCCAGTGAAACTCTAGTCACTGGTTCATTGGTCAACAGATGATCATGTTTCCTGATCCTGTGGCATTTATGCCAGTTGGAAATGGAGTCAACTCATTCTGAGAATGAGATGATGAACCAATACCCAACCTAAACATCGTGACCCGATCATGTCACGAAGTTCAAGTTACGATGATTAGAAATGGATCCTCGTAGACTATTCCTTAGACCGTGAGGCCATATCAATCACTGTCTCCCGAGAGTGCTTAGATAGCATCAAGCGCCACTTGGTAATATAGTGGTTATAAAGGTGTGTTCAGGTACTCGGAGGAAACCGTAGAGGCAATATATGTCAAGATGGGATTTGTCCGTCCATGTGACGGGAAGATACTCAAAGGGCCCACTCGGAGAAGTTATATCCAATAGCTGCACAACGTGTGATTTGATCACAGTGATATCACTTGTCGGAACGAGTCAAGTAGCATTGTTCGGTAACGAGATTGAACCTGACATGGTGATTTCATTGATCAAATATCGGGCAATGCAAGTATCAAGAGACAAAGGGAATAAGACATGACTCTCCCGGTTCAAACGACGAAAGATCTTCATGGAACGCACATGGGTCACATGGCCATCTAGGTCCCTCTGTCGATCATTGGTGCGGGAGTGTCCCGACCATGTCTGGAGTGTTCCCAAACCGTGGGGTATCACGCTTAAGGGCTTGATGATGCATTGAGAGTGTTTATAGGATCGGTAGAATCGTCGAAGAATAGTAGAGAGAAAACCGGAAGGGTTTCGGTAAGTCCGGAGGATGTCCGGAGTGGAGGTGGAAGCTGTTCCATAGCCATGGAGGTTGAATAATATGTGAATGAATGTTAAATATTGATTTAATCATTTATTCATAATTATTTAACAAAGAGAAAATCAATTTAAATGGTCAAAGGCTTAATGGGCCAATTCCCGGAGGGGAGAGGGCCCATTAGGGAAAGGAGAGAGGGAGAAGGGGCAAGGGGCATGGGGATGGCCGGCTGGGCCTAGCCCCCGCCCCCCCGCGGGGGCCTACTAGGGTGGCCGGCGGCTGCCCCTCCCCCTCCTCTCCTTTAGTCCCACCCCAGGACTTTGAGGGAGGTAGTACCTCCCCTCCCCTGTATATAGTGGGGTATTTGGCCAGATTAAATACACCAATAATCAATAAAGGTCTTCTCACTTTTGGGAGGACCTCTAATTGATATTTTCTCTCTCTCCATCTATCTCTCGTGACCGTGGTCCCAAGTCTGGACTGCGCAAACGAGAGACATCTTCACCACGGAGCACCATTGCGCTGCGGGATTCGGATCTAGGAGCTCTACTTCCGCATCTGCTGCTAGATCGGGGAAGCGGGAGTCATCATCAGGCACCGGACATGTGTAACTCCCCGCGAGGTGTCACACTTGAGGCACTCAGGTCATTGGAGCCAAGGGAGCATGAGGACTTCATCACGACCTTGAGGTCGGCTTCGGCTCGTCTACATCAACCATGCTCTCCTGAGCATTGACAACGCTTTTCGGTCTTCCAGGGTAAGTTCGCGAAAATCCCCTCCCGTTACTATATTACTAATAGATAGGTCCTGGCAGCATCAGGGGTTTAGGGGCATAGGGTAAAATTTATTGTTTTCATACGTGGAACCCCTAGAGTGGTATCAGAGCTAGATCTATGTGTAGTAATGCTAGTACGGGTAGAACACATGAGATGTAGCATGTGGGCGTTGATCTTTTAGTTGTTACCCTCCCACGTGTACTTGTGTATACCGCAGTAATGCTTGATGAAGCGGCCCCCAGCCGACTTTACGCGTTCATTCGCGAGACTGGTCCATGCTTGACATACGGCTTGTACTGTATAAAGTGGCTTAGGGGGGTGTCTGTCTCTCTCGCATTAGTTGGTATGCCATTTGCAACGGAGGGCCCCGAAAGGGGTGTAGTAGAGACAACTACTTGATCAGCGTTGTGCTGAAGGTTCGTAGGTAAGAACGGTTCTTGTGCGAAAGCCCATTCAGCCACGTAAAACATGCAAAGATAAATTAGAGGCGTCTAACTTTGTTTTGCAGGGGGGCATTGCTTTGTGATATGGTTGTGGCAAAGCTAAAGTGATTACCTTATGTTATGTAGTACTAGATAGTAACGAAGGTGACGGACTACCACGCCGGAATGACACCGGTACCCTGGTGTCTACGATGCCAGAACCCTGGCGCCGAAACCTGGTGATGACGGATGGAGATCACGACGTGAAGGACCATATCACATCGCATTTACATTCAATGTTATTGTTCGTATATCTTGTTGTGTGCTAGTATTAGATACTCGACGGTAGCGTAATAAGATGATCCATGTTAAAATTACCAACGATTGTGTTCCCCCTTAGTGTGCACCACAAAGAAAGTTCTTCGGTATGAGGCGATCCATGGTACAGGCATGGGTGTCAGACATATCTATGTTCGCATACAGTGGGTGTAAGCCATGTTGCACAGCGAATACACTAAGGTTGAGTTGGCGAGCCTAGCACGCCATAGAAGCGTGGCCTCGGAACACGGATGGTCGAAAGATCGAGCACTAGTCACATGAATGATGTGACCGACGTTTAGCGTCCACCCTTAAACCCACATTGATGGCCGTGATGATCGGGGGAGATGTGGCTGATAGGGGTCGTGTTATCACTAGGAACCCTTTTGGGGATAGGTGTTTCTGAGTGGAGTTATTATTAACTCATTTAATTATAAACTTAGTCTAAATTCCTTTTACAATTATAAATGTAGAAAATGGTTCTCCCCGAGATTACCTTTCCTGTTGATGATTGATTGGTTAGAAGGAGAGAAGCTCAGATTAGATGGATCAAACTTCTCCATATGGGTTGCGCATCTCCACGTTCTCCTTAGCGAGAATGATGTGGTCGACTACATACTTGACATGATGGATTTGGATCAGCCCATTGACCTAGAGACCCCAAAGCAGCGGGAAGACCGCTATCTCCATCGGGAGATGGCCTCCTTCATTTCAGTTACTATGCATTTCAGAATGGTGGATGAGATGTGGCCTTTCGTGGGTGATGTCAACCCTCGTTCGGTAATGCTACATCTTAGGACACATTTAGTGGACCAAGAACGCATATGGGACCATGAGCTAATGGGAGACTTCCTCTCCATTAAGATGGAGGATAACTCATCACTTGACGACCTCTTGGAGCGCATGCATGATGATTACATGAGGCCTGCATACTTCCTAGATAGCTGGATGACTGGCTCTTTTACAAATGGCGTTGTGCTGCGGTCGTTGCCACCAAGCTACCAAGCACAAGTCGGGACTTGCATTATAAGAGCCGACGCGGAATCAATGGAGTTCCACCGGTTTGTGACACATCTCAGGAATGTGTTGGTTGAATCAGATGTCGCTCAGGTCATCGATGACAAAGTTATATATTTGATATACAATTTTATAAATGTTATAATCTTGCAAACACAATTGCAGTTTTAAGTATATTTGATACTTGTTCTGTTTTGCTGAAAACATGTCCTTCTGCATGAGAGGTGCTTGCTGGAGAGGAGATGACGTTGCGTGCTGATGGCGAGCATGATGATGATGACCAACTATGCTCTCCCTCGACATTTATCACTTAGTTTATGGTTTTGGATAGTTATTGTAATCAAAATATTATGAACTTCTTTAGTGTGTCTCACACTTTGTGAGACAGTTATTCACATCAGTTTGTAACAAATAGTTGTTCCACTTTTATGAATGATTTCTATTTGTGTTCATATCTTGTTTGATTATATGTGAATTATCCTTGTTGTTTGAAACTAATTGATAATGTATGAACATTTGTAAAACATTGAAATGCCTTAAAAATACCCAACTTAATGATATTTTCATTAATGAATGAAACCATTCTATAAATTCAAAAGTTATGTTGACAATATGTGAAAGTCATTTGATTTCTTACCACATATAAATCATGCCCAAGTTCGGCAAGAATAACTTGAACACCATGTATTACTTGAATACAAAGTGTTTTAATGAATTGTTAAAAGTAAATACATATTCGATGTATTGTGTTTTAACAAAATGGTAATTATCATCATATGATTGTTTAAATGTGTAAAGAACTTTACCGAAGGAAACATGAATATGAAACTATTTGATTTGATCAAAGTGTTTCATCAATAAAGGGTATAAAGATAAAAGAGAATCTAATTACTATGATTTGATCAATAGTAATGAAATCCGACTTTATAAGAATGGCATAGAAGAAATTGTGAAATGCAAAGCATCACAATGTGATATTAGATATCAAATTGGGTGAATAGATGGCACCAAATAAATCGTTGTAGTGTAGATGTATAGAAAATTAGTTAGAAATAGTTACCACTCAATTAGAATATATGGTGAACCATTTGAATTCGTGAAAGAGGCTCCATATCTAGTATGGATCGTCGTGAAAGTTTTGGGGTTATTCGATATAACCAAAACAATAGCGAATAAGTCCTTGTAGAGTATTCATTGGGAACTTTGAATACGAAATCCATAGCTAAACCAAAAGAGAAGCAAAACTTGTATTGCTTGGATTTTGGTACATTCTTGAGAAAGCTCACTTTTAGTGATATTTCTCGATTATGTAGCAAATGGAAGATAGTGAAAAACACGATGAGGATTCAAAACCCTGCATCAGAGTGTTGAGAAGCGCAACGGAAAACGTTCCTGAACGATTCTCTTCACAAAGGAAAGAATCAATAATATTGATCATTGTGTTTTCCCCACTGGTGTTTTCACTACATGAAGTAGGATTCAAAATGCATACCTTGTATGGAGACATTTATGGATCATTTGTCATCATTATTGGAATATGACATACCTTCGAACTACTAAGGAAATAATGGTAAACTAGAATTATGAGAAATCCTAGAAGCAAAATTCACTTGAGATTAGAAAGCAATTCGTTGCTGAATCTCACAAGTAAAAGGGGTTACTTGAATTTTCCCAAATGACTGCAAAGACATAGTGGAAAATGGGGTGAATGGCAAAGGCACAATTTGTCAAGTATTGGACGAATTCAAATAAATTTGATTCATGTGTGCTTAATATCTAGTGGATTTAAAACTAGTAAAAGTACTAGTGTCTCATAGTAAATCTCTCACTTTGATATTTGATCAAAGGATTTTAAATTGTTCAAAATAGTGAATAGATATGCAATTTGCATGAAATTGAGTGGGAGCTACGAAAGTTTTCCTAAAACAATATGTGAATGACATATTTTTTAGTGGGAGCTTATAGGAATAATTCTTAATTGTGTTAAGAATAAAAGCGCAAATACTTATAAATAATGATTTATGAGGTGTAGAAGTTGATAATAGGTGTATTATGATATTATGTAATATTCCTTAAGGGATTCTGAAAAGGGTTTCAGAATAGAAGTTAATTAAGGAACTAGTCCTTAATAACTCAAATTAGGAATAGTATTAAGTTTAACATCAATGGTTGAAAGAAAGAAAAGGATGATCATCATCCACTATGTTGAGACATAGGTTCTATCTTAGAAAATCATGATGATAACTTAACATAATATGTAATACAATAAGGAATGTTTGAAAGTGATTAAGTTCGAATCACAAAACATTGAGCTAAGTTTGTCCGTGGTGTCTAATAGAGAACTGTAGACATGTTTTCCAAATCCATGGAGGATGACATATCTTAAAACATAAAGGGTTATGTTATAAGGGAATATGTTGGAAACTCCCGTAATACCGATTAAAGTCAAGTAGGAAGCGAGGTGAACAAAAACATCGAAAGCTGCACACAGTGCACTAGTGTTTCGATGGATACATTTATAATAATAGATAAGGGTACCATTGATACATTGCAAATGTATCTATAATTTTTGATGTTCCATGCTTGGTTTTATCTAATTTCTTATGTTTTGTCCACACTTTGGAGTACTTTTCATATGATTTCTTGGACTAACCTATTAACAAGAGCCATAGTGCCAACTGCCTGTTTTCTACTGTTTTTGGTTCCAGGAAAGTCAGAAAATGAATATGCTCGGAATTGAATGGGACAAAAGCCAAAGTCATTATTTTACCGAGGGACACCTAGAGCCAGAATACGAGACGGAGAGGGGCTGGGGCCCGGCCACACCACCTGGCCGCGCGGCCAGGCCTGGCCCGCGCCAGGGGGTGGTCTAGCCGCCCCAGGCACCCCCTCGGCCTCTCCTTTCGCCTATATATTGCCTCTGATACGAAAACCCTAAGTACTCGATCAAAATTCCACAAAAGAGTCTATAGCCGCCGTCATCTCCATCCCTAGATCGGTTGGGATCTGAAGCTCTTCCCGGCACCCTGTCGGAGAGAGGAATTCACCTTGGAGGCCTTCTTCATCATCATGCAAGCCTCCAGTGTGATGCGTGAGTAGTTCATCTCTGGACTACGGGTCCATGTAGTAGCTAGATGGCTGGTTCTCCTCCTTTGTGCTATCATGTTTAGATCTTGTGAGCTCCGTTCATGATCAAGATCATCTATTTGTAATTCTGCATGTTGTGTTTGCGGGGATCCGATGGATATTGAGATGCTATTTCAGATTGATTATTGATTCTATCATGTCTTTGTTATTTGTGATCTTGCATGCTTTCCGTTGTTAGTAGCTATCTTGGCCAAGTAGGTGCTAGCAACTCCAAGAGTTAGTATTTATGCTCGATAGTGGGTTCATGCCTCTGGTAATCTAGGGAAGTGACAGAAATCTCTAAGGTACTAGATGTGCGGTTGCTACTAGGGAGAAAACAACAATCCTTTGTTAATGGAAAAATCGTATTGTTTACTTTACACGCAATTCGTAATGCAGTTATCTGTTGCTTGCAACTTAATACTGAAGGGGGTTCAGATGACAACCTGAAGTTGGATTATTAGTCATAGATGCAGTTGGATGGCGGTCTATGTATAATGTTGTAATGCCCAATCGAATCTCAAAGGAGTTAAGATGAGTAGTATATGCTTGTATGCTTTCTCGATGTTTGTCAATTGCCCCGCTGTAATTTGTTCACCCAGCATGTTATCTATCTTAAGGAGAGCCACCTCTAGTGAACTATGGACCCCAGTCCTTTCTTTTACTATCAATCTACAAACTGTTTACTGCTTTGTGTTTACTTTTTGCAAACTATTACTTCCTTCCATTTGATACGTTTAATCCTTTGTTTTCAGCAAAACCGGTGAGATTGACAACCTCATCGCAAGTTGGGGGCAAAGTTCTATGGTTGTGTTGTGCAGGTCTCCACGTTGCTACTAGCACCGGTAGTGCACCCTGCCAAGGCTTAGCTAGCAACACCTTTGGGGTGTTTCCTTACTCCTACTGGTTCGATTAAACCTTGGTTTCGTACTGAAGGAAAACTTGCTATTGTGCTCATCATACCTTCCTCTTGGGGTTCCCCAACGAGCTCGATATAATTTGGGACATCAACCATCTAAAGTGTTGTATAATGTTATGGTGGGGCTAGTTCGCTTCTAACGTAGAATGATGTGTCCCAGGGCACAGTGCCCATGAGAAAGCCCTCGAGGTTGATCTAAAGTCACTGTAGGCTCCTAGAATCAGGCCTCGCTCTGCTGCCATAGCGATGATGCATACAGACAGATGTTATCATGTGATGATAAAGTATTAATGTCAATCAAGGTGACATTAGTAAGTTGCAAAGGATTTGGGACTGTAAAGTACAGACCCAAGACTCAACCTCTTCCATGAGCAAGCATGTTCAGGGTTCCCTTATGGTGCCAACGATTAAGAACAAATGCAACTAGTGTATTTGTACTCTAGTGCAAGTGAGACACTGTTGGAAATATGCCCTAGAGACAAATAGTTATAAGGACTATTATCATATTTCATATAGTTTATGATTAAGTTTTATATCATGCTATAACTGTATTGAGTGGAAACATCAATATACAAACAACCAGGGGTTCCTAGTGAAACTCTAGTCACTGGTTCATTGGTCAACAGATGATCATGGTTCCTGATCATGTGGCATTTATGCTAGTTGGAAATGGAGTCAACTCATTCTGAGAATGAGATCATGAACCAATACCCAACCTAAACATTGTGACCTGATCATGTCACGAAGTTCAAGTTACGATGATTAGAAATGGATCCTCATAGACTATTCCTTAGGCCGTGAGGCTATATCAATCACTGTCTAACGAGAGTGCTTAGATAGCATCAAGCTCCACTTGGTAATACAATGGTTATAAAGGCGTGTTCAGGTACTCAGAGGAAACCGTAGAGGCAATATATATCAAGAGCGGGATTTGTCCGTCCATGTGACGGGAAGATACTCAAAGGGCCCACTTAGAGAAGTTATATCCAATAGCTGCACAACGTGTGATTTGATCACAGGGATATCACTTGTCGAAACAAGTCAAGTAGCATTCTTCGGTAATGAGATTGAACACGACATGGTGATGTCATTGATCAGATCTCGGGAAATGCAAGTATCGAGAGACAAAGGGAATAAGACACGACTGTCCCGGTTCAAACGACGAAAGATCTTCGTGGAATGCATAGGGGTCACATGGCCATCTAGGTCCCTCTGTTGATCATTGGTGCAGGAGTGTCCCGACCATGTGTGGAGTGTTCCCGAATCACGGGGTATCACGCTTAAGGGCATGATGAAGCATAGAGAGTGTTTATAGGATCGGTAGAATCGCCGAAGAATAGTAGAGAGAAAACCGGAAGGGTTTTGGTAAGTCCGGAGGATGTCTAGGGTGGAGGTGGAAGGTGTTCCATAGCCACAGAGGTTGAATAATATGCGAATGAATGTTAAATATTGATTTAATCATTTATTCATAATTATTTAATAAAGAGAAAATCAATTTAAATGGTCAAAGGCTTAATGGGCCAATTCCCGGAGGGGAGAGGGCCCATTAGGGAGAGGAGAGAGGGAGAAGGGGCAAGGGGGTGGCCGGCTGGGCCTAGCCCCCCTCCCGCGCGGGGCCCACTAGGGTGGCCGGCGGCTGCCCCTCCCCCTCCTCTCCTTTAGTTCCACCCTGGGACTGGGACTTTGAGGGAGGTAATACCTCCCCTCCCCCTATATATAGTGGGGGTATTTGGCCAGATTAAATACACCAATAATCAATAAAGGTCTTCTCACTTTTGGGAGGACCTCTAATTGATATTTTTTCTCTTTCTCTCCCTCTCTCTCTCTCTCTCTCTCTCTCTCTCTCGTGATCGTGGTCCCAAGTCTAGACTGCGCGAACGAGAGACATCTTCACCGCGGAGCGTCGTCGCGCTGCGGGATTCGGATCCAGGAGCTCTACTTCCACAACTGCTGCTGGATCGGGGAAGCGGGAGTCATCGTCAGGCACCAGACGTGTGTAACTCCCCGCGGGATGTTGCACTTGAGGCACTCAAGTCATTGGAACCAAGGGAGCGCGAGGACTTCATCACGATCTTGAGGTCGGCTTCGGCTCGTCTACATCAACCACGCTCTGTTGAGCGTTGACAATGCTTTTCGGTCTTCAAGGGTAAGTTCACGAAAAGCCCCTCCCGTTAGTGTATTACTAATAGATAGGTCCTGGCAGCATTAGGGGTTCAGGGGCGTAGGGTAAAATTTGTTGTTTTCACACGCGGAACCCCTACAAGAAGAACAAACACTCTCATACTGTGCGGTGAACAGGATCGGAAAGCGGCATTGTGGAGGAGAAGAACGGCAGCGCTTGGCGTAGAAGTGGGGATAGAGTGTATAGGCGAGGTTGAATAAAATGAAAACGTACGCATGTTCCTCTGCTCCAGTTCCCTTCATAATAGTACTACTCTGCTCCCAGTTCCCTCCACAATAAATCTTTCTTATAAATCGAAGAGGAAGTATTATGGAGAGTAGGGCCCGATCATGTGCTCTCTCGAGGAGCCGAACCCGACTATTTTCTTTGCTAAATTTTATGGTCCTTTATGCTAAATGCATGGACCTCATTGTAATTGTACCTTTTTAGGTCCTTGGTGTAAATGTACCCCCACCATCTGTGTAAAATTCTAACCAAAAAGTGTAAGTGGTGAAATTTGAACAAATTTAAGCTTAGTTGTCAACGAGTATGAAAATTCTTGGATTTCAAGCCGACGACCAAGGTCAAGGCCATATCAACATCATACTTTATGGTGATGATGCCATGTCCAAGAATTAGCATGTCGATAGATTTGGACATATTTTGAAAACAATCAAAGATGAAGTACTACGAAGAGTATGGCTCGATCAGCTGCTCTCTCGAGAAGGAGCCATACACGACTGCTTTTCTTGCTTATTTTTTTGGGGTTGCTAAATGTATGAACATCGATGTAATTTTCCCTTTTTGGGTACTTGATGTAAAATGTACTTCCACACACTGTGTAAAATTCTAACCTAAAAGTGTAAGTGGTGAAAGTTAGACAATTTTAAGCTTACTTGTTAATGAGTTTGAACATTCTTGGATTTCAGCCGAATGACCAAGGTCAAGGCCATATAAACATCATACTTTATGTTGATGGTCCCATATCAGAGAATCTGCATGGCAACAGATTTGGCCATATTTTGAAAATAATCAAAGAGGAAGTAGTACGAAGAGTTTGGCTCAGATCATCTGGTCTCTCGATAAGGAGACGAAACAGAAAGTTTTCCTTTGTAGGGTCCTCTGTGCTAACTCTATGGACCTCCATGTAATTTTCCCTTTCTTAGGTCCTTGATGTAAAATGTACTCCCACCGACCGTGTAAAATTCTAAACTAAAAGTAAGTGGTGAAATTTAAACGAATTTAAGCTTAGTTGTCAACGAGTATGAACCATATTCTTGGATTTTCAAGACAAACGGCCAAGGTCAAGCCATATCTACATCATAATTTATTCATATGCTCCCATATCCAAGAATTTGCATGCCGACAAATTTGGCCATATTTTGAAAACAATCAAAGAAGTAGTGTAAAGAGTGTGGCTCGATCAGCTGCTCTCTAGAGAAGGAGTCAAACCCGACTGTTTTCCTTGCTTAATTTAAGGGTCCTTTGTGCTAAATTTATGGACCTCGATGTAATTTTCACTTTTTTTAGGTCCTTGATGTCAAATGTACTTCCACACCCGTGTAAAATTCTAACCTAAAAGTGTAAGTGGTGAAATTTCGACGATTTTAAGCTTACTTATCAATGAGTATAACCATTATTGGATTTCAAGTCGAACGACCAAGGTTAAAGCCATATCAACATCATACTTTATGTTGATGACCCCATATGAGAGAATTTGCATGGCGACAAATTGCCCTATTTTGAAAACAATCAAAGATGAAGTAGTGTGTAGAGTTTGGCTCAGATCAGCTGATCTCTCGAGAAGGAGTCGAACCAGAATTGTTTTCCTTTTAGGGAGCTTTATGATAAATGTATCGACCTCAATGTAATTATTGCTTTTTTGGGTCCCTAGTGTAAAAGGTACTCCGATCAACCATGTAAAAATCTAACCTAAAAGTAAGTGGTGAAATTTAAATGGATTTAAGCTTAGTTGTCAACGAGTATGAACCATTCTGGGATTTCAAGATGAACGACCAAGGTCATGATCCCATATTCAAAAATTTGCACCTCGACAAATTTTGCCATATTTTGAAAACAATCGAAGATGAAGTAGTATGAAGAGTATGGCTCGATCAACTACTCTCTCGAGCAGGAACTGAACCCGACTATTTTCCTTGCTTAATTTGAGGGTCCTTTGTGCTAAATGTATGGACCTTCATGTAATTTTCCCTTTTTAGGTCCTTGATGTAAAATGTACTTCCATGCGCGTGTCAAAATTCTAATCTAAAAGTGTAAGTGGTGAAATTTCGACGATTGTTTAGCTTACTGGTCAACGAGTATGGCCATTATTGGATTTCAAGCCGAACGACCAAGGTCAAGGCCATACATATCAACCATCATACTTTATGTTGATGATCCCATATGAGAGAATTTGCATGGCGACAAATTTGGCCATATTTTGAAAACAATCGAAGAGGAAGTAGTATATAGAGTTTGGCTCAGATCAGCTGATCTCTCGAGAAGGAGCCTAACCAGAAAAGTTTCCCTTTAGGGAGCTTTATGATAAATGTATGGACCTCGATGTAATTTTTGCTTTTTTCAGGTACCTAGTGTAAAATGTACTCCAACCAACCATGTAAAAATCTAACCTAAAAGTAAGTGGTGAAATTCAAACGAAATTCAGCTTATAGTTGTCAACGAGTATGAACATTCTTTGATTTCAAGCCGAATGACCACAAGGTCGAGGCTATATCTCTACATCATAATTTATTCTGATGATCGAGTATCCAAGAAATTGCATGGAGATAGATTTGGCCATATTGTGAAAAAAATCGAAGATAAAGTAGTATGAAGAGTATGGCTCAATCAACTGCTCTCTCGAGAAGGAGCTGAACCCGATTGTTTTCTTTGCTCAATTTTAGGGTCATTTGTGCTAAATGTATGGACCTCGATGTAATTTCCCTCTTTTTTAGGTCCTTGATGTAGAATGTACTCCCACCAACCGTGTAAAATGCTAACCTAAAAGTAAGTGATGAAATTTCAACGAATTTAAGCATAGTTGTCAACAAGTATGAAAAAATCTTGGATTTTCAAGACGAACGACCATGAGGTCAAGGCCATATCTCTACATCATACTTTATATTGATGATCCCATATTCAAGAATTTGCACGGCGACAGATTTGGCCATATTTTGAAAACAATCGAAGAGGAAGTAGTATGAAGAGTATGGCTCAACCAGCTGCTCTCTCGAGAAGGAGCCGAACCCGACTGTTTTCTTTTCTCAATTTTAGGGTCCTTTGTGATAAATGTATGGACCTCGATGTAATTTTCCCTTTTTAGGTCCTTTATGTAGAATGTACTTTATGCTTATGATCCCTATCCAAGAATTTGCATGCCGACAAATTTGTCCATCTTTTGAAAACAATCGAAGATATTAAAAAAAAATCAATTTCATTTTTCCAAGTGATAGGAATTTATTTTCTAAAAAGCAAGTAAGAAGAATTTATTTTCTTTTTTTGTTAAAAAAATAAAGAGAGAGAAGAGACTATATGAACACAGAGGAGGCAGCGAGAGAGCGACAAAGAGGAGGATTTGAAGGCGGTGTGATGTCAGAGCAAAGCTGGGATGGGTTCTTGACATGAGGTATAGGGTATAATGAGTAGAGTAAATTTCAGGACCACGATATGTATGCACGCAAAATAAAATGTGTTTTCTCTCTCCTTCACTCCCTCATAAGGCTAGTCATAGTGGGAGTAACTTGGGTAGTACTATGTAGTAACGTAGTCCTACATGTATTGCCAATAGTAAACATTTAGATGACATGACATGCAATTAAATGATGAAAGAGAGCCTTGTGGTAACTAGCTATGTTAACATCACACATTTCAAGACAAAATGACTCTACATTGCAATAAACGAGGCTTTGCATGATACCACACCTATATTATTTTCCATTATGGAGGTAGTAACTTAGACTAGTAACATATGCATGTTAGTACTAAGTTACTCCCCACTATGACCAGCCTCACCACCCCACACCCCGGCTGGCTAATCTCTCCCTCGTCCACAAAGTGGCGCTGTGCACGCGCACCGACCGACAACCTGCCTTGTGTCGGCGGCTTCGTGTCTGTGTTTGGCGTGTTTGTCAGCTGCGTTGGTGGGAACCATTTTGGTCCTTGATGGCAAAAAGTATTACTACTACAATACTCCCTCTGTTTCAAAATATAAGATATTTTAGCTTTGTGAAAGGAGTGTATCTAGACTTCTTTTAGTGTGTAGGTTCATCCAGATTTGGAGTGACTCTACACATTAAAAGGGATTTAGATACACTTCTTTCACAAAGCTAAAACATCTTATATTTCGAAATGGAGGGAGTACAATAGAGTAGAAATTCAAACTTTCCCGGTTTCAAAATTTTCACTTCCTTCACAAACATCCGGGGGGAAGGATATTCAAAAGATCGCCATTCATAGTACTACTAGTACAAGTACAGGTACTACTTAATTGCTGTACAAGGGATTGATTGATCTGGCCAGCAAAAAAACAAAAACGTCCCATCGCATTGGATGCTCACCATTATGATCTGACTAGCCTACCTACTCCGCACTACTCCACATCCGTACCCTAGGAAGAGGAAGCACCGAGCACACCCACATCAAGCTGGTTCGAAAGTGAGGAGCACTCCTTTTTTTCCCGTGAAGCAAGTAGTACTCCCTCCTTCCCAAATTAGGACGCATATTACTTCTGGTTAGAGTCAAATTTAATAAACTTTGACTAAATGTACGACATCAAATCAATGTTATTAGAATCATCATGAAATTTATTTTCATATTATATGCATTTTTCATTAGAAAGTCACTATGTTTTTACATATAGTTGGTCGAACTTTATAAAGATTGACTTTGACCAAACCTAATATGCATCCAAAATTGGGAAATAGGAAGCAATATGAAGAGTATGGCTCGATCAGCTGCTCTCTCAAGGAGTCGTACCCGATTGTTTTCAATTCCTTTTTTGGTTTAGGGTCATTTGTGCGAAATGTATGGACCTCGATGTAGTTTTCCATTTTTTAGGTCCTTGATGTAAAATGTAGTCCCACCATCCGTGTAAAATTCTAACCAATATGTGTAAGTGGTGAAATTTAAACGAATTTAAGCTTACTTCTCAACGGGTATGAACATTCTTGGATTTTAAGCCAAATGACCAAGGTCAAGGCCATATCAACATCATACTTTATGTTGATGGCCTCATACGAGAGAATTTGCATGCCAACAGATTGGTCCATATTTTGAAAACAATCGAAGAGGAAGTATATGAAGAGTTTGGCTCAGATTAGCTGATGTCTTGAGAAGGAGCCGAACCAAAAAGTTTTCCTTTTACTGTCCTTTGGGCTAAATGTATGGACCTCCATGTAAATTTCCCTTTGTAGGTCTTTGATGTAAAATATGCTCCCACCGACCATGTAAAATGCTAACCTAAAAGTAAGTGGTGAAATTTAAATGAATTTAAGCTTAGCTGTCAACGAGTAGGAACTTTCTTGGATTTCAAGCCGAACGACCACATGGTCAAGGCCATATCACTACATGATACTTTATGCTGATGATCCCATATCCAATAATATGCATGGTGACAAATTTGGCCATATTTGTAAAACAGTCGAAGAGGAGGTAGTATGAAACGTATGGCTCGATCAACTGCTCTCTTGAGAAGGAGCCGAACCCGACTATTTTCTTTGCTCAATTTTAGGGTCATTTGTGCTAAATGTATGGACCTCAATATAATTTTCCCCTTTTTAGGTACTTGATGTAAAATGTACTCCCACCACCCGTGTAAAATTCTAACCTAAAAGTAAGTGGTGAAATTGAAACAAATTTAAGCATAGTTGTCGACGAGTACGAAAAATTCTTGGATTTCAAGACGAATGACCAAGGTCAATGCCATATCAACATCATACTTTATACTGATGAACCCATATCAGAGAATTTGCATGGCAATAGATTTGTCCGTATTATTTTGAAAACAATAAAAGTGGAAGTAGTATGAAGAGTTTGGCTCAGATCAGCTAATCTCTCGAGAAGGAGTCGAACCAATGCAACAAAAGGTTTTCCTTTTAGTGTCCTTTGTGCTAAATCTATGGACATTGATGTAATTTTCCTCCTTTTTAGGTCCTTGATGTAAAATATGCTCCCACCGGGCATATAAAATGTTGACCTAGAAGTAAGTGGTGAAATTTTAATGAATTTAAGCTTAGTTGTCAACGAGTATGAACTTTCTTAGATTTCAAGCCGAACGACCACAAGGTCAAGGCCATATCTCTACATCATACTTGATGATCCCATATAAAAGAATTTGCATGGCGACAGGTTTGGCCATATTTTGAAAAAAATCGAAGAGGAAGTAGTATGAAGAGTATGGCTCGATCAACAACTCTCGTGAGAAGGAGCCGAACCTGATTGTTTTCCTTGATTGATTTTAGGGTCCTTTGTGCGAAATGTATGGACCTCGATGTAATTTACCACCTTTTTAGGTCTAAAAGTGTAAGTGGTGAAATTTATAGGATTATTTTAATCTTACATGTCGACGAGTATGAACATTCTTGGATTTCAAGCCGAACGACCATGGTCGTCAAGGCCATATCAACATCATACTTTATGCTCATGATCCCATGTTAGAGAATGTGCATGGCAACAAATTTGGCCATGTTTTGGAAACAATCAAAGAGGAAGTAGTATAAAGAGTTTGGGTCAGATCAGCTGATCTCTTGAGAAGGAGACGAACCAGAATTTTTTCCTTTTAGGGTCCTTTATGCTAAATGTATGGACCTCGATGTAATTTTTGCGTTATTGAGGTTCCTGATGTAAAATGTACTCCGATCGACCGTGTAAAGTTCTAACCAAAAAGTAAGTGGTGAAATTTAATCGAATTTAAGCTTAGTTGTCAACGAGTATGAACCATTCTTCAATTTCAAGACGAACCGCCAAGGTCAAGGCCATATCTACATCATACTTTGTGCCGATGATCCCATATCCAAGAATTTGTATGCCGACAAATTTGGCCATATTTTGAAAACAATCGAAGATGAAGTAGTATGAAGAGTATGGCTCGATCAGCTACTCTCGTGAGAAGGAGCCGGACCCGACTGTTTTCCTTGCTTAATTTTAGGGTCCTTTGTGCTAAATGTGTGGACCGCGTTGTAATTTTCCCCCTTTTAGGTCCTTGTTGTAAAATGTACTCCCACCGACCGTATAAAATTCTAACCTAAAAGTAAGTGGTGAAATTTAAATGAATTTTAGCTTATAGTTGTCAACGAGTATGGACATTTTTTGATTTCAAGCCGAATGACCACAAGGTCGAGGCTATATCTCTACATCATAATTTATTCTGATGATCGAGTATCCAAGAATTTGCATGGCGATAGATTTGGCCATATTGTGAAAACAATCTAAGAGAAAGTAGTATGAAGAGTATGGCTCGATCAGCTGCTCTCTCGAGAAGGAGCCGAACCCGATTGTTTTCTTTGCTCAATTTTAGGGTCCTTTGTGCGAAATGTATGGACCTCGATGTAATTTCCCCCTTTTTAGATCCTTGATGTAGAATGTACTCCCACCAACCGTGTAAAATGATAACCTAAAAGTAAGTGATGAAATTTCAACGAATTTAAGCATAGTTGTCAACAGGTATGAAAAAATCTTGGATTTCAAGCCGAACGACCACGAGGTCAAGGCCATATCTCTACATCATACTTTATGTTGATGATCCCATATTCAAGAATTTGCATGGCGATAGATTTGGCCATATTTTGAAAACAATCAAAGAGGAATTAGTATGAAGAGTATGGCTCGACCAACTGCTCTCTCGAGAAGGAGCCAAACTCGATTGTTTTCTTTGCTCAATTTTAGGGTCCTTTGTGCTAAATATATGGACCTTGATGTAATTTTCCCTTTTTAGGTCCTTTATGTATAATGTACTTTATGCTTATGATCCCATATCCAAGAATTTGCATGCCGACAAATTTGGCCATCTTTTGAAAACAATCGAAGATATTAAAAACAAAAAATAATCAATTTCATTTTTCCAAGTGCATGAATTTATTTTCTAAAAAGCAAGTAAGAAGATTTTTCGATTAGCTGCTGTCTCGAGGAGTCGTACCTGACTGTTTTCAATTCCTCGTTTGGTTTTAGGGTCCTTTTTGCTAAATCTATGGACCTCGATGTAATTTTCCCTTTTTCTCACCATCCATGTAAAATTCTAACCAAATAGTGTAAGTGGTGAAATTTAAACGAATTTAAGCTTAGTTGTCAATGAGTATGAACATTGTTAGATTTCAAGCCGAATGACCAAGGTCAAGGCCATATCAACATCATACTTTATGCTGATGGCCCCATATGAGAAAATTTGCATGGAAATAGATTTGGCCAGATTATGAAAACAATCGAAGAGGAAGTTGTATGAAGAGTTTGGCTCAGATTAGCTGATCTCTCGAGAAGGAGCCGAACCAAAAAGTTTTCCTTTTATGGTCCTTTTGGCTAAATGTATGGACCTCCATGTAAATTTCCCCTTTTTAGGTCTTTGATGTAAAATATGCCCCCACCGATCGTGTAAAATTCTAACCTAAAAGTAAGTGGTGAAATTTAAACGAATTTAAGCTTAGCTGTCAACGATTATGAACTTTCTTGGATTTCAAGCCGAACGACCACAAGGTCAAGGCCATATCTCTACATCATACTTTATGATCCCATATCCAAGAATTTGAATGGCGACAGATTTGGTCATATTTGTAAAATAAGCGAAGAGGAAGTAGTATGAAACATATGGCTCGATCAGCTACTCTCTCGAGAAGGACCCAAACCCGACTACTACTCCCTCCGGCCCAAATTAATTGACTTGCACTTATCAGATTCGAATGCATCTAGCACTAGAACATGTTTATATACATCCGAATCTAGACAAATTCGAGTCAAGTAATTTGAGGGAGTACAATAGAGTAGCAATTCAAACTTTCTGAGTTTTGAAATTTTCACTTCCTTCACAAACATCGGGGGGAAGGATATTCAATAGATCATCATTCGTACTACTACTACTAGTACTACAGGGTACAATGAGTAGTAGAAAAATAAACTTTTTTTGACTATAGTGCCAAAAGAAAGGACGTCCCAAAAGAAACTTCATTCAACCATTAAGGGGCTATTTGGTTTAGTGGCTATCCAGTGGATTACACGGGATATCAACTCTTTTTTTGGTTATCCAGTGTTTGGTTTAGAGGGTGGAGGGGATATGGATAACCACTTTTGGCTCAAAATGGTGGTTGAGCATATCCCACAAAAAGAGTTGGATGAGCTCAACCAATTTTGGATAGCTCCTCCGAAGCATTTTCTTGTTCGTTCACCCTTCCTCTCGAGAAAATAACCATCTTTTCTTGCCTATGGGCTTGACATGAGGGCGGCCATAGCGTAGGCCGTTGGGCAGAGCGGGTGTTCGAATACGCACGCGGGCGTAGGCTACCGGGCAGAGTGGGCAGGCAGAGGGGGCATAGGCAGGCAGGTTGACACGGGGTCGACAATGGCAAAAGGGTGGAGAGCTGCTGACGGTCATGGCTGCTGCTAGGGAAGTGGTGAGGCGGATGAAGAAGACAAGGTTAAAGAGGAAAATGAAAAAAAAGTTGGGCCAATAAATTTTGACTGGCTATCCCTAACCACTTTTTATGCCACTTTACCAAACAAAAAAGGCTACCCCTAACCAGCTGGTTGGGGATATCCTCATCCCTAAATGACATCCTCTAAACAAAATAGCCCCTAACATAACAACACGAGTTTACATATAAAGGACTCGCTGATGAACTAGTGTAGTTCCGGCGCCTCCTAGCACCTATTCCGTGCCGCCAGCGGCAACTCGTGACATCAGCACCAACGCCAGCTCCAGCGACATAGCCGGCTTCTGACTCATCGGCACCTCCGTATAATGCAGCGGCACCTCCTGAGCCATCGGCGGCACCTCCTGAGCCATCGGCGGCACCTCCTGAGCCATCAGTGGCACCTCCGGATAACGCGGAGGCACCTCGGGATAAGGCGGTAGTACCTCCTGAGCCATCAACGGCACCTCTGGATATGGTGCCGGTACCTCTGGAGCCATCGGTAGCTCCGGGAGGACACTGTGGATGAAGTTGCCATCGTTGGGGAACCGGTCCCATTAGTTGGTGAAAATCTTGGCGCCGGTGAACACCACCAGCTCGCAGCCACAATGGAGGGTCTGGCCGAAGAGGAGGCATGCGTCCCTGAAGTTGGCGAACTTGACCTTCAACGTCCTGTACGGATTGTCGTGGAGGCGATACATACGGTACTTGCGGCGACCGTACCCATCATCGAGGAATGTGCACGCCAGCTGCCACTTTGTTCTCCATGGAGAGAAGGCCCAAATGCGCAGGGAATTGTCCTCTCGTGCGGCGATGTCGGGGTCTTTGCGCTCCGGTACGGCGGGCGGCAGCCGGAAGGTGCCCATGGATAACAGAGGAGGACGGAGATGGTTGCTAGAAGCGGGGGATTAGAGATGGATTGGTGCGGGGAAGGGGAGAGGATAAATAGGAAGGAGATGATCCGATATTAATGTGGCAGATTACCGAAGCGAGGGGATAATCAATTTCGTTGATGAAGCCGATGCATGTGGCAAATATCGATGACAATGACTAGGGTAAGCGATTGGATGGAATGCTGACTCTGCTTCCCGCACTCGATGGCCCAGTCATAATTTTGTGGTGCATCCAAGGCGACCGTGACCTCCCCCATCTATGGGCCCTACGTAGATGATTGAGTTGATGGGTGAAAACAAATTGATAAAGTGAGCTCTTTCCTACTCCCTCCGGTCCGAGATTTTCTATATCTATATCTATATCTATACCACTATATAGTACACTAGTTTTTGAATTTGAATCGATCCACAAAACTTCTCGCCAATGCACATTTGGAGCAATCCAAGATGTTGATTTCCCTAAGGTTGTGGTTTTGTGATAAAATTGGTGTTTTGTGAAAAAACACTAAGGTTGTGGTTTTGTGATAAATGGCACCAACATGTGGTGCTAAGTGAGAAAATCTTCTCCGGTCCTATTTTTACTTTATTACTCAATATATCCCGCTTCATTAGAAGTTGATATGAATACCATCGAACTTGTATTCATCAAGGCATTCGAGGAAGCAAGAAGGATCATGTTTAGCTTTTAGTGGCTAGTCGATCTTGTACTGCTGCTATATTTTGTAACTAATAAGATTTATTT
The DNA here is from genome assembly GCA_910589775.1 of Avena eriantha. Classification (NCBI taxonomy): domain Eukaryota; kingdom Viridiplantae; phylum Streptophyta; class Magnoliopsida; order Poales; family Poaceae; genus Avena; species Avena eriantha. The sequence goes on along the minus strand of OU342745.1, from coordinate 38,604,130 downwards.
AACAAATTTCACAAATAATACACGAATTTGAGGAATTGCGAATCTAGCACAGCATTTGTTAAATTAGCTGTACTATTCGTGAAATTTGTTAAACAAATCGTATTATTTAAAAAAAATAGCCGTACTGCTGGAAAGGCGAGCAAGGGCTCCTTCCATCGCAAATATTTTGCCTTGTTTTTTTTTAAAAATGCTCCTCTACCCAAAATTCTGTCTAGTCGCTGCCTTTCGTGAGAGAAAAGGCTCCTGGATGAAGGAGAATCATCCTCCCTCTCTCCTCCTCAATGCGGCATTGACTGCTATGTCCACTCTTGCATCTATGCCTAGCACTTGTTTAGGTGGGTAGCATCGCAGCAGTCACCTCTTCCTTCCCATGTAAGCTTCCGCGCAATAGAGTACAACCGTGCAGGTGCAGTAGTGCAAAGAAGGTTGGGGCCGTGGTGGTCCAGGCCAACTTTCCTTCTGTTTGCCTCATGCTTCTGCCCAAAAATGAGCTCTGGATGGATGTTTTCTTTCTCTCCCATATTAGGCTGCTCTTCATAGTGCTAAATAACTTAGGCTAGTAAAACTTTCACATGTTACTACAGTATCTTCAAAATGTACTGGCTGAAAACAAATATACACCATTACTTTTTATAGATGTGGCTCTTTCATATTTTTTTGAGCTTTACCTATTACAGAGCATAATTTTATATAGTGATGATATGTCATACTTTATTATTATGTGGGTCTCACGTGCCAACTTACTAATAAAAGGGTGGTGCACAAATACAATGAGGCCGGTAATCTTGTCCAACTGAACCAGGAATTTGTAAATAATAAGGCCTCAAAATATACAAAAGGACCCTAGTACAGAAAGGAAAGGCGCAATCAGGTAGAGCTTCATTGATTATCAGTTGTGGTATATAAAAGAAGGGCACGGCTTGAGGCCGGATCAGAGAGTCCTCATTCCCCCCACCCAAATCGCGTCACTCAGAAGATGGAAGCCACCGTTCTCAACTGTTCCTCCTGCTCCCAGCCCCTCAAGCCCCGACGGGTCTACAAGGTCTATCCATTTCTCCCTCGCAATCCATTGATTTTTCTTTTGTCGGTTCGTCCGTGCAACTATTTTATTTTTCGAACTTCCGTTTCTACAGTGAGTGGATATTCATCTAGTTTTCCACCACTACATCCGCAAGATCACCTCCCGCGAGAAATGCACGTACCCTAGCGGTGGATTCACCCACGAGCCCGCCATGGATGCCGTCCTATCAACGACTAGGGCCGAGTGCGCCCACAAAGGCTGCATTAGTTTGCTGCCCTACTACGAACTCCACGAGCACAAAAATCATGTGTCCGTACGCTCCCTGCACTTGCACGGAGGCTGGCTGCGACTTCACCGCCCCACCGCCAGCGCTCGTCGCCCACCTCGAAGCAGTCCACTCGATCCAAGTGCACAAGATCCAGTATGCCACCACCAAAGCTTTCCAAGAGCTGGTGCCGCTGCTGGGCGAGGCGTCCCGCCGGCTCATCATCGTTGGGGAGCAGGACGACATCGTGTTTGTCCTGATGATTGGCTCGGTAAGCACGGTCCCCCTCGTGTCTGTGGTCTGTGTTAGGTCCGCGATGGGTGACTTGCCGGTGTACAGGGTAAGAATGTGGGCGGAATGCCTGTCGCTGCTTTCCTGGACGGACGATAGGAGGAAGACCGGCACTATGACGGTGGAGCTCAACGCGTCGTGCTCCGCTTAGCTGGGAGAGGTCGTGTTTGAGGACCTTACGTCTTACCTGGTAGCGCCGCCTCATTACCTAGTCGGTCCTGCTACGTCGAAGGAGCTATGTTTCTTCTTTCGCGTCGAGTTTTAGTGGTGAAGTAAGCTATTGTTAATTGGTTTAATTGTAGAATGATCGTTTGCATACCAGGAATGGTGGATTTTGTAGTACTAGTACTCTATCTCCGTTCCAAGAAATAAGGCTCCCTTATTTTTGTTTTTTGTTTAACCAAGATTTACTCTAAATATATATAAATAATGTTGGTAATGTACAAATTTAGTATCATTGGAAAGTTGTTTCAATACGAATTCAACAAAACAAATTTTACACATATAAGTAAATTTTATTTGCTCCATTTATTCGGTCAAACTTTACTTTGGAGTGCGTGTGCGCCTTATTCCTTGAAACGGAGGTACTAGATGAGTTCGGTGGATGTACTCTCTTGAGTATTTTTCATGAAGTCTTAACTTCAGATGGGTTGGGTGGATCAGTGGATGTACTCTGCCCAGTAGTAAGCTGAATAGGATTAAGGCTCTCTGTTTCAGAAGGCCAGAGGGCTAATTAGCAATACTACCAAGTAGATGAACTCTAATTAATTTATGCATGCACCACTAGTTTTACATGCATGAGATGCTAGAAAAAAAGGGGACATGATGAGAGATGAAACAACATGCATTGGGAGATTGAGAGAAAATAGATATATCTAAATTAATGAGTCACGGGAATTAAGACAATAAAGAGGATAGGTCTTATTATAATTTCTAACAATTTTAAAAAGCTCTCTAGCCTAATAATCCCAAACAGAGGTAGGAGTACTGGTCAACATACATTCGGGAGTACTAGTATGTACTACTACTAGTAGTAGTAGGAGGAGGAGTAGTAGTAGTACAATAGTGGAGTACGATAGTAGTAGTACTCCTCTTCGATTCATATTAATTGTCACTGGATTGGATGTACTCGTATCTAGCACTAAAATATGTCTAGATACATCCATTTTCACGACAAGTAAATATAGCCATTTTTGGAGCAGTACTAGTTTGGTTGGAAGAAATCATATTTTTCCGCAGTAGGGACGGTGGTTTTTTGCTAGTAGTAGTACTAGTACATAGTAGGTAGTAGTGATATATATGTTTATACTGTACTAACTCAACATACATTCGGGCAATCGACAAATGTTCATCTTGCGGTTTTGCTGCTACAGTGATACTAGCAGTTTTTGAGGTGCCCATTCACCCTGTCTTTCAGCAGTACTCCACCTAAGCAGTATAAATGGAATTACTCAAAGAAAGTCTCTACCACTGTAAAATTATAATCTGCCATGGCTGTTGATTGACAAGACAATTTATTGAGGTGGGGTGGGCTGTTGGCATGTGCTACGATGCCTAATCCTACTATCACTCTGTAGTCAAAATAAAAGAAACAATTGCGATTCCTTGCATTAATTCTTGCCTCCGCCCCTTGCATGCATGCAGTATATACATGCATTAACTTCTGCGAGTAGTATAGTACAAGTAGGAGTAGTATCAAGCAAGGATATACGGAAACGCAAAGATATACTCGTAGGTCACATGGTGTACCATTCTAAGTCTTCGTCTTCTTCTTTGGTCTGCTTGCCCTTGCCCTTCTTCCTTAGTTCTTTTTTTTGGTTGAACATTTCAAGAGTTTGTTGACCCCTCTCGAAGTTCACTATTCGCCTGTATACCTCGTAGGTCATGTAGGTGTCGAGGCTTGCAGACTAGATCTGCTCTTCGGTCAGGGGCATGTTCCCCCACTTCTTGTGGTCCACATCCTCCTTCTTCATGACTTTGTAACGGATGTCTATGAGGGCCACCGCATAGTCAACCAAAGAATCCTTCTCATTCGTGGAGCCGGCAGGCTTCCACCTTTTCTGGATGTCCACGAAGTACGTCACTAGTACTAGAGAACGCCTAAGCCTGATACGATCGTTGCCGATGTCGACGCCTGCAAAGGAAATGTTAGGGTTGGCGAGGAACTCTGCTAGCTTGGAGCATGGCTGGTCGACCTAGCAGATCTGGTAAACCAGGCAATCCATGCCCACACATAGCTGGACGACAGCAGCCTTCTGCATCGATGATTGCTCGTTGGTGTACTCAACATCGAGGCCAACAATCTTGTTGTCTCTTTCCTCCAAGAGCTTTTGGATTTTCTCGATGTAATCGTTCACCACCTATGCTTTGTTGGTATACACCACCTGTAGTGTGGTGTTGCCAGGGTCCATGAAGTAGTACATCTTGTCCAACAGCGCCGCCATGGATTGTGATTGGCGCCTTCATTTGTTTTGCATAGGTCTGTCCGGGTGATATAAAAGGAATGGGATAGAGAAGAAAGGAACCGCTAGGAAGATCGAGAGATGCATGCATGAGCGGTTCTGGAGACGAAAGGGCATGCAGTTTCCCCCCGGCCCCACCCACGTACTCCTATAGAATATAATTTATTTACGGATCAGTTTTACGGATGCGGATTATTTACGGCTATAGGTTGATTTCTATATTGTACAAAAAGTACAAGAACCAAACACACAGGATACTTTATGAACGAAGCTCGAAAGTATAAATATTTTTTGAGTTTCACCTACTACTATAATTTTATATAAAAAATGATATGTCATACTTATATTATCTGATTCTCATGTGCAAGGCACTTACAACTCACTAGTTATTTCTTATCTTATCGTATCTTACCACTATATCTCTACTATTATAATGGAGCAGTTTTGAATTGGATCCTTAGCACCAATCCTTACCGTTGGGTTGTTAGATCCAATGGTTCAGAGCACATGGATTCGTGTTGAATAGTACCTAGAGCAAACTCCACCATTTTCGAGAAGCATCATGTCACCACCCCCAAAATTTCATAGCATAGTAGGCTGTATTCTCTCTACTACTACAATGGAGCAGTTTTGAATAGGATCCATATCACCAATCCTGACTGTTGGGCTGTTAGATCCAATGGTTCAGAGGAGCTGGATTCGTGTTGAATAGTACCTAGACATCTGACATATCACCACTATATAAAATTTTAATAGGTAAAGCATAAAAAATATAAATTTGATCAACATCTATAAAGTATGGGTGTATATTTGGTTCTTGTACTTTTATATCATTTAGAAGTCAACGATTATTAGCTATCTAAAACTTGAAAATTCTGGTAACATGGTCTAGAGAAACGAGGGAGAAGATTCTAGAATGATGGAGAAGTGTGTTTTGAGTTTTGTAGATACCATTCATTGTGATGAAGACTATCAATAAAATCTTCTAGATGCTAGAATGGAAAAGAAGATCCAACAGCTGGAAATGTTGGATTCGCAAGTCTTGATTCAACGGTCAGTATTCAAAGTTATTCATACACATTTCCAACGTTGGATCAAGACTCTCGAATCCCAACATTGCCAACAATTGGATCTTCTTTTCCATTTTAGCATCTAAAAAATACTAATCCCTCTGTCCATAAATAACTTACTTGGGTTTGTCTAGATTCGAATGTATCCATACACTAAAATGCGTCTAAATATATTCAAATCTAGACAAAATCAACTCAGTTATTTCTGGACGAAGGGAGTATGATACATTGCAAATGTATCTATAATTTTTGATGTTCCATGCTTGGTTTTATCTACTTTCTTGTGTTTTTTCCACACTTTGAAGTACTTTTCATATGATTTCTTGGACTAACCTATTAACAAGAGCCACAGTGCCAGCTGCCTGTTTTCTGCTGTTTTGGTTCCAGGAAAGTCAGAAAATGAATATTCTTGCAATTGGACGAGACAAAAGCCAAAGTGCCTATTTTTCTGGAAGACATCTGATGATAGAATACTAGACGGAGAAGGGCTGGGGGCCAGCCACACCACCTGGCCATGCGGCCAGGCCTGGCCCGCGCTAGGGGGTGGTCTGGCCGACCCCAGCACCCCCGCGGCCTCTCCTTCCGCCTATAAGATGCCTCCTATACCAAAACCCTAAGTACCCGATCAAAAATCCATGAAAGAGTCTGTAGCCGCTGTCGTCTCTGTCCCTAGATCAGGAGCAATCTGAAGCTCTTCCCGGCACCCTGCCGGAGAGGGGAATTCACCCTAGAGGCCTTCTTCATCATCATGCAAGCCTCCGGTGTGATGCGTGAGTAGTTCATCTCTGGACTACGGGTCCATGTAGTAGCTAGATGGCTGGTTCTCCTCCTTTGTCCTTTCATGTCTAGATCTTGTGAGCTCCGTTCATGATCAAGATCATCTATTTGTAATTCTACATGTTGTGTTTGCGAGGATCCGATGGATATTGAGATGCTATTTCAGATTTAATATTGATTCTATCATGTCTTCGTTATTTGTGATCTTGCATGCTTTCCGTTGTTAGTAGCTATCTTGGCCAAGTAGATGCTAGCAACTCCAAGAGTTAGTATTTATGCTCGATAGTGGGTTCATGCCTCTGGTAATCTGGGGAAGTGATAGAAATCTCTAAGGTACTAGATGTGTTGTTGCTACTAGGGAGAAAACAACAATCCTTTGCTCATAGAACAATCGTATTGTTTACATTACATGCAATTCGTAAAGCAATAATCTGTTGCTTGCAACTTAATACTGGAGGGGGTTCGGATGATAACCTGAAGGTGGATTAAGAGTCATAGATGCAGTTGGATGGCGGTCTATGTATAATGTTTTAATGCCCAATCAAGTTCCAAAGGAGTCAAGATGATTAGTATATGCATGTATTGCTTTCTCGATGTTTCTCAATTGCCCCGCTATAATTTGTTCACCCAGCATGTTATCTATCTTAACGAGAGCCACCTCTAGTGAACTATGGACCCTGTTCCTTTCTTTTAGATACAATCTACAAATTGTTTCCTGCTTTGTGTTTACTTTCTGCAAACTATTACTTCCTTCCATTCGATACGTTTAATCCTTTGTTTTTAGCAAAACCGGTGAGATTGACAACCTCATCGTAAGTTGGGGGTAAAGTTCTGTGGTTGTGTTGTGCAGGTCTCCACGTTGCTGCTGGCACCGGTAGTGCGCCCTGCCAACGTTCATCTAGCTACACCTTTGGGGTGTTTCCTTGGTCCTACTGGATTGATAACCTTGGTTTATTACTAAGCGAAAACTTGCTGTTGTGCTCATCATTCCTTCCTCTTGGGGTTCCCCAACGAGATCGATATATTTGGGCCATCAACAACTTTTTCTGGCGCCGTTGCTGGGGAGTCAAGGACATCTTCACAAGGGGAGTCCCTCACAACCAATCTCTTTACTTTGTTTTTTTTTTGCTTAGTTTGCTTGTTTTGTTATCAAAAACACACAAAAATTAGTTTTACAAGTTTGCTTTCTTTATTGAAAACACAAAAAAATTAAGTCTCCTTTAGTTGTTACCTCTTCCTTAGCTCATCATGTTGATCCCTAAATTCACCCTGAAAGACCTTTCAATAGGTAGTGGTTCTATAATTGGGAAAGATAATATTGAAGAATTCTTTAATCATGTTAGTAAACATGAGGTTATTGAGGATAGATCCCTTGTAGAACTTGCTCCAAATTATGAGATTGCTGCAGCTTCTTTAGTTCACATGTAGGAAGCTAGGTTTGTTAACCTCAACCCCTTAATGCAAGTAATGTTTCTTAAATTTAAAGAAATTGAGGACCCTAAAAAGAGGGATTTTATTCGAGAAACTTTGTTTAAGGAATTCTATGATGTTGCCAAGGAAGCTAGAAAAGTCTTTGAATGTTTCAATATGCTAGGATCATGTGTAGATGTTGTTGGTACATGAGAGAAGATGAACAAAACTGAACCTAATGGGGAGGAAACTAAGGTACCAATACCCTTTAAACTGGTAGCAATACATGAAGCCATAGAAAAGAATCTTGATTGGATTGTTCCTGAAAACCCTTTTGATGAAAATAGTGAACCTAAGAGCATTGAGAGAGGATCCTATAGAACTTATTTGGATGATATACCTTGCCTTGTTGAAAATATTTCTGGTATTAATCTTAATGCTTCTTCATTCAAGAACACTTGATTCTTTTTCTTGCTTCTTATGCCTAACTTAAAGGCGTTAAAGAAAAGTACTTATTGGGAGATAACCCAAAAGTTTTAGATGAGTCTTGGAAGTTATTACTTCAGTAATAACCGCTCCTTATCCTTTTTATTTGCTTTTTGTGCCAAGAGTAACCTCTAACAAGAGAGCAGTAATGATTGGAAAAGTTGTTGTCCGAAACAGATTTCTGTGCTTCACCTTAAAAATTTGTGTAAAATCTCTGAACGTCCTTTTAAGGCGTGAATTTTTGTGCTTCTGCCCCTAATTGTTATCTAACTTTCGTTAGTTCAACACTTTTTTATTTGAGCAACATAAAGTCTTCGAAAAAATTTGTCTTTACCTGCTGGTCTGTTTTGACAGATTTCTGCCATTTTCTGCATTTGCTTCTTCTTGGCTCCTTTTTGAGTTCTTTTGGGAATTGAGCTTTTTGAGGGAAGTGCTTCGGTAGCTAGTGTTTTAATGGAAGTTTATTGGTGTTAGGACTGAACCTTAAGACTTATTATCTTGAGTGCACTAATGTTGCTAATAAAGATTGTGTGAAGTTTTGTATGAAGGAAAAATTGCAGGAGTATGGAAGGAATGAGTAATGAGATGAAGGATGGAATAAAGATCAAGATTGGGGATGCCACGCGTTTCACCTCAAGAAATATCTAAGAAGTACAAGCGTCAAAGCATGGGGATTCCCAAGGCATCCCCTTCTTCATCAAATAAAAATCACAGGTTTCTTCCAAACGCTTCATTTTTATTGTTTCATGCACAGTTGTGTTGTTCTTGGAGCATCTTCTTTTTTGTTTTCGTTTTGGTTTTTTGTTTGCTTGGTTTGCTTAGTTTTTTGAATAAATTGGTTGGACCCCCTCTTTCATACATTGGTTTTCAAATAGTTTGGTTTGGTTTGGAAAAGAGTAGGAAAGTTCATGCTTAAGTGGTAAAAAGAGCTTGTTTTTGACTGTGGCCTATGCTTTTTCATGCCATGCTTGATATTGTTTTGGATTTATGCTTAGTATTATTTGTTGTAGCAAGACTTGTCATAAACAATTGAGATTGCTTAATGTGCCTTGGATGAATCATGCGTTGTTTTAGCATATTAAAGCATAGTATAGTGGTATTGTCCTTTCATGCTTTATTTGGGTTGACTTGGCGCATGCTCACACCATGTTATGACTATCTCAAGTCACCATTAGCCTTTATGATCCTTTAGTTTTCAACTTGTAGTATCACTTTATGCTTTGATCTATGATATTTTGTCGCTCTGATTATGGCAATTATTGCTCTCTTAGTTTGTCGCTCCCAGTCTTTTGCTAGCCTCCACAACCAAGTATGAGTTCCACTCATGCATCCAACTCCCTAAACCAAGTTATTCCAAAGATTCCACCATACCTACCTACTAGCTTACGCTATTCCAACTATATTCATGCTTTTGTTTACCTTCCAAATTAAACTTGTTATGAGAAAACTAGTGATTAGAGCTCTCACGAACTTGATGGGACACTTTACTTTTCTTGCCCTTAGTAAACTTGAACCATTGTGTCGTCTATGTTGTATATGCTTGCACTTGTTTGTTGGGTATTAGCAGAACCATGCTTTCATTGGGAACGCTTTCAACATTGCATAGGTACTTTGTACCTAGTTGATATCATGCTCTTTTGTCTATGGATGTCGTCGGTGTGAAATGAAAGGGGAGCTTGTAAGTCCATGGAGTTTTGTATATGTGTTAGAGAAATGCCTGGGACGCTGGTCTAATCCATGCTGACATGGTGGAAACCCGCAGCGTAACCATAATGAGCTGTCTATGAAGCATTCTTCTTATAAAAAAGAGTCCTATATTGAGAAAAAAAGAGAAAAAGAAAAAAAATGAGATTATGAAAAGAGGAAAGAGAGAAAAAGCACCATATTCCCATGGTAAATAAGAAGATTGTTGAGATGCTCGTTGTCTGCTTGCCTTGTCATTTTGATAGGAGGATTCTTCCGTATCATCGGGCAAGGGGTACCCCGTTGGCGGTTCTCTATGATACACATGTACTTACGATGAAAGGAACTTACCGGTGACTAAACTTGAGTAGCATGAGGAGCGACCCTCGTATTCAAGGGACATGAGATTTCTAACTTATACTTCGTCAAGCATGTACACCATAGTTTGTTCACTTTAACCTTAATCACTTCAAGATTCTTATGATAGGGGCAATGAGAACTAAAAGCTATAAGTACCATAATTTTTGGAAGCTCTTTATGAGATTTGAATCCCTAATTCCTTCTATGAAGGCCTTTCTTCCACCATTATATTGAGTCTCCGCCTTCTACCTTTATTCACCTACTTTGAGAGCATAGTGGCCATTCTTAGTTCTATGTGCATTGTCCCAAGACTAGTTGATTGATGCATAACTTGATATTGCTTGTTCTAAACTATTTGTATCTAGTCACTCTTATGAACTTTGAAGGTGTCCTATGCATTTATATTTGCTACTCTACGAGGGACAAGCTGAATACTATTATGCTATGTTTTCTTTATGTGAAACAAACAAACGTCTTGCAAAGCATTGTTATTCATGAATCTTTTGTTTGTGCCTTTTCATGTTCCATCATAGTTTCTTTGTCTTATTGCTAGAACTTTGTATTTCATGTTATGATTGAAGTACTATGATCCTAGCTTTGAATGTTTACAAATACTTTGATCAAGTCTTTGATGGTGCATGTCACCTCAAAAAATTATTCTTTCTTTTTATCACTTACCTACTCGAGGACGAGCAGGAGTTAAGCTTGGGGATGTTGATACATTGCAAATGTATCTATAATTTTTGATGTTCCATGCTTGGTTTTATCTACTTTCTTGTGTTTTGTCCACACTTTGGAGTACTTTTCATATGATTTGTTGGACTAACCTATTAACAAGAGCCACAGTGCGAGCTGCCTATTTTCTGTTGTTTTTGGTTCCAGGAAAAGTCAGAAAATGAATATTCTCGGAATTGGACGGGACAAAAGCCAAAGTGCCTATTTTTTCGAAAGACATATGATGCCAGAATACGAGACGGAGAAGGGCTGGGGGCCAGCCACACCACCTGGCGGCGCGGTCAGGCCTGGCCCGCGCCAGGGGGTAGTCTGGCTGACCCTAGCACCCCCTCGGCCTCTCCTTCTGCTTATAAGATAACTCCGATACCAAAACCCTAAGTACCCGATCAAAAATCCACGAAAGAGTCTGTAGCCGCCGTCGTCTCTGTCCCTAGATCAGGAGTGATCTGAAGCTCTTCCCGGCACCCTGCTGGAGAGGGAAATTCACCCTGGAGGCCTTCTTCATCATCATGCAAGCCTCCGGTGTGATGCGTGAGTAGTTCATCTCTGGACTACGGGTTCATGTAGTAGCTAGATGGCTGGTTCTCCTCCTTTGTGCTTTCATGTCTAGATCTTGTGAGCTCTGTTCATGATCAATATCATCTATTTGTAATTCTGCATGTTGTGTTTGTGGGGATCCGATGGATATTGAGATGCTATTTCAGATTGATTATTGATTCTATCATCTCTTTGTTATTTGTGATCTTGCATGCTTTCCGTTGTTAGTAGCTATCTTGGCCAAGTAGATGCTATCAACTCCAAGAGTTAGTATTTATGCTCGATAGTGGGTTCATGCCTCTAGTAATCTAGGGAAGTGACAGAAATCTCTAAGGTACTAGATGTGTTGTTGCTACTAGGGAGAAAACAACAATCCTTTGTTCATAGAACAATCATATTGTTTACATTACATGCAATTCGTAAAGCAATAATCTGTTGCTTGCAACTTAATACTGGAGGGGGTTCGGATGATAACCTGAAGGTGGATTAATAGTCATAGATGCAGTTGGATGGCGGTCTATGTATAATGTTGTAATGCCCAATCAAGTTCCAAAGGAGTCAAGATGATTAGTATATGCATGTATTGCTTTCTCGATGTTTGTCAATTGCCCCACTGTAATTTGTTCACCCAGCATGTTATCTATCTTAAGGAGAGCCACCTCTAGTGAACTATGGACGCCGGTCCTTTCTTTTACATACAATCTACAAACTGTTTACTACTTTGTGTTTACTTTCTGCAAACTATTACTTCCTTCCATTTGATACGTTTAATCCTTTATTTTCAGCAAAACCGGTGAGATTGACAACCTCATCGCAAGTTGGGGGCAAAGTTCTGTGGTTGTGTTGTGCAGGTCTCCACGTTGCTGCTGGCACCGGTAGTGCGCCCTGCCAATGTTCAACTAGCTACATCTTTGGGGTGTTTCCTTGCTCCTACTGGATTGATAACCTTGGTTTCGTACTGAGGGAAAACTTGTTGCTGTGCTCATCATACCTTCCTTTTGGGGTTTCCCAACGAGCTCGATATATTTGGGCCATCAGAGTACTTTTGATAGTTTTTAGTACAATGTATGCATATTACTAGTCCAAGTTACTTACCATTCAGACCAGTCTTAGAGCATCTCTAGCATGGAAAACAATAGTGCGATATTTCACGCTATGTAGCGTGATATAGCATATTTGGAGAGTGCACGATGTTTTTTAAAGATTTTGCTCGCTATGGCGCTATTTTTTAAATATCATGCTATATCGCACTAAAACATCATAGCCTTAGCGCTATTTCAAGTATAGGACGTTATTTTTTTGTTGGCGGGTGTGGAGTAAGATAACATATGATGAATGTGTGCACGATGTTTTTTAAAGATTTTTCTCGCTATGGCGCTATTTTTTAAATAGCATGCTATATCGCGCTAAAACATCATAGCGTTAGCGCTATTGCAAGTATAGGACGTTATTTTTTTGTTGGCGCGTGTGGAGTAAGATAACATATGATGAATTTTTCGAGTAAGCAAACATACAATGGAAATTTGATTGTTAAACTTAAATAATTGTGTTAAGCCGCCGCCTCCTCCTGCAGCACCTGGCGCTATACCAAGATTCAGCCCTGCCGATTATCCTCCAACTTAGATAGCGCCGGAATCGATTATGCATGTACAAGTATTACTCTAGGCAATTCATTACATGCTGAAATTGTTTATATTCATGATATACCTGTTATATTTTTAATTTTTTACAAAAAGATGTTTTGTAAAATAGAGCGTTATTAGCACGCTATAACGTTCATATCGTTTGGAGAAAAGCCATGCTAAATTAAATATCACGCTAGTATTTTTTGCCTTGATCTCTAGTGGCTTGTCAAAATTTGGTAGTCTCTTAGGCCTTTCGCAGCGTGTGAAAAAATCGGTGCCCAAATCACTTTGCAAGAGTCAGGCACCGGTGCCCTCCGTTGCTCGATCGATGCCACCAATTTTTTTCAGGGAACCGGAGAACCTAGGTGCTCCGATGTCCCAAACTCTTCACCTAATAGAATAGCAATATATGTGTACTATGCATGTTTTTAAGAGGACCTTCACCAAAGATAAGCAATATATTGTGGGCCAGCTATTTATTTCTGGCCAAAGTGATCACATTGTGAGCTCGGTGCCTCAAAAGAATTTCTAGGCATCGCTTATGAGGTGGAAACTTTTCTATCTATTGGGCATCGACCATGCTGTGGAAGGCCTTAGAGCATCTCTAGTGGCTTGTCTAAATTTGGTAATGTTGGGGGTTACCCCGGGTAGGGTAACACCGGGGTACAAGGGTCGAGTTAGCCGGGGTACGGCGCGGTCAAAGCAAGTGCTGACCGGGTCACCTCAAGGCAAGCCGAACCACGGTGTGACCCGGCTCTTGGGGCACCTCCTTAACTATGGTTCGGACGGCATAAGATCTATGCCGGCCATGTCTATCTGTTTTGCAGGAAACTGGGTAAGCCGGATTAGCTCTATGCTAGCCGGATTATCTTGGCTTCCAAGAGAAGGAATCCCCCGCTAGTCAAAAGGTGGCTTTATTAGTTGTAGCATGAGCTAAGTAAAGTAAAGAAGAGGACCAGTGGGTCAGGGGCGACCAAGGTGACGCAAGCAAAGCCGAATGACGCAGCCCATGTATGGTGACGCCAAAAGACAAGGATTACACCATGGGTTACGTCCAAAGCCCAGACGAGTCGTTAAAGGTAATAAAGAAGCATCTGCTTTAGGAAAGGAGCATATTCGTAGAATATGCTGCCACCTGTGCCCTAGAATTGTAACCCGGGATCCCCTATATAAGGAGCACCGGGGCCTCCATAGAGAAAAGATGGCCAATGGATTGATCATTCTCTGTCTAAGGTAGAACTCTAAGGCTAGATAGTAGGGAGTAAGAGACATCGTGTCCTTCCTGCTAGGAGCCTCAAGAGCACTTGTAAACACCATTGATAGAGAAATAACAAGAGCTTCCGTGCATGGAATCACCACGTTCTCCCTCCCTGGATTCCCCTAGTGCTCATTGGCCCCATCTTTAGCCTATCCATGGCATCTGCCGTGCCACCACCACGATAGTTGGCGCCCACTGTGGGGCTATCGGTGCTAGCAGGGGTGAAAATTCAGACAGGAAACTTCTCAGGCACCGGCGAGCGTATCGTCACATGCTTGGTTCAGCGCTTTAGAGCGCTGGACTACGTCAGCAACAACGCGGGAAGCTTAGGCAGGCACCCTCCTTCCGCGCAACGGCGTCTTCATCAAGCTTGGCGCGCACAAGATCTACGTCGGTGTGGACGTGTCCTGCATTCATCCGCGGCGCATCGTCGACGGAGGCTAGCCACCTCTCAGCGCGGCTCGTGGGGTGCATATCACTCGCCCCACTAGCAGCGTTGAGGTCCTGATGACCGTGCCCGACGCAGGACCAAGCAAAGATCTGGCGCCAGAGCCAGAGGTAACACCAAAACATACCTGGTCTAGGTTTCCCCCGCTAGAGAGACCAGAGAATGTGCTCCAGCAAGCGATAGATAGCTTAATGACGCCAATAGCACCTGTGGTAGATCTGGCTCAGGCACAAGCTGAGTTAGAGGAGACTAGGCGGAAAATGTTAGCCGGAGCAAAGAAAGTAGCAGAGTTGCATCAGTCATTGAACATCACCTCTAGAGAATATGCTAAGGCAAACCGTGTAGATGGAGTGAAAATCCAGGGCAGAAACCTGATCACTGAGATTGACAAGGAGTACGAGCCTAGGCCGGGTCAGACAGCCACGATAGTTATAGGAGGGTTGGATCGGTATAGTACCCCGGCAAAGAACCTTAGGGCAGCAAACGCGACTGCGTCCGAATTAGAAGGTTTGACTAGAGAGGCCCGGCAAAGGAAACAAGAGAGGGTAAATCATTTGCTAAGAGTTGCTTGCCAGCAAAATGAAGAAATGAACAAGGTAAACTCGGCACCACCCAGGGGCCTCATAGGTGGTACATTCGGCCAGGAATAACCCGGCAGGATCCAGAGGAGCCGCATCGTCTCTGGGTCATAATCCCAGGAGAGAAGAGGTAGTGGACTCCGGAAGAAGAGATAAGCAAATGGTTCCTTATGACCCAGTAAGGGCTGGAAAAGGCAAAGCAGTGCAAGTTGATCAGGACTGGCACAGTACTAGCCGAGGTGTGGTAGCCCGAGGTAACCATGACCAAGGCAATGCCGGTCAAAGAAATACTGCCAACGGCAATGCCGGACAGCACGATCCTATGGGAACAGGGCAAAATTTACCTCGGACACAGCAACAACGTGCACCTCGACAAGAGGGAAGTGCAGGACAAGCAGCACAACATCATCATCCACATCCGGATCAGGGAAGATATAATGATGGTTATTCGGCTATGGTCAATGATGGATACCCCAGACCGGATCACCATGTAATTGGATCACAGCTGGGAAGCAAGAACTTGCAACCAGATGACGCAAGCCTAAAATTGGACAGGATCTATAGGTTGGAGCAAATTGAGATACAAAGTCCACCGGGTCCAGCATGCTTTGGGCCTCGGATCATGAACGAGCCACCAGTGTCGAACTTTCAACTGGCTAGAGGAACCCGAACTTATGATGGTAGTACCAGGCCAGAGGATTGGCTGATTGACTATACCACAATAGTCAAGATCGCAACTAGAAATTTGAGATGGGCGGTGAGGTATGTACCACAGATGCTGGAAGGACCAGCGCGAGTTTGGTTAAACAATTTGCCACCAGGAAGCATTAACTGTTGGTTGGCTTTCCAGGAGCTGTTCGTTAGCAATTTCTCAAGCACTTACAAGAGACCCAATAGACCACAAACCCTGGCGTTATGTCGGCAGAGACCAAATGAGCCAGATAGAGATTTCCTGACTCGATGGTGCAATGTGCGAAACTCGTGCGAAGGAGTAATTGAATCACAAGCTATTGCGTGGTTCGCTCAGGGATGCAGATATGGAAGTATGTTGTGGCAAAGATTACAGAGAGATATGCCAACTACCTTGGCTGAGACAATCCGGACTGCAGATTTGTATGCCTTGGGAGATCCAACGCAAACCCGGTTAATGTCTAGCGAAGCAAACGAGGACTATTACAACCAAGATATCTCTAGGTCATCAAGAAGGAATGATTTCCGAGGAAAAAGAAGGGACGAGCGTTCGGACTATAGATACAAATCGCAACAAGTGGCGGCAGTAGACCGGGATCAACCCAATGCCGGAGCCAGTCAATGCCAAAAAACTGGAGGGCAAAACTGGCAGCAGAAAAATGAGGGGGGGAAACCTTGGACCCCGGAGCAGAAGAAGCAGTGGCAAGAACGAAAGGATAGGCCGAGGTATACATTTGAGTCTATGCTAGATCAACCTTGCAAATTCCATACGCCAAGCCCGAATAGCCCGGCAAATCATACAACCTGGCCCTGCCGAATGGATGAGGAAATTAGAATGGGGAAGTTCGGGGAATGCTCAGGCACCTCGGAATGAAGCGCCTAGAAACAAAGCACCCCGGCCACCATTACTGACAGGGGGAAATGGACAACAACTGATGTTGCCGCCGCCTCCACCGAGGTATGAAACCGGATAACAAAGAACATGTTGGGGATACAAGGATACCATGCACAAGTTGGGGATAACAAAGAACATGTTGCAAGCAACAAGGACCACCTTTCATGGCATTGTGCCAGGTATTTCTTGTGAACCAATTGGTAAGGTCCGGGTTGATGTGTTGTTCGGCACAAGAGACAACTGCCGCACTGAGAACTTGGAATTTGAGGTGGTGAATCTGGAAAGCGCTTATCAAGCGTTACTCAGCAGGCCAACACTAAACAAATTCATGGCAACTACCCACATTAGTTACCTAAAGATGAAGTTGCCAAGACCAAGGGGCGTGATAACTGTATCAGGGGACTTTCGGCGTTCAATTGAGTGTGCCTCAACCGGATCCAATTTAGCCGAATCACTCGTGATAGCTCAAGAAAAAAGAAAGATACTAGAAGTGGTGGCATTGGCTCAATCCGCGCAACAACATATGCCAGCCCTGACCAACCCGCACGGGAGCGTATCATTCCAAGCAACTAAGGGCACGAAGAAAGTGCCAATCGATGATCAGTTCCCAGAGCGCACCATGACCATTGGTGCCGGGTTAAGCAGTAAATAGGAAAGCGAGCTCGTCAACTTCCTCCGTGAGAATCAGGATATCTTTGCTTGGACTACACAAGATCTACAAGGTTTACCAAGGGAGTTGGTTGAGCACTCATTAAAGCGTAAGACCCGGGGCTAAGCCGGTAAAGCAGCCTCTTAGGCGTTTCGCAGAAGATTGAAGGAAAGTTATTGGAGATGAAATAGCAAGACTACTAGCAGTCGGGTTTATCATGGAAGTACTCTATCCGGACTAGCTCTCTAATCCGATGCTAGTAGAAAAGAAGAAAGATGAGCCGAACGTAGCTGTGGTATGGCGCATGTGTATTGATTACACGAACCTGAATAAGGCGTGTCCCAAAGATCCATTTCTACTTCCTAGGATAGATCAAGTCATAGACTCAACGGCAAGATGTGAGCTACTGTCATTCATTGATGCGTATTCCGGCTTCCACCAGATACCCCTGAATCCGGATGATCAAATAAGACTGCATTTATTACCCCGTACGAGGCTTATTGCTATCGCACTATGCCATTTGGATTACGTAATGCAGGAGCAACGTACCAGCGATGCATGCAAAAATGCTTGCATGACCAGATAGGTCGGAACGTGCAAGTCTATGTGGATGATGTGGTGATAAAAACCAAGGAAAGCAATACACTCCTTGAGGATATCCGGCAAACATTTGCAAACTTAAGAAGATTCCAGATGAAACTAAACCTGGAGAAATGCACTTTTGGTGTGCCCGCAGGAAAGCTACTCGGCTTTCTAGTGTCAAGCCGTGGCATTGAAGCTAACCCGTCCGGGCCATAGAAAGAATGGAACTACCAAAATGTCTTAACGATGTGCAGAAGTTCACTGGTTGCCTGGCATCGTTAAGTTGGTCCGTCTGTCAGTTGGGAGAGAAGGCCTTGCCCCTCTATCAGCTAATGAAAAAGGCAGACAAGTTCACATGGACGCCACAGGCGGATCTTGCATTTCGAGAACTGAAAAAGATGTTATCTACCGCGCCAATCCTAGCTGCACCACTACCTAAGGAGCCAATGTTGCTCTACGTATCCGCGACCAACCGAGTCGTTAGTGCAGTAATCATAGTGGAGTGCGAAGAGGAAGGAAAATCCGTGGAAAGGCCAGTGTACTATCTGAGCGAGGTATTATCATGCTCGAAACAGAACTACCCTCACTATCAAAAGATGGCATATGACGTATATATGTCGGCCAAAAAACTCAAGCATTATTTTGAGGAACACCCCATCAAGGTGATATGTGAGGCACCCATTGTGGAGATTATGAGTAACAAAGACGCAAGTGGCAGGATAGCAAAGTGGGCGATCGAGCTTGCTCCCTATGCACCACAGTTTGATAGAAGGGATGCAATCAAGTCACAATCAGTGGCGGATTTCTTTGTGGACTGGGCTGAAATGCAATATGAGCAGCCCCTGTCGGACTTCAATTATTGGAAAATGCACTTCGATGGATCGAAACTGAAAGATGGATTGGGTGCCGGAGTAGTGCTTACCTCGCCCAAGAAGGATCAACTGAAATATATCCTTCAAATCCACTTCAGTGCCTCGAATAATGTGGCGGAGTACAAAGCATTGGTGCATGGTCTCAAAGTGGCAAAAGAAGTAGGGATACGTTGGATACAATGCTTTGGAGATTCTGATTTGGTGGTGCAACAGGTATCTGGAAATTGGGATGCCTTGGATGCTAACATGGCCCTATACAGGTTCCATTTTCAAAAGATAAGTGGGTTTTTTGAGGGATGTGAGTTCCATCACATACCCCTGATTGAAAACAAGGCGGCAGATACTTTGTCCAAGCTAGGCTCATCCCGGCAACCAATCCCGCCAAATGTTGCCTTGGAGCACCTGAGAAAACCATCTGTCACACCATCACCCGAATCAGATTCCATTTACATCCTGGCACTCTCCGGATCAGGAGCTGCACCTATGGAGATAGAATGGGGGAGCACCTCAGCAAACCCGGGGACTGCCTCAGCAGACACGGAGACTGCCTTAGCAAACCCGGAGACTGTTCAGTCTGATCCGGCAGGAGTTATGTCGGTGGATGCAATGGAAGTTGATGAGGAACCATTTCCCTTCCGGACTGTGCCAACTTGGGCCAAGCCAATTTTCGATTTTCTGAAAGAGGGAATCTTGCCGGATGATGAAGTAAGTTCAAGGCAGATTTAGAGAAGGGCAAAGGCCTATACAATTATTAATGCTGAACTATACAAGAGGAGTGTGGCAACATTACTACAACGGTATGTTGATCTGGAGGAAGGACTGGACATACTCCGGGATATTCACCAAGGGGAATGTGGCCACCATGCCTCCTCGAGGGCCCTAGTAGCAAAAGCATTCCGGCATGGATTTTATTGGCCCAGTGCTTTGGAGAAAGCAGAGGAATTGGTGAGAAAATGCAATGGTTGTCAAAAATACGCCACAAAAACTCACCTACCAATGTCGGAGCTAAAAACTATCCCCATTACATGGCCATTTGCTGTATGGTGCCTAGACATGGTAGGACCATTTAAGCCGGCCAAAGGAGGGATGACCCATATTCTGGTCATGGTGGACAAGTTCACCAAGTGGATTGAAGTAAAACCAATTCCAAAATGTGATGGGGCAACAGCAGTAAAATTCCTCAAAGATATAATCCTAAGATATGGCTATCCCCATAGCATCATAACTGATAATGGAACAAATTTCGTCGAAAGAGCATTCACGAGGTTCTGTCGAGAAAAGAAGATCCGGTTAGATGTCGCCTCAGTCGCCCACCTCGCATTGAATGGGAAAGTGGAAAGATCCAATGGACTGGTGTTGTCCGGGATAAAACCTCGGCTCATAGAGCCGCTGCAAAGATCAGCGGGGTGCTGGATAGAAGAACTACCAGTGGTACTGTGGAGTTTAAGAACAACTCCAAATCGATCAACAGGCTATACACCATTCTTTCTGGTATATGGGGCAGAAGCTGTATTACCAGCCGACATAGAGCATGATTTGCCAAGAGTCACCCAATACATGGAAGCCGAAGTGCGTGAAGCCTGGCAGAATGATGTTGATCTGCTGGAAGAAGCGAGAGAACTGGCCCTGTCCAGATCCGCCATATATCAGCAAAATCTCTTACGCTATCATAGCCGGAAAGTAAACCCCCGAGTTTTCCAGGAAGGTGATTTGGTGCTACGGCTAATATAGCGCACTGCTGGCATGCATAAGTTATCCCCTCCATGGGAAGAACCTTTCATTGTGAGCAAAGCTTTGCGCAATGATTCCTACTATCTTATTGATGCACAGCCCCAGCAAAAGAACAAGGCGGACAGGTCCGGAGAGGAATCCAAAAGACCATGGAACGTGGCACTACTTCATCCTTTCTACACCTAACAAGTGAATGTATCCAAGCTACTCATATGTCGGTATGTATGTCGGCGATGAGCTTATCAATAGAAACTTTATCACCCCGAGCGGAGACTCGGGGACTGCTATAATACTTGTCTCTTGTTTTCGTATTTTTGTGTCGGCTGGGTTAAGACGCTTATATCTTAGTCGGACTAGTAATGTGTGAGCACCAAAAACCTAACTCTTCGACTTTGCTGCTGTCTAACAAGAATCGGCTTCATGGCAAGCAAGAGAACAAGTTTGGAATGGCAAAGCACATGAAAAACGACTAAGGGAAAGAACTTAAGCGGGCCGACATTGGTTTTTTGACTAACCTCTAGTTTGTTTTATTCACTGAAATGCCGAATCATTTTGAGCTAATCTCAAGGTTTCACGTATTGTTAAGTCAATTTTTTGAACCTCAGACTCGTAAGTCGAAAAACCGAATCAAGGTAGACGCGAGCCGAGTCAAAAATTGGGAGAACAAGAAAATGAAACTCAGGGACTTCGCCCACGATAATCCGACAATAAAACTTAGTTCAGAACATAAAGTTGTAGCACAACCAAACCGAAGTATTTAAATACATCTGCGGCTGGCATCCCGGGGATCTGATAAATATGACAAGTGTTTTTCAAGGAGTAGGAGCAACAGACGAATCATCTGTCGAGGAGGGAGGTACTCCGGAGTGTGGGAGAGGAGCGCTAGCTTCGGCTTCGTCCTCCGGGTTAGCCTTGCTATCCTCCGGGTCTTCAGCCTCGTCGCCTAGTTCGGAGCCCTCGCTTCCACTCCTTTCCTCTTCAGCTCCAGAGACAATTTCGTCGTCAACAACATCAAGATAGCTCGGCCCCTCATTCCAAGCGTGGCAGAAGGAGTAGTGGATGAGCTAGTTAGCACCGGCCCGACGGTGCGTGATCCACTCCGGATCCTCACACCACTTAGACCTCGCACGCATGAGAGTGAGTAGTTCTAGATCGATTCCTTCATACCACGAGAGCGTAAATTCCAGAGCAATGTCAGCCCCAGCCCGTGCAGCAGATTCGCGCCACAGATGCAGCTGCTTGTCGCACTCCTTTAACTTGGCTATGAAAGACGAGCCTTTCTTGGGAATGGTCTCACTGGACCAGAGGCAGCTGAACATCCGTGTTGCCGCCGGGATGATGTCCGCGCCATGATTCTTTATTACCTCAAGGCGAGCGGTGAGACTTGCCAGGAGATCCTCTTTGGTATAAGGGATTGGCTCGGCATCAAGGGTAGCAGGAATTCCACGCTGTTCGCGGGACTGCCGTACGACAAAGGCAGCAAGCGTATCGCTCTCTGGAAATTTGCCTAAGGATAAGAAGAAAGATAGTGAACAAAAGAACCAAACCCGGACGATGGAAGATCAAGCAAGGGCAAAAAACTTACGCGCGATCTGGAAGAGAAGTCGCTGTAGCTCAGAATCAACATTGGCATTATGGACCCGGAGTTTCTCGTATTCGGTGGTCACCGATGTAAGCTTGATGTTGGCTTCTTCCAATAGGCTCTTGTCCTTGGAGATTTGCGTGGTTAAACGCTCTTTCTCCTTGGCAAACTCATGGTCGGCCTTCTCCAGCTCGGACTGATGGGAGCTCTTAAGCTTCTGGAGTTCGGCATTCAGCCGAGTGATCTCCGAGTTCTGCTGTTGGAGCCGAGCTATCTCTGTGTCTTTCTTTTTCAGCTCAGCTTCATGATTCCCTGCTTGTTCGAGGAGGTGAATCATCATCTCAGGCATGGTGACACTATCCTCGAGAGCAACTATAGCAGCACAATGATCTGGAGGACCCAGAGTATAAGTGTCCACCGGATAAACAAAGAAGAATACAACGATCGTGTGGAGCAGTTAGGTTTACCGTTAACTTCAGCGAGTTTCTTCCGCATGATTATGTTCTCAGCTTCAACCTCGGCTGCATGATTCGGACAACAAATTCATATGGGTCCTAAGAAGTTTGAATGAACAAGGAAGAGGAAGAATGGGAAATTACCCCTCTTCTGGTACTCCGCCAAGACTTTACCAAAAAGCGCGCGGATGTCTTTGTAGGAGTCCAGCAGGCGCTAGAACTCAGCGGTTCGGCGGTTAGTGGTAATCTGAAACAAGCAAGGCAAAGACAAAGTTCAAAGGCAAGGCAAAAATAATTTGAAGTCTACAAGACCCGGGCCAAATGGAACTTAACCCGGCTCTAGGTGTGTAGATATTTGAAGTCTGCAAGACCCGGGCCAAGTGGAACTTAACCCGACTCTAGGTGTGTAGATATTTGAAGTCTACAAGATCCGGGCCAAGTGGAACTTAACTCGGCTCTAGGTGTGTAGATATTTGAAGTCTACAAGATCCGGGCCAGGTGGAACTTAACCCGGCTCTAGGTGTGTAGATATTCGAAGTCTACAAGATCCAGGCCAAGTGGAACTTAACCCGGCTCTAAGTGGGTGGATATTCGAAGTCTACAAGATCCGGGCCAAGTGGAACTTAACCCGGCTCTAGGTGTGTAGATATTCGAAGTCTACAAGAACCCGGGGCAAGTGGAACTTAACCCGGCTCTAGGTGTGTGGATATTCGAAGTACGTAAGAT
Organism: Avena eriantha; assembly: GCA_910589775.1. Lineage (NCBI taxonomy): Eukaryota > Viridiplantae > Streptophyta > Magnoliopsida > Poales > Poaceae > Avena > Avena eriantha. The sequence continues at coordinate 38,580,942 of OU342745.1, read as the reverse complement.
ACAGGCCAAGGGAACTAGACCCGGCTCTAAATCTACTAAAATTTGATGTCATTATGATTAAAAGCTAAGTTCTACGAGGAGCATCCGACCGAATATCAAGTTATTCCCTTGGAGGCTCGGGGACTAGGGGCTATATGTCTACAAGTGCACAGTTATGGAAAGCATCAACAGCAGAGAAAAATAATTACCTCCATCATCCGACTAGCCAAGGAAATAGCCTTGGTAGCGGAGTTCATCTAGGCGCTGAACTCGGCTAGGACAAACTTCTCTGGAAGGTCCTCTTGGTTGACGAATTTGGCGTCGTTCCAGTTCTTCACATACTCAAGGAGTAGTGGACTGTAGCTTTCGCCGCTCAGAGAACAGCTCGCCACAAGGCCCTTCACATGGGCCTCCCGCCTGGCGGATTGAGCTGCAGCGGGGCTGGTGTGCAAAACCAGCTGTTGGCTGCCCTCTGATCCGGAGGCGGTAGACCCGGAAGAAGTTACTTTGGCTGACCCGGAGGTCTTCTTGGCTTTGCTGGATGAAGATGGAGGAATTGATTGAAAGATATCTCCCACGGAAGGGGTAGACCCGGAGGGAGCCGATGGAGCTTTTCCTTTGGGAGGGTTGGAGGCTCTTGCTGTTGTTGGTGCTGCTGGTGCTGTTGGTTCTGGTACTGCTGGTGCTGGTACTGGAGGTGCTGGGGGCGGCGCCGATGAAGCTGGCGCCTCAGGATCTGGCATGGAGGCCGAGGAACCAGGGAGATCCAGCATCACCATATCCTGATCCAGCCCACTACCCCCCACGCTGACATTGCCCCCTCTTGACGAGGTGGGCTCTGGTCAGGTGCGGCCGCAGAACCCTCTTGAATAGGGCTAAGCGGACGATGATCGTCATTGCGGGGGGGGGGGGGGGGGAAGGGACTGCTCCAGAGTGGGGAGGCAATGCCGGAGCCGCTCTGAGGGATATCCCTAGGAGCTCTGAGAAAGGAAAAGCACCAAGTCAAAAAGAAGAGTCAATAAGAAACAAAGGCAAGCAAAGGAAAAAAATCCCAAGTAGCAGTGCTAAAAGAACTTACTCATGCTCTTGGCGGCAGGCTTGGCCGAGGGTTTAACCCTGGACTTCTTTTGCCTTTTCTTGGGCGGCGGCACCTTCGAAGCTGCGGCCGAGGTAGCTGCGCATTTCTGGGATGTAGCCGGGGCCAGGCCACTAGTGGCAAGCGGAGGAACCTCATGGACCTGACCATCCGGGTTAGCAGAACGTTCGGACATAACCAGATGCGCGTAAGAGATGGGAACTGGATCAAGTACCTCTAGGACCTCAACGTCCGAGTCATCATCGTAAGACCAATCCCTTAGAGAAGAGGCCTTACCAGTGATGCGCTTGACGATGTCCGAAGGAGGCAGGAAGGTCTTCGGATCAAGCTCCTCCTCGTCCCCCACGGTGCGGTCTAGCAACCATTTGCTCGCCGACACCTCGGTATCCTCCAATGGTTGCTGGAGGAATTTCTGAGAGACAATATTTGCCAAGTTACAAAAGGAAACCAACATACCAAGAAGATTCAGAAAACAGAGAATGGTTAATTTACCTTTGGAGGGGGGTTGACATGGGTGAAAGGCTCAACTCCCCACTCCCAATCCTCAGAGAACTCCTTCTCCACATTGAATATGGACTTAACCCGGCAGTAAACCGCCGAGTTATCCAGCTCGAAGGAAGAAGTCCGGTGAGGATCGAGAGGGCCGCTAAGGTAGCAGATCTTGTGGGCTCGCTTCTGGAGGGGGGAGACTCGGCTGCGGATAAATGTAATTATGATATCCTCCCCCCGAGACGCTCCTTGAGCAGCTCCGTGATCCGGCATGCCACTTGATTCGCGAGGGCCGTGGCGCGCTTGGGAATGCTTTCCCAAAGCGAGGCATTTGGAGGGCCAAGTTTGAAAGGGAGCAGCCGGATCAGGTCATCCTTGGTGGTGTTCCACACATAAAAGAAAGTCCGGGCCCAGCCCTTGCAGGACTCATGCCAGGTGACCCGGGGGAACACGGAGTGCTTGCGGGAAGAGATAGAGGCAGCGCCGCATTGGGTCAAGTGCTTGTCCTCCGGGGCAAGCTCCGGAGCCGGAACCACGTTCCTCCGCAGACCAAAGAACTTAATCCAAAGTTCTTCGGTTGGCCAGAGGCTGATGTATCCCTCAATGCCAGAGGCAAAGGAGGACAAGAAGTAATAGTGTTTGTGGGGAGGTGATGCGGCTGCAGCTTATACGTAGAAATGAAATCAAAGAAAAAATCGGAAGTGGGGAGGCCGAAGCCGCGCTGGAAATGTGAAAGAAAGACAATGTATTCCCCAGATTTGGGGGCAGGGGTGACTTCACCGGAGGCGAGGCAGCAGGTGACGCCGGCAGGGATGCGCCGCGTGGCGCGGAGCCACTCAAGGTCCTCCTCGCGGACGGTGGAGCCATCCCAATAGCCGTGCTCGCAGCCGTCTGCTCCTTCTTCCTGCTGCGCCACCACCGCTGCCTCCACCTCAGACATGGTGGAATCGAAGCTTTCAACGGGATAATCAGAGTAGAGATAGCCGGAGGAAGGAAAGCGGGAAACACAAGGCCCCGTGATGGGAAGTGTGAACGGGAACGGCGGCGCATGTATGAGTGGCTGCCTGAGCACGGTCACGGTGGCGCTCGTGGAGCAGAAAATTGGCGGCGGCGGCGAGGTCGCTATGAAAGAGAGAGAGGCTGGGAAGCATAAAGGAAATGGGGGAACTTCCCCTGAGAGCGCCCCGCGCCTCCTACTTAACCATGCCGCACGCGCGTCGTGGGATCCTTTGCGGGCGATGCGCCGCGCACAACGAGCGTGTACGCGGTCGAAACAGCCAATCAGAGCAAGGCAACAGGAGGGGCGACAGGAACGAGCGATCCCATGACATGACATGATGTTACGGTTAACGAGGCGTTGCAGCGACATGACATTTACAGCAGTTATGCATAACACTGTGACAGTAACCGGCGCAGTAAATGGGTGTGGCCCTTAAAATGAGGCAAATTATGATTACCCTCCATGTAGGATGTGGAGAAGCATACAAGAGAAGGAAAGATAACCCGTATAAGCAAGCAAATGGCCTGTCCAATGAGGAATAACTCAGAAAGAGCAACGGGTCACAAGATGAGAAACTCCGGGCTACGAGGTAACTCGGCCTAAGGAGCAAAAGATCCGGATATGGGAACCTGCTGTGGCCTTAACAAACAATGGTTTCTAAGACCGCACCAGCTTCGGGGACTAATGTTGGGGGGTTACCCCCGGGTAGGGTAACACCAGGGTACAAGGGCCGAGTTAGCCGAGGTATGGCGCGGTCAAAGCAAGTGCTGACCGGGTCACCTCAAGGCAGGCCGAACCACGGTGTGACCCGGCTCATGGGGCGCCTCCTTAACTATGGTCCGGCCGGCATAAGATCTATACCGACCATGTCTATCTGTTTTGCAGGAAACTGGGTAAGCCGAATTAGCTATATGCTAGCCGGATTATCTTGGCTTCCAAGAGAAGGAATCCCCCGCTGTTCAAAAGGTGGCTTTATTAGCTGTAGCATGAGCTAAGTAAAGTAAAGAAGAGGACCAGTGGGTCAGGGGCGACCAAGGTGACGCAAGCAAAGCCGGATGACGCAGCCCGTGTCTAGTGACGCCAAAAGACAAGGATTACGCCATGGGTTACGTCCAAAGCCCGGACGAGCCGATAAAGGGAATAAAGAAGCATCTGCTTTAGGAAAGGAGCATATTCATAGAATATGCTGCCACCTATGCCCTAGAATTGTAACCCGGGCTCCCATATATAAGGAGCACCGGAGCCTCCATAGAGAAAAGACAGCCGATGGATTGATCATTCTCTGTCTAAGGTAGAACTCTAGGTGATGAGGGTTTAACTCATCAATGCCCATTGTTATGGACTTGGATTTTGGAGAAGGAGGGAGCGCTGGAGACATCTATCAGCTAGCAAAAAAGCACACAGGGGACTCGAAGATTTACCCAGGTTCAAGCCTCGTAGAGGTCCCTACTCCTGCTTGTCTGCTCATGGAATTATCAAAGGAATGGAAGATTACAATGGTGCGCATATGCAATCTGGCGAGGGTTGTGGAAACTAGGGTTGCGTGTGTCCTTCTCGCTGCCCCCTCCTAGCCTTTATATAGATAGGCTAGGTCTCGGGTAGCAGGTCGAGTCGGTTACAGGTTAGGGTTTTCCCCTTTGAACTTTCTATCTTTAGCTTCTTCTTGTTCTTCAAGCAATCGAGAGTTCATAGGCTACTCGAGTCCTCTCTTGGGCCTTGGCGACACCGTGGGCTTCCACTGTATTGAGGCCGTATATAGCAAACTCGAGTACCTATAGGGTATACCCATGTCAGTAGCCCCCGAGTGTCCAGTGGAATCGCAGATTCGACTGGGGACTTTATGAAGCCTTTCGAGTGCATGAATGAGTATATTTTCGACTGCTTTGTTTGTGTCATAGGGATTGTTGATGTGTGTGCCTGATTTAACCGATGTATCGGTATCAGTTAACTACCTTAGGGTAAAACAACGCAATCTACTCGAACTCGAGTCCCCGGACTCGAATCCGGAAAAGTGCTGGTGTAATTCGACTCAAGCCGCGGAGGTCTTACAGGAGTCGAATTCCAGTTATATGGGTGTGAGAACTCGACGCGTCCATCAAGGCATGTTGATCGTACCTGTAGGCACGGATATATTTCTGGTAGTGCACAGCAAATACGTTGCCAGGCCTTATTCAAGTCTTATCTTCACGCTGCAAGCGCGGTATCCGAATTTTATCATCGCGGAGACGATTCGGGTGACCTAGGAGACACAGTCTCTTTGTAGGGAAAAATTATGAGGCGGTGTTGCCATAAACTTTGAGTGTGGATGTTATCAACACATAGTACATTGTACAAATAATCATAGGGTGCGTGACCAGCGCTCCCTATGGGAGTAGCCCCCCGAGTGCCTGGTTGAGTCGAAGACTCAGGCAGGGCCTAAAGAACTTTCGCGACTGCTGTCATCTTTTTTTTGCTTGTTTTAGTCGAATTTGTTTTCGGCGCTCCCTATGGGAGTAACCCATGTCCATAGTCGAACCGTGTTTCGAGTGGTTGGGTTTGCCTTGATTGTCCATGTTCCTGCAAAAGAAGAAGAAAAATCGTAGGGTGCGTGACCAGCGCACCCTATGGGAGTAGCCCCCGAGTGCTTGGTGGAGTCGAAGACTCGAGCAAGGACTAGAGTAGTCGAAGTCTTCTGCTGTGTAGTTTTGATGACGTCAGTGCTGACGATTTCATGACCTCACTTGCCCACGTGAGAGTTTGACGGGACGTGACGAGCGGTGGGTCCCACTCCCTAACTTTGATTTGACCGGGCATGCGTAATCTTTATTTTAACTGCGCCTCCTCGATTTCTGCGTGTAATGGGAGCAGTGGGGGGACGGTTCGCATTTTAGCTCCTCCACGTGTCAAGCACGATGAACGCCACGCGTCCAGTAGGGTTTCTCTGAGCCGTTGGATTGCATCTTCCAGGGGTTAAGTAGTGACGTTGCGACGGTAATTTCTCATCTGCCTTCATTCATCCTTTGCCTCCATCGCCATTGCCGCTGCTCCTCTGCTTTCTCTGCACTCTTTTCTTCCGCGGCGCTAGACCATCTCCGCACGTTTCCTAGCTACTTCCTTTGGTCGCATCGCCGCCGCGCAATGGGGAAGAAGAAAGGAGGTGTTGCGGCCGATTCCGCGGCTACCACTGCTGTGGCAAAGAAGAAGGGCAGATCCGCCCCTGCGGGCACCAACACAGCCGGCGGCGGGAAGAAGAAGGGCACGGGCACCCGCATCACGAATGGCGCGTGGCGTCCCTCCATCATCAAGTCATGTGATCTTCGTCTTCTTCGCTAAGACGGAGTGCTGTCTGCCGCAGTCGCCGACGCGCACGTCCCCGGCGGTGAGATAATCCCCTCTCCTCCCGCTGGTTTTCGAGTGATGTTCTTAGCGTTCATCATTCGCGGCCTCTCGTTGCCCCTGCATCCTTTCTTTAGGGGCCTCCTTTGTTTTTACGAGCTTCGGCTCCATCAGCTGTCCCCGAACTCTATCCTCCACATCTCTTGCTTCATCACCCTCTGCGAGTGCTGGCTCGGAATTGAGTCGCACTTCGGAATCAACGTTTGGCTCCTTAGTCTACAATGTAGGTGGCTGCGGAATCAACATCGACCCGTCCGCCACCTATTTAGACATCAAGCTCACATCGTCCGTCCAAGGGTGGAGGGACAAGTGGTTCTACATCCGCGACGAGAAGGCTGACGGGGAGCACTTCGGACTCGCACCTTTTGATCCCGTGACGTCGTGCAAGAGGAGGCGCTCCTGGAAGAATGTAGTCATGCCTGGCGAGTCCGCGGAGACAAATGTGTTGTACGAGCGCGTCTGCGACCTCGAGAGTCACATAGGCAAAGAGGAGGGAGGTTGCGCCCTCATTCGCACGTGGCTGCGCCATCGCGTCCAGCCCCTGTAGGCCAGAGTCCACCCCATGTTTCAGTGGGCTGGCGCTGATGATGTCACTCATGTGTCTGCCGATGGCATGTCCGCGAGTGAGGTGGATAAAAGGGTTCGACTGGTCACCAAGTACACCGTCAAGGATGTGCTCCCCAGTGAGCCAGTTGTTCCTCCGTTTGATGCTGCTAACCCTCCTCCTGAGGTATAGTTGTGCTACGCAGTAGCTTAGTTTGTCAATTGCTTCTCTGCTATTTCTTATCTTTGTGCTAAATTGTTGTTTGTATGCAGGATTGGGTGGTGTCGCCATGTATGCCCCCTCTTCCTGAGGGGGTTATCCCTCGCGAGGCCTTGGAAGAGGACGAGTCGGAGTCGACCGTCCCATCTGATGTGGAGGAGGAAGCCCCCGAGTCCGGTAGTCCGGATACTCGCAAGCGTTCGCGCAACAAGGATTCCAATGCGTCGTCTCCTTCGACTCCGGAAGGTGCAGGTGTTGGTGCGGAGTCGCCGATCCCTGCCATTCCTGTGAGTTCCGTGGCGCCTTATTCTCACAAGAAGATGCGACTGCCAAAGGATTCCTCGTCAGAGTCGGGGGAGCCAACCTTTGACTTTGATAATTTTGACTGGTAAGTATTCGAATCTTCCTTTTTTGGTTCTTCTTTGCAGTTGCCTTTTCTTGATGTTGATTTTATCTTGCCGTCAGCAGGTGTCTTCATATGCTGGCAACGTCCAATTTTTGAAAGAATCAGGAGTCGCAACTTCAATTGCCAAGAAAGAGGTCGAGCGTGCTCCTTCCCCTCCATTGGCGGCCCACTCCGGGCACAACTCTTCCAGCTCTCCGCATGAAGGGGAGCATCGAATGGTTGCCCGGATGGTGGCGCACCAAACAACTTCGGAGTCATTGGAGGATCATGTAAGTGTAGGATTTCTTCTTCTCGTGCTGCAGTCGATGCTGCTTATGGCATCTACTAACTTTGTTGTTTTCTTTGTTGTGACAGCTCCTTGTGAAGGAAGCTGCTCATCTGGCGGACCAAGTGCTTGCGATGGGTCGCCAGCATGCAATGCTGGATACGTGATATTGCGTGGTGGAAAGTAAGTACCTTTGCTTCTCATTCTTCTACATCATTGTCCTGTAGTCGACTGATAGTCAATCCCTTTTGTGCTGTCTTGCAGCTGAACAAAATGCCCTTCTTCGTGACGCCGCTGCCATGGAAAAGACGCTCGCCGGGGCTGTGAAGAGCCACGATGAGGCAATCGCGGTGCGTGACGAGGCGCAAAAGCATGAAGAGGGCATGCGTGCCTCCATTGCAGCAAGGGAGAAGTTGTTCGAAGAACAGCTTTTCTCGATGGCCAAGGCCCTCTCAGGTACCTTGCTTGGATATCATTGTCGTTCTTTTGTTCGATTTTTGTCGCTAGTGGTGACTTTCGTGCCCATGCGTGGGTTTATGTACATATGCTGGCGATTTGAGCTTTGATCGTCAGACCCTCCGCCGTGACGATGCCTTGGCGGGTGCACTTTCAGCAGTCGAGGACCGCAGCGCCGCCGTACAAGATATGCTCTCCAAGGCCAAGGGCGTGCTCAGTCGCCTCCGGGAGGAGTTGATGCCCAAGGTTGAGCTAATCGAGAACATGGACGAGCTGGTGGAGTCTCTCACCGGGGGTGTTCCTTCAAGCTTCAAGAACTCACTCCGTGCGGCTGGCGCATCCATGTCACTTGCCATGGTGCAGGCCCATGGAGTCGAGGTTGATCCTGCAACAGTTTTGAAGGCGATGCCCGTTAGCGCGGACGGCCAGCAGGTAGTCTTTGCTCCCTTCGCGACTGCTTGTGGCCAATATGGGCCGCAGTTGATTAACATGGTTGCGAAGTACTCTGAGGAGCTGCAACGAGCCAAGAAGGCAGCAAAGGCTGTGGCATCAGGGGCTGGCGGAAAGTCAGTGGCATCTGACACTGCCATGGACTCGATGAAGCCCCCAAAGCTGTCGAAGTCGAAGAAGCCAATCGCTCCTCAGTAGCTTTGTTATGGTTAATTAGTTTATGTCCTTTGTCAAGAACATGCATGTTGGCAAGTGTATCTGCTGATACTTTTGCTAGTCTTGAATGCACTTGAATCATTTGTCTTTGTGTCGATTCGATCGTCTTATTTGCTTCTATCTTGGCTTGTGGTAGGGTACATCAAGTGATCCTTTGAGGGAACCTCAGGACTCGCCGCCCCTTGATGATACTTTGGCACCGCCGCGCTCCAGGGTAGATAAGTTATCGCTGCTTCGCGATTGCGTCGCGCTTTTTGTTGGAATTATGCCCTAGAGACAAATAGTAGTAAGGACTATTATCATATTTCATATAGTTTATGACTAAGTTTTATATCATGCTATAACTGTATTGAGTGGAAACATCAATACACGTGTGATATACAAACAAACCAGGGGTTCCCAGTGAAACTCTAGTCACTGGTTCATTGGTCAACATATGATCATGTTTCCTGATCATGTGGCATTTATGCCAGTTGGAAATGAGGTCATCTCATTCTGAGAATGAGATGATGAACCAATACCCAACCTAAACATCGTGATTCGATCATGTCACGAAGTTCAAGTTACGATGATTAGAAATGGATCCTCATAGACTATTCCTTAGACCGTGAGGCTATATCAATCACTATCTCCCGAGAGTGCTTAGAAAGCATCAAACGCCATCTGGTAAAATGGTGGTTATAAAGGTGTGTTCAGGTATTCGGAGGAAACCGTAGAGGCAATATATGTCAAGAGCGGGATTTGTCCGTCCATGTGATGGGAAGATACTCAAGGGCCCACTCAGAGAAGTTATATCCAATAGCTGCGCAGCGTGTGATTTGATCACGGGGATATCACTTGTCGGAACGAGTCAAGTAGCATTGTTCAGTAACGAGATTGAACACGACATGGCGATGTCATTGATCAGATCTCGGGCAATGCAAGTATCGAGAGACAAAGGGAATAAGACACGATTGTCCCGGTTCAAACGACGAAAGATCTTCGTGGAACGCACAGGGGTCACATGGCCATCCAGGTCCCTCTGTTGATCATTGGTGCGGGAGTGTCCCGACCATGTCTGGAGTGTTCTCGGACCGTGGGGTATCACGCTTAAGGGCTTGATGATGCTTAGAGAGCGTTTATAGGATCGGTAGAATCACCAAAGAAAAGAAGGTAGAAAACCGGAAGGGTTTCGGTAAGTCTGGAGGATGCCCGGAGTGGAGGTGGAAGGTGTTCCATAGCCACGGAGATTGAATAATATGTGAATGAATGTTAAATGTTAATTTAATCATTTATTCATAATTATTTAATAAAGAGAAAATCAATTAAAGGTCAAATAGGTTTAATGGGCTAATTCCGGAGGGAGAGGGCCCATTAGGGAAAAGGAGAAAGGGGAGAGGGGCCAAAGGGGAGGCCGGCTAGGCCTTGCCCCCCGTGGGGCCCACTAGGGGCTGGCCGGCGGCCACCCGACCCCCTCCTCTCCTTTAGTCCCACCCCGGGACTTGAGGGGAGGTAGTACCTCCCCTCCCCCTATATAAAGTGGGGTATTTGGCCTAGAAAAATACACCCAATAATCAATAAAGGTCTCCCCACTTTTGGGAGGACCTCTAATTGATATTTTCTCTCTCCCCCTCTCTCTCGTGACCGTGGTCCCAAGTCTGGACTGCGCGAGCGAGAGATATCTTCACCGCGGAGCGCCGTCGCGCTGCGGGATTCGGATCCGGGAGCTCTACTTCCGCAACTGCTGCTGGATCGGGGAAGCGGGAGTCATCGTTAGGCACTGGACGTGTGTAACTCCCCGCGAGGTGTCGCACTTGAGGCACTCAAGTCGTTGGAGCCAGAAGGAGCATAAGGACTTCATCATGACCTTGAGGTCGGCTTCGGCTCGTCTACATCAACCACGCTCTCCTAGCGTTGCCAACGCTTTTCGGTCTTCAAGGGTAAGTTCGTGAAAAGCCCCTCCCGTTATTGTATTACTAATAGATAGGTCCTGGCAGCTTCAGGGGTTCAGGGACGTAGAGTAAAATTTATTGTTTTTATGCGCAGAACCCCTACACTTTTCGTATGTAATGTCCCGTGGAGACAATTCTATTCCCCAGAGCGCGACTCGTCCTGTGGCGTCGGGGTTATTGAGGATATGCCCCAACGGGGCGTCGTTGACCACCACGACTGGGTGTTCCTAGAAGTAATGGCGTAGTCGCCGGGCGGTCATGAAGACGCCGTACGCCAGCTTCTGGTAGTGCGGGTACCACTGTTTTGTTGGCGTGAGGACCTCACTGAGGTAGTATACTAGGCGATGTACCCCATGGACCTTGTTTTCCTCGGCTCGTTTGACCACAAGTACGGTGCTGACCACTTGGTTGGTGGCGGAGATATATAGCAACAGCGGTTCCATTTCTCGTGGCGTCACCAGTACTGGTGAAGTGGATAGCAGGCGCTGGAGGTCTTCGAATGCTTCCTGCACTTCGTTGGTCCACTCGGCCCTTTCAGCTTTGCGGAGGAGTTGGTAGAAGGGCAGTGCCTTTTCTCCCATCCGACTGATGAATCGACTGAGGGCCGCGATTCGCCCAGCCAGCTGCTGGACGCCCCTTATGTTTTTCGGCTTCTCCATGGCCAGTATGGCTTTTATTTTCTTCAGGTTTGCCTCAATTCCTCTCGCGGAGATGAGATACTCGAGTGGTTGCCCAGATGGTACGCCAAAGGCGCATTTGTCCAGATTAAGCTTGATCCGGTAGCGGTCGAGGTTGGCGAAGGTTTCGCGCAAATCGTCGATTAGGGAGGCTTCCTCCTTGGTCTTGATTACTATGTCGTCGACATAGACTTGAATGTTGCGACCAAGTTGCTCTTTGAGGCAAGCCTGCATGCACTGCTGGTAGGTGGCTCCTGCGTTTTTTAGCCCGAAAGGCATTGTGTTGTAGTAGAACACACCAAAGGGCGTTGTAAATGTTGTTTTTTCTTGATCCTCCTCCTTCATTCGAATTTGATTATAGCCTGAGTAGGCATCGAGGAAGTAGAGGCGCTCGCATCCCGCGGTGGAGTCGATGATCTGGTCGATTCACGGCAGCAGGAAGTGATCCTTTGGACAGTGCTTATTTAAAAGAGGTGAAGTCCACGCACATCCGAGGATATCCGTGTCCATTTTTGGTACTAGCACCGTGTTGGTGAGCCAAGTGCTTTCCTTGATCTCGCGTATGAATTTGGCGTCGAGGAGTCTGTTGATCTCCATTCCGACTGCCTTTGCTCTTGGCTCAGATAATCGCCGGATTGTTTGCTTGACTGGCCTTGCGTCTAGGTTGATGTTGAGTGCGTGCTCGGCGAATTCCCTGGGAACTCCTGGCATGTCCGCTAGACACCAGGCGAAAATTTCCCAGTGTTCACGGAGGAATTCGATGAGCGTGAGTTCCTATGCGGGACTCAATTGTTGGCGATGAGGGCCGTCTTGGCGGGATCCGATGGGTGGATTCTTTGTGTGCACCGATGAGTTGAAGGATAGATCGGGCGAACTTGGCTGGCTCAGGGGAGGTAGACTGTTGTCTATTGACTCCTTTAGTCTCACGAGTTCTTCCTGCATGCCGAAGGACTAGGAAATTCTGTTGAATTCCCTGTCGCAACTGTCGGATCTCTCAAAGCTCCCGTTGATCATGATGACGCCATTGGGACCTGGCATTTTCATCTACAGGTAGGCGTAGTGTGGTACTGTCATGAACCTAGCGAACACGACACGTCCAAGGATGCAGTGGTATTGCGAGGGCCAGTCGATGACCTCAAAGTCGATGCGCTCGCGCCGGAAGTTCTTCGGCGTGCCGAAGATGATGTCAAGGTTGATTTGGCCCAGGGGATATACGCCTTTTCCTGGGACGATGCCGTGGAATGTTGTGTCCGAGGCCTCTAGGAAAGTTAGGGGGATCCTCATTGCTCGCAAGGTACTCGCGAATATAAGGTTGATGCCACTTCCGCCATCCATGAAGACGCGGCTCATGTCGAAGCCTCCGATTTGCGCCTCGAGTACGAGGGGGCAATGGCCTGGATGGGGTACTTGAGGCGGATGATCGCATTTGTCGAAGGTGATGCAGGACTCGCTTCCACTGAGGTACTCAGTAGTAGATGGTGGCGAGTTGGCGAGTGTGTGGCCAGGTTGACTTGGCGAGTGATGGCCTTATGCACCCGATTCGAGGGGCATCCCTTTTGGATCATCATGGTGCCCATGGCCCGTGGGTATGGTTCGCCTCCGTGGTGATAGTCTGGTGTAGCTACATTCGGGGGTGGCCCAGGTGGTGGTGGGGAGCGCCATGTGCCACGGCGCCTGGAGCGGCTCCGTAGCCTCTTTCGAATGTCTTGCGATTCATCCAAACCAATCCCTCATGTAGTTTGAGGAACTCGCGGCAGTCCTAGAGGAGGTGGCTGGACTTCTTCTTTCCATCATGCTTGTCAATGTAGAAGTGCACCGTACATGGCCCGGACAGTTTGTCCTCAATGGATGTCGTGGGTGCCTCATCGCGATTGCGGCAACCCCACACTTGCGTGGTTTTCCCGTAGTCGCGGTATCCGCCGCTACGATATCCGTTGTTGCGGTTTTCGTCGTGTCTATCAGCGTAGCCAGCTGTGACCATGTTAACGTCGTCGCGGTCATCGTAGATGCGCATGCGGCGTTTGCCTCGGCGATCACGTCTGCGCTCGAGTTCCGCCTCCTCGTCGGAGTGAACGCAATTCTTCACCGAATCTTCTCCATCGGCCCACCGATTCGCGATTTCCATCAGGTGGTCGATGGTCTTGGGCTTTGAGCGACCCAGCTCCTCCCTGAGTTCTAGGCGGCGGCCGCCGCCGTTGAATGCATCAATCGCGCGATCCTCCGAGATGTTCTCTACGGAGTTCTTAATGATGGACCACCTTTGGATGTAGGAGCGTAGCGATTCGCCCGATCTTTGCTGGCAGCATCTCAGCTCTTCTATTGATGCAGGCCACTTGTACGTGCCCTTGAAGTTGCGCACGAAGCTGTAAACAAGCTCATCCCAGCTGCGAGTGGATCCGTGTGGGAGGTTGTTGAGCCACGCTCGGGTGGGGCCTTGCAGTTGTAGTTGTAAGCATTGCATGGCTGTGCTTCGACTGCCACCATGGATCCTGACGGAGGAGATGTGGTCCTCCAGCCAGATCTTCGGGTCCTATAGGACGTCAAACTTCGGGTTCTCCGACGGGAGTTTGCACCCCTTGGGCATTCGCTTTTTCCTGATGGACCTGCTGAAGCATCTGGCTCCGCAGAGCTCCACATCCTCCTCTTCCGAGTTAGTCGACCGAGCATGTTGTGCCCTTGATTTGTCAATCTTGCGCTGCGTGAGGTCATCGCGCGCATCATAGTCCCAGTCGTGTCGCCGTGAGCGGCGGCGTCGAGACAGGTTGTGACTGTCATCGCTGGATGAGGGCGAGGAGTAGCGCTTTGCTAGCGCTTTGCCCTTTTTCGGCTCTGGTCCTTGTCGAGGGCAGCCTCGATTAGTCCCAAGCCCGCGATCGTAGATCGGTGCATGGCGGCTCGAGGATCTCCAGCTGGCGGCTGGTTGTTGAGGAGGTACATGGTGGCTGCTGTCACTGCGGCCTGCGGCGTCTTGGGGACTATGTTGCCCCATGTATCGACTGTCATAGAGCTGAAGTCGAGGACCTTTGTAGCCTCTATGCGTTCTTGCTCGGTGAGGTGGGCCATCCGAGATCGCCTCTTGTTTGCAAGGTACTCATTGCCCTTTGAGGAGGATCCTCCGTGGGAGGAGAGCCCGGTGCGTCGAAGGCTTGACTCGTCTGCCGCTTTTTTGCGCGCCTCGAGTTGCGCGATTGTTTGCACTTGGCGCTTGAATTCTTCCTTCAGGAGCCAATGGTAGCCCATTAGCATTTCTTGTGGAGATCCGAAGGGTAGAGGGTTGCCTCGTAAGGCCTCGCGGCAGCGGGCCCACTCTTGTTCGTTGAGCCTGATCACGACCTGTTTGCCGGTTTGCTCGTTTATTATGGTTGGAGGTTCGATTGCTCCTCCATTGTTGACGGGGGCGCCGTTGCCGCCGTTGGGTGTTGGTCCACCGTTGGGTATGCCGCCGTTAGGCGGGTCGGTTTCGTTGCCACGGTTGCCCGTGTTGTCACGATTGGCGGAGGTGTCGCCCCCGTTGATGACGGCGCACATGAAGTGGTTGGGGAAGCTGCTGCTCCCGCAACTTTCAGATCCGGAACCGTAGGCTCCGTCTTCTGTTGCCAGATCGCTCAGATCGGAGTCGCGACTGCTGTCGCTGATTGTGTTCTCGACTGTCGTCGAGGCATTGAGCTCACTAAGGGTGCCGATCGGTGGAGGGAACCACAATGCTGGGGCAATCGATGGGACCGTCGGCTGATCGGGCATGCGAAGCGTGCCCATCTGACCAACTTGGAAGCGGAAGCTCCCGATCGCCAGGCTGATTCCGTCGCCCACAGACTCGAAGGCCGGGCGAGTGCCTGGCGTGTGGACGGTGAAGTCGAACGCGCCGAAGAGCTGGCAAGTCTCCGCTGTTGCGGAGTTGTAGATCGCGGTTGATGGGGCCGAAGAAGCCGCACCATCAGCACTCCCAATTCCCACAGACGGCGCCAATGGACGAGGGTTTAACTCATCAATGCCCATTGTTATGGACTTGGGTTTTGGAGAAGGAGGGAGCGCTGGAGACATCTATCGGCTAGCAAACAAGCACACAGGGGACTCGAAGATTTACCCAGGTTCAGGCCTCGTAGAGGTCCCTACTCCTGCTTGTCTGCTCGTGGAATTATCAAAGGAATCAAAGATTACAATGGTGCGCAGATGCAATCTGGCGAGGGTTGTGGAAACTAGGGTTGCGTGTGTCCTTCTCGCCAACCCCTCCTAGCCTTTATATAGATAGGCTAGGTCTCGGGTAGCAGGTCGAGTCGGTAACAGGTTAGGGTTTTCCCCTTTGAACTTTCTATCTTTAGCTTCTTCTTGTTCTTCAAGCAATCGAGAGTCCGTAGGCTACTCGAGTCCTCTCTTGGGCCTTGGCGACACCGTGGGCTTCCACTGTATTCAGGCCGTATATACCAAACTCGAGTACCTGTAGGGTATACCCATGTCACTAGGGCTAGATAGTAGGGAGTAAGAGACATCGTCTCCTTCCTACTAGGAGCCTCAATAACACTTGTAAACACCACTGATAGAGAAATAACAAGAGCTTCTGTGTGCGGAATCACCGAGTTCTCCCTCCCTGGATTCCCCTAGCGCTCATTGGCCCCATCTTTAGCCTATCCATGGCATCTGTCGTGCCGCCACCACGACAGGTAGTCTACATCTTCACTTTATAGATAATCGTGTAAAAAATATTCCTTTTTACACGACTTTAGTTTTCTAGTGGATAGTCTAAATTTGATAGTCTATATGTCCATCTGCACACAAATAGTCAATATGCATAGCAAATCAGTACAACAAATGCTTTGATTTGGCACGAGAGCGAGCTCGCGAGCGACCAACTTTGCTTTAGACATGGTGGCTCGGTTGTCCAAATATGGACAATGAGTAGCCTGTTTGGAGGATGTCTAAATTTTAGACCACCGGATACACAAGCCACCAAAGGCATTTTTTGCTCCATGGTGGTCTATATTTCTCTTAGACTACCGGATACACTAGCCAGTAGAGATCCTCTTAGGCTGGTCATCATGGGAAACATACTACTCTAGTTCATGTTACTACGTACCTTCATATGTGTACGTCATTGAGCCGAAGGTATAGACCTTATTTTTGCATAAATGGCTCCAGAAATATTCCATACCTAGAAAGGCTAGGACATTACAGTAAACTATTTTTTCTAGTCATTGGACTATAGATACTCCTAGGATAGGATAGGATATTATTATTCTATATCTTTTGAATTGTATAGCCAAATTCAAAATCCCAAAGCGGCAAATTCTCCCGCCTCACCTCCACCAAAATATTTCGAGTGGTCACACGCCCCAAGTTGTAGCCATACGAAATTCCTTTTCTACCCCTGACAATGGCCTATCTACTAATGCCGGGGCGTGGGTATGGTTCGTAACCCCCTCCCCCGGGGGGCGGGGGTCCCCACAACTCTGAAGCTGGGTAGTCCACCTTCCACCGATGCCATTTCCCCCAAAGCACTCCAAAAGTCCGTAACCCCTTTCTCACCTCCGGCTCTTGCACCACTGCACCAGCCCATCCTCGCAGCGCTTAGCCGGCCTACACCCCACCCAACCCCCTCTCACCTTCAGCACCTGCACCACCACACCGTAATCATCTCCGCCGCACTTCGCCCGCCTACACGCCACCGAACCCCCTATCTCACCTCCAGCTCCTGCACCACCGGACCAGAACATCACCGCCGCACTTCACCGGCCCACACACCACCCCAAACCCCCTGTCCCACCTCTAGCTCCTGTACCACCGCACTTCACCGGCCTACACGCCATACCTCTATACCATATACTCCTGACCAGTCTACGGGTTCCGCTGACGTCAACCTTACCGAACCCTAGTTCGCCTGACACCCTCTTCCATACAACCGTGTTAGTTTGCCGACTCCCTAGTCCACAACACCTGACCTTCTTCACTGATATGTTGCTAATGTATCTATAATTTTTGATGTTCAATGCTTGGTTTATATCTACTTTCTAATGTTTTGTCCACACTTTGGAGTAATTTTTATATACTTTCTTCGACTAACCTATTAACAAGATGCCATAGTGCCAGCTGCCTATTTTCTGCTATTTTTGGTTCTAGGAAAGTTAGAAAATAAATATTCTTGAAATTGGATGGGACAAAAGCCGAAGTCAATATTTCACCGAGGGGGACACGAAGCCAGAATACGAGACAGAGAGGGGCCAGGGGCCGTTCACGAAAAGAATACAGATATACAATACAAAGATCCAATCACCTTGAAAACGATAGAGCGTCCGACTACGGACAAGATGCAAATGGGGCAAAGAGCCCTGAAGAATAAGCAATGGCGTCCATAACCCTGCCCAGGCCAAGCCGGAAGGGTAACCCTGCTGACGACGTCGATGTCAAACCTGCTAAAACAAAAGGGGTGCCGACAAAGGGCAAAGGAAAAAGAGGAGCGTCAGTACTGAGGCCAGTACACGGCGAGGCTAGAATTCGGCGGCTCTCGCCTACATAGGTATGCTGGGCTGAAGCGGCAGCGCAGCGGCACTAAACAACCTATAGAGACTCGGTATCACCGGCGGCTATTAGAGAGGGGTAAGAAAGACCTATTCGGATCCAACCTGAAGCTAACACCAAACAAACCCATCCTGGTATTTCCCTCTCGAGACCAAACGAGGAAGTCGGACCAGGGAACTCACACAGTTGGCAGTTTTATTCATTCCATTATAATTGAAACACTTACTAGTCAGATATAGATAGCGTGGGCCGTCCTGATAGCATAAGTAGTGGGCAGTTTTAATCACCATTCCATTGTAGTTGGGACATTTACTAGTCAGATATAATTGTCCTGAGGAATCCCAAAACCCAGCAGTTGTTGGCACTTTTATCACATTCCCTTGGAGTTGTAATACTTAATAGGCAGGTATAACAAAACAATCCAGGTCCACCAGTGGTTGGCATTTTTAATATCCATTCCGTTATAGTGAAGCTGATTACTAGTCAGATATATTAAGTCAAATTTATAGCACTACTTTAGTTATGCTTGTCTATGATCGAGATACTGTGCTCCAAGTCGTCCATAACCGCGGAGACGGCTTTCAGAAAGTTTTACCCTGCAGGGGTGCACAAATAGCAACACACACTCGATCAACCTCGGAAAAACCAACTCAAAACCCAACGAGGCATTCACGACAAAGCGATCACAGAATTCAAAAATATTTCAGGGGGCCACCCCACTAAGCTACCCGCAACGAAGTTGGCCGACTCCGGAACGGACCCAGGGTTTGCGTCAATGGCTGTAAACGACTGGGAACCCGAAAGTGTGACTAGGCTTGTCGATACCGCGAAAACACTCCGCGATCCTAAACAGTACAGGTGCTCCACGCACAATCTTAAATAAAGCGGTAAAGCATGGCATAAGTACAGGATAGTAATAAAGCCCCAAACTACTTTGTGGCCCCAAGAAATAGAAATGAATCAAGCTCTGGCTCAGGGGGGTCCATAAGGCCTCCCAGATGTGGATAGTGCGAAAAATCAAGGAACAGGTATCAAGTACTCGGGGTCCTACGGGACACAAGTGAGCATGGAAGAACCAAATAACATCTATTGCCCACCGATGCCTCTGTATTAGTTATATCTAGCATTTTAATAGTTGTATTTAAAGTCATGATCATCTCCACCGGTAAGCATCTCCACCATTAACACCTGCCAGCATTCCGACAAATGTGGTACTTGACAACACGAGATCACACCTAAGCAAGCGACTATGACTCGCAAGGCCAGCTATCTACCAAACACAGGTAATAGGAGGTGTCCAAGGCAATATAGAGGCTGCACGGGATATAACTGGGATACGAAAAACTAAAGCATCGCGACACGGATAGCAATAGATCAACAGGAGGAAGTAAAGACTATAAATGCAAAATAGGTAGAACGAGGGAGGATGCTCGCCTAGGAAAACATAGCCGAAGGTTCATATCCGGAGAACTTGTCGATACTTGTATCCACTCATCGGCCTAATCCGCAAAGAAGCAAACACTAGAAGAAACACCGGAAGCAATATTTAATACTATGGCAGAAGATCCGACATGATTATGATATGCATGCGAGGTGAACAATTTAATATGCGATAGTCGATAATGTCATATTATAAATAATGGGGGTCTCGGATAGGGAATCACATTAGGGTTCGGCGAACTTGGGCTCCGAGAGGTTCGGGGTTCGACAGGGTTCGACAGGGAACAGTTCGAAGGAAACGGTCACGGACAACGGAAGGAGAGCTTGATGTTCCGGGAAGGAGGACTTGGTTTGGCATCGGGGCGCATCGGATCCGCCCTGGTCGGTGTCAATCTTGTCGTTCGGGGTGAAGAACTTGGCGTCCTCGAGGAAGTACTTGGCGTATCCGTGTCGATGACCTTGGTGTCCGGGTTCTCGGCCATCGGACCCGGGAAGAAGTACTTGTCGCATCTGCGGTCGGTTCAGGTAGAAGAGCTCGTCGTCCGGGGATTCTCCGGGTCCGTGGCCTTCGGATCATGTCGACGGTCTTTTCGTACCGGGGGTTCGATGTTTGGATCTGTGTAGAAGGTCTTGGAGTTCCACCTTGTACATCGATGGCGGACTTGGGATCGGTGTCGGAAGATCTTGGCGAAAACTACATTGCAGTAGCTCGGGTGTACAGACACGGCTCGCAGATCTTGGACTTGGTGATCATGACACATTTTGGGGAAAAGTTCACCGATCTCACGATAGTTCAGGTGCCCTGGTACACAAATAGAAGAACAACGAGGACCTGCAGAGCAACAACATAGTAGGGCAGCGTTGAGGAGTCCCTAACGCGGCTCCAACAGAGGAGCAGTACCACAGTAGAGGCTTGAAATCACACGAGGCGGTACGGCTTGGTGAAGCTCCTGGTGAAGGTATTGCGCGAGGCATCCGACTCGACGGTGGCGAGGCAGACGAGGTGCGTGGCCGGCTCCAAGACGCGCAGCGAAGCCGCGGTTGCGGATCCTGGCGGAGGCAGAGGAGCGAGCGGGGCGGCGACGTCTACGGTTGGTGGAGGCGGGGCTCGTGGTAGGTGGGAGGGGTGAGAGAGAGGGACGCATGGTGGGCCAAGGTCGGTGGGGCGACGTGTTGGGCCAGGGAAAAAGCTAGGCGCGGGGTGCGAGGTGGTCGGGGCCAGGAGGGTGGTTGGTGGCGTGCACGACGCGTCCATGTGCAGGGGTGGGGCCAAGGAAACGTGGCAGGGCGAGCGGGAGCGGGCGGTGGGGGCGCGCGCGTGCAGGGGCGTTGCTGGCGGCGGGGTGGATAGGATGGTGGCTGACGGGGTGGGACCCAGGTGGGACTGGGAGGCAGGTGGCTGGGCGGGAAACGAGTTGGGAGGAGGGAGTTGCGCGCGTGGTGCGAGGTGGCTAGCGGCTGTGTGTGTTGCTGCGTGTGAGTGGGGACAGGGGCTGAGGTGGCGAGTTGTGAGTGGAGGGAGTGAGGTGGAGGGGGGCTGGGTAGATTAGGTTTGAGTAGATTAGGGATTAGACTAGGTTTTAGTTTAGGGCTTGGAGGTGGCCGGCTAGGCTTTCGGGCCTGGCAGGCTGCCTCCTAAAAACAATTGGAAAATTTTATTTATTTAAAACGGGGCTTTTGCAAACCGTATTTAGACAAACAAAAATATTCCGGAGACCCGCGGTTTTTAATTTGAATAAAGACGGGGAATATTTTAGAAAACAAACTAGGCTTTTAGAAAATAGTTTTAGACAAAACCATGCATGATGATGACGATGCTCAAATACAATGTGGCATGATGACATGAGCATGCGGTCATGATGATGCAATGCACAAAAACACCGCGATTTTCTAGTAGTGGTTTTGCGGGATGCCACAAGCCAGCAAGTATTTTTCTGGTGCCGTTGTCGGGGAGTCAAGGACATCTTCACAAGGGGAGTCCCTCGGAACCAATCTCTTTACTTTGTTTTATTTGTTTTGCTTAGTTTATTTTTGCTTTGTTTGCTTGTTCTTTTTATAAAAAATATAAAAAAATAGTTCCTACTATAGTTGTTATTTTCGTTGGTCTGTTATTGTCTTGCTTTATCATGCTTTCTATCAATGGTTGGTTTCTTTGAAACTGAATCTAATTAGAAAGGTGGGTTCACAAAAACAAAAACATTATTATAAGGAACACCGCTTGTCACAAAAAGGGAAACACTTATGGGAAAAAATTGATAAATTGTATACCATTGCTAGAAACGTGTGTTCTTCTTATAATGTTACTTATTGCTTTGATAAATCTTGTTGCTGTAAGAGGTATAAACACCTCCCTTTTCAATGTGAGTATAATGATGATGTTACCATATCTTCTTATGTTAAGGGAAATTATGACTTTTATGATGTGGAACAAATTGAAGAATTTATTGCTTGGAAGGGTGCATTCGAACTAGCTTATTTGCTTCAAAATACCGATGATGCACTTTATAAATATGAGGTTTATGATATACTTAAATTTTGCTTTGATAATTACAAGGAAGAAAATGGCTATATTTTTGAATATCTTAATAGATGCTCTCCACCAGTAGAAGAGACTAATGCCTTGCAGGATCCTATGGAAGAAGAAATTTCTGAAACTGGAAGCTTATTGGATGAAAAAGAGTAGGAGAGTGATGATCAAGAGGAGGAAGAATGGATCTACCCATTCCTACCTTCTAATGAGAGTAACTCTTTACCCCTTACATATTTGATTATCCCCCATGCTTACTAAAGGAGGATGAATGTTATGTTCCTGAGGATTCTTTTCAAAATGTTTATAATAAAGCTCTAGATGATGGTCCTATATTGGTTGATAATATTAATCATACTACTATTGAAAGTGAGATTGATCAGTCATCTTGTTATAAAATTGTTAAAAGTGGGTTTGAAGGTTTTAATCGCACTATTTTTGAGCTTGATAAAAATTATGTGTTTGTAGATCATGAAAAGCATGCTTTATGTGATAGTTATATTATTGAGTTTATTCATGAGGCTACTGAAAATTATTATGAGAGAGGAAAATATGGTTGTAGAAGTTTTCATGGTACTGAAACACCTCCCTATGTGCTGAAAGTTTTGAAGTTACTCTTGTTTTATCTTCCTATGCCTGTCACCTTGTTATTTGTGAATTTATTTGCATACAAGATTCCTATGCATAGGAAGTGGGTTAGACTTAAATGTGTTTAGAATTTGCTTCTTGATTCTCTCTTTTACTTCAATTCATATTTCTTATGTGAGCATCTTCTCAAACTATCATACCTAACTTAAAGGCGTTAAAGAAAAGTACTTATTGGGAGATAAGCCAAAAGTTTTAGATGAGTCTTGGAAGTTATTACCTCTTTAATAACCGCTCCTTATCTTTTTTATTTGCTTTTTGTGCCAATAGTAACCTTTAATGAGAGAGAAGTAATGCTTGGGAAAGTTGTTGTCCCGAAACAGATTTTTTGTGCTTCACTGTAAAAATTCGTGTAAAATCTATCTACGTCCTTTTGAGGCATGAATTTTTGTGCTTCTGCCCCAGGTTGTTATCTAACTTTCGTTAGTTCAACAAGTTTCGATTTGAGAAACACAAGGTCCTCGAAAAAATTTGTTTTTACCTTCTGGTCTGTTTTGACAGATTTCAGCCATTATTTGCATTTGCTTCTTGTTGTTCCTTTTTGGGTTCTCTTAGGGGAATTGAGCTTTTTGAGGGAAGTGCTCCAGTATCTTGTGTTTTAATGTAAGTTTTATTGGTGTTGGAACTGAACCCAAAGACTTATTATCTTGAGTGCACTAATGTTGCTAATAAAGATTGTGTGAATTTTTGTATGAAGGAAAAATTTCAGGTGTAAGGAAAGAATGATGTAATGAGATGAAGAATGGACTAAAGATCAAGCTTGGGGATGCCATGCGTGTCATCCCAAGAAATATCCAAGGAGTACAAGCGTCAAATCTTGGGGATGCCCAAGGCATCCCCTTCTTCATCAATAAAAATCTCAGGTTCTTCCAAACACTTCATTTTTATTGTTTCATGCACAGTTGTGTTGTTCTTGGAGCGTCTTCGTTTTTTGTTTTAGTTTGCTTGGTTTTCTTAGTTTGCTTGAATAAGTTGGTTGGACCCCCTCTTTCATACATTAGTTTTCAAATAGTTTGGTTTGGTTTGGAAAAGAGTAGGAAAAGTTCACGCTTAAGTGCTAAAAGGAGCTTGTTTTTGACTGTCGCCTATGCTTTGTCATGACATGCTTGATATTGTTTTGGCTTTATGCTTAGTGATTTTTGTTGTAGCATGACTTGTGATATTGAGATTGCTTAATGTGCCTTGAAAGAATCAAGGCGTTGTATTAGCATATTAAAGCATAATATAGTGGTATTCTCCTTTGATGCTTTATTTGGGTTGACTTGGCGCATGCTCACACCAGGTTATGACTATCCCAAGTCACCATAGCCTTTATGATCCTTTACTTTTCGACTTGTAATATCACTTTATGCTTTAATTAATGATGTTTTGTCGCTTTGCATGATTATGGCCATTATTGCTCTCTTAGTTGGTCGCTCGCAGTCTTTTGCTAGCCTCCATAACCAAGTATGAGTTCCACTCATGCATTCAACTCCAAATAAAACCAAGTTATTCCAAAGAGTCCACCATACCTTCCTATTAGCATTTGCTATTCCAAGTATATTCATGTTTTTATCTACCTTCCGAATTAAACTTGTTATGTGAAAACTAGTGATTAAATCTCTCACAAACTAGATGGCACACTTTACTTTCTTGCACTTAATAATCTTGAACCATTGCGTCCATCTTTGTTGTGTATATGCTTGCGCTTTATAAGTTGAAGTTAGCAGAACCATGTATCATGGAGAACGCTATCAACATTGCACTTATTATTCCGTTGATATCATGATGCTTTTGCTTATGGATCCCGACGGTGTGAAATAAAAGGGGAACTTGTAAGATCATGGAGTTTGTATGTGTGTTAGAGAAACGCCTGGGCTGCTAGCCTAAGCCATGCCTAATTATGGTGGAAACTTGCAGCATAACCATAATGAGCACTCTATGAAGCATCCTCAATAAAAACCTATGCAAATAGCAAATAAAAAGATCGCTGAGATGCTCATTGTATGCTTGCCTTGTCATTTTGATTATGGGATAGCTCCTGTATCATGTGCAAGGGGTACCCCGTTGGCGGTTCTCTATGATACATATGTATTTACAATGACATGAGCTTACTTGTGACTGAAGTTGAGTAACATGAGGTTCGGTACTCGTAAGTAAGGGGCATGAGATTTCAACTTATTACTTGTCAAGCATATCCTCTTAGTTGTGTCACTTTAACTTTAATCACCTAAATATGCTTATGATAGGGGCAATGAGAGCTGAAAGCTAATAAGTACCATAATTTTTGGAAGCTCTTTATGAGACTTGAATCCCTGCTTCCTTCTATGAAGGTCTTTCTTTTACTTTTATGTTGAGTCTCCATCTTCTATATTTATGCATCTATTGAGAGAGCATACTGGCTATTCTTAGTTCTATGTGCATCATCCCAAGACTTATTGATTGATGCATAACTTTGATATTGTTTGTTCTTAAACTATTTGTATCTAGTCACCTTTATGAACTTTGAAGGTGTCCTATGCAATTATGATTTGCTACTCTATGAGGGACAAGCTGAATGCCACTATGTTATGTTTTCTTTATGTGAAACAAACAAACATCTTGCAAAGCATTGCTACTCATGAATCTTTTGTTTGTGCCTTTTCATGTTACAACATAGTTAATATGTCTTATTGTTAGAACTTTATCTTTCATGCTATGTTGAAGTACTATCATCCCAGCTATCAATGTTTACAAATACTTTGATCAAGTTTATGATGGTGCATGTCACCTCAAAAATTATTCTTTCTTTTTATCACTTACCTACTCGAGGACGAGCAGGAGTTAAGCTTGGGGATGTTGATACGTTGCTAACGTATCTATAATTTTTGATGTTCCATGCTTGGTTTATATCTACTTTCTTATGTTTTGTCCACACTTTGGAGTACTTTTTATACACTTTCTTGGACTAACCTATTAAAAAGATGCCACAGTTCCAGCTGCCTGTTTTCTGCTGTTTTTGGTTCCAGGAAAGTCAGAAAATGAATATTCTCGGAATTGGGTGGGACAAAAGCCGAAATCAATATTTCACCGAGGGGGACACGGAGCCAGAATATGAGACTGAGTGGGGCCAGGGGCCGCCCACACCACTTGGCCGCGCGGCCAGTCCTAGCCCGTGCTAGGGGGTGGTGTGGCCGCCTAGGGCACCCCCTTGGTCTCCCATTTCGCCTATAAGATGCCTCCTATACAAAAACCTAATTACCCGATAAAAATTCCATGAAAGAGTCTATAGCCACCGTCATCTCCATCCTAAGATCAGGAGGGATCTGAAGCCCTTCTCGGCACCCTGCCGGAGGGGAGAATTCACCATGGAGGCCTTCTTCATCACCATGCAAGCCACTGGTGTGATGCGTGAGTAGTTCATCCTTCGACTATGGGTCCATGTAGTAGCTAGATGGTTGGTTCTTCTCCTTTGTGCTATCATGTTTAGATCTTGTGAGCTCCGTTCATGATCAAGATCATTTATTTGTAATCCTACATGTTGTGTTTGCAGGGATCCGATGGATATTGAGATGCTATTTCAGATTGATTATTGATTCTATCATGTCTTTGTTATTTGTGATCTTGCATGCTCTCCGTTGTTAGTAGATATCTTGGCCGAGTAGATGCTAGCAACTCCAAGAGGGAGTATTTATGCTCGATAGTGGGTCCATGCCTCTAGTAATCTTGGGAAGTGACAGAAATCTCTAAGGTACTAGATGTGCTATTGCTACTAGGGAGAAAACATCAATCCTTTATTCATAGAACAATCGTATTGTTTACTTTACACGCAATGCGTAATGCAATTATTTGTTGCTTGCAACTTAGTACTGGAGGGGGTTCGGATTGATAACCTGAAGGTGGATTATTAGTCATAGATGCAGTTGGATTACGGTCTATGTATAATGTTGTAATGCCCAATCAAATCTCATAGGAGTCAAGATGATTAGTATATGCATGTATGCTTTCTCGATGTTTGTCAATTGCCCTGCTGTAATTTGTTCACCCAACATGTCATCTATCTTAAGGAAAATCACCACTACTGAATTATGGACCCTGGTCCTTTCTTTTACCATCAATCTACAACTGTTTACTGTTTTCTGTTTACTTTCTGCAAGCTATTACTTTCTTCCATACAATACATTTAATCCTTTGTTTTCAGCAAAACCGGTGAGATTGACAACCTCACTATAAGTTGGGGGCAAAGTTCTATGGTTGTGTTGTGCAGGATTCCAAGTTGGAAACAACACCTTGGAGGTGTTTCCTTGCTCCTACTAGTTCGATAACCTTGGTTTCATAACTGAGGGAAACTTACTGTTGTTCTCATCATACCTTCCTCTTGGGATTCCCCAACGAGCTCGACATCAACCACGAGCCAGCATTCACCTACGTCGGTGTGCGCTGCATTAGATCTGCTTCACGGACTCAACAGTCCACTACACCAGATCTGCTTCACCGATGCTCTTGTGCAGCGCCTCGAATCCATAATAGGTCATAACAAATCTGCATCACCGACGACGCCGTGCACTACACCGGATCTCCTTCACTGGCCATCTTCTCAAGCAAGCCAGAGCCATCAACAACCTCCACAGATCTGCTTCAGAGATGTCGCCGAGATCTATCTGCTTCAGCCCGACTCACTACTACCGGACACCCTCGGTGTCTTTGACGTCAGCCGCAAAGATGTTGTGTATGAGTAAACGACGTCGTGGCCTAGGTAAACCAGATATGTTTGCTCGTTCGTTTCAATATAGCAGGTATGAGCCTACGACAGTGAACTGCATTTCTGTATTGGTGGTAAATTCCTACCTCAATACTAGCTTAACTGATATCCCACTCTCCCTTGATAAATTCGGTGTAGTCTATGTTAAATCCAGGCGTTAAACTACTCCTTCTGTTTTGAGGTATAAGGCATCCATGTTATGCGTGTTTTTCTTTGACCAACAATTACTCTTAATATACATAAACAATTTTGCTAGTACAAAATAGACATCATTAGAGTTCATTGGTATTATGCAGTTCATGGCAAATGTTAATTCACTGAACATCTGGAGCTGCCTACCTGTTCAACAAGTTCACAAGTTATGTCATCATAATGTGCACTTGCTTTGTCTGTTGCTACAATACTGACTGCATGTAATTTTGGAGTTCATTGGTAGTTTTAAGCCATTGAACATGTAGGTTAACATTCCCTGCTCTACAAGTTCAGAATTTATGCTATTTTAATTTCAATTTGGTTGTTTTAAGCAAACACAGTAACTGCCTTCTCTTATGTAATTCATCGCAAATTTTATGACATTCAACTTGTTGGTTTTGCATTCCCTCTGCAAGTTATGCCATTATTATTTGTTTCAATTAAGCTCCGACAGTAGCTGCCGCCTATTGTGTACTACTCCCTCTGTTTCAAAATACAAGGTGTTTTAGCTTTGTGATAGGAGTGTATCTAGATACCATTTAGTGAGTAGGTTTACTCCAAACCTACATGAACCTACACACTAAAAATGGTCTAGATGATGACTTATACATTTTGAAACGGAGGGAGTACATCCATTCTGTAACAAGAGGCCTATACAACTTTAAAGTCAAACAATGATGACTTTTACCAAGCTCATAGAAAAATATATTAAGGGTTCATTTGTGGCATTTGCGTCTATGAAAATATATGCCCGATGTATCGAATGGCATTGGTTTGGTATGGTAGATGTTCCTGGTATGTTCTACAAACTTGGTCCAATTTTGCGTCGATTGACTTGCGAAAAATTTATACGCCTTATTTACTTCAGATTGGATGTAGTATTACATGGCATGTTTTAAGGCACTTAACATGGTTATCTGCATGCCCTGCTCTATAAATTCAAGTTTCTCAATTATAATTTCTATAGTAGTAGTATCTACCTTCTATTATGAAGTTCATGGCATTTTAAGTCACTTCATAGATGGGTTAGCATTCCCTGCTCTATAAGTTCACGGGATATACCATTGTAATGTCTATATTGTTTGTCCAAATGTTAGTACAGTAATTGCCTGCTCTGTAGAAGGTGACACTTTTTATGGCACTTCTCATATTTGTTTGCAATCCTATTTCACAAGTTAAATCATTGTAATTTCTCTCTTGTTCGTGCTAAGGAGTGACTGTAACTGCATTCTATTTTGTCGACATGGCAATCTTTATGTCATTTAAATGATTGTTTATATTCCGCCATTCTCTGCTCTACGTGTTCACAAGTGATTATACTATAATGTATATCTAGTTCTTTGTAAACAACAACAACCACTATCTGATATTATTTCCTCTCACAGGGAACAGAGAGAATCATAGAGTGAATCGCCCCTACAATCTTGTAAGTACATGTTGCTTTGTATTGCTGAATGCAAACCCGTTTTATGTGAATGAGTGGCCTGAACCTATATGCAGAGGAACAACAATAAAGTAGATGGATCGTCTATCCAAGTACTCGATGCGGTGGATGTCTTCAAAGAACAAACTGACAACAAGATGTCCTCCAATGGGACTACACAAAAAGAAATAGTAAGTCTCTTGTTTTTACTGAGATGTGCTTAGTGTCAGATGCTTGTTTGTACGAGGTACCACATGATTTGGCTAATGATTAGAACAAGGTTGACCTTAACCAAGACTAGAAAAAAACTAGACGTAAATCCCTCGATTTATAATTCAGTGTGTTCACTTGATTGTGGTGATGATCTATTCTTTCTATATTTGACTTGTGTTCATCTATCTATCTATCTATTATGTGGTGGTAATTTAAGTATAGCCACTTTTATGCTAATTTATAGTCTATTATTGTATTTTTATGCTATAATTAAGAGTTTGTATGCACTCTGGAGGTAGTCACATTGTCTAGTGTTGGCACCACATGAGTTGGCCAATGATTAGAACAATATGACCTTTAACGGTACTACACAAAGACCGAACGTAAATCCCTTGATTTATAATTCAATTTGCTCACTCAATCATGGTGGAGATCTCGTTTTGCTATATTTGACTGATGATCTTCTATATATATATATATATATATGTTAACTAGACCATGATTAGGTGGTGGTGATTGAAGTATATCCACTTTTATGCTAATCTATATTCTATTATAATATTAGAGATCGCCACCATGATTGAGCTTATATGCACTCTGGAGGTAGTAACATAGTCTAGTGTTATATGTATGAGACTAGTATAAATTACTTGGTCTTGGTGGGGAGTAACTTGGACTAGTAAAAATGATACAATAGTAGTCCAAGTTACTCTACCAACATTAAAGGGTGTCTAGATACATTCGTTTCACAAAAGCCATGACATCTTATATTTTGAAACGGAGGGAGTTCTAACTAGACTACTCATAGTGAGATTGTCATAGCTATTATCAGCTAATATGATCTCCAATTACTATATATATGTACTATAACCATGTTAATATGATCTGGAAGTCTATCGTGCACCTATTGTTTGATTGCTCAATTCATTACCTCAATAGCTACTCTACATGATGCACATATAGAGTCTATTGCTAATTTGATTCTTTAGTTTGCTCATCATTAAATCAATGTAATGATTTTCTTAACTTAAACGGTCAGAGCACCGCCTTGGGTTTGAGCCCCATCATTCCCAAACTAGGGATGGCAATTTCTATGAGAAATACACTGTTTGATTAATAATAAACAAGGGATTTTCATCTATACATGATCATATGATCTTGCGAGTTTAATATTAGCCACCATATGGTCCAATTGGTTATGGTTCCTGTGAATTTTTAGTTGACTTGTGATTGCATCAATGCTATATTCTGACGTGGTTCCTAGACATACATTGTTTAAATACTTCATTGACCGTGCAAGGTGCACAATGTATCATTTGTTGTTTGTCTACAAGATTTTCTTGCCTGGTTATATGTACAATGATACTATCAGCAGTTGGAAATACAATAGCTGTAGGCATTACAAAGAAGGTTTGTGCTACTTTTTGGATGCATTCAACTATTGTTTTGGCAGCAAATGACCCATCTCTTTGTTTCTCTTCTTTTATTATTTACTAGCCCGACGATCAAAATATTTGAATGATCTGGCTACTATAAAGGAAAGGTTGATATCTTGTTTGTCTGAAATGATTCTGGTAGTCTATTTAAGACACTTGGTCTATTGCTTGTTTTTCAAGGTATTATCATAGTTGCCTGATGATTAAAGCAATGCCACATGTGATTGGAGGTTACTTTTTGGCTAGTTCATACTATAGACCATTTTCAAACGCTATTCTTATATTTTAGGTAAATGCTTTGTTGTCCCGACCAGTTCTAAGCAGCTGAAGGAATCTCATGCACCTCTTTTTGTTATATTTCTATATTCCCGTTATGCAGTGATATGATTAGTTTATGAGGGAAAGAGTCGATTTGCTTGATTCCCTACATTCAGTACCACACTAGTTCAGTTAGTCTGCATGAGACACATATGTTGATGGCTTGATTTGTTATATTAGGACAATGCCAATTTTGAAATTCTTTGACAACAAAGATGGTGTTTTTTTCGCCTACTTTGCTGCTCTAACTTAATATGTCTTAGTTTCAGCATGCAAATAACCTGTAGTGTTTGTTCCAGAGTGGCTATGATACTGGCACATGTACGCATCGGTGCAGGACATTGACAATTCCGGTTATTTTGGAAAGAGATGTACGAGGCACATCATTGATTGTTCCTGGCCAATAATGAATTTGAATTGTTTTACATGTAAGATGGCCGCCAGTTAGCTCGTACGTTGTGTTGACTTGTTTTCTTTGTTTCAGGCTGCACATGAAGCTATGGGGGTAGAAGGGAGGAATCCTACGTTAAGTATTGAGGTCATTTCACAAAGCAGCAGTGATTATTGCTTGCATCGGCCCACGGTTTCAGTTTTTCTAGCAGAAAGAGGTGTTATAGCTGTACTCCAAACAATTAATGTAATTGAACAAGAAACAAAGCAAATTGATGGAATAATCACGATTACACGTGAATAGATACAAGAACTGAAAGATCAACAAGATTTGACGGACCGTCTACTTGATAATCTCTTCTGCAACTATCATGGTATGCTAGTTGTTACTTGTATGGGGATGTAAGCTCCATAGTAGAAACCCTGTTCCAACACATGTCTCGCGATGTCTCTATAATGCTTCATCTTCTTTTTGTTGAAAGTCTGGTCTGTAATAAATTTCAAAAAATATCTGTTGATGTAATAGGGTGATCCTAGCGCGACCATTAGCGGTCTGGAATATTAACGGACTGTTTAAAACCAAAATTTCACCATAGTTATAGAATACGCAAATATGCTAGCCAGCAGATGGGCCAAATAAACACTAAAAGGCCGTAAGTGGCAAGTCAGAATATTGGTGGGCCTCATAAGTGCCCAAGGCCCTGAAAACATACAGGGCTGAACAACAACATGCCAGAACAGTAAAGGGCCCGAACTATAATGGGCCTGACTATTGATATACCCGAACAGTAAAGAGCTGAAACAATAAAAGGCCTGAACAGTAAAAAGCCCGCGCAGTAGAGGGCCTGCACAGCAAAACGGGCAAAAGAGTAAAAGGCCTGAACACTAAATGGCCAGAACAGTAAAAGGCCATAAGAGCAAAAGGCCTAAACAGTGAACAGCCGGAATAGTAGAAGGACAGAATAGTAAAAGGTCAGAACAGTAAAGGATCCTAACACTGGCAACCCAGAAATGTAAAAGACCATAACAGTAAATGGGTAGAACAGGAGCGGACCCCACGGGCCGTAGGAACAGTAACGGGCTACCTGCAGGCCTTAACAGTGCCTAACCTTCTGGTGTAGGCCCCTAATGGGCTGCATATTATTCTACCAAAGTGGGCCTTCTTTAGGTCGAAACTGTAGGCCTGAAATTTTACGGGCCCTGGATGGATTCATTTATGGGCAATGTCAAACAGTACACGACGTGAGAGTAAAGGGCCATAATCTTAATGGGCTCTCCTCGTGGGTCGGCCCACTTAACAATTAGCAGGACTTGTCTGGGCCAGGCTTCTGCCACGGTTTATGTGACCGTTAACGGCGGTAACTGGCCGTTAACGGCGGGTGCCACGTGGCATTTTGCATGATGTCAGCAGTCAACACGGATGGCAAACAGATCTATGACGGAACAAGTTTTCGCAGCTGAAGGGTGCGATCCGCCACGGTCAGAAAAAAACTATGGTAGATTCTTTTGTGACGGGGCTTTTACCACGAAGGGCATCCATCGTAGAAGATGTTTTAGCCACGAAAAACGGGCCTTCAACCACAAAAAATGTTGGGTTCGCAACATAGAAAACAAAAATAATCCTACGATGGGAACTATACGCCAAGATCTATCTAGATACAAGCAACGGGTGGATATACATCCATAGAGAACTTACCCTCGAAGACAACAAAGCTTTGTTAACGAGTTGGAACTCGTGGATGATGTAGTTGTACTTTTGCCGATCTCAAGATCGTGATGAAGTCCTTCGGTTCCAGTAGCTCTAGCACCATCAGGTCCAGCACCATCAAGTCCAGCACCGCAAAGTAGCAGTGCATCCGTGATTGCACACATGTTCGGTCCACCGAACAACCTCCGCCTCCTCGCTCCAGCGATGCAGCGGAAGCAGCAACTCCTTTCCAGATAAAGGCACCGAGAACATGTATCTCGCTAATCCGAGACCATGGGGAATAACTAGAGGGAGAAGAGAACCTTCACGAGGAGGTGGTGCAAGAGGAGAGGAGCCATGGGGCTCCTTTTATAGGGGAGGGGGCGCAGCCCCAAGGCCATGGCTGGCCGGCCATGGTGGGTGCCCCCACCTCTCCCTCATTCATGTGGGTGGAGCTTCCACTAAGCCCACTCACATCAATTTCAACTCCACTCACTTTGCATTTAATGTCCATCAAATTAAATGCATTTTCTCTTTAAATAAAACACTTTTATTTATTTTATTCAGAATTTTGTTAATTACTTTAATTAACAAACATTCACATAAAACTCCCTACAACATTTCAATATCACATGCAGAACCAGTTTCAGCAATTTTACCCAAAACAATTCCGGTTTCCATCGAAATGATTCTAGCGCTTTCTTAATCTTTATCTAAAACATATTTGCTCCTAAATGGTGTCGGTATCCCTTAAGTGTGTCACCCTACGGTTCGTGAATAATGCAGACATGATCGAGACCCCTCTCCGATAAATAATCAGCAGCGAGACCTAGAGGATCCGTACTGACTCCCACATATTCAACGATGACTCTTGTGGTCGTGTGAACCTTTAACATCGTAACTAAATCCCTTTGTCTCGTGATATATTACATGTCCAAGATTCGATCATCGGCATCCAAATACCTAGTTTGATCTCGTTACCGACATGCACTCTTTTCTCGTTTCCGTGATATAACATTCTAGTGTAATGTGATATCACCGAGAGGGCCCAGAGTATATATATCCGTCATCGGGATGGACAAATCCGACTCTTGATCCATGAGCCTCAACATAACACCTTTTTAGCACTGAACCCACCTTTATAGTCACCCTATTACGGTGTGATGTTTGATGTTATCAAGATACTCTTCCGGTGTTAGCAATTAACATGCTCTCATGGTCTAAGTACTAAGATTACTTCATATGATGTTATAGCAATATAAACATAATGACTCTGATTGTAATGCTATACTTTGGATGAATTTTCATCATATCATTCCACAAAAGTTGTGACCTCGTTATTAACAACATCCAATGTCCATGATCAGGAAACCTTGATCGTCTTGTTAATCAACGAGCTAGTTTATATGAGAGGCATTACTAGGAACTTTGTATTTTGTTTAGTAAACATACATGTATTAACGTTTCCAATTAATACAATTATAGCATGCAAAATAAACATTTATCATAAACATAGAATAAGATAATAACCACTTTATTATTGCCTCTCGGGCATATTCCCTTCAGTCTCCCACTTGCACTAGAGTCAATAATCTAGTTTGAAAAACTTTGCGTACTGAACACCTATGGCTTTCTGGTGTTGCATATACACGATTGCTAGTGGTTAATATAATCTCCGGATTTGACAGTTTCAGGTCCGTGTGTATTTGCATGTCTTTGCATCTCTACGCATCACTCATTCTCAAATGAGATGGTATTGTATAAATTTGGTCATTTGGTGAGACATTTAGTTCGTTCGGGTTAAAATATGTTGATATTATTGTCATACAATATATCTTCATAGTATTAGCCCACTTTGAACCACACCTAGTTTGATAACAAACTACTTAACACAAATGTCCTCCTTTGCTGCTACTATAGCAGTCATATACGTAGCCTTTTGTTGTAGTATCCGTCACAATGTCTCAACTTTGGAACTCATCCAAATCCATCGTGGAACATCCTTTCCATTACATTGTGCCACCCATAGTCTAAATTGAGATAAATTTAATGTGTATCTTGTGACAAAACTAGTATCAATGTAATACTTTACAATGAACTACCTTTAACTATTTGTCACTTATACATGATATATTCTTAGTTCTTCCAAAGCTCATAAGAATATATTTACTATCGTCCAATGATCATCTTATGAATCATTCTGGTATGTGCTCATAACATTTAGAGCATAGGACATATTTGGATATATACATATCACGGTATAATCGATCAAAATATTCATGTGATTTTACTCATCAAGTGTTGAAACACTTGAATCTTGATACAATCATCCATGCAGCAAGAACATTTCTTGTTGTTTCCATATTGAACTCTTTCAATATCTCATATATGTACGTCTGGCATAACCATATTAGCGCCTCAATCTATCCATATAGACATTGATGCCAAATATTCCGGTTTTGCCCAAGTCTTTCATCGAAATCCTATTTTAATGAAATTAATAACTTGTGTCAATAAAAGATACATCATTTCCAATCAACAATATGTACTGTGCATAATGTATTGGAAATTTGTCTCAGCGCTCCCACTTAATTTCTTGCAAATGCAAGCATCTTCATCATCTCCGATGAAATTAAACTCCTTTAACATTTTTATCATGGTGAAGATTCCAAATCCGCTATGCTCATTTCAACTATTGAAGTTTGCATGCCCTTTTAGCACCCTTTAAATTAATAAAACCCTTCAGACCGTGTCATCTACACGTCCTAGGTAACCATTCTATTAGAAGAACCTTGTTTTGTTTATTCAACTACGATATACCAAATTATATGCAGTGGTTGCTACATTAATCCGTCAAGACTAACTATCGCTACGAAAGATCAAATCTTGGCATAGTCAACTCCTTGAACATTGCCATAAAATTCTTTCCGACATGTCGATTATTTCATAGATGTTAAACATCCATGTCTATTTCTTTATAGATCCAAACATGACCGATAGGCTTCACGCCTTTCCGGAGGGTCTTCCAAGTTCAGAAACTTGATTTCTCGTGTATGGATACTATCACGGATTCTATGACTTCTAGTTATTTTATGGAGTCAGGGCCCATCATCGCTTATTTGCATGCAGTCGGTTCATCATTGTCAAAACAATAACAACTTATGTTTCAAATCTTACTATTTGATTCTTACCGACTCACACGGTTCAATAGGAACTCTAATCTCCAAGATCACACCCTTTGTAATCACGGGAGCCATGAGAATTGTGGCCGCCACCGAGACACTTTTCGGCGCTACACTACTTAGCACATATAGCTAAGGTTCAACAACCTTATCAAAGTTCTATTGTCCTCTCACTTAACTTTTCACAAAAAGTTCCTTCTCAAGAAACTTGACGTTCCAAGCGACAAACTCTTTTGTCCTTGGTGTTATGGAGGAATTCCCAACAAATTCTTTGGGATAACCTATAAAGACGTGCTTATGCGACTTTGGTTGTAAACATTTTACTTATGCATAGCATACCAAAATTTAAGAAAAGACAATTCGGGTTTTATCCCAAACCATAACTCATATGGTGTCGTTTCAACGGATCACGATGGTGCTCTTTTCAGTGTAAAAGCAGTAGTCTCTAAAGCTTCAATCCTTAAAACATATTGGCAGTTTTATAAATGATACCTTTGATCTTACCATGTCAAACATGGTTTGATTTCATCTCTCGAATATGCCATACTCCTATGGTTTATCGGGAAACATAAATCATGGAACAATTCCTCAAATCTTAGGTGTTTTGCTAAACCTGTAACTCAAATATCTTATTTTATGATCGAATCATAAACTCTTTATTTTCTTGTTACAATGATTTTCCACTTCAACTTGAAAGTCTTTGAACATTTTTCAAATGTTTCATACTTCTTCCTTATTAAGTAAATATACAGATATATTCACTCAAATTTTCGGAGAAAGCATATGAAGCAAAAAGATCCATCACATATGGCTACACACAATGGACTATGCACATCAACATGCACAATTTCCAATAAGCTAGTCATCCATTCCTCTTTGGCCTATGAACGGAGTTTCAATTATCTCAAGGGAAGTTTCACAAGCGTCAATTGATCAAAATCAAAAGACTCCAAAAATCCATAAACATGGAGTTTCTTCATGTTTACTTTCCAATATAATTCAAACAACAATGTCACTTCATAAGTGATCTTCCAATCATTTGTCTTGCGACATTTTAGCAATAATGTTTATGAATGTGATTTCTCCAACCAGACTTGTAAAAGTTCATCCATCCTTTATGGAATACGGTAGTTATTTGAACAACCATTGTTTTCGTAATACCGGAACAAAATAAGAATTATTAAAACAAATCTTGAAGGCTAGGTTTGACGACAACAAAAATGCAATAACACTTTATTTATTTTCGATGAACATCATCACTTATTCTCTTGCCAGTTACTTAGGCCATTGCAGTTCATGAATTGTGTTGTTCTGTATGACACTTCACACCAACCAATTCGGTATCCAATACCAGTATCCAATACCTCAGAATCACATTGCTTAACAAGCAAGGAATACAACCATAACATGTATATCTTCTATATACCTGAGTTGGACATCTCCAACCTTTTCTTTTCTGCCAAATATTTTATAGATTCTCTTTCAACAATTCCTTTTATTTTAAAAGAATCTATCAACATTAATAGTGGTGTCATTCACATGACACATAGTACAAAGTGTATATAGTCAAATACTAACACATTTGGACTTGCACTTTGAAGTGGATCACCATCATCAAATGTTTGGTGTTCTTTCAAAAATCCATTCTTTAGTAATCTATTAGTGTAGTAAACATTTTACTTACATCCTCTATTCATCCTTATCATGACAACTTTCATGATCAAGATACTATAGCCTATAAGGAAGAATCGTGAGTATAATGTTAGTTCCCAAAACCTTTTTAGTAGATTAGGACGCCTAGCGTCTCCAACCTTCACAAATTTTCATACAATATGAGAACGTGTATTTTGCTAAATTATACTCTATCATAATGCAACCAAAACCATTGTTTCAGATATCACAATATCTTCCACACATGATGGTTTCTGAAACAATTTTTCAGCTCCTAGATAATCTTGATATTAAAACAACTTTTGAATATCAATAATCATGGAGGTAAACATGATACTTTAGATACTAACATTGGAATTCTTACTCTTGATTTCATACTACTTATTAAACTTCATGGAGTAAATAGAGTTTGCTGAAAGTTTGCAATAGGACTTCTAAACTTTAAATTGACATTCAAAAACAATAAGATACCAGTTCGTAAAGTAAATATCCAGAATTCTATAGTTCTATTATCTCAATTAAAACTAAGCGTAAGGTAGTGAACAGATGCCAATGACTACAACAAATTATGAAAATTCACTTCGATTTATTTTATGACAAATTGAATTCGACTAATCCAAATTAGAAATGAACTCCCACTTAAAAAACGACATCCCTCATTCCTTTTTGGTGATTACATGAACCAAATCCACTACACCAGGTCCGATCATCACGTGAGTCGGTGTAGCTTCAAAGGCGATCATCAATATGGGCATCACATCAACTATATGACTCATGCTTAACCTTTCGGTCCGTGTTCCGAGGCCATGTCTGTACATGCTAGGCTCGCCATGTAAGAACCTTAGTATTCGCGTGTGTAAAACTTTCTTACACCCGTTGTATGAAAGCGCGGAGTCGAGTACACCCGATCATCTTGAAGAACACATTTTATCTTGATATCTAAATGAGGGATCATCTTACAATGCTACTAAAAGCGCAAATCTAGCAATATAAGATGCAAACATCTAATGTGTAAAGTGAGATGATATGGTCCATGCATTTGATCTCTATCATTTGCATCATGGTATGATCTCTATCGTTCCTTTGTGTGTAAGGCCAAGGTCTATGGAACTTACATGTTAGGTGTGTTGTAAGGGTATCTACCATACATCAACTTACAACCTTACCATATCATGACACTAGCCCAGCAACAATACAAACTAGACGCCTCTAATTTATCCATTGCAAGTATTACGTGGCTTAGAGCTTTCGGAGACAGAACCGATCTTACCTACGAACATGGAACCACAACGATGATAACTAAGTTATTAGCAACTCGTTGTAAATCAGATATTGACTATAGTAGGAGAGACAGACACCCGCTAGCCACTTATGCAAAACTAGTTGCATGATAGTCGTGGAACCGGTCTCATGTGTGATGACATGTAAAGTTGGTCCGGGCTGCTTCATCCCACTATGCCACCAATATCCAAAATACATAAAAGATGCAATAACATGATCATCATCGCCCACATATAAACATCTGTGTACTACCCGTGCAAAGCACCTACGCATAGATCAGGCTCTGATACCACTGTTGGGTTTGCAGCATAGAAAACAAAAAAATCCTACGTTGGGAACTATACGCCAAGATCTATCTACTAGTTACAAGCAACGGGTGGATATGCATCCATAGAGAACTTACCCTCGAAGACAACAAAGCTTTGTTAACGAGTTGGAACTTGTGGATGATGTAGTCGTACACTTGCCGATCTCAAGATCGTGATGAATTCCTTCAGGTCCAGCAGCTCTAGCACCATCAGGTCCAGCACCATCAAGTCCAGCACCGCAAAGTAGCAGTGCATCTGTGATCGCACACACGTTCGGTCCACCGAACAACCTCCGCCTCCTCGCTCCAGCGATGCAGCGGAAGCAGCAACTCCTTTCTAGATAAAGCCACCGAGAACTTGTATCTCACTAATCCGAGACCATGGGGAATAACTAGAGGGAGAAGAGAACCTTCACGAGGAGGTGGTGCAAGGGAGAGGATCCATGGGGCTCCTTTTATAGGGGAGGGGCGCAGCCCCAAGGCCATGGCTGGCCGGCCATGGTGGGTGCCCCCACCTCTCCCTCATTCATGTTGGTGGAGCTTCCACTAAGCCCACTCACATCAATTTCAACTCCACTCACTTTGCATTTAATGTCCACCAAATTAAATGCATTTTCTTTTTAAATAAAACACTTTTATTTATTTTATTCAGAATTTTGTTAATTACTTTAATTAACAAACATTCACATAAAACTCCCTGCAATATTTCAATATCACATGCAGAACCAGTTTCAGCAACTTCACCCAAAACAATTCCGGTTTCCATCGAAATGATTCCAGTGCTTTCTTCATCTTTATCAGAAACATATTTGCTCCTAAATGGTGTCGGTATCCCTTAAGTGTGTCACCCTACGGTTCGCGAATAATGCAGACATGATCGAGACCCTCTCTGATTAATAATCAGCAGTGGGACCTAGAGATCCGTACTAACTCCCACATATTAAACGATGACTCTTGTAATCGTGTGAACCTTTAACGTCGTAACTAAATCCCTTTGTCTCGTGATATATTACATGTCCAAGATTCGATAATCGGCATCCAAATACCTAGTTTGATCTTGTTACCGACATGCACTCTTTTCTCGTTCCCGTGATATAACATTCTAGTGTAATGTGATATCACCGAGAGGGCCTAGAGTATATCTATCCATCATCGGGATGGACAAATCCCACTCTTGATCCATGAGCCTCAACATAACACCTTCGTAGCACTGAACCCACCTTTATAGTCACCCTGTTATGGTGTGACATTTGATGTTATCAAGATACTCTTCCGGTGTTAGTAATTAACATGATCTCGTGGTCTAAGGACTAAGATTACTTCGTATGATGTTATAGCAATATAAACATAATGACTCTTATCGTAATGCTATACTTCGGATGAATGTTCATCACATAATACCACCAATGTTGTGACCTCATTATTAACAACATTCAATATCCATGATCAGGAAACCTTGATCATCTTATTAATCAACGAGCTAGTTTATATGAGAGGCATTACTAGGAACTTTGTATTTTGTTTATTAAACATACATGTATTAACGTTTCCAATTAATACAATTATAGCATGCAAAATAAACATTTATCATAAACATGGAATAAGATAATAACCACTTTATTATTGCCTCTCGGGCATATTCCCTTCAAAAATCGTCTGTTGTAAAAGCCAGCTTTTCTTGTAGTGAATACTCTCCACCACGATCGAACCTAAGCCTCTTGATCTTTCGCTCGAGTTGATTTTCTATTTCGGCTTGTAGATTTTGAAGAAACTCATAGCCTCATCTTTCATTTTAAGAATATACACATAACAATATCTAGTAAAGTCGTCGATTAAAGTCATGAAATATTTTTTCACCTTTTGTCAATAAACCATTCATTTCACAAAGATCCGAATGTATGAGTTCTACTGGTGCCAAATTCTCATCTCCACAGTCGTATGTGAATTGCGAGGTTGCTTTGCTTGCACACAAACTTGGCACTTAGATCTGATACGTCCATTTTGCATCACTATTCTATGTCTTAATTCACTATTATTCATTGATATATTTCGTATTGAGAGGTGATACTTATGTTATTTCATCTATTTTTGCATGGTTGATGACTTTTGGAGCATGGACCGCTGCAGTCAGGATTCTGATGGAAAAGGTGATGTTTGGAGGAAAAATTTGCAAAGATCAGAAAATCTGGGAAAATATATGGAAAATCCTATTTTTCCAGAAGACTAAGGATGCCAGAAGAAGGAGTGGAGGTGGGCCACAGGGGGCCCACACCATCCCATTGCGCGGGCAGGCCTAGGCCGCGCCAGGAGGTGGTGTGGCCGCCCTGGCCCACTCCAGCCTCTCCCCTCTAGCGTATATCATTCTCCCGAAACCCTAATACTCAGGGAGCGACCACAGAAAGATTCCGCCGCCTCTGCGGGGCGAAAAAACACCGAGAGAGAAAGATCTCTCCGGCAGACAGATTTCTGCCAGGGGAATTCCTTCCCGGAGAGGGGAGATCGTCGCCATCAACACCACCATCAAGCTGGACTTCATCGGGATCATCATCATCACCACCATCATCACCATCAGCACCCTCATCACCATCTCCATATTGCTGTAACAATTGGGTTGAATCTTGCATAGTTCATAGGGGAAACTTTCCCGGTGTTGATTACTCTTTGTAGTTGATGCTATTGAGTGAACCATTGAATTATTGTTTATGTTCAGATTGTTATACATCATTATTCCATCTCTGATCATGATCCATATGATGTCTTGTGAGTAGTTCGTTTTGTTCTTGAGGACATGTGAGAAGTCTTGTTGTTAGTAGTGGAGTTGCATTGAGAAAGATTCAATAGATTGTTATTTAAGTTGTGGTGTACTTCTTCTAGTGGTGTCATGTGAACGTCGACTACATGACACTTCACCTATAAGGGCCTAGGGGAATGCATTGTGTATTTGGCTACTAATCGTAGGGGTTGCCGGAGTGACAGAAACCTGAACCCCCGTTAGGAAACAATTGCACAAGGGACATAAGGGTCTTAGAGTTTAAAGCTGTGGTTAGGTTTCTACCTTGATTACTTTCTTGTACTTATGGATGTTTGCAAGGGGTATAATCACAAGTATGTATTAGTCTTGGATGGGGCGGTACATTAGCACAGGTTCACCCACACAACACTTAGCAAGCTAAAGAAGATTAATCAACTATATGAAGCGAAAGCACTTGACAGTCTTCCCATGTGTCCTCGAGAACGTTTGGTCATCTTAAGAAATACAACCGGCTTGTCCTTTGCTGCATAAAGGATTAGGCCACTTGCTGCATTTATTCCTACTGTCTTTTATTTACTCGTACTTTGTTTCCTTGCTTTATCGAAAACCCCTAAAAATCCGTTTGCTAAGTATTTGCAGAGAATTCCTGATCCATACCACTAGCCAGCACCTTCTGCTCCTCGTTGGGTTCGACACTCTTACTTATCGAAAATACTGCGATACACCCCCTATACTTGTGGGTCATGAAGACTATTTTCTGGCGCCGTTGCCGGGGAGTATAGCGCTATTGGAGAGTGGAACTTGTAAAGGAAACTTCTACTGTGAGTATTGTTTACTTCTGCTAGTTGCTTTATTTTCGTTATGGATAATTCGCTGAGTTTCTTATTTGGTAATGCTACTACCACTGCTAAGGTAGTAGATAAGCCACCACCTGCTGAGAAAGATGTTTTCAAAATACCTACAAAAATTATTGATCGTGTTATGGATAACTACTATGTTGGGGATGGAACTGTCCATCCCGGTGATCATTTACTCTTTATACACGAATTATGCGGGTTGTTCAAGTGTGCAGGTATTACTACAGATCAAGTTAAGAAGAAGTTATTCTCATTGTCGCTGAAAGGAAGAGCTGAGGAATGGTATAAGCTGCTGAAGAATGGTCAAGCTTTGGAATGGGAGGAAATAGTGCCTCTCTTTTATTCAAAGTTTTATCCTCCTAGTGAGATTCATAAAGATCGGAATCAAATATACAACTTTTGGCCTCTTGATGGAGAGAGTATAGCTCAAGCTTGGGGGATATTGAAGTTACTAATGCTCAAATGTCCCATTCATGGGCTCCCCAACAATATTATTATCAATAACTTTTATGCAAGGCTCCCTCTACATGACAAGGATTTATTGGATGCTTCTTGTGCTGGATCATTCACTCGTATGGAAGAAGCTAAATGGGATCTTCTGGACCGTATTCAAGACAATGTTGAAGCTTGGGAGAATGACAAAGGTAGAAAGTCAGGTATAAATTATGATTATGAATGCATTGAATCTTTTATGGGAACTGATGACTTTCAAAATATTAAAGATGCTTATGGTCTAGACTCTCAAGCTATTGCTTCTTATTTTAAGGCTTTTGCTTCCTACATTGGAGTGCCTAAAAAGAAGTGGAATAAGTATTATGAACCTTATAAAGATGTTGCTAAGAGTGTTCCTGCAAGAAATACTGAAGTTTATACTGCTAATCATGTCTTACCCAAACCTTACATTGAGAAAATGTC
Organism: Avena eriantha; assembly: GCA_910589775.1. Classification (NCBI taxonomy): domain Eukaryota; kingdom Viridiplantae; phylum Streptophyta; class Magnoliopsida; order Poales; family Poaceae; genus Avena; species Avena eriantha. The sequence continues at coordinate 38,537,373 of OU342745.1, read as the reverse complement.
TTTCCCAGTTAAGGTAAAGGAACATTCTATGATGGCTAGCATGGTAGACGAAAGTATGAATAAAGCTGTTGAACCTGATAAACAAATGGTTGATGAACCTATAATAGCAAATGTGAAAGACTTTGTCACTAAGTATGAGGAAGAAGGACACACTATCCTTTGTAAGGATACCTCTAATATTGTTTCACAAAGTAATGTTATGAGAGCTAGTATTCCCGTGTTTTCTGTTAGAATAAGTGATCATTGCTATGATGGTCCTTGTGATAGCTATATTGTTAAGTTTATGCATGCTACTGAAAGCTACTATGAGAGAGGGAAAAGTGTTCTTATGCATCTCAATAATATCAAGTTTCCTCGTTTTATGCTGAAAGTTTTTATGTTGCACTTCTTTTGCCTTCTTATGCAAGTCGCACCTGGTTTCAATAACTTGTTTGTTTACAAAATACCCTTGCATAGGAAGTGGGTTAGACTTAAATGTGTGTGTGTTTTTGCTTCTTAATGCTCTCTTTCACTTCAAATCATATCCCTATGAGAGCTTCTTCAAAATTATCATGCCCATCTTAATGGCTATAAAGAAAGAGCTTTATGGGAGACAACCCAATTTGTTTTTGCTTTTAGTTTGTTTTTGTTTCTTCGAGTCTTGGAAGTTATTACTTCGGTAATAACTGCTCCTTATCCGTTTTGTTTGGTTTTTGGGTCAAGATCAACCTCTAATGAGAGAGAAGTAATATTTGGGGAAGTTGCTGTCCCGAAACAGATTTTTGTGCTTCACCGTAAAAATTCGTGAGAGATCTCTGTTTGTAGGATTGAGCTATAATGTTTTGTGCTTCTGCCCCAGGTTATTATTTAACTTTCGTTAGTTTTGCACTTTTGATTTGAGCAACAGAAGATTTTCGAAAAAATTGATCTTTACCTGCTGGTCTATTTTGACAGATTTTGCCATTCTTGCATTTGCTTCTTTATTCGATTTCCTTTTTGAATTCTTTTTGGGTCTTCGGAAGGAGTTGCTACAGTAGCTTATGTTTTGATGGTTTTCAGTTGAAGTTGAACTCAAAAGGTTTTAACACTTCACTTATACTAATGTTGCTAATGACAACTGTGTGAAGTTTTCTGTGAAAGAAATTTCCAGGAAGTGGAGATAATGGTGTAATAAGGAAGAGAAAGGTTTTATGACTCAAGTAATAAGTGTATGAAGATGAAGATATTGATGTTATTCAAGTGATGACTTCGGAAGAATCTACTAGATACCAAATTCAGAGACCTGCAGAGTCCGTTTCCAACTAGGTAACAATTCTGGTAAGAAAAGTTCCGCGAAAATACAATCCAACTATATTTTTGCAGTTTTTAGTTAATAAGGAAAGCTACGAAGCGAAAAAGGCACGGAAACGGAGCTAGGGTGGCTCACACCACCCTGTGGAGCGGGCCCACCCCTAGCCGCGCCACCGGGTGGTGAGTCCACCCAGGACTCCGCCTCCGACTCGTTTTCTCCCAGTACCTTCCTTTTGACATGAAACTTCGTAATATATAACCCCCAGGAGCCCCCGAGGTTCGTATATCGTGTTTTCGTCGTGTTTTTGTTTCGATCTGTTTCTGCCAGGACTTACTCTTTGAAGGTTTAGAAGCACAATGGTGTCCGCCAAGGATAAATGGAAGGAACCTATGGAGGAAGACCTCCAAGACCCCGTTAGGAAACCATTGCACAAGGGACGTAAGGGTCTTAGAGTTTAAAGTTGTGGTTAGGTTTCTACCTTAATTACTTTCTTGTACTTACGGATGTTCGCAAGGGGTATAATCACAAGTATGTATTAGTCTTGGATGGGGCGGTACATTAGCACAGGTTCACCCACACAACACTTAGCAAGCTAAAGAAGATTAATCGACTATATGAAGCGAAAGCACTTGACAGTCTTCCCATGTGTCCTCGAGAACGTTTGGTCATCTTAAGAAATACAACCGGCTTGTCCTTTGCTGCATAAAGGATTGGGCAACTTGCTGCATTTATTCCTACTGTCTTTTATTTATTCGTACTTTGTTTACTTGCTTTATCGAAAACCCCTAAAAATCCGTTTGCTGAGTATTTGCAGAGAATTCCTGATCCATACCACTAGCCAGCACCTTCTGCTCCTCGTTGGGTTCGACACTCTTACTTATCGAAAATATTGCGATACACCCCCTATACTTGTGGGTCATCAAGATCCCTTGATAGTAGAGAGATCAGGTATTAAATTCATTTTGTCTAGCCGAATCATACAACCAAAGTTAATTGACAACGAAGAGAATGCCAGACATTTGATTCAAAATTCATTCAAATATGATTAACAACTTTATTACAAAAGTGTGACAATGATAAGCGGAACAAGTCTCCACACTCATAGCCTTTACCAACAAAAGTTCCATACTTGGACAGTACAAACTTATTGGACTCGAATACAATTAATCTTGTATCCATCTTGACACATAAGAGATCCGCTAACAAGGATTTTATTTATTGAGGAATCATAGTGCATGTTCTTCAGGCGCACAGTCTTTCCGAAGTGAATTTTAGATCGACCATACCAATACCATGAACAGAAGCATGCGAGCCATTTCCCATCAACATGGAGGAAGTCCCTATAACCTGATATGAAGAAAACATGGAAATATCATAACAAACATGTACATCCGCACACTAAAAGAAAATTTGGCTTTTACAACGGACATTTTTCATGGTTGAATGCCCATTTCTCATGGTCAAAAAGTCTTTTGCGATGAATGGGTACCCGTGGTAAAAGCCCCATCACAAAATAATCAACCACGGGTTTTTCGCGACCGTGGCAGATGACACCTTTCAACCATGAAATTTCATGCCATCGTAGATCAGTTTTGCCAGCCCCGTTGACTGCAGATGTCATACAAACTGCCATATGGCAAGTGTCGTTAACACTCAGAAAATTGTGGTAGAAGCTAAGCCCAGCCAAGTCCTGCTAATTATTAAGTGGGTTGACCCATGAGACAAGGCCAATAATAAGATGGCCCATTACTGTTTCAGCCTACTAGATCCATGTGCTGATTGAAGGGGCACATCACTTTGTAGCCCAGCTGTGGCCTGTTTACTTTTTAGCATGTTACTGTTTCGGTCTACATAAGGCCCAACTTAGTACAACATTGTGCGGCCCATTAGTGGTTTGCGCCACGTTGGTTCAATACAGTTTAGGCTTGTGTTAGGCCCATCACTATTCTTAAAGCCCATCATGGGACACCCACTAAAGGCCCATTTGTGATAAGGTTTGTTACTATCCTAGCCTTCTACTGTTTGGGCCTTCCCGTCGCGGGCCGCCCACTAAAATCCCTTTTGTGAGAAGGTCTATTACTATTCTGGCCTTCTACCATTCTGGTCTTTTACTATTCAGGCATGTTACTATTTAGGCCTTTCACAGTTCAGATGTTTGGCATTTGCTGTTTATGCGACCTGCTATGATTCTAGTATGTTACTGTTCTAGCATTTTACTATTCATAGAGCCTGTCTATGGTGTCCCTTTTGACCTTTAGCATGTGCGGCCCATTACTGTTATGACCTTTTACTATTTTCAGCCTTTTTGAGGCCCATGCCAATCGCAACGATCAAAAAGGTGGATATGGACAATCAGGGAGCATCATTTACTGTTCATCATCAATCCAATACAAAATGGACCAATACCAAAGGCCAATCAGCCTAGTTATGCGAACGCTTACCGCCAGGTGGGGACAACGTCAACTAAATGCATGCATGGCCTATGCTATTTACCTGGATATTACATTAGTTGCAAACTTCTTAGAATTATTACATATTATCAACAAATTGAAGGGTAAAAAAATTCAGCATTTTAGTTGCCAATGGAGATTGAGCCCACGGATAGAAGAGTCCTCAAATTGCTTTATCAATCTATCAACAACATCTCCCTTTGAGTGTGACAGCTACATTGAAAAACCACCTTGAGACATGATCTTCCAGCCCCCTCTTTGGTGGCGATAACAATAATTGCATATGAAACTAAGTAATAACAAGTTAATGTAGCAAACAAGGCAAATAAAGAACCATATTCATTATCAACGATTTTGAAACTACCCATTTGAACTGGAGTTTACTACATGTCTATGGTTTAATTAAACAAAATAGGACAAGCAAGCAAGCATCAAACAAGTGTTCCTACCATGAAACGAGCAACCAGACAATGTGTGCATGGCTTAGAATTTCAGCAAATATAAACTAGCCAGGTCATTTTAGCAAATATGAAAGCAGTTGTATAGTCTGGAATGCACGAGATGTTGGGTGACTCAAAATTTGAAGTGAACTACACAATACGATGCAGCTACTATCATAGCTAAGAATGAACCATATAGAAATTATAATGGCATCATACCTGAACTTGTAGAGGAAGGAATGCAAACCACCCATGAACAACATAGTAGAAAATAGTTATGTCATTTCTTAGGAAAAACCAGAACCATATACAAAATATAAAGGCATCGCTTGTGAACCTATAGAACAAGTTTTGCAAACCAACATGTTCAGTGTTTCATGTTTGAGATCTATCCAAAGGAACGGAAATTAGTTAGTGTTGCGTATTTTGAAGATCAAATGGTAATAACAAAATTATAAAAAAATTAGTACGAAGAATTTAAACGGGTACTACATGATAGCGGAAGGATGTCAGGGACCGAAAACAATAACAGGAACTTAGCTGAGGACATACCAGATAGAAGTCGGCAACTGTGGAGAAGGTAATGCATACTAATATTTTCCAATACTTAGATTTTGCAATAAAATCATAATAGTAGGAAATTACTATTGTATGAAGTAGCTACGAACAGTGCACCCGGTAGTACCGGATGGCCCAAAAATTGCCTTTTTCTTTTTAAATAAAATAGGGCAAACTTGAAAATGCAATAACCAGAGTTTGGTAACTCTGATTGACCCGAAACCAATTTTGTTGGAAAGAGGACAACAAGAGCTACCTCCAAGTGAGAATGTATCAAGTATTATAATGTGAGATACCTCCCTTGGCGAGGATCCAGAAAACCTCCAAGATCAAAACCGCAATAAGATATAAAAGGGAGATCCGTTTTTGAAGAATTAGAGATGGTGATGAACACAAGCTCTACAACCGAACATGGATAATATCCAACAAACAACCAAGAAAGATGATGCTAAGAATGCAATGGTTTGAGTTCTCTTTGAAATATATGATCAAGCTACTCACTCGAGAGGCCCTCTTGATAGTACGGTTATCTATCCTAAACCCGGTCTCCCAACTACCAACATGAGACCGGCAAAAGGGAAAACCTATCAAGATCATACCTTTGCCTTGAGAAAACCACTTGAGCACGATGCAGACGATCTTGTCTTTCTCAAGATGGACACCTTTATTGATTGCTCTTGCACACACTCGCTTGATGCAGACTTGACATATGCTCCCCCATACACCATGGAAAGCCTCTTCTTTGACCTTGTCTTCATCGATCCATGACCACCGAGAATGGCAAGCTTCAAGCAGGAGATCTTCTAGAGATGGTGCATCTTGATCTTGCACAACATTTCTCCTAACTTCATATGATTCCAAAAGGCCCAAGGCCCAAGGCCCTTGGACAATGCTTCTTCTTATTCATTTCTTCCACCTTGAATCCAACACATGGTCCAAGCAAGGCAAATGGACAACTCCTACAAGTGCAACTCAATGCACACATTAGTCCATAGAGATTTTCATTAATTACCAAAATCACACATGGGGGCCCACATGCTCTTTCACATGTTCCTCAAGTGACTTGCTATAAGAGCAAGTACAATAAGGTATAGTCATCTGGCTATAAGACTTTAAATAACTATATTTTGGATGAGGTGGAGGAGAGAGAAGAGGAGAGAGAATTTAAGCGGGCTCTCATGCAAGAGTCAGCTCTAACACGTGCTCCTAGGCGCTTTGTGAGAGTGAAATGTGGGCCAAATATTGATTAAGTAGTCGACTTTTGTAACTAACTATTGTATGTGTCGGCTATAGGGCTGGCTATAGATGACATCACACTTTCTTATAGCCTGCCGCCCGTGAAGATGCAGCTGTCAAAAGGTAGTAGAAACATTGATTGAACGAATGTAGAATAAGTATAAAAATAAAAGTTTGAGTTTTATCTACAAAGGTTAAAATTCTGCTCATTACATGCTCATGTTGGTCGACAGTTTTTACTATCAAAAATAAGGTATTTTGTTGAGTTTCGGGATAAGAAGGTATTCTTGAAGAAACAGATTGTTTTTGATAACTACTGATGGTTTAACGACCAACTATACGGCAGGAATAAAAATTGCGACCGTATAGTTCCGGTCGTATAGATATATTTGCCATCAACAATTTTCTTCTTATATAGAATACTAATTAAGTATCGCGTATGTAAAAGCGATTGGAACTACAGTAGGGAAAAGGCGTTCTCAGGGAGTAGTGGATACACCACTAGTATTGTAAATATTTAAGATAAAGATTATGATCATGAACATTCTCAACTATGTATGTGTGGGAGGAACTCTGTATTTGGACGAATAGGCAGCAACCACTGCTCACATCATCCTCATAACCACAGTGGTCAGCAATGGACATCAATCGAATTACTGTGCTATTAAGGGACGTAATCCCGTAGGACATATCCCATGGCATGGATAGTGTTCCGTGAGTTTCCTCGGTTTACCAAGTTGATACGTAAGGGGTGCCAACAGCTTTATAGTCACTGTAAGTGCGAGCACGCCTCCGTCTACCAACAAGTATTTCCCTCCATCAAGTCCCCACGAGAGGCAAATATTGAGAGATCAACTTCTCTCAACATCAAGATGTAGAGAATCTAACACATGGTCACAACGATGAATATCATAATAGACTTTATCTTATTTCAATCTCATACTAGGGTTTCTCTGTCTCCCCAAGACTAATGATCTACTCAGACAGGGAGGCAATCAACATCATGATAATGTTAATGGAAACAACCATAGATGAATAGTACTTGTATAAATCCACAACGAGTATAGGAATTATAAAAAAAATCTAGAAAAGATGTAGATGGGATAGATGGAGATGGTGGTGATGCAGCGGTGGATGATGAAGATCGATGCCTTAGCCTCCCGGATCTGCACAGGGCAAAGATGGATCCATTGTGGATGAGTTCCCCCTCTAGATGCCTTCTGGAGGTGAGGTTTCTACGATTTCTGGGTGTTCTGTATGTTGTCTCCTCGAACCAATTGCACGGCGTGAAACTATTTGACGAAGCGGAGGCGGCGCCAACTATACGGCCGAAAAATCTCCATTCATATAGTTAGTCGTTGGACTCTCTACCTCCCTTGTTCACTTCAGGTTTTCTTCTAGTACTATTAATATTTCCCAAATAAGCGATTTACGTTGTTTTTGACTCCTTTTCTCAATAGTACAACTGCTCCAAGAATTGTATCCATTGGATCCATCATATATCCCGATCCTGGTGAAAACAGACATAAAATGTGTGCGGGGGCACCGTGAAATGAAGGGTTCGTAGCATGGAAAACAAAAAAATTCTACCGCAAGAACGAACAAAACCTAGATCTAATCTAGATAAAAGCCAAGATCTAATCTATTAGACATGAGCAACGAGATAGATAGGAACTAACCCTCGTAGATCCGAAAGCGTTAACGAGATTAGATCTCGTGGTTGATGTAGTCGATCACTTGCCGATCTCAAGATCGTGTGGACGATCCTTCCGGCGTCACGTTCCGGCAGCGCTCCCGCAGTCGGTCAAGTTGACGATCCTTCCGACCCCGCGTTTCGGCAGCGCTTCCGTAGTCGGTCACACGTGCGGAGTCGAAGCAGACCTTCCTCTCCCCGTTCCAGCGAGCAGCAGAGGTAGTAGATCTTCTCCACGGAATCCCAGCAACACGACGGCGTGGTGGTGGTGGTGGAGTAGAGAATTCTGCAGGGCTTCGCCTATGCCTGTGCAGAAGAAAGGTGGAGGAGAGAGGCGGCAAAGATTGGGATTATGAGAGCAGGGGAGGAGGGGGCGCCCCTGCCCTTCTATTTAAGGGGGGGAGGGCGCCTTGGGGAGGGGGAGTCCTTGTAGGACTCCCCTCCTCTAGGCCGGCGGATTGGGGAGTGGGGGGAGGAGTCCTACTCCCCCACGACTCCTTGTCTTGACCCACCAGGACTCCTTGATCCCTATCTTGATTTTCAAGCAAACTCCAAGATATCTTCTAGAACCTTCCGGAACATTCCGAAACCTTCTAGAATCCTCATACAAACACTCCGGAACATTTCCTAACTCAGAAAATGATCCCCTATATATGAATCTTATTCTCCGGACCATTCCGGATCTCCTCGTGATGTCCTGAATCCAATCCGAGACTCCGAACAACATTCGGTCTCCAACGCATATTCCATATCTACTTAAAACAACTTCGAACCTTAAGTGTGTCACCCTACGGTTCGTGAATATGTAGACATGATAGAGACACATCTCCTATCAATAACCATCAGCGGGACCTGGAGATCCATAATGGCTCCCACATACTCAACGATGACTTCGTGATCGATTGAACCACTTACATACGAAACCAATTCCCTTTGTCTCGCGATACTATACTTATCCGAGGTTTGATCGTCGGTATCTCCATACCTAGTTCTACCTCGTTACTGATAAGTACCCTTTACTCGTTCTGTGATATGTCATCCCTTGTGACCTAGTCACATGCTTGCAAGCTAGCCAGATGACATTCCACCGAGAGGGCCCAGAGCATATCTATCCGTCATATGGATGGACAAATCCCAATCTTGGTTCATGCGCTTCAACACATACTTTCAGAATACCCAATGACACTTTTATAACCACCCAGTTACGAAGCGGCGTTTGATGTCATCAAAGTATCCATCCGGTGATGGTGATTAACATAACCTCATGGTCGAAGGATTAGGTTACTATGTATTTGAAAGCTTACAGCAATACGAACTTAATGACTTGATCTTATGCTACGCTTACTATGGGTGTGCGTCCATCACATCATTCTCCTAATGATATAACCTTGTTATTAATCACATCCTAATGTCCATGATCAAGAAACCATGATCATCAATTAATCAACAAGCTAGTTCAACAAGAGGCTTACTAGGGACTCTCTTATGTTTACAAAACACACATGTATTAGTGTTTCCTAATAATACAATTATAGCATGGGATGTAAACATTCATCATAAACACAAAGATATAATGATAATCACTTTTATTATTGCCTCTTGGGCATATCTCCAACAGTCTCCCACTTGCACTAGAGTCAATAATCCAGATTACATGGTAATATACCGAACACCCATGGCGTTCTGGTGTTGGTCATGCTTTGCCCTAGGGAGAGGTTTAGTCAACAGATCTGCCACATTCAGATCAGTGTGTACTTTGCAAATCTTTATGTCACCATCTCTGACATACTCGCGAATAGCGTGGAAACGTAGCTTGATGTGCTTCAGCTTGCTATGTGACCTTGGCTCCTGTGCATTAGCTATGGCACCTGTGTTGTCACAGTAGATGGCCATCGGGTCCAACGCACTGGGAACTACGCCAAGTTCAGTAATGAATTCCTTCATCCAAACGGCTTCTTGTGCAGCCTCCGAAGCAGCTATATATTCCGATTCAGTTGAAGATTTCGCCACAACGCTTTGCTTCGCACTCCTCCAGCTCAATGCAGCACCATTCAAAATAAATACGTATCCCGACTGTGACTTTGAGTCATCCGGAACGGTGTTCCAACTAGCATCGGTGTAACCGTTTACAACAAGCTGTTCATCACCTCCATAAGAAAGAACCATATCCTTAGTCCTATTTAGGTACTTTAGGATATTTTTGACCGTTGTCCAGTGCTCCATTCCAGGATCACTTTGATATCTGCTAGTTAAACTAACAGCATGTGCTATATCCGGTCTTGTACACAGCATGGCATACATGATAGAACCTATGGCCGAGGCATAGGGAATATTATTCATTTTCTCTCTATCTTCTGCCGTAGCTGGACTTTGAGTTTTACTCAAGGTCTTACCTGACAACATGGGCACGAACCCTTTCTTGCTATCTTCCATTCTAAACTTCTTTAGAACTTTGTCTAAGTATGTACTTTGTGAAAGCGCTATTAGGCGTCTTGATCTATCTCTATAAATCTTGATGCCTAGAATGTATGCCGCTTCGCCAAGATCCTTCATTGAAAAACTATTATTCAAATAGGTTTTGACGCTATTAAGAAGTTCTATATCATTCCCAATCAACAATATGTCATCTACATATAGTACTAGGAATGCTACAGAGCTCCCACTCACTTTCTTGTAAATACAAGCTTCTCCATAAGTTTGTACAAATCCAAAGTTTTTGATTACTTTATCAAAACGTTGATTCCAACTCCGGGATGCTTGCTTCGGTCCATAAATGGAGCGCTGAAGTTTGCATACCTTGTTAGCATCTTTAGGATCGACAAAACCCTTGGGTTGTACCATATACAACTCTTCCTCAATGTCACCATTAAGGAACGCCGTTTTGACATCCATCTGCCAAATCTCATAATCGAAATATGCAGCAATTGCTAACAAAATCCTCACAGACTTTAGCTTCGCTACTGGTGAGAAAGTCTCATCATAGTCAACTCCTTGAATTTGTCGGAACCCTTTCGCGACAAGTCGAGCTTTATAGACGGTAACATTACCATCAGCATCTGTTTTTCTCTTGAAAATCCATTTGTTCTCGACAGCCTTACGGCCATCCGGTAAGTCCACCAAAGTCCACACTTGGTTTTCATACATGGATCCCACTTCGGATTTCATGGCTTCTAGCCATTTGTCGGAATCTGGGCTCACCATAGCTTCTTCATACGTCGCAGGGTCATCAGCGTTGTCCACCAACATGACGTTCAAGGCAGAGTCATACCAATCAGGAGTGGTACGAACCCTTGTTGACCTGCGAGGTTCAGCAGTAACTTCATTTGAAGTTTCATGATCATTATCATTAGCTTCCTCTCCAATTGGTGCAGGCGGCACAGAAACATCTTCCGGTGCTGCGCTACTCTCAAATCTGAGAGAAGGTTCAATAACCTCATCGAGTTCTACTTTCCTTCCAGTCACCTCTTTGGAGAGAAACTCCTTCTCAAGAAAGGATCCATTCTTTGCAACGAAAACTTTGCCTTCGGATCTATGATAGAAGGTATACCCAATTGTTTCTTTAGGGTATCCTATGAAGACACATTTCTCCGCTTTGGGTTCTAGCTTATCAGGTTGTAACTTCTTTACATATGCCTCGCAACCCCAAACTTTAAGGAATGACAACTTAGGTTTCTTACCAAACCACAATTCGTACGGTGTCATTTCAACGGATTTAGATGGTGCCCTATTTACAGTGAATGCGGCTGTCTCTAATGCATAGCCCCAAAATGATAACGGTAAATCTGTAAGAGACATCATAGACCGAACCATATCTAAGAGAGTTCGATTACGACGTTCCGACACACCATTACGCTGTGGTGTTCCCGGCGGTGTCAACTGTGAAAGTATTCCACATTTCTTTAAATGCATGCCAAACTCATAACTCAGATATTCACCTCCGCGGTCAGAATGCAGAAACTTAATCTTCTTGTTACGATGATTTTCCACTTCACTTTGAAATTCCTTAAACTTCTCGAAAGTTTCGGACTTATGTTTCATAAAGTAGACATACCCATATCTACTCAAGTCATCCGTGAAAGTGAGAACATAACGATATCCACCACGCGATGCTACACTCATTGGTCCGCACACATCGGTATGTATTATTTCCAATAAGTCTGTAGCTCGCTCCATTGTACCAGAGAATGGAGTCTTAGTCATTTTTCCCATTAGACATGCTTCGCATCTTTCAAGTGATTGAAAATCAAGTGATTCAAGAAGTCCATCAGAATGGAGTTTCTTCATACGCTTCACTCCAATGTGACCAAGACGACAGTGCCACATGTATGTAGAATTATCATTCAATTTAATTCGTTTAGCATCTATGTTGTGAACATGTGTATCACTACTATCGAGATTCAGTAAGAATAAACCATTCATCTCAGGTGCATTACCATAAAAGATATTACTCATATAAATCGAACAACCTTTATTCTCAGACTTAAAAGAGTAACCGTCTCGCAATAAACAGGATCCAGATATAATGTTCATGCTTAACGCAGGCACCAAATAACAATTATTTAAATTTAAAACTAATTCCGAAGGTAGATGTAGAGGGAGCGTGCCGACGGCGATCACATCAACCTTGGAGCCATTTCCAACGCGCATCATCACCTCGTCCCTTGCCAGCCTTCGTTTATTCCACAGCTCATGTTTCGAGTTACAAATATGAGCAACCGAACCAGTATCAAATACCCAAGCACTACTACGATTACTAGTAAGATACACATCTATAACACATATATCAAATATACCTTTCTTCTTGATGTTGCCGTTCTTCAGATCCGCCAGGTACTTGGGGCAGTTATGCTTCCAGTGACCAGCACCCTTGCAGTAGAAGCACTCAGTTTCAGGCTTAGGACCAGCCTTGGGCTTCTTAGCAGGTGCGGCAGCTTTCTTGCCGTCCTTCTTGAAGTTGCCCTTGTTCTTAGGCTTGCCTCGTTTCTTGAAATTGGTGGTATTATTGACCATCAACACTTGGTGCTCCTTCTTGATCTCCACTTCAGCAGTTTTCAGCATGGACGACAGTTCAGGCAACGTCTTGTTCATGCAGTGCATTTTGTAGTTCATCACAAAGTTCTTGTAACTTGGTGGCAGTGATTGAAGGAGACGGTGAATCCCCAATTCATTAGGAATCGATATTCCCAACTCTTGGAGCTTCTTAGCGTACCTAGACATGGTGAGCACGTGCTCGCTAACGAAGCTTCCCTCTTCCATCTTACAGTTAAAGAATTTCTCGGAGGCCTCATAGCTCTCCATGGCCGCGCGAGTCTCAAAAATTAGCCTGAGCTCCTTAATGACCTCGAACGGGTCATGGTGCTCAAAACGCTGTTGGAGCTCTGCTTCTAAACCGTACAGGATGGCACACTGAACTGTGGAGTAATGATTCTTCCGAGTGGCAAAAACATTCTTTTCGTCATCGGTGGCATTATCTGCAGGTGGGTCACCTAGCGGTGCATCGAGCACATAGGTCAACTGACCAGCCCTGAGGACGATCTTCAGTCCACGGAACCAGTCCGTGAAATTGCTTCCATTGTTTTTAAGCTTTTCTTTCTCTAGGAACGCATTGAAATTGATGGAGGGGGTCGCCATAATCTACAACAATTTGCAAGTAGTTTAGACTAAGTTTATGACAAATTGAGTTCAAATTTAATTATTAAACTAACTAGGTGAACCCCACTCAAAATTACATCCCTCACATTGTCTTAGTGATTACACGAACCAAGTCCACTACACCAAGTTAGATCTTCATGAGAGAAGATGTAGTTTCATCGGCGAACAATCTTCATGTTCATCATATCAATTATATGACTCATGCTCTACCTTTCGGTATTCCGTGTTCCGAGACCATGTCTGTACATGCTAGGCTCGTCAAGATAACCTTAGTTTCCGCATGTGCAAATCTGGCTTGCACCCGTTGTATGCACACGTAGAATCTATCACATCCGATCATCACGAGATGCTTCGAAACGACGAGTCTTAGCAACGGTGCCAACTAAGGGTGAACACTTTATTACTTGATATTTAGTGAGAGGGGTCATCTTATAATGCTACCGTCGCGATCTAAGCAATACAAGATGCATAAAGGATTAACATCACACGCAATTCATAATTAGTGTGATATGATATGGCCTTTTCTTCTTGCGCCTTTGATCTCCATCTCCAAAGCACGAACATGATCTCCATCATCACCAGCATTGCGTCAAGGTCAGTGGCGCCGCTTCATGGTTGTCCATCATCACTAGCAACTATTACGACTACTTGGAATAAAGCTATTACAAGATGAATAGACACGCAGGTCTTAACAGAATTAAAGACAACCATTAGGCTCCTGCCGGTTGCCATATTACAACAAGGATCATTGCATACATCAAATACAATCACAATCACATGTTGGCCATATCACATCACAAAACCCCTGCAAAAACAAGTTAGACGCCTCTAATTTTCTTTGCAAATTTTACGTGGTTTGGGGCTTTTGCATAAGACCGATCTTACCTACGAACAAGAACCACAACGTTGATACAAGTGTTGTCAAGATGCTCATTGTAAATTGAAGCTTAACTATGGTGGGAGAGACAGACACCCGCAAAGCCACTTGTGCAAAGCAAGTTGCACGTCAAGCGTGGAGCAAGTCTCATGTGCGATGACATGTAATGTTAGCTCGAGCCGCTTCATCCCACCATGCCACAAGATGCAAAGTACACGCTAAGACACCGACAACAAAAGCATCAACGCCCACAAAAAACATTGTGTTCTACTCGTGCAACAGATCTACGCATAGATACGGCTCTGATACCACTGAAGGGTTCGTAGCATGGAAAACAAAAAAATTCTACTGCAAGAACGAACAAAACCCAGATCTAATCTAGATAAAAGCCAAGATCTAATCTATAAGACATGAGCAACGAGATAGATAGGAACTAACCCTCGTAGATCCGAAAGAGTTAACGAGATTAGTTCTCGTGGTTGATGTAGTCGATCACTTGCCGATCTCAAGATCGTGTGGACGATCTATCCGGCGTCGCGTTCCGGCAGCGCTCCCGCAGTCGGTCAAGTTGACAATCCTTCCAGCGCCGCGTTTCGGCAGCGCTTCCGCAGTCGGTCACACGTGCGGAGTCGAAGCAGACCTTCCTCTCCCCGTTCCAGCGAGCAGCAGAGGTAGTAGATCTTCTCCACGGAATCCCAGCAGCATGACGGCGTGGTGGTGGTGGTGGAGTAGAGAATTCTGCAGGGCTTCGCCTATGCCTGTGCAGAAGAAAGGTGGAGGAGAGAGGCGGCAGAGATTGGGATTATGAGAGCAGGGGAGGAGGGGGCGCCCCTGCCCTTCTATTTAAGGGGGGAGGGCGCCTTGGGGAGGTGTAGGACTCCCCTCCTCTAGGCCGGCGGATTGGGGAGTGGGGGGAGGAGTCCTCCTCCCCCACGACTCCTTGTCTTGACCCACCAGGACTCCTTGATCCCTATCTTGATTTTCAAGCAAACTCCAAGATATCTTCTAGAACCTTCCGGAACATTCCGAAACCTTCTAGAATCCTCATACAAACACTCCGGAACATTTCCTAACTCAGAAAATGATCCCCTATATATGAATCTTATTCTCCGGACCATTCCGGATCTCCTCGTGATGTCCTGAATCCAATCCGAGACTCCGAACAACATTTGGTCTCCAACGCATATTCCATATCTACTTAAAACAACTTCGAACCTTAAGTGTGTCACCCTACGGTTCGTGAATATGCAGACATGATAGAGACACATCGACCTGGAGATCCATAATGGCTCCCACATACTCAACGATGACTTCGCGATCGATTGAACCACTTACATACAAAACCAATTCCCTTTGTCTCGCGATACTATACTTATCCGAGGTTTGATCGCCGGTATCTCCATACCTAGTTCTACCTCGTTACTGATAAGTACTCTTTACTCGTTCCGTGATATGTCATCCCTTGTGACCTAGTCACATGCTTGCAAGCTAACTAGATGACATTCCACCGAGAGGGCCCAGAGCATATCTATCCGTCATATGGATGGACAAATCCCAATCTTGGTTCATGCGCTTCAACACATACTTTCAGAATACCCAATGACACTTTCATAACCACCCAGTTATGAAGCGGCGTTTGATGTCATCAAAGTATCCATCCGGTGATGGTGATTAACATAACCTCATGGTCGAAGGATTAGGTTACTATGTATTTGAAAGCTTACAGCAATACGAACTTAATGACTTGATCTTATGCTACGCTTACTATGGGTGTGCGTCCATCACATCATTCTCCTAATGATATAACCTTGTTATTAATCACATCCTAATGTCCATGATCAAGAAACCATGATCATCAATTAATCAATAAGCTAGTTCAACAAGAGGCTTACTAGGGACTCTCTTATGTTTACAAAACACACATGTATTAGTGTTTCCTAATAATACAATTATAGCATGGGATGTAAACATTCATCATAAACACAAAGATATAATGATAATCACTTTTATTATTGCCTCTTGGGCATATCTCCAACATGAAATACCAAGATCCTACATCTACAATGCAAAATAATAATGTAAAACATGATGCAAATATGCACTCATCAATAATTATGATCCGGACATATAGTTGTGTTCTGCATAAAGAAACCCTAGTTGGCGGTGCCGCCGCAACTATACGGGCGGGACAACATATCCCGCCCATATAGTTCTGGCCGTATAGTTCGGTGCGACCACAAAATCGGGCCGGGTGGCTAGGTTTCTTCTCCTTCCTCATTATTTCTCTCATATTCTCTCTCCAAACCTCTCAAAACCAACCTAGAACTCTTAGTTCTTCATGGATTTCGTTCGTTTGAGTGGGGGAATCAACATATCGTTATGTTTCTCTCCCTATCCATGCTTTATTTTCAGATTTCCATGGTTGAAACTCTCACATTGATCTAGTGGATGAACTCAAGCTTGTCTACCTTTACCTACTGATTTCTCATGTTAGGATTGAATTTTTTCCACGTAGAATCCTTCGTATATCATGTAGAAACTATATGCCTAAGGTTTTAGGTGAAATTTTTCAGTGCATCAAGATGAACAAAATCGGTAATATTTTTCGCAAGAGCAAGCGCCAACGTGGCGAGAGCTCGGGGTCCCAAGCCGAGCGCAAGCCCAAGTTGGCCTTAGTTTCATCAAGGAGTGTGCTTCCCACACGTTGGGCCGACCATAGCTTTCTCACCGCGGCGGGGTTGAAGGCGGACTTCGACCTCATGTGTAACAAGGCTAGGCTAACAGTGCTTGGCTACGCAAGCCATGACTCCTACGCCGAGCTTACCAATGAGTTCCTTTCCTCCTTCTACGACGAACACAGGGAGAAAGGTAATGCGTGCACGGTAAGCTTCACCATGAACTGACAGCCTTATGAAATAACTTTTGAACAATTTTGCGATGCTTTTGGCTTCCCTCGTGTTGGGGAGTCAACTGTTACTAACCTCTATAGCATCACAAATGGAGAAATTTGGGAGGCTATTTATGTTAATGGTGGCACCGAAATCTACCAGAAGAAGATGTCCACCATTCAGAACCCAACAGTTAGCTACTACGCCTTGTTCCTCGCCAACACACTATTGGGAAGACGTGATACCGGTTCCATGGCCAATGCGGACATGGCAATGATCACCAAGGCTCTCTTTCCCACTGCACTACAAAGCCCCAATCCTGCAGCTCTACTCATCCAGCACTTTCGCCACCAAAGCAACAAAACGAAAGGTGATATTCGCATTGGTGGATTAGCAACCCACCTTGCCCATGCATTAAATATTATATTACCTATTGTGCAATCTATTGACGGCTCCAACCTTATGGACGTCAAGTATTTGACTGCTTGTGGCTTCCTTGGTGTTTACCAAGCTAAACCGGAGGCTTCGAGCATATCAGTTTGGTTATCTTGGTGGTGCATAGGGTGAGTAGGTTTCGTTGCCCTATCCCCAAGCCTTCTCGATTGTGGAGAAGGACACTTGGATCCTCACCAAGGACCAAGTGATGGAGATCATGGCTGAACTCCAGCCTGATCAATAGGAAGATGAAGAAGGAGAGCGGCAGGATGAGGATGAGGATGAGCAAGGACACAACCCTGCTTGGGAGGGACAGCAGCAGCGGAAGCAAGGGGGAGCTTGGGACCCGTGGCCCAACTAGCCGTAGCAGGGGTACAACTACGTCCCTGATGTCTACACACTTCTATTCTTGTAGACAGTTGTTGGGCCTCCAAGTGCAGAGGTTTGTAGAACAGCAGCAAGTTTTCCCTTCAGTGGATCACCCAAGGTTTATCGAACTTAGGGAGGAAGTGGTCAAAGGTATCCCCTCTCAAGCAACCCTGGAATCAAGATATATATAAGAAGTCTCTTGTGTCCCCAACACACCCAATACACTTGTCAGGTGTATAGGTGCACTAGTTCGGCGAAGAGATAGTGAAATACAAGTGGTATGGATATAAGACAACGGTGCCAGAAAATAGCTTGATGGCGTGGAAGAGACTAAAGGCAAACTGAAATAAAGATGGTAGCAAGCAAACATCTAACATATCTAGGTGCAAACAGTGTTTCAATGCTTAGAAACAAGGCCTAGGGATCATACTTTCGCTAGTGAACACTCTTATATAAATATCTTCTCTTTATGATACTACTCGGAACTACTCTCCGGTTGGACACTCTAATCCATGGTAGGGCTATAACAGCACTCCTCAAAGTCCGCCTTTCCCATATAGATAACCCCACACTGTCACCTTGAGCGCTAGATGGTTCCAACAAACACCACAATTTCATAGAGACATCTAACTCCAAATATAACTCATAACAAGTATTTGTAATCTCT
Organism: Avena eriantha; assembly: GCA_910589775.1. Taxonomy (NCBI): domain Eukaryota; kingdom Viridiplantae; phylum Streptophyta; class Magnoliopsida; order Poales; family Poaceae; genus Avena; species Avena eriantha. The sequence goes on along the minus strand of OU342745.1, from coordinate 38,518,838 downwards.
AGCCTAAGTGCCACCATGGTGTGCACGCTATCACTTTCACACACATGGGGAGAGCCAGAGATCTATTAAAGCACTTGAGTAGCAAGGTATATCTACTTGATTACAAAGCACTTGAGTAGCAAGGTATATCTACTTGATTAAAAAGACCTCAGATTTTTGTTGATGAAGAAGGGGATGCCTTGGGCATCCCCAAGCTTTGATGCTTGTACCTCTTGAATATTTCTTGGGGTGACACGGGGTGGCATCCCCAAGCTTGAACTTTTGTCCATACTTCATCTTATCACATTGTTCTTCCCTATACTTTAAAATTTCCTTCATACAAAACTTCACACAATCTTCATTAGCAACATTAGTGTATTCAAGATAATAAGTCTTTTGGTTCAGTTCCAACACAAATAAAACTTCCATTAAAGCTCAAGATACTATAGAACTTCCCTCAAAAATCTCAATTCCCCAAAAAGAACCCAAAAAGGAATCAATAAGAAGCAAATGCAAATAATGGCAGAAATCTGTCAAAACAGACCAGAAGGTAAAAACCAATTTTTTCGAAGACCTTCTATTGCTCAAATCAAAAAGTGTTGAACTAACGAAAGTTAGATAACAACCTAGGGCAGAAGCAAAAAAAATCACAGCTCAAACCAACGTACAGAGATTTTACACGAATTTTTAGAGCAAAGCACAAAAATCAGTTTCGGGACAGCAACTTTCCCAAGCATTACTTCTCTCTCATTAGAGGTTACTCTTGGCACAAAAAGCAAATAAAAAGGATAAGGAGCGGTTATTACAGGTAATAACTTTCAAGACTCATCTAAAACTTTTGGGTTATCTGCCAATAAGTACTTTTCTTTAATGCCTTTAAGTTAGGCATGATAATTTGAGAATATGCTCACATAAGAAATATGAATTGAAGTAAAAGAGAGCATCAAGAAGAAAATATGGAATAAATTTAAGTCTAACCGGTTTTCTATGAAAAATAATCTTGTAAAGAAACAAGTCATGAAAGCACAAAGCAACAAACATAGGAAAGCAAAACAAGTGCAACTTCAAAAATTTTAACATAAAGAGGGGTGATGTCTACGCACTTATATTCTTGTAGACAGTTGTTGGGCCTCCAAGTGCAGAGGTTTGTAGAACAGCAGCAAGTTTTCCTTTATGTGGATCACCCAAGGTTTATCGAACTCAGGAAGGAAGTGGTCAAAGCTATTCCCTCTCAATCAACCCTGCAATCAAGATACAAGAAGTCTCTTGTATCCCCAACACACCCAGTACACTTGTCAGGTGTATAGGTGCACTAGTTCGGCGAAGAGATAGTGAAATACAAGTGATGTGGATAATTATAAGTGGTAACGCTGCCAGAAAATAGCTTGCTGGCGTGTGGTTGACGTGGGAAAAGACTAAAGGCAAACTGAAATAAAGAAGGAAGCAAGCAAACATGTAACAGATCTAATAGCAAATGGTGTTTCAATGCTTAGAAACAAGGCCTAGGGATCATACTTTCACTAGTGAACACTCTCATATAAATATATTCTTCTTTATGATACTACACTGAACTACTCTCCGGTTGGACACTCTAATCCATGGTAGGGCTATAACAGCACTCCTCAAAGTTCGCTTTACCCATCTAGATAACCCCACACTGTCACCTTGAGCGCTAGATGGATCCAACAAACACCACAATTTCATAAAGACATCCAACTCCATATATAACTCATAACAAGTATTTGTAATCTCTAGCCTAAGTGCCACCATGGTGTGCACACTGTCAACTTCACACGCATGGGGAGAGCAGAGATCTATTAAAGCACTTGAGTAGCAAGGTAGATCTATAGATTACAAGCTCATGATCTCAATAAGATCATGCATAGAGAGAGATGAACACATAGCTACCGGTAGAACCCTTAGCCTCGAGAGAGAACTACTCCCTCCTCATCATGGGAATCAGCAACGGCGATGGAGATGGCGGTGGAGATCAATGGAGATGGCTCCGGGGGCACTTCCCCGTCCCGGCAGGGTGCCGGAACAGATACTGTCTATCCCCCAAATCTCCCCTTCGGTGGCGGCGGCGCTACGAAACTTTTTGTGGCTGGAGGCTTGACTATTTAGGGTTTATGCATCGGGAGGCTTCTTATAGGCGAAGAGGCAAGGTCGGTGGGCGGCCAGGGGGCCCACACCACCTGGTGGCGCGGCCAGGGCTAGCCTGCGCCTAGGGGTGGTGTGGCCACCTTGTGGCCCCTCTCCGACTCTCCTTCTTGCTCCGTGAGTCTTCCGGTAAAATATCAACTTCGGCTTTTGTCCTGTCTAATTCCGAGAATATTCATTTTCTGACTTCCTGGAACCAAAAACAGCAGAAAACAGGCAACTGGCATTGTGGCTCTTGTTAATAGGTTAGTCCAAGAAATCATATGAAAAGTACTCCAAAGTGGGAACAAAACACAAGAAAGTAGATAAAACCAAGCATGGAACATCAAAAATTATAGATACATTTGCAATGTATCAACATCCCCAACCTTAACTCCTGCTCGTCCTCGAGTAGGTAAGTGATAAAAAGAAAGAATAATTTTGAGGTGACATGCACCATCATAAACTTGATCAAAGTATTTGTAAAACATTGATAGCTGGGATCATAGTACTTCAACATAGCATGAAAGACAAAGTTCTAGCAATAAGGCAAACAAACTATGTTGCAACATGAAAAGGCACAAACAAAAGATTCATGAATAACAATGCTTTGCAAGAGGTTTGTTTGTTTCACATAAAGAAAACATAGCATAGTAGTATTCAGCTTGTCCCTCATAGAGTAGCAAATATAAATGCATAGGACACCTTCAAAGTTCATAAGAGTGACTAGATACAAATAGTTTAAAACAAGAAATATCAAAGCTATGCATCAATCAATGAGTCTTGGGACAATGCACATAGAACTAAGAATGGCCACTATGCTCTCAAAGTAGGTGCATAAAGATAGAAGGTGGAGACTCAACATAAAAGTAAAAGAAAGGCCTTCATAGAAGGAAGTAGGGATTCAAGTCTCATAAAGAGCTTTCAAAAATTATGGTACTTTTTAGCTTTCAGCTCTCATTGCCCCTATCATAAGCATCTTGAAGGTGATTAAGGTTAAAGTGACACAACTAAGAGGATATGCTTGACAAGTTATAAACCGAAATCTCATGCCCCTTACTTACGAAGACCGAACCTCATGCTACTCAACTTTAGTCACGAGTAAGCTCTTGTCATTGTAAGTACATGTGTATCTTAAAGAACCGCCAACGGGGTACCCCTTGCACATGATACAGGAGCTATCCCATAATCAAAATGACAAGGCAAGCAGACAATGAGCATCTCAGCGATCTTTTTATTTGCTATTTGCATAGGTTTTTATTGAGGATGCTTCATAGAGTGCTCATTATGGTGATGCTGCAAGTTTCCACCATGATTAGGCATGGCTTAGGATAGCGGCCCAGGCATTTCTGTAACACACATACAAACTCCATGATCTTACAAGTTCCACTTTTATTTCACACCACCGGGATCCATAAGCAAAAGAACATGATATCAACGGGGTACAAAGTACAAGTGCAATGTTGAAAGCGTTCCCCATGATACATGGTTCTGCTAATTTTTACTTATAAAGCGCAAGCATATACGCAACAAAGAAGGACCCAATGGTTCAAGTTTATTAAATGCAAAAAAATTAAAGTGTGCCATCAAGTTTGTGAGAGCTTTAATCACTAGTTTTCTTATAACAAGTTTAATTTGGAAGGTAAACAAAAACATGAGTATACTTGGAATAGCATATGCTAGTAGGTAGGTATGGTGGACTCTTTGAAATAACTTGGTTTAAGGAGTTGGATGCATGAGTGGAACTCATACTTGGTTACGGAGACTAGCAAAAGACTGGGAGCGACAAACTAAGAGAGCAATAATGGCCATAATCATGAAGAGCGACAAAACATCATTGATCAAAGCATAAAGTGATACTACAAGTTGAAAACTAAAGGATCATCAAGGCTATGGTGACTTGGGATAGTAATAACATGGTGTGAGCATGCGCCAAGTCAACTCAAATAAAGCATCAAAGGAGAATACCACAATACTATGCTTTAATATGCTAAAACAACGCATGATACTTCCAAGGCACAATAAGCAATCTCAATTGTTCATAACAAGTCATGCTACAGCAAACAATACTAAGCATAAAGCCAAAAGAATATCGAGCATGGCATGACAAAGCATAGGCCACAGTCAAAAACAAGCTCTCTTTACCACTTAAGCATGAACATTTTTCCTACTCTTTTCCAATCCAAACCAAACTATTTGATAACCAATGTATGAAAGAGGGGGTCCAACCAATTTATTCAGCAAAACTAAGCAAACCAAGCAAATGAAAAACCAAAACGAAAACGAAAAAGAAGACGCTCCAAGAACAACACAACTGGGCATGAAACAATAAAAATGAAGTGTTTGGAAGAAACCTGGGATTTTTATTGATGAAGAAGGGGATGCCTTGGGCATCCCCAAGCTTTGACGCTTGTACTTCTTGGATATTTCTTGGGGTGACACGCGTGGCATCCCCAAGCTTGAGCTTTAGTCCATTCTTCATCTCATTACTCATTCCTTCCATACACCTGAAATTTTTCCTTCATATAGAACTTCACACAACATTTATTAGCAACATTAGTGCACTCAAGGTAATAAGTCTTTAGGTTCAGTTCCAACACCAATAAAACTTACATTAAAACACAAGCTACTGTAGCACTTCCCTCAAAAAGCTCAATTCCCCAAAAGAACTCAAAAAGGAACCAACAAGAAGCAAATGCAAATAATGGTAGAAATCTGTCAAAACAGAAGAGCAGGTAAAGACGAATTTGTTCAAAGACCGTCTATTCTTCCAATCGAAAAGTGTTGAACTAACGAAAGTTAGATAAAACCCTGGGGCATAAGCACAAAAATTCACGCCTAAAAAGGATGTACAGAGATTTTACACGAATTTTTACAGTGAACCACAGAAATCTGTTTCGGGACAGCAACTTTCCCAATCATTACTTCTCTCTCATTAGAGGTTACTCTTGGCACAAAAAGAAAATAAAAGGATAAGGAGCGATTATTACTGATGTAATAACTTCCAAGACTCATCTAAATCTTTTGGGTTATCTCCCAATAAGTACTTTTCTTTAACGCCTTTAAGTTAGGCTTGATAGTTTGAGAAGATGCTCACATAAAAAATATGAATTGAAGTAAAAGAGAGCATCAAGAAGCAAATTCAAAGCACATTTAAGTCTAACCCACTTCCTATACATAGGAATCTTGTAAAGAAACAAGTCATGAAAGAACAAAGCAACAAGCATAGGAAAGCAAAACAAGTGCAACTTCAAAATTTTCAACATAAAGAGGGGAAACTTAATATTGTTGAGATACATAAAACCATGTTTCCCTCTCTCATAATAACTTTCAGAAGCATCATGAATAAAATTAACAATATATCTATCACATAAAACATTCTTATCATGAGCCACATGCATAAAATGATTATTACTCTCCACATAAGCTTAGTCATTCTTATTAATAGTATTGGGAGCAAATTCTACAAAATAGCTATCATTATTATTCTCATCACCATAATCATCACATATAGGAGGCATATTGTAGTCATAATTAATTTCCTCCTCAATAGTAGGTGGACTGGAAATATCATATTCATCGTTGTAATCATCATATATTGGAGGTTTGGTATCATCGTAAGCAATATAATAGCTATCTTCCAAAGCTGGGGAACTAAAAAGATCATTTTCATATAAACTAGCTTACCCAAGCTTAGACTTTTAAATAGCATTAGCAATAATGGTGTCCAAAGAATTCATACTAAAAACATTGCTATTAGCATGCAAATAAAGTTCCATAGATTTTTTAATTTTCTTTTCAAACACTTCATGTCCTAACTCAAGATAAATACTATAAAGCTCTCTAATTTTGTTGTTGTTTTCCATTAAGCCTAACTAGTGAAAACAAGAAACAAAAATACAAAATTGCAGAATCTAAAGGAAATAACTTCGAGCACTCACACTAGAGGATGTGAGTACCTTTTACCTTACCTCCCCGGCAACGGCGCCAGAAAATAGGCGTTTGCCGTGGGAGGTTCTTCTTCTTTAATCCTCCGGTGTGAATACCTTTTACCTTACCTCCCCGGCAACAGCGCCAGGAAATAGCTTGATGTCTACGAACTTCTATTCTTGTAGACAGTTGTTGGGCCTCCAAGTGCAAAGGTTTGTAGAACAGCAGCAAGTTTTCCCTTAAGTGGATGACCCAAGGTTTATCAAACTCAGGGAGGAAGTGGTCAAAGGTATCCCTCTCAAGCAACCCTGCAATCAAGATACAAGAAGTCTCTTGTGTCCCCAACACACCCAATACACTTGTCAGGTGTATAGGTGTGGCGCCCCGCCAAAACCATTACTAGAAAATCGCGTTGTTTTTGTGCATTGCATCGTCATGACCGCATGCTCATGTCATCATCCCACCTTGCATTTGAGCATCGTCATGTCATCTGGCATTTGTTTACATAAAACTATTTTCGAAAAGCCTGGTTTTGTTTTCTAAACGCCCCGTCCTTCATTCAAAGTAAAACCCGGGTCTCCGGAGTATTTTGTTTTGTCTATCAGCGGATTTCAAAAGCCCCGTTTTAAATGAATAAAATATTTAAATTATTTTGGGAGGCAACCAGCCAGGCCCGAAAGCCTAGCCGGCCACCTCCAGATAAAAATCCTGCCTACCCAGAAAATACCCGGACCTTTTCCCACCAAAATCCCTACTCTATTTTTCCCTACCCAGCCCCTCCACCTCACCCCCTCCAATCCCATGTCGCCACCTCACCCTGGCCCAATCCTGCAGCCAACCACCCCGCGCCACCTCACCCCTGGCCCCTGCCCCGCCACCCACTCTACCTGCCTTTTTTTCCGCGCGGGCCCCACCCGGGATGGACTGGCGCGCCTCCCGCGTCACCTGCCCACATCCCCATGCCTCCTGGCCCATCTCACGCGCCAGCCCACGCCGCCAACCGGGCCCCACCTGCCCGCTCCCCCGTGTCGACCGCCTCCACCTCCCGCCCTCGATCCCCACGCCCCGCGCCTGGCCCCACCACTCCCGCTCGCCCCGACGTGCCCGCGCCTCCCTCTCTCCTCCCTCCGGCCACAAGCGCCAGGCCCCGCCGCCTGATGTCCCTCCTCCACCGCCTGGGCCTCGTCCCGTGGCCCAACCCCGTCTCCTCGCCGCCCGCGCCTCCCTCCGTAGGCCGCCACCAGAGCCGGCCGACCAGCGACCTCCTTCCTCCCCCGCCCTCTCACCGAGCTCTGCCTCCACCCCGACGGACGTCGTCGCCCCGCTCGCTCCTCCGCCGCCGCCCGGACCGCAACCGCGGCTTCGCCCCGCCTCCGCCACTGAGCCCGTCGCTGCCGGACCCTTCCCCACGCCGGCCTCCTCCTCCCGCCTCGGCCACGTCGTCGGCCGCCACCACGGGGGCCCGCCTAGGTCGCCGTGCCCCTCCTCGCCGCCCTCCGCCGGAGCCGGTCCTGCCACCACCTCTTTTTCCTCGCCGTCGGCGCCCCGTCTACCCCGCCGCCCTCACCAGCCCCGGCGTCCGCGGCCTCTCCGCCTTCCAGCACGGAGGAGTCAACCCCCCCCTTTTGCGCGACCTCGCCCTGTTCCCCGGCGTCCGCCTCCCTAAACCGCGTGCTCGGGTCCTGCCGCGAGTCCGTCTGCAACCGGCCGCAGGTCCTTGTCGTCGCGCGCCGGTCTGCCTCGAGCTCGGCGCCGTACTACTCCTCAAGCCCCGCACGACCTCGTCTCTGATGCCCTGCAACTCGAGCCCGCTCGAGTCAGCGTCAACGCCCTCCGGGTTACCTAGTCGCAAAGTGGTCAGGTTGATGTCCGATCAGAATATGGCCATCCTTGCGTGGTGTTTTTGTTCTTTTTGTTTGGTGTGTGCTTGATACCGTGTGTTGTATTGTGACATGGTAAAGACTGCAGCAAGCCTCTCGAAGCCAAAAAGACCATCATCAAGATCTTCCGCCCGACCATGTGTGCCCGAGTACAATACCTTCCATCAAGGACTCCGAAGGGGTGCACGCCAAGTTCTACCAAAGACACAAGTGTCGATTCAATCCCGTCATCGACCACCGAAGCCGGTACCCGAACATCCTCGTCACGGAAGCGACAAGGCCCCTTCTCTGACCCGAAGACCCCGGGTGCGCCGACACGGTTCCGAGACCCTGAAGACCGATCCCGGTGAGACCGAACCTGAACCACATCGACCCAAGATCGCCGAGTCCCAATGTGTGACCCCTTTCTGAGACCCCCCCTATTTTAGAAATGACATATAATTGTTGCATGTTAAATGGTTCATGCTTGCATACATCTCATCATGTGGGTTTGGGGCATTATGCCGATTCACCTCATAATTAAATATGGAGACCATCTGCGGGATTGCTTTGTCTTATTCTGGACTCCATTTAAATTTGTGTAGAGAACCGATACCATGTTAAGACAACATTTAAATTGAGGGATAGCTAAATAACTTAAACCGTTTAATTAATTGTCGGGACCCCGGTTCCGCTTAATACTGCCCATTCGCACCGCATCTGCATCATCTCATAATCATGCCGAAACTTCTGCCATAATATTAAATAGTGCATCCGGCGTTTCTTTTAGTGCTTTGCTTCTTCGCGGATTAGACCGAAGAGTGGATGCGAGTATCGACAAGTTCTCCGGATATGAATCTCCATCAGTGTTATTCAGGCGAGCATCTCTCCCCCTTCTACCTATTTTGCATTTATAGTCTTTATTTCCTCCTGTTGATCTATTGCTATCCGTGTCGCGATGCTTTAGTGTCCGTACCTAGATATATTCCGTGCCGCCTCTATATTGCCTTGGACACCTCCTATAACCTGTGTTTGGTAGATAGCTGGCCTTGCGAGTCGTAGTCGCTTGCTCAGGTGCGATCTCGTGTTGTCGAGTACCACAGTTGTTGGAATGGTGGAAATGTTTAATGGTGGAGATGTTTATGGAGGATATGATCATGACTTTAAATACAACTATTAAAATGCTAGCTAAAACTAATGCAGAGGTATCGGTGGGCAATAGATGTTATTTGGTTCTTTCACGCTCACTTGTGTCCCGTAGGACCCCGAGTACTTGATACCTGTTCCTTGATTTTTCGCACTATCCACAGCCGGGAGGCCTTATGGACCCCCCTGAGCCAGAGCTTGATTCATTCTTATTTCTTGGGGCCACAAGTAGTTTGGGCTTTATTACTATCCTGTACTTATGCCATGTTACTGCTTTATTAAGATTGTGCGAGGAGCACCTGTACTGTTTTGGACCGTGACACGTTTTCGCTGTATCGACAAGCCCAGTCACACTTTCCGGTTCCCAGTCGTTTACAGCCGTCCACACAAACCCTGGGTCTGTTCCGGAGCCGGCCAACTTCGTTGCAGGTAGCTTAGTGGGGTGTCCCCTTGAAATATTTCTGAATCCTGTGATCGCTTTGTCGTAAATGCCTCGTTGGGTTTTGAGTTGGTTTTTCCGAGGTTGATCGAGTGTGTGTTGCTATTTGTGCACCCCTACAGGGTAAAACTTTCGAAAAGCCGTGTCCGCGGTTATGGACGACTTGGAGCACAGTATCTCGATCATAGACAAGCATAACTAAAGTAGTGCTATAAATTTGACTTAATATGTGACTAGTAATCAGCTCAAGTATAACGGAATGGATATTAAAACTGCCAACAACTGGTGGATCTTGGTCGTATCGTGTTCTGATATACCTGCCTAGTAAGTATTACAACTCCAATGGAATGTGATAAAAGTGCCAACAACTGCTAGGTTTTGGGATTCCTCAGGACAATTTATCTGACTAGAAAGCACTGCAACTACCACTGAATGGTAATTAAAAACTGCCCACTACTTATGCTATCTGAATGACTCAAGCTATCTAAACCTGACTAGTAAGTGCTTCAACTATAATGGAATGAATAAAACTGCCAACTATGTGAGTCCCTTGGTCCAACTTCCTCGTTGGTCTCGAGGGGGAAATACCAGGATGGGTTTGTTTGGTGTTAGCTTCAGGTTGGATCCGAATAGGTCTTTCTTACCCCTCTCTGATAACCGCCAGTTGTACCGAGTGTCTATAGGATGTTTAGTGCCGCTGCGCTGCCGCTTCAGCCCACCATACCTATGTAGGCGAGAGCCGCCGAATTCTAGCCTCGCCGTGTACTGGCCTCAGTACTGACGCTCCTCTTTTTCCTTTGCCCTTTGTCGGCACCCCTTTTGTTTTTAGCAGGTTTGAGATCGACGTCGTTAGCAGGGTTACCCTTCCGGCTTGGCCTGGGCAGGGTTATGGACGCCATTGGTTATTCTTCAGGGCTCTTAGCCCCATTTGCATCTTGTCCGTAGTCGGACGCTCTATCGTTCTCGAGGTGATTTGGATCTTTGTCTATTATATCTGTATTATTGACTCATGGAGTCGCTGATGTATATATCTGTTATGTGGGTCCCATCGAGGACTGATGTGTAATGGTATTACTTCGTTTTCCACCCGCGCACAAGTGCCTGGTGGGCGTCCTTGAATCGTTTCTATGTGGATTTGGCGGAAATCGCTAAAACTTGCATAGGGCTGATTTGAGGGTGTTACAATAGGTGCACTAATTCAGCGAAGACAAAGTGAAATACAAGTGGTATGGATAATTATAAGTGGTAACAGTGCCAGAAAATAGCTTCATGGCGTGGAAGATACTAAAGGCAAACTGAAATAAAGATGGAAGTAAGCAAACATGTAACAGATCTAGTTGCAAACGGTGTTTGAATGCTTAGAAACAAGGCCTAGGGATCATACTTTCACTAGTGAACACTCTCATATAAATATCTTCTCTTTATGATACTACTCTGGACTACTCTCCGGTTGGACACTCTAATCCATGGTAGGGCTATAACAGCACTCCTCAAAGTTCGCTTTTCCCATATAGATAACCCCACACTATCACCTTGAGCTCTAGATGGTTCCAACAAACACCACAATTTCATAGAGACATCCAACTCCAAATATGACTCATAACAAGTGATACGTCCAAAATGTATCTACTTTCCCGAACACTTTTGCTATTGTTTTTCCTCTAAACTTGTGTGATTTGGATGCAACTAACACGGACTGACGTTGTTTTCAGCAGAATTGCCTTGGTGTCTAGTTTTTGTGCAGAAAATCAACTATCAGGAAAATCCCGGAAAATATGCCAAAAATCCTATTTCACTAGAAGACTCACGGAGCCAGGATACGAGACGGAGTGGGGGTGGGGCCTGGCCACACCACCTGGCTGCGCGGGCTGGGTCTGGCCGCGCTAGGGGGTGGTTTGGCCGCCCCAGACACCCCCTCGGTCTCCCTATTCACCTATAGGTTGCCTTCTGACCTAAAAACTCAGGGGGGTTCGACATTTTTCCAGAAAGAGTTCCGCTCCGTCGCCACCACCAGATTTCGCGATTCGGAACTAGAAACTCCATTCTGGCACCCTGCCGGGACGGGGAATTGGAGGAGATCATCGCCATCATCATCACCATCGCTTCTCCATCGACCATCCATGTTTCCCCCATCTATGAGTGAGTAATCCCCCGCTATAAGCTATGGGGATGGTAGAGATTGGATGAGATCGTTCATGTAATGGCATCGGATTATTAGGGCATGGTGCCTAGTATCTACTATTAGTGCTTTTTGACTTTGTTGCGACTTGTTATGCTTAATGCTTGTCACTAGGGCCCGAGTGCCATGATTTCAGATCTGAACTTGTTATTGATTCATCATGATAGTATTGTTTTTTGGTCTTACCTGTAAGTTGTATACACAAGTTGTTGTCCAGAACCAATGGCCTCGAAGTGACAAAAATCGGGATAACCAGAGGGAATGGATTTGATGTGAGGATCACATGTGTTCACAGAGTGTTAATGCTTTGCTCCGGTGCTCTATTAAAAGGAGCACATTAATTGCTAGTAGTTCCCTTGAGGCCCTGCTGCAAACGGGCTGGCAGGACAAAAGATGTTGTGCAAGTTCTCATTGCGAGCACGTATGACTATATATGGAACACATGCCTAGGATTATTTAGTACTTGGATGCTTTATATTATTTATCTGCAATTGCCCTATGTTCTGATTGCCATGTGAATTTTCTTGTCCATGCAACGCCCGTCCATCCATCCCTATGCGTACCGTGCTCGATACTTTACTACTGCTATTAGTTTACTATTCCTACTACAAAACGGTTGCTACTGATAAACTGCTGTGAGCAAGATTGTTTCTAGGTGCAGCTGAATGACAACTCAGTTGTTAAGGCTTATAAATATTCTTTGGCTCCCCTTGTGTCGAATCAATAAATTGGGTTTCACTTCCCTCGAAAATAATGCGATACACCTCCTATACTTGTGGGTCATCAAGACTATTTTCTGGCGCCATTGTCGGGGACCATAGCTTTATTTATCAAGTCCACTTGGAATCATTATTATTCGCTGCCATCCATCCATCATGGGTAAGTCTCGTGATGGCAAGGTTCCTATTTTACCATCCACTACAAGAAGAGGTATGGTTCTGAACACCTCTGTTGCTCTTGATTCACCGTCTGTTATGAGTAAGTTCCTTACACCACCACATACACATGCTACACACACTGCTACTACTGCTGAATCTGAAACTTCTGATACTTATGATGCTGCTTATACTATGCTTGATAATAGTGGTTCATTAGGTCCTTTCCTAGATGCTACAATTGCTAGAACTATAGCTGGAAATACCGAAACTCCTAATGAAGACACTACTACACCTGTTAGTTCACCTGAGTCTAGAGAGAGCTATGATATTGAAGACGGTTATGTTGAGATGACCGATGAATTTATTAAAGAATGTCAAAATACCCATGATAGGATTGCTGCTAAGAATCTCCTTGAGAGGTGTACTATTAGACCCAAATTGTCTCCTAATGCTAAGTTTGCTGCTTCCCCCATAACATTAAAGATAAAGATTATGATTTCTCTCTTGATTTATCCTATATAGCTATTGTTGAGAAAGAACCTTTTTGTGGGACTAAGGATGAAAGTGCGGTAGCACATATGACTGAGCTTTCTACCATGAGTGGCATGTTTTCTGATGATATTAAGATGCGTACCTACTTTGTTGCTAAGATTTTCCCCTTTTCACTGAAAGGAGAAGCTAAAACTTGGTTTAGTAATTTACCTCCTCGATCTATTGATAGCCCTGATTGCTTGATTAGTACTTTCCTGCAGAAATATTTTCCTCCTAGTGCTAGACATGCTATTTTCCAGGAACTTTTTGATTTTAAACAGGGAGAAAAAGAGATATTGCCTGAATCATGGGCAAGGTTTTGTGCTTTGATTCATGCACAGGCTGGATGTCCATTACCTAAGAATGAGCTTCTTGATATATTTTATAATGGACTAACTGAAGAATCTTGGACATACCTGGATAGTTGTGCTGATTGTGTTTTCAGGAACAGGACTCCCAAGGAAGCTAATGGCTAAAATAAGCAAGAATTATGAAGATTGGACTCTTCCTGAACTAGCTATACCGGCGCTTATACCATCATCTAAAAAGAGGGGAGTTATTGAATTGAATGATGAAGTTATGAAGGAAGCTAAGAAATGTCTTAAGGAGAAGGGAATTAAAGCTGCAGATGTCAAGAATTTACCTCCTATAGAAGAATTATGTAAGCCAATTCCCCATTCATCCACTATTGAGGTACACTCTCTCCAACACTTTGATGAAGGTGATGTGCCTTACCTTAAACCTCCTGATCAATGCTTAGAAGAATTCGATACTTTTATTGTTAAGCAAGATAAATTTAATAAAAGGGTGCAAAATCATCTAATGGAAAACTCTAGAGCTATTGTTGAGTTGAAGGATATTGTGGAAAGAACCTCTAATGATGTTAAAATGCTTGTTAAACATTTTCAAATGGTTCAAACTCAAATAGATCAACTTATTAAAGTGCAAAAAGACTTGCTAGTTAATGCTGCTAAAGAAAAACATGCTTATGAAATTAGAACTAGAAGTGGAGCTGCTACTCAGGATCCTCTATATCCTGAGGGGCATCCCAAAAGAATTGAGCAGGATTCTCAACAAGCTGAAAATATTGGTACTACTCGTAAGAAAAGAAAAAGAAACATAAAACTATTGTAGAACCCTCTGAACCTGCTAAAGATCCTAATAGTATATCTATCTCTGATGCTGAAACTAAAAGTGGTAATGAAGAAAATGATGTTCCTGATAAAGAAAAAGTTGAAGAAGAACCTTAAAAGCACACTAAGAATACTAAATACACTAAAGATGATTTTATTGCTAAGAAACATGGTAGTGAAAGAGAGCCTTGGGTCCAAAAACCTATGCCTTTCCCTGATAAGAAACACAAGTCAAAGGAAGATGAACACTATAATAAGTTTTGTGAGTGGATGAAACCTTTATTCTTGCAAATTCCTTTGACTGATGCTATTAAATTGCCTCCTTACTCAAAATATATGAAGGATATTGTCTCGAATAAAAGGAAGATCCCTAATGAATAAATTTCTACTTTGCTTGCTAATTATTCCTTTAATGGTAAGGTTCCAAAGAAACTTGGAGCCCTAGGGATTCCAACTATTCCTTGCTCTATTAAGAATAGTTATGTTAGAACTGCTTTGTGTGATTTGGGAGCTGGAGTTAGTGTCATGCATTTCTCTCTCTATAAGAGACTTCAACTAGAAAAACTAATACCAACTGATATATCTTTGCAAATGGCTGATAAGTCTACTACTATTCCTGTTGGTATATGTGAGGATGTGTCTGTTCAAGTGGCTCATAATTGCTTGATATTAACTGATTTTGTTATGCTTGAAATGCCTAAAGATGATAATATGTCTATTATTCTTGGGAGACCTTTTCTTAATACTACAGGAGCTGTTATTAATTGTAACCAAGGAAAGGTGACCTTCAATGTTAATGACAAAGAACATACTGTCTATTTCCCCTAGAAGATTGATAGGACCTATGGTTTAAATTCAATTGAACATGTTGAGGGCATTCAAGTTGGAGAATTATATTGTCCCATACCACGAGAAAAATTTGAAACTATTATGATTGGCACCATTGCTATCAAAGTTGAGGTAACATAATCGTTAGTGAAATACAGAGTTTTGTTTCATATAAAATTGATTTGGTAACAAGACCTGATCAACCTTGTTAACAAAAGGATTTCATTGAACAAAACAATGTTTTCACCATGATTATCTCCGCTTACTTATATTCTTTTCATTTTAGTTTTTGCTTTCGTTTAGTTTACTTTTCTGTTGTTAGTTGGTTGCATGTTAGAGTGTCTTAGAACTTCTGAAGTTCTAGCCTTGTTTTGTCATTGCATCATTCCAAAAAAATCTTTCTGTCAGAAAATCATTCATCTATGCCTAAAAATTGCTCAAAAATAAAGTGTCTCGAAAAATTCCAGAAAATTCATATTAATTTTTACGTGAAAAAAGGGGCAGAGAAGTGCCTAGAAGGTACCAGGGGACCCACCAGGTAGGCACACCACCTGGTGGCGCGACCAGCCTAGGGGTGCGCCTGCCTATGGTGTGGGCCACCCCTGGCCCTCCACTCACTCTCTCACTTGCCACTTTCTTATCTCTCCCGAGTAAACACCAGTTCATTGCTCGAAATCGCGTTTCTTGCTGTGCTTGCCCTCGATTTTTCGATCTCCTTGCTCAGCCATGTTTGCTGCTGAATTTTGGAGCATTTGTTCTCCGGTATGTGACTCCTCCGCTTGTCCAAGTAGATTTGTGTTTAGTAGTTTATATCTTGAGTATTTTGCTGCTGTAGGTGATAGGTTATGAGAGCTTGTAAGCTTGTTCAATGCTTAGAGATATAGTTTTGATGCATGTTTAGGCCTCTTACAAGTCCCTATGAGTAGTGCCCTTCATTATATATTCACTTTGCAATCACTTGTTTAATAGATGTTTAAATTTCAGAATATCAAACATGAACAAGCATACCTTTGGAGAAATATTTGAGAGGGATACACCTAGGAGGTCAAGGCCCTATGATCAGCCTCTCAATTCAGGCCATGATACAACGAAGATCTCATTGCACCTCGCACTGGTAATGAAGGAGATGATGGGGATGCTCACCCATCTACTTTTCCTTGTTTTACTTTCTTACAAGCTGCAGGGATTCTTGATGATTTCTTGCTACTGATTCAGAAGCTTGGTTTGACCTCATACATGCAAGATGAGAGTGAGCACTACGCTATGCTCACCAAAACTTTTGTTGAGAGCTTCGTTTTTACTAACACCCCCTATCAGTTAACTATTTCTTTTAGAATTTATAATCTGCCCTTTACCATGCCATTGGAAAGATTTTGCAGTATTATAGGTGTGGGCATGATATGGACCGTGAAGAAGATTCAAGGGCGACCCGCTGATTTGCTTGAGCTTTATCGGGGTGTGCCAATGACGACGACCGCGTAGCTCAGCGCGGAAAGATAAGAAACATCCAACTCCCTGCTCTTAGATACTTTTCCTATTATCTTGCTACTAGCGTTCTTGGTAGGGAGAATACGAGTAATATCTCTGATTATCATTTAGCCTTCCTCGCTGCTGCGCTTAACAATGATACTCGGTACAATCTTGGCTCTCTTATTGCTCGCCGCCTAGCTGCTAGGGGGCCTATTTATGGGGGCATCATCGCTTCACGTATGGTCAATGCATTACAGCTTTCGGTGGATCCCAGTGATACTATATTGGCACCACAAAGACTAGACCTTGCTGCCATGAAAACACATCACTTTGTCACTGTTGATTCTGATATGGATAGTTTAGCATATAAGATGTTGTTTACTGACGGTGATGAAAGGGAGATTCCCTTGCCGCAGCCTACTTTGTTCAGTGTTCACAGGAGGCCATGGTCGCACTCCAAGGAGGAGGTGGACGAGCAGCTCCGCTTGCTGGGCTTCCACAGGCAGCACCAGGAGGATGTTCCCTCCTACGATTACTCTGTGCACTATGGTGGGGCATCCTCGAGCTCGCACCAGGACGAGGGTACCTCCTCACCATACTACGGAGGTGCTCCATCCTTGCCAGCTTGGGATTGACACCCACTTAGGCCAAAAGCCTAAGCTTGGGGGAGGTACACCGACGTCGCACTCATCTCCATATCATTTTTCGTCGGTACTTTGTATATTCATGTTTCGTTCTCTTTTAAGTTTTTGTTCTTTCTTTGCTTTTGCTTTCTAAAACACAAAAATACCAAAAATATTTCTATTGTTTCTCTTTGTTTGCTTCTTCTTTTTCTTGCCTTGGTTTGTTTTTCCCTTTTTGCTTTGTTTGAACTATTCGAAAAACCCAAAAAGATTTTGCTTTGCTTGTTCTTCCTTTTTGGTTCTTGTTTTAAAAATCAGAAACACCAAAAATATTTGTTGTTGTTCTTTGGTTTTGTGAGTTTGTTGCAGGGTTCAGTAGTCCTTAGTGGAATTTGGTTTCATATTATTATTCAAGCCACACAAGTAAAGGGTAATAATGAGGATTAATGACAACTTGAGGTGTGGTAAGAGGCTGGTAACGAATTCTATTTGTTTTCATTTTTTTACATATACTCATCATTGTGGGCATGCTTAGTCTGTTCATGTAGGGTGTATGTTATTTATGGATGCTTAGTAGTTCTTGCTCTCATATGATTAGTTCCAGCTTGCTAATAGTTTGTAGCATGTCATATGAATGTTTGCTTGCATTACTCCATTCATAACTTGGTATGACACTGTGGTATCCTCCTCTGAATGTTTCACTTGAATTGACTTGGCACATGCTCACGCATGCATATGACTAAAATAATCAGTTAAGCCTCGATGAATTATTTTGCCTTGAGGGTCTTGAATCACTTTCATGCCATGATTAGTCCTGTTTTGTTGCAAGCATGATTATGACAGTTATTGCTCTCTCGTTTGTCGCTCCCTGACTATTGCTAGCCTCCACCTACGTCGAGTACACTTTACTCGTGTTTCCAACTCCCTAAAAACAAATATTGCCAAAAGTGTCCACCATACCTACCTATTAGCATCACTTGATGTTCCGTGCATATTTAATATGCCTTGTTTTCTTCCGAATAAAATGTTTGCTTGATATGAGAAAGTTAGTTAGTAAAGCTCTCACGAACTTGATGGCACACTTTATTTCTTGCACTTAATAAACCTGAACCATTGTGACTGTCCATGAAAGTTATATGCTTGCAAATTATAGGCTAGGGATTAGCAGAACCGTGCTGTCACGGGGAACGCTTTCATCACGTGTAAATATATACCCAGTTGATATCATGCTCTTTGTTTACGGATGTCGTCGGTGTGAAATATAAGCAGAGCTTGTAAGTCCATGGAGTTCTGTATGTGTGTTAGAGAAACGCCTGGGCCGCCGTTCTAATCCATGCCTAATCATGGTGGAAACCTGCAACGTAACCATAATGAGTATCTATGAAGCATTCTTCTTATAAAAAAAGAGATAACTATTGAGAAAAAAAAGAAAAAAAGAGATATGAGAAAAGAGGAAAGAGAGAAAAAAGCACCATTTTCTCATGGTAAATGAGAAGATTGCTGAGATACTCATTGTCTGCTTGCCTTGTCATTTTGATATGGGGATTCTTCCGTATCATTGGGCAAGGGGTATCCCATTGGCGGTTCTCTATGATACGCACGTATTTACTATGATAAGAACTTACCGGTAACTAAAGTAGAGTAGCATGAGAAGCGGCCCTCGTACTCAAGGGACATGAGATTTCCAGTTTATAGTCTGTCAAGCATATAACTCAGATTGGACCTCACTTTTACCTTAACCATATTAAAGATGCTCATGTTAGGGGAAATGAGAGCTCAAAGCTAATGAGTACCATACTTTCA
Source organism: Avena eriantha (assembly GCA_910589775.1). Classification (NCBI taxonomy): domain Eukaryota; kingdom Viridiplantae; phylum Streptophyta; class Magnoliopsida; order Poales; family Poaceae; genus Avena; species Avena eriantha. Next base: position 38,499,901 of record OU342745.1, on the reverse strand, counting down.
GCATTTGGAAGCCTTTCAAACTATTCAAAACCTTTTTCATTTCCTTGTTGAGTCACCACTTATTTTATGAGCACTTTCTTGAGAGCATAGTTGTCATTCTTAGTATAATGTGCTTGTCTAAAACTTGATTATTTGTGTTATGACTTTGATGCTTGTATCTTTGATATCTTTACTTCTAGTCTTCACCTGAACTTCAAAGGTGCCTTGGCATTCACAATCAAAGGCAAGCGAGATACCACTCTATCATACCTTGTTATGAGCATTGTAATGTTGCTTATGTTTATGTTTCATACTACTTATTATTTTTGAGTTGGAATCTCTTCATAAGATTGCAATGCCTATTAAGTAAACTTAGTTGCATACTCCTTATTATGAATTGTCTAAGTAGTTGTTTACATGCTGAGAATATATACATCATATGAAGAAAATGTGTTCGTGAAAGTTTCTTTTATCGCACTCAGTTTTCAACTGAATTGCTTGAGGACAAGCAATAAGCTAAGCTTGGGGGAGTTGATACGTCCAAAACGTGTCTACTTTCCCGAACACTTTTCTATTGTTTTTCCTCTAAACTTATGTGATTTGGATGCAACTAACACAGACTGACGCTGTTTTCAGCAGAATTGCCTTGGTGTCTAGTTTTTGTGTAGAAAATCAACTATCAGGAAAAGTCTCAGAAAATACGCCAAAAATCCTATTTCACCAGAAGACTCACGGAGCCAGAATACGAGACGGAGTGGGGGTGGGGCCTGGCCACACCACCTGGCCGCGCCAGGGGGTGGTCTGGCCGCCCTAGACACCCCCTCGGTCTCCCTCTTTGCCTATAAGTTGCCTTCTAACCTAAAACTCATGAGGGTTCGACGTTTTTTCAGAAAGAGTTCCGCTCCGCCACCACCACCAGATTTCACGATTCGGAACCAGAAACTTCGTTCTGGCACCCTGTCGGGATGGGGAATTGGAGGAGATCATCACCATCATCATCACCATCGCTTCTCCATCGACCATCCATGTTTCCCCCATCTATGAGTGAGTAATCCCTCGTTGTAGGCTATGGGGATGGTAGGGATTGGATGAGATCATTCATGTAATGGCATCGGATTGTTAGGGCATGGTGCCTAGTATCTACTATTAGTTTTTGACTTTGTTGCGACTTGTTATGCTTAATGCTTGTCACTAGGGCCCGAGTGCCATGATTTCAGATCTGAACTTGTTATTGATTCATTATGATAGTATTGTTTTTGGTCTTACCTGCAAGTTGTATACACACGTTGTTGTCCGGAACCAATGGCCTCGAAGTGATAGAAATCGGGATAACCGAAGGGAATGGCTTTGATGTGAGGATCACATGTGTTCACGGAGTGTTAATGCTTTTCCCCGGTGCTCTATTAAAAGGAGCACCTTAATTGCCAGTAGTCCCCTTGAGGCCCTGATGCAAACGGGCTAGCAGTACAAAAGATGTTGTGCAAGTTCTCATTGCGAGCACGTATGACTATATATGGAACACATGCCTAGGATTATTTAGTACTTGGATGCTTTATCTTATTTATCTGTAATTGCCCTATGTTCTGATTGCCATGTGAATTGTCTTGTCCATGCAACGTCCGTCCATCTATCCCTATGCCTACCGCGCTCGAATCCTACTGTTTACTGCAATTGTTACTACTATCTTTACTTTACTAATGCTATTACTTTACTATTCCTACTACAAAACTATTGCTACTAATAAACTGCTGTGAGCAAGATTGTTTGTAGGTGCAGATAAATTGACAACTCAGTTGTTAAGGCTTATAATTATTCTTTGGCTCCCCTTGTGTCGAATCAATAAATTGGGTTTCACTTCCCTCGAAAATACTGCGATACACCCCCTATACTTGTGGGTCATCAACAAGTATTTGTAATCTCTAGCCTAAGTGCCACCATGGTGTGCACGCTGTCACTTTCACACACATGGGGAGAGCAGAGATCTATTAAAGCACGTGAGTAGCAAGGTAGATCTACTTGATTACAAAGCTCATGATCACAATATGATCACGCATAGAGAAAGAGAGATGAACACATAACTACCGGTAGAACCCTTAGCCTCGAGGAAGAACTACTCCCTCATCATCATGGGAATCAGCAACAGTGATGGAGATGGTGGTGAAGTCGATGGACATGGCTCCGGGGGCACTTCCCTATCCCGGTAGGGTGCTTTCTATCCCCCGAATCTCCCCTTTGGTGGCGGCGGCGCTGCGGAACTTTTCGTGGCTGGATGTTGTTCGATTTAGGGTTTTCGTCCCAGGGGCTTCTTATAGGCGAAGGGGCAAGGTCGGTGGCCGGCCAGGGGCCCACACCATGCCCTGGCGTGGCCTAGGGCTGCTCACGCCAAGGGGTGGTGTGGCCGCCCTGTGGCCCCCCTTCGTCTCTCCTTCGGACTGCATGTATCTTCCGGTAAAATATTAACTTTAGATTTTGTCCCATCCAATTCCGAGAATATTCATTTTCTGACTTTCCTGGAACCAAAAACAGCATAAAACATGCAATTGGCATTGTGGCATCTTGTTAATAGGTTAGTCCAAGAAAGTGTATAAAAATACTCCAAAGTGTGGACAAAACATAAGAAAGTAGATATAAAACAAGCATGGAACATCAAAAATTATAGATACATTAGCAACGTATCAACATCCCCAAGCTTAACTCCCGCTCGTCCTCGAGTAGGTAAGTGATAAAAAGAAAGAATAATTTTTGAGGTGACATGCACCATCATAAACTTGATCAAAGTATTTGTAAACATTGATAGCTGGAATCATAGTACTTCAACATAGCAAGAAAGATAAAGTTCTAACAATAAGACATGGTAACTATGTTGTAACATGAAAAGGTACAAACAAAGATCATGAATAAATATGCATTGTAAGACGTTTGTTTGTTTCACATAAAGAAAACATAACATAGTGGCATTCAGCTTGTCCCTTATAGAGTAGCAAATCATAAATGCATAGGACACCTTCAAAGTTCATAAGGGTGACTAGATACAAATAGTTTAAGAACAAGCAATATCAAAGTTATGCATCAATCAATAAGTCTTCGGATAATGCACATAGAACTAAGAATGGCCACTATGCTCTCAAAATAGGTGCATAAAGATAGAAGGTGGAGACTCAACATAAAAGTAAAAGAAAGGCCTTCATAGAAGGAAGTAGACATTCAAGTTTCATAAAGAGCTTCCAAAAATTATGGTACTTATTAGCTTTCAGCTCTCATTGCCCCTATCATAAGCATCTTTAGGTGATTAAGGTTAAAGTGACACAACTAAGAGGATATGCTTGACAAGTTATAAGTTGAAATCTCATGCCCCTTACTTACAAGTACCGAACCTCATGCTATAAACTTCAGCCACAAGTAAGCTCTTGTCATTGTAAGTACATATGTATCATAGAGAACCGCCAACGGGGTACCCCTTGCACATGATACAGGAGCTATCCCATAATCAAAATGACAAGGCAAGCAGACAATGAGCATCTCAGCGATCTTTTTATTTGCTATTTGCATAGGTTTTATTGAGGATGCTTCATAGAGTGCTCATTATGGTTATGCTGCAAGTTTCCACCATGATTAGGCATGGCTTAGGATAGCGGCCCAGGCGTTTCTATAACACACATACAAACTCCATGATCTTACAAGTTCCCCTTTTATTTCACACCGTTGGGATCCATAAGCAAAAGAATCATGATATCAACGGGGTACAATATACAAGTGCAATGTTGAAAGCGTTCCCCATGATGCATGGTTTTGCTAACTTCAACTTATAAAGCGCAAGCATATACGTAATAAAGATGGACACAATGGTTCAAGATTATTAAATGCAAGAAAGTAAACTGTGCCATCAAGTTTGTGAGAGCTTTAATCACTAGTTTTCACATAACAAGTTTAATTCGGAAGGTAGATAAAAACAAGAATATACTTGGAATGGCAAATGCTAATAGGTAGGTATGGTGGACTCTTTGGAATAACTTGGTTTTATTTGGAGTTGGATGCATGAGTGGAACTCATACTTGGTTATGGAGGCTAGCAAAAGACTGGGAGCGACCAACTAAGAGAGCAATAATGGCCATAATCATGCAAAGCGACAAAACATCATTAATTAAAGAATAAAGTGATATTACAAGTCGAAAACTAAAGGATCATAAAGGCTTATGGTGACTTGAGATAGTCATAACATGGTGTGAGCATGCGCCAAGTCAACCCAAATAAAGCATCAGAGGAGAATACCACAATACTATGCTTTAATATGCTAAACCAACGCATGATTCTTCCAAGGCACATTAAGCAATCTCAATTGTTTATAACATGTCATCCTACAGCAAATATCACTAAGCATAAAGCCAAAACAATATCAAGCATGACATGACAAAGCATAAGCCGTAATCAAACAAGCTCTCTTTACCACTTAAGCATGAACTTTCCTACTCTTTTCCAATCCAAACCAAACTATTTGAAAACTAATGTATGAAAGAGGGGGTCCAACCAATTTATTCAGCAAAACTAAGCAAACCAAGCAAACGAAAAACCAAAACGAAAACGAAAAAGAAGACGCTCCAAGAACAACACAACTGGGCATGAAACAATAAAAATGAAGTGTTTGGAAGAAACCTGGGATTTTTATTGATGAAGAAGGGGATGCCTTGGGCATCCCCAAGCTTTGACGCTTGTACTTCTTGGATATTTCTTGGGGTGACACGGGTGGCATCCCCAAGCTTGAGCTTTTGTCCATACTTCATCTTATCACATTACTCTTCCCTACACTTTAAATTTTCCTTCATACAAAACTTCACACAATCTTCATTAGCAACATTAGTGCATTCAAAAGATAATAAACCTTTGGATTTAGTTTCAAAACATCAAAACTTTCATTAAAAACACAAGCTACTATAGCAATTCCTTTAAAAAGTTCAAATGATCAAAGAGAACTCAAAGAGAAAGCGATTAAGAGGCAAATGCAAATAATAGCAGAAATCTGTCAAAACAGACCAGAAGGTAAAAACCAATTTTTTAGAAGACCTTCTGTTGCTCCAATCGAAAAGTGTTGAATTAACGAAAGTTGGATAACAACCTGGGGCAGAAGCACAAAAGAACACAGCTGAAACCGACGTATAGAGATTTTACAGGAATTTTTACAGCGAAGCGCAAAAATATGCTTCGCGACAGCAACTTTCCCAAACATTACCTCTCTCTCATTAGAGGTTACTCTTAGCACAAAAAGCAAATAAAAGGATAAAGAGCAATTATTATAGAGGTAATAACTTTCAAGAATCATCTAAAACTTTTGGGTTATTTCCCAATAAGTACTTTTCTTTAACGCTTTTGAGCTAGACATGATAATTTCGGTGATGCTCACATAAGAAATATGAATTGAAGTAAAAGAGAGCATCAAGAAGCAAATATAAAACACATTTAAGTTTAACCCACTTCCTATGCATAGGAATCTTGTAAACAAACAAGTCATCAAAACACAAAGCAACAAGCATAGTAAAGAAAAACAAGTACAACTTCAAGACTTTCAACATAAAGAGGGGAAACTTAATATTATTGAGATGCATAAAACCATGTTTCCCTCTCTCATAATAACTTTCAGTAGCATGATGAATAAAATTAACAATATAACTATCACATGAAACATTCTTATCATGAGCCACATGCATATAATCATTATTACTCTCCACATAAGCATAGTTATTCTTATTAATTATAGTGGGAGCAAATTCAACAAAATAGCTATCATTATTATTCTCATCACCATAATCATAAAATATAGGAGGCATATTGTAGTCATAATTAATTTCCTCCTCAATAGTAGGTGGACTGAAAATATCATATTCATCATTGTAATCATCATATATTGGAGGTATAGTATCATCAAAGCAAATTTTCTCCTCTAAAGAAGGGGGACTAAAAAGATTATTTTCATAAAAACTAGCTTCCCCAAGCTTAGACTTTTCCATAGCATTAGCAATAATGGTGTCCAAAGAATTCATACTACAACATTGCTATTAGCATGCAAATAAAGTTCCATAGGTTTTTTAATTTTCTCTTCAAACACTTCATGTCCTAACTCAAGATAAATACTATAAAGTTCTCTAAAAAAAAATTTGTTTTCCATTAAGCCTAACTAGTGAAAATAAAAACAAGAAACAAAAGACAAAATTTCAGAATATAAAGGAAATAACTTTGAGCACTCACACTAGAGGATGTGAGTAACTTTTACCTTACCTCACCAACAACGGCGCCAGAAAATAGCTTGATGTCTACGCACTTCTATTCCTGTAGACAGTTGTTGGGCCTCCAAGTGCAGAGGTTTGTAGAACAGCAACAAGTTTTCCCTTAAGTGGATCACCCAAGGTTAATCGAACTCAGGGAGGAAGTGGTCAAAGGTATCCCTATCAAGCAACCCTGCAATCAAGATACAAGAAGTCTCTTGTGTCCCCAACACACCCAATACACTTGTCAGGTGTATAGGTGCACTAGTTCAGCAAAGAGATAGTGAAATACAAGTGGTATGGATAATTGTAAGTGGTAACGGTACCAAAAAATAGCTTGATTGCGTGGAAGAGACTAAAGGCAAACTGAAATAAAGATGGAAGCAAGCAAACATGTAACAGATCTAGTTGCAAACGGTGTTTCAATGCTTAGAAACAAGGCCTAGGGATCATACTTTCACTAGTGAACACTCTCATATAAATATCTTATCTTTATGATACTACTCTGAACTACTCTCCGGTTGGACACTCTAATCCATGGTAGGGCTATAACAGCACTCCTCAAAGTTTGCTTTTCCCATCTAGATAACCCCACACTGTCACCTTGAGCTCTAGATGGTTCCAACAAACACCACAATTTCATAGAGACATCCAACTCCAAATATAACTCATAACAAGTATTTGTAATCTCTAGCCTAAGTGCCACCATGGTGTGCATGTTGTCACTTTCACACACACGGGGAGAGCAGAGATCTATTAAAGCACTTGAGTAGCAAGGTAGATCTACTTGATTACAAAGCTCATGATCACAATATGATCATGCATAGAGAGAGAGAGAGATGACCACATAGCTACCGGTAGGACCCTTAGCCTCGGGGAAGAACTACTCCCTCATCATCATGGGAATCAGCAACGGCGATGGAGATGGTGGTGAAGTAGATGGAGATGGCTCCGGGGGCACTTCCCCATCCCGCCAGGGTGCCCGAACAGAGACTTTCTGTCCCCCGAATCTCCCCTTCGGTGGCGGAGGTGCTACGGAACTTTTCGTGGTTGCAGGCTGTTTGATTTAGGGTTTTCGTTCCAGGGGCTTCTTATAGGCAAAGGGGCAAGGTCGGTGGTCGGCCAGGGGGCCCACACCATGCCCTGGCACGGCCTAGGGCTGCCCGCGCCAAGGGGTGGTGTGGCTGCCCTATGGCCCCCCTTCGTCTCTCCTTCGGACTCCATGTGTCTTTCAGTAAAATATTAACTTTTGCTTTTGTCTCGTCCAATTCCGAGAATATTCATTTTCTGAATTTCCTAGAACCAAAAATAGCATAAAACAGGCAACTGGCATTGTGGCATCTTGTTAATAGGTTAGTCCAAGAAAGTGTATAAAAATACTCCAGAGTGTGGACAAAACAGAAGAAAGTAGATATAAAACAAGCATGTAACATCAAAAATTATAGATACGTTAGCAACGTATCACAGCTCAACCATCATGTTGGGGAGATTGACCACACTCTTCAAGGAGTGAATGAAGATGTGAGTGCCTTAACTCACAACTTCAATCACTTCATGACCCACTTCCCCGACTACTACCAGTAGTATCCTCACCAGCCGCCGAATGACGGCAACAACTGAGCCTGGCAATATCCTAAGCTTGGGGGAGGTTTGAAAACCTCCAAACCTTGCATTCATATTTTTATTTCTTCTTTTGATTTATTTTACTTCTTAGAAATTGCATGTTTACTTTTAGTTTGCATTCCTAAAACAAAAATACAAGTTTATTTCTTTGTTTCTCTCGGAGATTGCTCAATTTCAGGTGACTTGGCAATATGGAAATATAGAGGGTGTTCGACTAAAATACGAGAATGAAGCAAGCAAGAGGAGGTATCACATTCCTTTCACCACCTTTTCTGCAACCATAAATTGACCCTACAATTATTTACTCGCTTGCACTAGAGTCACTCCCCACTTAGCTTATTATCCTATAAATTCTACTCCTTTGCTAGTGTCTCCTTTTTAGCTTTGAAACAATGAGCAATGGACTTGGTAAAATATTTCCTATATTTTTACAACAAGAAAAGGCATCCAAAAGATGACTTGAGTCCATGTTTAGCCCAAAGAATTTGATTTTAGAACTACTCCATCATGTTTGAGCTTAATATAAATAAACTCGATAGTACCTTTAAATGAAATTGTTTGATAAAATGGATGCTTCGAAGTAGTAGAGATTATGCCACTCCTTTTTCTAATAATTACCGTAATATATTGCTTTACACATGTCATTCCAACACTGTCATGCTCCATGGGGAACTATTAACTCCGCTGGCCAACGAACGATCTAAATATGGGAAACCACTTGATTTCGGCTATTGAGTTATGTAAACGTCTGTAGCAGCAATGCTATGACAGGTAAAATTTTAGTTTCCTCGTGGTTTCACATTCCAAGTGAAGTTTTAGTACTCCTCTGACCCATTATTGCTCAACATATTCATTGGCATGGTCACGAGTGCACAACATAGTCCCAATTAACATGTTAAGAACAGTGGCATGATTTCTCTATGAAAGAGATGAAGTTTTTGAAAGGCAAAGGAAGGAAAAAGGTGCTTTGAGAGTCTTGAAATTTTGACATGGGAATAGATGAGTTGTTCTTAAATTGAATATTTCGGTGCCAACTTGAGAACTCTTAATTGATTAAAGAAACAGGAGCAAAAAGTTTTCATCTCTCAACAAAGAGAGATACCAAAAGAATTTGTCTCACTTTCCTAGCTAAACTTTTGACACTTGCTCGGCATATGATTTATTTGTTAGCAAGATATACGTGGTTAGGAAATGGACTCAGTGCAATCTTGTGCATACTTGTATGATCATGTTTAAGGTTGCAGGGATTTTGAAGAAAAGAATTTGACACTGATTCAATCTTGTAAGTTCTTTTATTTCAGTCTCGAATCTCTGCTATTCTTCTTTATTTCCTTGTCACTCGAGCGCGAGCAACATATAAGCTTGGGGGAGTTGATAGTTGTGAGATTTGACATATTTTTGATGGTTTTTATTGATGGTTTTCTCCCAGATTTGATCATTTTCTAGATTCACCTAACGCTAATACTTCGGTAGCGAAGAAAACTTGGTTTTTAATGTGTGTTTCAGGTTCAGAACGTCAACACAGGGCTTTAACTAGATAAAACACATTATTCAGGAAAAAACAAGTAAGTCTCTCTTTGGAAGAAATCGAAGGAAGCGTATAGAGGCTTTAACGAGCAACTATACGGCGGGAACAATTTTCCAGCCGTATAGTTCCCGCCGTATAGCTACCGTCGCCTCTGTCTTTTCAAAAGGGACAACTTCTATGAAGGGACCGAGGATGAAAACATAACACAACAACCGCCACACCATCAAGAAGGGAGAAAGTAGAGATCCGGTGAAGAAGGAGGAGACGTTCTTCATCTTGCTCCACGATCTTTGACCTCCTAGCCAACACACCCCCATAGCCATTACTTGTACTTGAGAGAGAGAGAGAGAGAGAGAGATCTTCACCTTGCAAGACTAGGGTTTGAGATTGTTTCTTCCCATCTTGAATTGTGTTGGATTACTTTTCTATTCTTATTGTGGATCTCCACGGTAATATCGAGAACTCCCTTTATTTAATTATATTGATGATGATTTCTTCTCTCATGTGTGAGTAAGTTCCTTGGGCGTGGGAGATGTAAGGGATTGGTGAGATGTGATGTGCCTTCATATAATTTCCATTAGTTTGTGTTTGATTTTAATTACTATATTATGTGTGCTTGACTATCTGTGGGATGCTTAATGCTTGTTGTCCAACTAAGGGCCCAGACAGCATGATAATTTGTTCTACATGGATATGATCTTGTTCGCTAGCAGACCGACGACCCCCCGAGTGACACGGGGATATCAATGGAAAACTAGTAGACTCGAGGATAACGAGGAACCACCGTGCTTATTGCATTAGTCCGATCCAAGGAGCTTAATCTCTAAGCGGCCTGAAGGGTCTTAATCGTCTAGTGTCTGACCATGGTTTTGGTAACAGACTAGTAGGATTATTGAAGTTGGGATGAAATCTACTAAGAGGAGTTCCGGCTAATTATGGGTTCCACGCCTACACATATACTTATAAGATTACAATTGTTACATTTATCATTCGTCCATCTAGCACAGTCACTATCACCATGAAATGTATCTCCCCCCGCCTTCTTTCGCCATCTGCAGAAAACAATAAACAACCGAATCGTTCTTTACTTTTATGCTTTTTATTTCCAAAGTTTATATTTTAGTTTTATTCAATACAATCAGTTTAATCTAAATCTCATTCTCATTTTTACACTTGCAGTCAATTCACCCGAAGACCTGTGACAACTTTGGGTGTGACAGAGACTTCACCATAAACACTTACCATTGGGCTCTCTGTAGGATCGATATCTATACTTCGAAACTAGCTACAAACGATATGTGCACTTGTAGACATCACCAATTCTCTATTTATTTTATAATGCTCTTAATCCCGTGTCTAAGTTTATGCTTGATACTACAACTGGAGGAACATTTATGGGTAAACATATTATCGAAGCAAAGCAGCTGCTAGACAATATGCAAGAAAATCATGCCCAGGGGCATGTGGTTAGATCAAAAACGAAGAAGGGGAACTCCATCTCACCACAAGAAAATGAAGAACTCAATGCTAAGCTAGATGACCTCATATTAGCCATAAAAGGTAAGGAAACCTAGGTAAGAGTTATCCCATAAACAAATATTGAAGAAGTAGACTTCATAGCTCGTAATGATTATAACCCTGCTTGGAAGAAGAACTATAAGCAAACTGCTAAAAAAAGGTACATGAGCTTGAGGAAGAATATAAGCAAAATGCTGAAAAAATACCTGTGCAGCTTGATGATATATTTGAGCCTACTATTAAGACTAAGATTGGGACCAATGAGATAGCTACACTTCGTGATCTAGGTGCAAGCGTCTCAACAATTCCAAAAAGTCTTTTTAATAAGTTAAATCTTGGCTCTTTTGAAATCACTGAGTTAAAATTACATCTTGCAGATTCTACCTACAAACAAGCTATAGGAATTAAGGAGAATACTTTAGTATACATTAAAGGTTGTCCTGCTCTTATTGATTTTGTTATTGTTGACATGCCTAAAGATGCTACTACTCCTATTATATTAGGTTGTCCTTTCCTAAGAACTATTAAGGCTTTGATTAATCTACATGAAGGGAATGTGAAGCTTCAATTGCCTTCGCGGGGTCCGTTTGTTATTCATTTCCCCAGAAAGAAGAAAGCCAAGCATGATGAAAAGGAGGCCATAACTTTGAAGGCCAACTATTTTGGAGTGGGATTTCCACTCATCTGGCCTAAGTGAGCAACATCAAGGTGAAGCTATTGACCATAAAAGAGCGCTGCATGGGAGGCAACCCATGTGAAATAAAGGTTTCAGTAAAGTTTTTAAGTTTTAGTTTAAGTTTATGTTTAATAAAGAGTGCTAGAAAACTCCAGTTGAGGAGAAGAAGTTCAGTAGTACTAAAAATCCTGCTTTATACATGCTGTTGTTGGTCGAAAAATTTTACTATCAACTTTCTGTCAAAAACAAGGTGTTTCGCTAAGTTTCAGAATAAGAAATAACTCTCGAAGAAACGGATTTTTTTGATGAATATAGAAGGTTTACCGACCAACTATACGGCAGGAAAAAAGATTTCGGCCGTATAGTTCCGGTTGTATAGTTAGTTTTGCCATCGATAATTTTTCTTTCATATGTACTGATGGTTTAATGACCAACTATACGGCGGGGATAAAAATTCCGGCCGTATAGTTCCAGTCATATAGATATCGATGCTTTCGTACAATTTTTTTCAGGTACAGAGGGTTTGATGACCAACTATACGGTGGGAACAAAATGTTTCAGACGTATAGTTCTAGCCGTATAGCTATGCCGCCAGGTGGAAACCCTAAAATTTTGACATCATGCCAACTATACGGCCAGAACAATGTGTTCCTGCCGTATAGTTTTCCCGTATAGTTGCGTCCGACCATAAAAACGCCACGGGAGGTACTTGCAACCCCAAAACTTCATCCTTTTTCTCTCTTCTACCTCCAAACTCTCTCAAAACCTCAAGAGATCTTCATATCTAGTCAATTTCGTTCGATTTCCTCGCACACAAGTGATCTACGAATATGAACACAAGGAGCCAAACTCGTGCTCGCGGCACTGCTAGCGCTTCTCGGGCTGTCACTCAAGAACGCATGGGGATACGGTTCAGAAATGAGCTCCAACATGATCGCTTCGATAGGATTAAGAACCGAGACGTGAAGGCAACCAAGTGGGCTTGCCCCATTATATTGAACCAACTCGGTATTTCTAACGACTTCAATTTACTTTGCAATAGGGTTGGCCTGTAAAACTTTGTGTTCAATGATGTGCCTACTTATCGCCGGTTAACTCTTGAATTTCTAAGTTCTTTACAAAGCACCATTAAAACATGGAATGGAGAGGAAATGATTTCTTTCCGACTAATGAACAACAATTACACTTTATCACTAGATGAATGGTGCGCATGTTTTAATTTTCCAAACAATAATGATAATGACTTGTACACATCCTTTACTGGCTTAGACCCTTCCCCAGAACAATATTATAATAGAATGAGTTTCACTTCTTGAGTGAGCAAGGGGAAGAATATTCAACATCCTGCAATTCACTATTTGTTCTATGTTATTGCTAACACCTTGCAGGCAGGAAATGAGTTCACAAGACTCAATGAGGAGGACATCCTAGTCCTCGCAAAAGCTTCTTATAACCACTGCGACTTTTCACTCAACTTGGGCGCAATCCTTGTGTACTACGTGGAGCACAAATCCTCCCAAAGCCAAGGACAAATCACAGGTGGAGGCATCATCATCGTGCTTTCCATTGCCCTAGGCATCGACCTAGGTGAGTTGCAACCTGTGCTAGGTGAGTGGCGTGTTGGTTTCTCTACTTTAAAACCTTGTGGAATGCTCACTAGGAGAGGTGGTGTTTATTACTTGCATATTGCTGGAGCTGGGCGTCTCTACCCTGCTCCTATGCCTAATGGTCTTTTCTCTATCGAGGAAGGACATTTGCTATATGACTTGCAGCACCAACCCGAGGAGGAGATTCTAGATGAGGATGAGGACCAAGAAGAGGAGCAAGAAGTTCCTTATCAAGAGGAGCAGCCACCAACCCGGTTCACTACATACCAGGACTTCCAAGAACTTGGAGGGACTATGGAGAGGATGCATAGCCTCTCTTTGAACCTCCGAGGAACAACTAGTAATTTATCAACTCAATTTGCGAACTGGAGTAATGACTTTTTCCTTCCACCACAATGATTTGAATGGTTGCAAAAGCCTAAGCTTGGGGAAGTTTCCTCATTTATCTTTATTTGGAGTTCATTTACTTTTATTTCGAGGTTATGTTTTTAATTCGAGCTTATAAGCACTCGTGTTGGTTTCCCCAACACTTTATCTTTAGTTATTTCTATTTGTTTTTGAGATTTTCTAGCCAAACTTTGCCACCAATTTTCTATTCTTTAATTCCCCCTCTCGAAAACAACAAAAAGATTTCTCCATTTATCTTTTTTTCCTCTTTATTTTCTTTTCGCCTTGAGGTTCTCATGTATTTGCAGGAAGAGTGATTGACTCTGAGTTTCCAAGAAGCAAATAAAAGGGGATATAGAAGTGGAACCAATCATGAGAGGTATGCCTTATGACTCCCCACTTTTGAAGTTTGAGAAACCCATGCTAGTTAGTAGTAAATGATAAGATGTTATATTGGTGGAGTGAGTCTTTGTATTGTATAGAATTTTGTTTGCATGGGTATTTAGTTGGGTATATTTTGTTCCAGCTCTTGTAGTTAACCAAGTCTTGAAAATTTGCTAAACAATTGTAATAAGAAAAAGTCTCACAATTGAAGGCTTAGGTGTTGTAGTGTTTAGTCTTGAAGGCTTATTTCTAGAGACACTCAACACCATAGAAAATGCTGATGGCTCTAGAATATAGCCATCTAAGTCCACATTTAAACTGGATATTATTCATATTTTTTATGAAATATCTCTCTAAACCCTGCCACTAATGCCTAATGATCAAAGCGGTATGCAATCCTTTCTTTCTATTTTCCCTGCGCAGATAATGACGTTTCATGATGGGAATCACAACATTAAAGTCAAAGATACGAGATTTCCAACAACCCAAAGAAACCAAGAGTCGTGAAGTGGAGACAGACGCTTTAACGACCAACTATATGGCGGGAATAAAATTCCAGTCGTATAGTTGCCATCGACACCGCTAGGTCAAACAGAATAACTTCCGTGAAGGGACCCCTATATAAAGAGGCCTCGGGCGATGAGAAACAAGCCCTACCCTGCTCCTCCCTGATCATCAGCCGTCTCCAGATCTCCATCCACCACACCGAAGAGCCGCTAGAGCAATAGACTTAGATCTAATCTCCAAACCCTTCTCCACCACCATAGCCATATTCCACCACTTGTAATAGTAGATCTCATCTTCGATTGACGACATTGTAAGACTATTTGCTATCAATCTCATGATTTCCACTACAATGTTTATGATCTTTGATCTCATCTCTATGTGTGAGTAATTATCCTTGGGCTAAGGGCTTCAGCCTAGCCATGTAGCTTTTGTGCATGTTATTTATCATAATTGGGATCATGTATTAGTTTGTATGACATGATGATTATTGTATCCTCTCTTGCCTCAATCTAAGGACTTGTCAGGTACCCAAGACCCCGAGGATTGAGCCAGGTATAGGGAGTATGACTAATGACTAATCTGCAGGTTGGAAACCCCGGTGATAGAAGGGGTAGTACGACTATATGTGAGGGATTTACTTGGGATTAATAGTGATGTCACTATGCATATCATTAGTTCTCTTTCTTCTATGGATGAGACTAGTAGGTTGTTGCTATAAGCAGTTATGGAGGTAATAGCAATTATGGATGCACTGCCCACATATAATTTATCTTGCTCTAACAATTACATGCATACTTTATTACTATCTTTTATTCCCATCATATGTTTTGCACAGCTACAGGTGAAACCGAACACCCTAGGCCCTCTCTCTCAATCATCGACAACAATAAAAGACGCAAACTCGTGGTCCGGTAAAAACACAAAAGGAATTCTAAAACTCCCAAAGGTCCATTAAAGTAACTTCACTACGCTTTTGCTTCCCGATGATTCGATAAACCTAGGTCTACTAGGGAAAAGGAGCTATAATAAATCCGTAATCTAGATCGAAGGTATCACCTGACTAGTTTATATTTGCTGAAATTCTAAGCCACACACACATTGTTTGATTGCTTGTTTTTCACAGTGGGCACACTTGTTTAATATGTGCTTGCTTTTCCTATTTGTTTGACGTGTTGGTCAACAATTGAACCATTGACCAGTTGTAAACTCTAGTTCATAGCTCTTGTCATATCAGTCAAATGAGTAGTTTGTCTTGTTTGGTGTATTAACTTGTCATTACTTAGTTTCAGACTACAATTATTGCTATCGCCACCAACGAGGGGGCTGCAAGATCATGTCTCCTCCAATGCATCTCTCACACTCAAAGGAAAATGCAGGTGATAGATTGAGAAAGCAAATTGAGGACTCTGCTATCAACTCGATTGTCAACTGAAATGCCGAATTTTCTTTCCCTTGAGTTGATAATATGTAATAATTTTAAGAAGTTTGCAGCTGATGTAATATCTAGATAACTCGCATAGGCCATGTAGGCATTTAGTTACGTCCACACATGGCGGTAGGCGGTACCATAACTATGCTAGCCAGGTTGATTAGGGTATAGTATCAGGCTTTGTTTTTGGCCCGTCTATTCGATCGTCGATGAACAATAAAAGATGCTCGCTAATTATACACCTTTTATGATATTGGCATGGGCTTCAGAAAGACTCAAACTGTAAGATAGTAAACGTAATGGGCCGACTCACATGTGGGATTTAGTAACAGTAATAGCCCGCAACATTAACATGCCAGAATAGTAGCAGGCCAAGCAGCAGGGTGTCAGAACAGAAACATGCAAAAATAGTAACATGACACAACAATAAAAGGCAAGAAACAGTAAAATGCCAGAACAGTAACAGGCAAGAACAGTAGCAGGCCACAACAGTAAACGGCCACAACTATGAATGGCCAGAACAATAACGAGCCGGATCAATAGCAGACCGTGGAAATACCAGACAAGAACAATAACATGCCAACAAATTTACCAAGCTAGAACAATAACAAGTCACTTGTGGGCCTTAACAGTTAACTACGAGAACAGTAAATGGCCAGAACAGTAACAAACCATCTCAAAGAAGGGTCATTAGTAGGCATCCCACGACGGTCTACGATAACAGTGTTGGGCCGACCGTAGGCCTTAATAGTACCGGACTGACCTGACACTTGCTGCTAATGGGTCGCACGGTGTTGGACCATCTTGGGCCTTCTGTAGGCCGAAATAGTATCGGGCCTAAAAGTTTGCGGGCCGCTGCTGGCAGCATTATTGGGCCCATTTCAAGCAGTGCAGGACAAAACAGTAACGAGTCGTCTTCTTATTGGGCTCTCCTCATGGGACGACCTAGTTAGTAATTAGCAGGCCTTGGCTGGGTCTGGCTTCTGCCATGGTTTCTGTGACCATTAACGGCGATTACCATGTGGAAGTTTGCATGACGTCAACAGTCAACGCGGCTGGCGAACAGATCTACGATGGAACAAGTTTTCGTGGCTGAAGGGTGCGATCTGCCATGGTTGGAAAAAAATCGTGGTTGATTCATTTTTGATGGGGCTTTTACCATGAAGCCCATCCGTCGCGGCAGAATTTTTTGGCCACGAAAAACGGGCCTTCAACCACGAAAATCATCCGTTGTAAAAGCCAACTTTTCTTATAGTGATTCTTCTTGTTACCCTTGTGCTTCAACTTGATAGTGGACTTGTTCTTGATATTGGAGTTGAATCCAAGCGCACTCTTGTCATTGGGGGATTTTTGCACACTCAAGATGTGGTTGAGTGTTGCCTTCCCTTTATGACCTTTTTTCAAGTCATTCTTCAAGGACGTGACTTGATCCTTGAGCTCTTTAATTTTCTCTACATGGTTACTGTCAACAACAATAGTAGAGGAAGTAGAATCTACATTGTTAGAGCAGCAAGGCACGAAATGTAATTCATCACAAGATATAGCATGGTTATGCGAATATGAATTACAAGGACTAGCACATGGCAATATCACATTAGGAGTAGAAGTAGTGCTAATGTTCACATGAAGCCCACTAGATGTTTCCTTTGACACAATGGCCTCATGAGCTAACTTTATCCTACTATGAGAGACTAGAAGATCCTCATGCGAGCTTGAGAGCTTAACATGACTTTCTTCCAATTTTCCATAGTTGCTAGATAGCAAACCAAGTTGAGCCTTTAGCTCAACATTCTCCTTGAAAATAGATGCTTCATAAGAAAAAGAGTTAGTAGCACAAGCATCATCCTTAATTGCAAGAGGTGAGGGCAACTTGGCAAGCTCTTTTGAATATGAAGCTTTAAGTTGCTCACGCGACTTGGTAAGTTTGATGAGCTCACTCTTAATGACCTGAGAGCCATTTTCGAGGTTCTTAAAATCCTCAACAAGTTTAGCATGGGCATCTACGAGTTCATCATTTTTAGTTTTTAGAACATTTGCCACCACAAGTTCTCTATCATGGTTTTCCTTTACTCTAGATAATTCTAGGGTAAAAGTCTCCTCAAGAGATTCCTTGGTGGCTTGTTCTTCTTCAAGGGAGCTCTTTAGATAAGCAATCTCGTTAGCATACTCACACTCATGTTCATTCTTGTGAAATATGATATTTTATTACTCCTCAATAAGTTTCTTGACCACGATATCACAAGAGAAAATTTCAACAAAGTTGGAGCAAGCAATTTTATTTTTATGAAGAGCGGGAAAGACAATCTCTCCCATCTCTTGAATCGTGACAATATCATAATCAACAAGATGATCATCATCATCACTACCATCAACATCAACATCATCATCATGAGATACAATGGAATCCAAAGAGGTTAGCTTTGTTTCCTTAGCCATAAGGAATATGTGAGAACTTGAAGAAGGTAGTGATGAGATTTTACTTAAAGCTCCAATCAAACACTTGTCTTGACGCATAGAATCTTCGGTTTCCTCTACATGGTTAGGAACACAAGCACTAGAGGAAACAGAAGCATTTTTATCATGGCCACAAGACAAACCAAGCATACATCATGAGATCTATTCAAGCCATTTTTACATGATATGCAAGGACTATCAACATAAGCATGTAATGAGTTTTAAGTGCTAGAGGTGTTAAGGTCCAAAGATAGAGCATTTCAACTAGATAGAGAAGATGGATTGCCACTAGTAAGCTCACTATCCACGTTGCACTTTCTATCACCACTCACCATATCATTACCTTGTGGAAAATCACATGTTGGTGAAGTGGTGAAAGGTGAGAACTCATCAAGGCCGGAGGTGGAGGGAATACAATCATCCTCAATAATGTTGGACACACCATATTTATCTTGAAGCTTTGTCCAAATCTCATGAGCACTCCAATAAGGCATGATTGAAGAAATAACTACATTGCTCACAACAAGTAAAAGCAATTTAGTAGCTTGAGCATCTACATAAGAATTCATCTTCTCCTCCAAAGATTTGTTTTGGGGATCCATAGGAGAAGAAACACACATATATAGAATTCCCTCAGTAGATGGGTGAATGCCCCAGAAAAAATCAAGCATGCGAAGTTTCCAATCATCATAATCTATGCCATCAAATATATAAATGGAATCATGCACTAATCCCCTAGTCGACATCTTTACTCTCAAGGCGGTGAAGTCTAAAAGCGAGAGATCTCGCTCTGATACCAATTGAAAGATCACGGATGCCACCTAGAGGGGGGTGAATATGCAGTTTAAAACTTTTAATAGAAGGGCTTAACAAAGGCGGAATAAAACTAGCATTTTCTTTTGTCAAGCACAAAGCCTATAAATGATATGGTTCACCTATGTGCACCAACAACTTATGCTAAGCAAGACAAGCAACAATGTGATAGCAAGATATATTACTTCAAGCATAAAGGCTATCACAATGTAAAGTGCATAAGTAAAGAGCTCAGGTATAGATATAACCGAGGCATGCGGAGACAATGGTATTTTACCGAGTTCCTCCCAACAAGGGAGTATATCTCGTTGGAGGGGTGGGCGGTACTAAGACCACCAACACCACAAGAGGCCTCACCCTATTCCCCAGAGAACCCACCACATGGCAAGCACCTGATCCACTATGGGACACTTGAGGGCGGTCACTAAACCCGTACAAGATTGGGGCAATCTCCACAACTTAATTGGAGGATCCCAATAATCACCACCAAGGCCACTATCTTGAGGAGAGCTCTAGAACTTAATTGAAGGCCCCAAGAACACACCACAAAGGCCACGCAACCGTCTAGGGTTGTTGGGGGGATACCCCCGGGTAGGGTAATGCTGGGGTATAAAGGCCGAGTTAGCCGAGGTACGGCATGGTCCAAGCAAGTGCTGGCCGGGTCACCTCAAGGTAGGCCGACCTACAGAGTAACCCGGCTCGTGGAGCATCTCCCTAGCCTTGACCGGGCCGGCATAAAATATATGCTGGCCATGTTTGTCTATCTATTACGCAGGTACCCTCGTAGACGGGTCAGCCATATGCTAGCCGGACTACCATTTGGCTTCCAGGAGAACGAAGGAATCTCCCGCTGGTCAAAAGGTGGCCTTTGCTAGCTGTAGCGTGAGCGAAGCAAAGCAGAGGGAAGGACCAGCGGGACAGGGGCGACCAAGATGACGCGGGCAATGTCGGCTAACGTAGCCCATGTCTGGTGACACTTAAAGGCAAGGATTACGCTATGGGTTATGTCCAAAGTCCAGACGAACCGTTAAAGAGAATAAATAAGCATCTAGCTTTAACCAAGGGGCATATTTGGGGAATATGCTGCCACGTGTGCCCTAACTTTGTAACCCGGGCACCCCAATATAAGGAGCACCGAGGCCTCCATAGAGAGGGATCGATCATTTTCTCTGTCTGAGGTAGAATTCTAGAGGTAGGTTGTGGGGAGTAAGAGACATTGTATCCTTCTCACGAACAGCTCGAGAAGCACTTGTATCCACCATTGATAGAGGAAATATAACAACATATGTGCGTGGAATCACCATGTTTTCCCTCCCTAGACTCCCCTAGCACTCATTGGCTCCATCTTTAGCCTATCCATGGCATCTGCCGTGCCACCACCACGACAGTTGGTGCCCACCTGGGGCTAGCGGTGCTAGAAGGGGTGAAAATCCGGACAGGAAGCATCTCCAACATCGGCGAGCGCGTCATTTCCGACATGGTTCAGCGCTTTGGAGCACTGGACTACGTCAGTGACAATGCAGGAAGCTTCGGCAGGCGTCCTCCTCCGTGCAACGGCCTCTTCATGAAGCTTGGCGCACACAAGATCTACGTCGGCATGGACGAGTCCTGCATCCATCCGCGGCACGTCATCGAGGGAGGCGAACCACCTCTCAGCGCAGCTCGTGGTCTGCATATCACTCGCCCTGCTAGCAGCGTTGAGGTCCTGATGGTCGCGCTAGACGTGGGAGCAAGCAAGGACCCGACGCCAGAGCCAGAAGTCATGCCAAAATAGGCAAGATCTAGGTTTCCTCCGCTAGAGAGGCAGAGAATGTACTCCAGCAAGCAATAGATAGCCTAGCAACGCCAATATCTCCTGAGGTAGATCCGGCTCAGGCACAAGCTGAGTTGGAGGAAACTAGGCAGAAAATATTAGCTGACGCAAAGAAAGTAGCGGGGTTACATCAGTCCTTGAACATAACTTTGAGGGAATATGCAAAGGCAAATCGCATAGACGGGGTGAAAATCCGAGGTAGAAACCTGATTACTGAGATTGACAAGGAATACGAGCCTAGGCCGGTTCAGATAGCCACGATAGTAATAGGAGGGCTGGAGAGGTACAGTACCCCGACAAAGAACCTCAGGGCGGCAAACGCAGCTGCATCCGAGTTAGAAGGCCTAACTAGAGAGGCCCGGGAAAGGCAACAGGAGAGAGTGAACCACTTGCTAAGGGTCGCTTGCCAGCAAATGAGGAAATAAACAAAGCAAACTCGACACCACCAGGAGCATCGCACGTGGTTCATTCCGCTAGAAATAACCCGGAAAAATCCGGCGGATCCGCATCATCCCTGGCTCATAACCCCAGGAGGGAAGAAGTGGTAAACTCCGGGAGAAGAGACAAACAGATGGTCCCCTACGACCCGGTAAGAGCTGGAAAAGGCAAAGCAGTGCAAGTGGATGAAGATCATCACAGTACCAGCTGAGGTGAAGTTGGCCGAGGTAACCGCGACCAAGGCAATGCCGGTCAAAGGAACGCTGCCAATGGAAATGCCGGACAGCGTGATCCGGTGGGAACCAGACAAAACGTACCTCGGCAGTAGCAGCAGCAACGCACACCTCAGCAAGAGAGAAGTGCAGGTCAAGTAGCACAACAACATAATGCTTGTCCGGATCAGAAAAGATACAATGATGGTTATTCGGCGATGATTAACGACGGATACCCTAGACCAGAGCACCATGTAATTGGGTCGAGGCTGGGAAGCAGAAACTTGCAGCCATATGATGCGAGGCTGAAACTAGACATAATTTATAGGTCGGAGTTGATCAAGGTACATGGTCCTCCTCGTCCGGCGTGCTTTGGGCCCCGGATCATGAGGGAGCCGCCAGTGCCAAACTTTCAATTGGCTAGAGGAACAAAGACCTACGATGGTAGTACCAGACCGGAGGATTGGCTTATCGATTACGCAACATCGGTCAAGATTGCAACTAGAAATTTGAGATGGGTAGTGAGGTATTTACCTCAGATGTTAGAGGGACTGGTGACAGTTTGGCTAAACAACTTGCCACCAAGAAGTGTTAACTGCTGGCTAGACTTTGAGGAGTTATTCATTAGTAATTTCTCAAGCACTTACAAGAGGCCCAACAGACCACAAACTCTGGCGTTATGTCAGCAAAGACCGAATGAGCCAGGCCGAGATTTCCTGACTCGGTGATTGATGGGGGAATACCAATCGGGTATACCCATGAAGCGGAGTCGCCCATAGCGGGTCAACTCGCCGAATATGGCGACTGGCGCATACTTGTCCCAAGCAACTCGCCGATTGGAGGCCCAACATAGCGACTCCAATATAAAGCCCATTAGTGCACTTGTAAACCCTAACTGGCTGCATATATAAAGCCACCAGGGGCACCCCCACGGGATATACTTCTCTCCCACGTCTCATTAGATCTAGTTCCTCCCACCGCCTCCGGCAACTCCATTGTAATTCAATCTATGAACATATACTGGATTAACAGCAGGACGTAGCGATCCTCTATCGAGGGGACGTGAACCTGGGTACATCGTGTGCGAAACTCGCTCCCAGATTCTCCTACGTCGCCTTGCCCTTCCCTCTACGTAAGCTACCCTGTAGCATCTGCCATGGTTAATACCACGATAGTTGGCGCCAACCGTGGGGCTAGCGGCGCTTGGAGATGATGATTCGGGCGAGATCTCTCACTATCGACGATGGCCAGATTGCATCTCGCGTGCAGTCTAAAGAAGTGCTATTTAAGGATTCGGTCGTTGGGAGCCGATCGACCCGATCTGGCTCTGCCAAACTGGTTGTGGTGGAGCAAAGCAAGCGGGTGCTTGTAAAATTTCAAGGCACAAGCACCACGAGATTTCCACTTGAAAATCTCACGGACGCGCACATACTGAGTCGACAAGTTTTCTATTTTGTATTCATCCTTTAATTATTGCTCTGTCCAATGATTATTATATTCAGATCTAATCTATTATGTATGTTCGTTTATGTGCACCGATTGGAGGATTGCTCCATGCATCAGACTAGGTTATTTGTATACTGCGTGAACTATTCTGTTTATAACTGGCGTCGGCATCACTGGCAGCAGTGCCACGTCGACTCCGTCTTCATCGCGACCGAGCGCGCAAACTTGACAACCGTCTAAAAATTCGACCAGGTTAACTTCAATGAAAAAACCATCTCATGGAAAGCACAAAACCAGGTGATATTATTCTGATCCTACTTAGGCTATAATTAATTATGTTCTCTAAATCGAGTGCCCATTGGCTTACATGGTTATTTTATAATATTTGCTAATCCTGCAAATTAATGTCTAATTGTGTGTGAGGGAACCGAGGAGGATCTTACGTCGACTCCTTCCGGTTAAACACCGCACCAACCCATCGCGGACTCGTCTATGGCGGACTCGTCCATCAAGGACTCGCCCATCGCCACGCCCACATCGACTCGCCATCCGGGGACTCACCCCTCGCGGATTTGCCACCATCGCAAACTCGCTACGTTCCGCGATTTGCCTGCTGCAAGTTCGCCATGCTACCGGCTAAATGCCGCGTCAACTTTGCCCTGCTCAACCTACATCCGACATGTCGACCCGTTTCTGCCACGTCGATTTCGCCCCAGCGTGACCTACGTCTACCGCGTCGACCCCGTGTCCGCCGCGTCGACTTCGCCCTAGCACGACCTACGTCTGTCGCGTCGACTTCGCCATAACGTGACATCTGTCCGTCGTGTCGACTTCGCCATAGTGCGATCTCCGTCTGCCTCGTCGACCCCGTGTCCGCCGCTTCGACTTCGCCATAGCGCGATCTCTGTCCGCCGCGTTGACCCCGTGTCTGCCACGTTGACTTCGACATAGCTTGACCTCCGACCGCCGCGTCGACTTTGCCATAGCACGACCCCGTGTCCGCCGCGTCGACTTAGCCATAGCGCGAACTCCGTCCGCCGCGTCGACTTCTCTCTAGCGCGACCTATGTCCACCGTGTCGTCCCTGTGTCCACCGCGTTGACTTCGCCATAACACTACCTCCGTCCGTCGTGTCGACTTCGCCATAGCGCAATCTCCATCTGCCGCATCGACCACGTGTCCGCTGCGTCGACTTCACCATAGCACGACCTCCGTCCGCTGCGTCGACCCCGTGTCCGCCGCATCGACTTTGCCCCTGCGCAACCTACGCCCGCCACGTCGACCCCGTGTCGGTCGCGTCGACTTCGCCCCAGCGCGACCAACGTCCGTCGTGTCGACCCCGTGTCCGTCGTGTCAACTTCTCCCTAGCGTGACCTACGTCTACTGCGTCGACCCCGTGTCCGCCGCGTCGACTTCACCATAACACAACCTCCGTCCGCCGCGTCGACTCTATGTCCACCGCGTCGACTCTACCAAAGCGCGCCTATACTTCTGCTACGTTGAATGCGTATGTCGTGCCTTCTAAAGGCCCCTCATCGTGTGAGTTGCCAGAGAGGGTCGTATGCCACGCTGCATGGACTCACCACTAGGCATCTCTCCCCCTCGGGAAAATCAGTTCGCCTTTGTCAACCTTTGAAAGAGTGACTCGCAATGGCCAAGTAGTGTGGACGAGGACTCGCAAACTGAGTCTCGGATCGTCCACGAAAAACGCTAACCGAGAGCCATCATTGGAGTCGCTTGCTTGACTGGCCTTCTGGGTCAAGACAAATGGCAGTGCTACACAAATAGCACCATGTCCTCCTCAACCTTAGACAGTTCGCAAACCGAGCCTCAGATCATCGAGGAAGAACGCTAAGCCGAGAGCCATGTTTGGAGTCACCATGCGACTGCCCCCCCCCCCGGCCCAAGATGAGAGACTCACTAACAAAAACAGCGCAATCAACGTCATCGTGGACTCGCAATCATCGCAGACTCGCCACACTCGGGGACTCGCTCACCGCAAAGTCTCCCAACATGGACTCGCCGTGCTCGTCAATAACCACTACTATTTTCAGAATATGCATCTCTAAAGAGCCTCAAGTCGCCTCTGCAAGCCAACTCGAGCCTTGGGGAATACTCCTAGGCATACTACGCGTGCGCGTGGACCGTGGCTCGCTACGCTCGGGGACTCCCCACCGCGGACTCAACACGCCAACACGCTCAGGGTCTCGCCACCGCAGACTCGCCCTCGCGTACTCAACATGAGCGGGACTCCCCACTACGGACTCGCCCTCACGTACTCAACACGCTCGGGGACTCGCCATCGCGGACTCGCCCTCATATACTCAACACGCTCAGGGACTCGCCCCTCGTGGACTCGTCTCGCGTATTCCCCTGCACTGACTTGGCGACTTGACCATCAATGATTTGGTGGCCTGCATATCATCTACGACAGCAAGTTGACAAGGCGCTAGTCAAACTTATCAAAGGGGTGACTCCACCCAATGGCGACTCACCTGGCGCGTCGACTCGCCTAGGCAAATTGACTAATTCATGAGCTATTTCTCTGTTTCAGGAGCTCGCCAATGACTCTCCATCGACTCCACCCTGGAATCGCCTGCGCCGATTCGATGGCTTGAAAGGTCATCGTCGAGTCCCTGGCGCGCTCGGGGACTACTGATAGGGGAATACCAATCGGGGTATACCCATGAAGCAGAGTCGCCCATAGTGGGTCGACTCGCCGAATATGGCGACTGACGCATACTTGTCCCAAGCGACTCGCCGATTGGAGGCCCAATATAGCGACTCTAATACAAAGCCCATTAGTGCATTTGTAAATCCTAACTGGCTGCATATATAAAGCCACCAGGGGCACCCCCACGGGGTATACTTCTCTCCCACGTCTCATTAGATCTAGTTCCTCCCACGGCCTCCGGCAACTCCATTGTAATTCAATCTATGAACATATACTGGATTAACAGCAGGACGTAGCGATCCTCTATCGAGGGGACATGAACTTGGGTACATCGTGTGCCAATCTCGCTCCCGGATTCTCCTACATCGCCTTGACCTTTCCTCTACGTAAGCTACCATGTAGTATCTGTCGTGGTCAATACCACGTCAGTGGTGCAATGTGCGCAACTCATGAGAGGGCGTAATTGAATCACAAGCAATCGCGTGGTTCGCCCAAGGCTGTAGATATGGAAGTATGTTGTGGCAAAGGCTGCAGCGAGATATTCCAACCACTTTGGCTAAGACGATCCGGATCACGGATTCGTATGCTTTGGGAGACCCAACTCAGCCCCGGCTAATGTCAAGCAAGGCAAACAAGGAGTATTACAACCGAGATGGCTCCGGGTCATCAAGGAGAAACGATTTTCGAGGAAAGAGAAGGGACGAGCGTCCGGATTACAGGTATAACTCGCAGCAGGTGGCAGCGGTAGACTGAGATCAACCCAATGCAGGTGCCAGCCAGCGCCAGAAAACTGGAGGGCAAAACTAGCAACAGAAGAGCGAGGGGAAGAAGCTTTTGACCTCGGAGCAGAAAAATCAATGGAAAGAGCGAAAAGATCGACCAAGGTATACGTTCGAGTCTATGCGAGATGAACCTTGCAAGTTTCATACGCCAAGTCCGAATAGCCCGGCGAACCATACAACCCGGCAGTGTGAGTGGATGAGGAAGCTAGAACAAGGCAGTTCGGGGAATGCTCAGGCACCTCGGAACGAAGCACCTCGGAATGAAGTACCTCGGCAGCCATTACTAACAGGAGGAATGGACAACAACTAATGTTGCCTCCACCTACACCGAGATATGAAAATCAGGAAAGGAGGGATGTTGTGCATCAAGTAAACAATAACCAGCATCAGGACCAAGGTTACCACACAAATGAGGGACAAAACGAATACAGGGAGCATCACCAAAGCTACTGTGTGTTTACCATGGAAGAAACTGACCGGAAAAGCTTGCAGCGCCGGCATATGGAGGTAAATGACGTAATGCCAGTAGTGGTGAGATATACGCCTTGGTCAGACCAGGAGATTACGTGGAGTATCGAGGATCACCCAAAGCTCATGCCTAGTCCAGGGACCTACGCGTTGGTCCTGGATCCAACGTTCATCGGGCCGAATCTTAATGTGAGGTTTTCCAAGGTGCTAATCGACAATGGCAGTAGCATTAACATCATGTACAAGGATATGATGCACAAGTTGGGGATATCAGAGAATATGCTGCAAGCCACAAGGACCACCTTTCACGGCATTGTGCCAGGTATATCCTGTGAGCCAATTGGCAAGGTCCGGGTTGATGTGTTGTTTGGTACAAGCGATAATTGCCGAACTGAGAATTTGGAGTTCGAAGTGGTGAATCTAGAGAGCGCCTATCACGCGTTGCTCGGCAGGCCCGCGCTGAACAGGTTCATGGCAAGTACTCACATCAGTTACTTAAAGATGAAACTGCCCGGACCTAGGGGAGTGATAACCGTATCAGGGGACTTCAGGCATTAGATCGAGTGCACTTCTGCCGGATCTAACTTAGCCGAGTCACTCGTGATAGCTCAGGAAAAGAGGAAGATACAGGAAGTGGCGGTGTTGGCTCAATCCGCGCAGCAACATATGTCGGCCCTGACCAACCCGCATGGAAGTGTATCATTCCAAGCAACAAAGGATACGAAGAAGGTGCCAACTGATGATCAGTTCCCAGAGCGCACTGTAACCATTTGTGCCAGATTAAGCAGCAAATAGGAAAGCGAGCTCGTCAGCTTCCTCCATGAGAATCGGGATATCTTTGCTTGGTCCACACAAGATCTACAAGGTGTGCCGAGGGAGTTGGCCGAGCACTCTTTGAATGTGAGACCCGGTGCTAAGCCAGTGAAGCAACCGCTCCGACGTTTCGCCAAGGACAGAAGAAAAGTCATTAGGGATGAGATAGCTAGGCTCCTTGTAGCCGGATTTATCATGGAAGTACTCTATCTGGATTGGCTCTCTAATCCGATGCTTGTGGAATAGAAGAAGGATGATCCGAACGTGGCTGTGGTATGGCACATGTGCATTGATTACACGAACCTGAATAAGGCGTGTCCTAAAGATCCATTCCCACTCCCTAGAATAAACCAAGTCAAAGACTCAACTATCGGATGTGAACCGTTGTCATTCATCGACGCGTATTCTGGCTTCCACCAGATACCCATAAACCCAGATGATCAAATAAAGACTGCATTTATTACCTCGTACGGGGTTTATTGCTATCGCACTATGCTGTTTGGATTATGTAATGCTAGAGAAACGTACCAGCGATGCATGCAAAAATGTTTATATGACCAAATAGGTCGAAATGTGCAAGTTTATGTGGATGATGTGGTGATAAAAACTAAGGAAAGCAATACGCTCCTTGAGGACATTCGATAGACGTTTGCGAACTTGAGACGATTCCGGATGAAGCTTAACCCGGAGAAATGCACTTTTGGTGTACCCGCAGGGAAATTACTCAGTTTTCTGGTGTTCAACCGAGGTATCGAAGCTAGCCCGACGAAAATCTGAGCTATAGAGAAAATGGAACTGCCAAAATGCCTTAACGATGTGCATAAGTTCACTGGTTGCCTGACATCGTTAAGCCGGTTCATATGTCAGCTAGGAGAGAAGGCCTTGCCCCTCTACCAGTTAATGAAAAAGGCAAACAAATTTATAGGGACGCCACAGGCAGATAGCGCATTTCGAGAACTAAAAAAGATGTTGTCTACTGCACCAATCCTAGTCGCACCACTACCTAAGGAGCCAATGTTGCTCTATGTAGCCGCGACCAACCGAGTCGTAAGTGCAGTAATTGTAGTGGAGCGCAAAGAAGAAGCAAAGGCAATGCAAAGGCCGGTGTATTATTTGAGTGAAGTGTTATCGGATTCAAAAAAAACTACCCTCACTATCAAAAGATGGCGTATGGCATGTATATGTCGGCCAAGAAACTCAAACATTACTTTGAGGAACATCCCATCAAGGTGATATGTGAGGCACCTATATCAGAGATTATGAGTAACAAAGATGCTAGTGGCCGGATATCAAAATGGGCAATTGAGCTATCCCCATATGCACCACAGTTTGACAGAAGAGATGCGATCAAATCGTAGGATGTGGCAGATTTCTTTGTGGACTGGGCCGAGATGCAATACGAGCCACCTCTACCGGACTCCAATTATTGGCGAATGCACTTTGACGGATCAAAACTGAAAGAAGGGTTGGGCACCGGAGTAGTGCTTACCTCACCCAAGAAAGATCAATTGAAATATGTCCTCCAAATCCACTTCAGCGCCTCGAATAATGTCGCAGAATATGAAGCACTGGTGCATGGTATCAAAGTGGCAAAAGAAGCAGGGATACGTCAGATATAGTGCTTTGGAGACTCAGATTTGGTGGTGCAACAAGTATCTGGCAACTAGGATGCCTTGGATGCCAACATGGCCCTTTATAGATTTCATGTGCAAAAGATAAGCGGATTCTTCGAGGGATGTGAATTCCACCACGTACCTCGGATTGAAAACGAGGTAGCCGACATATTGTCTAAGTTGGGATCATCTCGACAACCAATCCCACCAAATGTTGCCTTGGAGCACTTAAGAAAATCATCTATTGCCCCATCACCGGAATCCGAGTCAATTTATATCCCAGCCTTCTCCGGATCAGAAGCTACGCCAATGGAGATAGATTGGGAAGGCACCTCAGCAAACCCGGGGACTGCTTCGGCAAACTCGAGGACTGCCTCAGCAAACCCAGGGACTGGTCAGTCAAACCCGGCGGGAGTAATGTCGGTGGATGCAATGGAAATTGACGAGGAACCTTTCTCCGTTCGACCTATACCTGCCTGGGCCAAGCCAATATTTGACTTCCTGAAAGAGGGAATCTTTCCAGGTGATGAGGTACTCTCAAGGCAGATCCAGAGAAGAGCAAAGGCCTACACCATTATCAATGTCGAACTATACAAGAGAAGTGTAACCACGGTGCTGCAGCGATGCGTTGACCTGGAGGAAGGACTTGATATACTCCGAGATATCCACCAAGGAGAATGTGGTCACCATGCATCTTCAAGAGCATTAGTGGCAAAGGCTTTCCGGCATGGATTTTATTGGCCAAGAGCCTTGGAGCAAGCAGAAGATTTGGTGAGGAAATGCAATGGCTATCAGAGATACGCCACAAAAACCCACCTGCCACTGTCGGAACTCAAAACTATCCCCATTACTTGGCCATTTGTTGTATGTTGCCTAGACATGGTAGGGCCCTTTAAGCCGGCTAAAGGAGGAATGACCCATATCCTAGTTATGGTGGTCAAATTTACTAAATGGATCGAAGTGAAGCCAATTAGGAAATGTGATGGGGCAATAGCGGTGAAATTCCTCAAGGATAAAATCCTGAGATATGACTACCCCCACAGTATCATAACTGATAATGGCACCAATTTTGCTGAAGGAGCATTTGCGAGGTTCTGCCAAGAAAAAAAGATTCAGCTAGATGTAGGCTCTGTGCCCCACCCCGCATCAAACAGGCAAGTGGAAACATCCAATGGACTGGTGTTGTCCGGGATAAAACCCTGGCTCATAGAGTCGCTGCAAAGATCAGCGGGGTGCTGGATAGAAGAACTACCAGCGGTACCATGGAGTCTAAGAACAACTCCAAATCGATCAACAGGCTATACACCATTTTTCTGGTATATGGGGCAGAAGTTGTACTACCAGCCGACATAGAGCATGATTCGTCAAGGGTCACCCAATACACAGAAGCCAAAGTGTGCGAAGCCCGACAAAATGGTGTTGATCTGCTGGAAGAAGCGAGAGAACTGGCCTTGTCCAGATCCGCCATATATCAGCAAAATCTTCGATGCTACCATAGCCGGAAAGTAAACCCCCGAGTTTTTCGGGAAGGTGATCTGATACTCCGGTTGGTGCAGCGCACTGCTGGCATGCATAAGTTATCCCCTCCATGAGAAGGACCTTTCATTGTAAGCAAAGCTTTGCACAATGATTCCTACTATCTTATTGATGCACAACCACAAGAAAAGAACAAGGCGGACAAGTCCGGAGAGGAATCTAAGCGACCATGGAATGTAGCACTACTTCATCCTTTTTACACCTCACAAAGAGGTGAATGTATCCGGGTTACTCATATGTCGGTATGTATGTCGGCAATGAGGTTATTAATAAAGCTTTGGCACCCCAAGGAGAAACTCGGGGACTGCCATAATAATTGTCCTTCTTGCTTTCATATTTTTCTATGTCGGCTGGCTTACATTAATTATATCTTAGCCGGATTAGTAATGTGTGAGCACCAAAAACCCAACTCTTTGACTTTGCTGCTGTCTAACAAGAATTGGCTTCACGGCAAGCAAGAGAACAAGTTTGGAATTGCAAAGCACATGAAAAACGACTAAGGAAAAGAACTTAAGCGAGCCGATATTTGTTATTCGGACTAACACTGTATTTACTTTATTCGTCTAATGTCGGATTATTTTGAGCTAATCTCAAAGTTTCAAGTTTTGTTAAGTCAAGTTTTTGAACCTCAGACTCGTAAGTCAAAAAACCGAATCAAGGTAAACGCGGGCCGAGTCAAAAATTGGGAGAACAAGAAAAGGAAACTCGAGGACTTTGCCCACGATAATCCGACATTAAAAACTTAGTGGCAAACAACACAAATTGTAGCAAAACCAAACCAAGGTACTTAAATACATCTTCACCAGGCATTCCGGGGATCTGACAAATATGGTCAAGTGTTTTTATGTTCAAGGAGCAGGGGCAGAGGCCGAGTCATCGTCCGACGGGGGAGGCACTTCGGAATTCATGGGCGGGGCGCTAGCCTCGGCCTCATCTTCAGGGTTGGCCTCTCCATCTTCCGGATCTTCAGCTTCATCGCCAAGTTTGGAGGCCTCGCCCTCGCTTCCCTCATCTTCCTCACCCTCAGAAGCAACTTCATCATCAAATACATCAAGGTAGATCGGCCCCTCGTTCCAGGCATGGCAGAAGGAGTATTGGATAAGCTTGTTGGCGCAGGCTTTGCGACGAGCAATGCACTCCGGATCTTCGGACCACTTAGATCCGGTGCGCATGCGGGTGAGTAGCCCCAAGTATATTCCTTCATACCATGATAGGACGAACTGCAGTGTGATATCAGCCTCGACTCGTGCAGCAGATTCTCACCACAAGTGCACCTGAGTATCGCACTCCATCAATTTGTCTATGAGAGCTGCATTTCCTTTGGGAGTGGGATCAGTGGGCCAGAGGGAGTTGAGCATCCGCATCGCTGCCGGCATAATATCTGCACCGTAATTCTTCACTAACTCTATGTGAGTGAAGAGGCTCACCGGCAGATCCTTTGTATCATAAGGTATTGGCCCGACAGCAGGACCTGTGGGAATACCATGTTGCTCGCGAGACCGGGCTACAGCATCGGCAGCGAGAGTGTCACCTTCTGGAAACTTTCCTAGGAACAAAACAGAGGAAACAATGAGCAAAAGCACTAAGTCCGGAGAAATGAAAATTGAGCAAGGGAAAGGAACTCATGGGCAATCTGGAAGAGGAGACGCTGAAGCTCGGCATGAACATTGATGTTGTTGGCCTGGAGTTTAGTGGTGATTTGAAAAAAAGCAAGACAATGTTAATTCACAGGCAAAGTGAAAATAATTCGAAGTCTACAAGATCCGGGCCAAGTGAAACTTAACCCTACTCTAGGTGTGTGGATATTCGAAGTCTACAAGATCCGGGCCAAGCGGAACTTAACCCGGCTCTAGGTGTGTGGATATTCGAAAGTCTACAAGATCTGGGCCAGGCGGAACTTAACCCGGCTCTAGGTATGTGGATATTCGAAGTCTACAAGATTCGGGTCAAGTGGAACTTAACCTGGCTCTAGGTGTGTGGATATTCGAATTCTACAAGATCTGGGCCAAGTGGAACTTAACCCGACTCTAGGTGTGTGGATATTCGATGTCTACAAGATCCGGGCCAAGTGGAAGTTAACCTGGCTCTAGGTGTATGGATATTCGAAGTATCCAAGATCCGGGCCAAGTGGAACTTAACCTGGCCCTATCTTCATCCCTGTTTGAAATTGCTAAGGACGTAAACTAAATTGTCTAGGAGCATCCGACCGAGTAACAAGTTACTCCCTCGGAGGCTCGGGGACTAGGGGATATATCTATAAGTGTTCATGCATATAAAGTACCACAGTGAAAGAAAAGGGTTACCTCCATCATCCGGCCAGCCAAAGAGATGGCCTTAGTGGCAGAGTTCATCTGGGCACTGAACTCCGTTGGGCCGAACTTCTCCAGCAGATCATCCCTTGGATCAATGAATTTAGCGTTATTCCAATTGTTCACGTACTCTAGGAGCAGTGGGATGTAACTTTCGCCGAGAATGACTCGCCACCAAGCCTTTGATATGGGCCTCTCGCCTCGCGGATTGGGCAACAGCAGGACTAGTATGCAGGACCAGTTGCATACTCCCTTCTGATCCGGAAGTGGTGCCCTTGGCTGGCCCGACAGCTTTCTTGAGCTTGCCGGATGACGCAGGGCGCGGCGGAAGATCAGAGGCTGTTGATCCGGACGGTGCCTAAGAAGCTGGCTGAAAGATGTCCGCAATAGACACCATAGATCCAGAGGCAGCTGATGGAGCTTTCCTCTTTGGAGGTTTGGTGGAGGTTGTTGCTGCTGCTGGCTTTAGTGCCGAGGTTGGTGCTGGAGCTGATGCTAGTACTGGTGCTGATGCTGGTACTGGTGCTGCTGATGTCGCTGGTGCTGCTGGTGCTGGTTGTGCTCCTGATGTCGCTGGTGCTGGTGGTGCTGGTGCTGGTGGTGCTGCTGGTTCTGGTATTAGTGGTTCAGAAGAAACTATAGTCAGAGAACTTGGTTGGGGCGGTGCCGATGAGACTGGCACCTTAGAACTGGGCGCTGACGCCGAAGAGGAGGAGCTAGGATGATCCGGCATAGCCGTATCCTGGGCTGCCTCCCTATCCCCTGCGTCGACATTGCCCTCCTCTTGATGAGAAGGGCTCCGATTAGGCGCAGTCGCAGAGTCCTCTTGAATAGGACTGAGCGGGCTAACGTCATCGTCGCGGGGAGGGAGAAGGACTGCTCCAGATTGGAGAGGAAATGCCGGAGCCGCTCTGGGAATGACCCTAGGAGCTCTGGAAAATAAAAGAGCAGCACGTCAAGAAGAGAAAGAAAGATCAAACAAGAGGCAAGGGTAAAGGCAGAAATGGAAAAACCCAAGAGTAGATGCAGAAAGACTTACTCATCCGAGGTTGGAGGGGGCCGAGGTTTGGGTGCCCTCCGGACCGTGCTCTTGGCCGCTGGATTGGCCAAGGCTTTCACACCGGACTTCTTCTGCCTCTTCTTGGGCGGTAGTGCCTCCGAAGCTACGGCCGAGGTAGCCGCGCGCTTTTGGAAGGGAGCAGGGACCGGACCACTCGTGGCAAGGGGGGAACCTCGTGGACCTGGCTGGCCGGGTTAGCAGAAGATTCGAACATAACCAGAAATGCGTAAGAGATGAGCACCGGTTCAAGTACCTCAAGAACCTCAACATTCGAGTCATCACCATCCGGCCAATCCCTTAAAGAAGAGGCCTTACCAGAGGTGCGTTTGACAGTGTACAGAGTGGGAAAAAAGCTCTCCAGATCAGGCTCCACCTCGGCACGATCCAGCACCCACTTGCTCACCATGTCCTGGCCATCTTCTAGTGGCTGCTAGAGAAATCGGTGAGAATAAAGCAGCACTGGTTAAATTAAGAAAGTTGTCTGACATATCAAGAAGACCCAGAAAAACCATAAGAGAGAAATTTACCTTTGGAGGTGGGTTGTCCCAGGTATAGGGCGCAAGCCCCCATTCCCAAGCCTTGGAGAATTCCTTCTCCACGTTGAAAATGGCCTTAACCCGGCAATATACCGCCGAGTTATCAAGCTCGAAGGAGGAAGTCCGGTGGGGATCAACGGGGGCGCTCAAGTAGCAGATCTTGTGGGCGCGTTTCTGCAAGGGTGAGACCTGGCTGTGAACGAAGGTGATCATAATATCCTCCCCCGCAGCTTCTCCTTGAGCAGCTCCTTGATCTGGTGGTCAACCTGGTTCGCTAGAGCAGTGGGTCGCTTCGGAATGTTCTCCCACAAATATGTGTTCGGGACTCCAAGATTGAAGGGGAGGAGCCGGATCAATTCTTCGTCCGTGGTGTTCCGGACGTAGAAGAAAGTCCGGGCCCAGCCCTTGCAGGACTCGAGCCCGGTGATCCGGGGAACGCAGAGCCCTTGCGGGGAGATATGGAGGCTGCCCCACACTAGGTCATATGCTTTTCCGCCGGAGTAAGATGCTTATCCGGAACGACGTTCTTCCGCAGACCAAAGAACTTGATCCATATCTCCTTGGATGGCCAGAGGCCGACATACCCCTCTATGCCGGAGGCAAAAGAGGAAAGAGAGGTGATGGCATTGGCAGGGAGATGATGTGGTTGCAATTGGTAGGTGGAGATAAAATCGAAGAAGAAATCGGAGATAGGAAGGCCGAAGCCGCGGGAAGTGGGAGAGAAAAACCACATACTCCCCTGGATTTGGAGAGGGGGAAATCTCGTCGGTGGCGAGATGGCAGGCGACACCTGCGGGGATGCAGCGCGTGGCGTATAGCCAGTCCAAGTCATCTTCGCAGACGAAGGCACCGTCCCAGCCGCCACGCTCGCGACCCTCGTATTCCTCCTCCTGCTGAGCGACCACGGCGGCCTCCTCCTCAGTCATGGTGAGGTCAAGGTCCTCAAGGATGAACTCGGAGTAGAGGTAGCCGGTGGCGGGGAATCTGGAAGCACAGGGCCTCGTGGTGGAGATCCTGAACAAAGGCAGTGACACGGTCGCTGGGAGTGTCTGGACGCGATTGCGGCGGCGCAGCACTTGAGAAGAAGCAGTGGTGGCAGCGGCGTCGCAGCGAACAAGAAAGGAGGCAGGGGAGCACGCAATGTGTGGGGAACCTCCCCAAGATTTCCCACAACCCCCTATTTAACTGCGCCTGCAGGCACGTAGTGGGATCCTTTGCAGTGGCCCTACCACACGCTGCGGTCGTGTATGCGACCAAACCAACCAATCAGACGCTAGCCGCAGCAAGGGCCACAGGGAGCAAAAGTTCCCATGACGCGACATGCTGTTACGGCTAAAAGGCATTGATGCGAAGGGACGTGCGTAACAGTTATTCCTAACATTGCAATAGTAACCGGCGCAGTAAATGGGTGTGGCCCTTAAAATGAGGCAAAGTGATGCACGTAGGACATGGGGAAGCGTATGAGAAAAGGAAAGGTAACCCGGATATGTGAGAAAAGACCCCAGGGAGGAATAACTCGGAATGAGCCAAGGGAACGTAAACGAGAAAAGTCCGAATTACGGAGTAACTCGGCCAAAGAGGCGAAGATCCGGATATGGGAACCTGTTGTGGCCTTAACAACTAAAGTTGCTAAGACCGCACCAGATTTGGGGACTATGTTGGGGAGATACCCCAGGTAGGGTAACGCCGGGGTATAAAGGCCGAGTTAGCCGAGGTACGACACAATCCAAGCAAGTGCTGGCCGGGTCACCTCAAGGCTGGCCGATCTACAGAGTAACCCGACCCATGGAGCATCTCCCTAGCCTTAACCGGGCCGGCATAAAATATATACCGGCCATGTTTGTCTATCTATTACACAG
Source organism: Avena eriantha (assembly GCA_910589775.1). Taxonomy (NCBI): domain Eukaryota; kingdom Viridiplantae; phylum Streptophyta; class Magnoliopsida; order Poales; family Poaceae; genus Avena; species Avena eriantha. The sequence goes on along the minus strand of OU342745.1, from coordinate 38,463,184 downwards.
GTACCCTCGTAGTTGGGTCAGCCATATGCTAGTCGGACTACCATTTGGCTTCTAGGAGAAGGAAGGAATCTCCCGCTGGTCAAAAGGTGGCCTTTGCTAGCTGTAGCGTGAGCGAAGCAAAGCAGAGGGAAGGACCAGCGGGACAGGGGCGACCAAGATGACGCGGGCAATGTCGGCTGACGTAGCCCGTGTCTGGTGACGCTTAAAGGCAAGGATTACGCCGTGGGTTACGTCCAAAGTCCGGACGAACCTTTAAAGATAATAAAGAAGCATCTAGCTTTAACCAAGGGGCATATTCGGGGAATATGCTGCCACGTGTGCCCTAACTTTGTAACCCGAGCTCCCCTATATAAGGAGCACCGGGGCCTCCATAGAGAGGGATCGATCAGTTTCTCTGTCTGAGGCAGAACTCTAGAGGTAGGTTGTGGGGAGTAAGAGACATTGTCTCCTTCTCACGAACAGCTCGAGGAGCACTTGTATTCACCATTGATAGAGGAAATATAACAACATATGTGCGTGGAATCACCACGTTTTCCCTCCCTGGATTCCCCTAGCACTCATTGGCCCCAGCTTTAGCATATCCATGGCATCTGCTATGCCACCACCACGACAAGGGTTCCAAGAACCCAAGAGGGACAATCTTCTTGATTTCACCAACCAAATCCTCCGTAAAGAACTCAAACCGATGCACCTAATGCAATGGCAAGTCCTTCACTCTCAAATTTCACCAAAGCTATAAAAGCTATTGGGGGAATAAGAGAGGAAGAACACAAGAGGAAATGCACAAAAGAAAACCCATGATCTAGATCCCAAGATGTTCCCCTCACAAAGAGGAGAGATGGATTGGTGGAGTTGTAGATCTAGATATCCCCTTTCAAATCCTCCAACAAGATTTAAGAAATATGGGAGGATTGAGAGTATTTGCAAGCTCTTGAAAGTAGAAACAATGGAGAAGAGAGAGAGAGAGAGAGAGAGAGCAAGCAACCAGCCCAAGGAGGAAGAAGGGGGGCATTTATAGGTCCCCCACGTCAACTAGTTGTTGTAGAACACTTATCCCGGAGTCTCCGGCCTTTAGGACTGGAGTCTTCGGCCCCTAGGACCAGAGTCTCCGGGGTTCGAACTCCGGCCAGGACTTTGGTGAGCCTCCAGATGCTCTCTGTACACCCCTCGGAGTCTAGATCAGAATTTGGGCCGGAGTCTCCGGGGTGCAAGCCCGGAGTCTCCACCCCCCCGAAAACTAACAGAAAAACCAATATGGAAATATCCTAACTTTTGCATCCGGACTCCGATTTTGATGATCTTGGGATCATTTGAAGATAGTAACAAGATCTACAAGATAATACATGGAACCATCATAGTCCATAAAGGGAGGATAGAACCAAATGATAAAAGGTTTAACCTATCTATAAAAGATAAACCTGCAAAACCTCTAACATCGAAAACGCAATAGAGAAGCATATGAAATCCATTTTCGATGAACTTGAGCTTGTCATGGAGATTAACATAGGCTCAAAAAACTCTCATGGACAAGAACCAAATAATAATCAAGAAAGATGATGCCAAGTATGCAAAGGTTTTAGCTCTCTCCGAAGGATATGATCGAGTTACTCACTCGAGAGCCCCTCTTGATAGTACAATTATCTATCCTATAACCGGTCACCCTACTAATAACATGAGGCCGACAAAAGGGAGAACCTATCAAGACCATACCTTTGCCTTGAGCATTTCACTTAAGCTTGATGTAGACGACGTTATCCTCCTCAAGATGGAACTTCTTTCTAATGAAGACTTGCACATTGTTCTCTCCATACACCATGGGGAAACCCCTTTTTTGAACTTGTCTTTATCAATCCACGATCACTGAGGATGGCAAGCTTTAAGCATGTGATCTCCTAGAGATGGCACATCTTGAGCTTGCACTTCATTTCTTCTAACTCCATTAGGATGATGTCTTGAAGATATACACGAGGAACTCTATCTTCTTCTTCACCACACTCTTGATCTTATTTTCTTTATTCTTCTTCTTCTCCAACATGATTCCAATAGGCCCAAAGCTCTTGGACATTGCTTATTATCCTTCATTTCTTTATTTCTTCAACCTTGAAGCCAACACATGGTCCAAACAATGCCAATGGACAATTCCTAAAGTGCAACTTAATGCAAACATTAGTCCATAGAGATTGTCATTAATTACCAAAACCACACATGGGGGCCCACATACTCTTTCATCAGGGATGGGTAATCGGATGTTATGGGTGAAGTGTACAACCTCTGTAGACTGTAAAACTATTCGAATAGCCATGTCCGCGATCATGGACGGTTGGGATGGCAGTTGCCTAGCTTGTGTCGATTTTGTTTTAAAAAGAGTTTCGAGGCAACAAAATGTTTCGGTCATGATATGACCGCAAATGGAGATGTGTGGGTAGTGAGACGACCCCGGAGGATTTATGTTTTGACCTTGTGAATGTCACTTAACAAAAGGTTACAACCTGTCCAAGAAATTTTGCAAAGAGAAACTTGTTTTCAAATTTTTTCAACAAAGTTATGGAGATATGTTTTACAAAGAAATTAGCCTTAGCTAGAGACAACTTCCTTCTACATCCTTGATGTGCATCTTGTTTATATCCTCTTATGGTGGTTTGCGAGTACATTCAAACATACTCACTAGCATTGTCTCTGACTATTTACTTGGCTAGGCCTCGAGAAGGCTAAAGGTGAAGAACAAACATTAACGACTAAGCAAGGATGTTCTCCTAGTTAGTTGTCTGTAGGGTTAAGGCGTGACGTGGGCTCGAAGCTTCGATAAAGTTTCGCTACTGATGATCGATGTTAGCCCGTCAAGGCTCTCGTATGCTGTAGCCATAGTGGCATTGAGGTATGACTTGTTTTCGATTATATAATGGATACTTATTTTGATACTTGTCGATTATGCTCCACGACACACTAATCCTGGGGATCGTGGTTGAAAGCATAAGGGACTCTCAGATGATTAATCTGGGGTACCCACATAGAATGGGAATTTTAAAGTGTTTGAAAAGGAAGGGTTAAAATGTTTCAGGGTCCATGGGAGATTTTCCTGCTCGATTGAGATTTTGAATTTGGCTAGCGTCCATCTACTAATACTAATAATAGAAAAATGGTCCTAGTGGGAGATTTTGTCTCAAAGTTTTTGAAACGGAGGGGCGCGAAATGCTTTAAGGTCGGTGGGTGATTTTGGCGCTCGATTGAGATTTTTAGTTTTGCTAGCGTCCATCTACTAATAATAGAAAAAGGTACTAGTACTTCTCCGATGGAAGATTTTGCCTCAATTTTTTTGAAACAGATGATCACGAAATGCTTCAAGATTGGTGGATGATTTTGCCGCTCGATTGAGATTTTGAATTTGGCTAGCATCCATGTACTAATATAAAAAGGTACTAGACCATACACTATCTATCCATGAATTCAAGGCCGAGGGTCACATCAACTGATCATCTATGGCTATATTTTTACACAGAAAATTGGATACCTTTGATTCACACAGCGTAGGCAGTAAATTGTGCCGCCTGACTGAGATTTTTAATTTGGCTAGCATCTAAATAACAATAGGATTCCTTTGCTAAATATTTTGTAGGAAAAAATCCATCCACTCCAACCTCATGTTAGAATTTTGTTGTTTTTTCTGTGATTCGAACACATACTTAATTCAAATTTTCGTAGTTCTCTATTCATGTAGGGTACAAGAAGTCATGCGCTCCAATTTTATGATTTCCCATTTAGTGTTTTGAGAATCCTGTGAATCAAATAAGTCCTGAGATTTTGAGTTTGTCTAGTATCCATCTATCTTACGACTATAGTGTACGAATAACTTTAAACATTGACCGTTGAATCAAGACTCGCAAATTTCAACATTGCCAACCATTGAATATTCTTTTCCATTCTATACCATCTAGAATATTCTATCGTGATAGTCTTTAGCACTATGCACAAACCTCAAACACACTTCTCCATCATTTTAGAATCTTCTTCGTCATTTCTCTAGAACATGTTACCAAATTTTCAAATATTATGTAGCTAATAAATGTTGATTTTTACATGTATAAGTTAAAAGAACCAAATATACGCTAATATTTTATAGATTTGGCTCAGTTTTATGACCAGTCTAAGAAAAGACTCACGTCGTCCCATTGTATATGAGTCCACGTGATTGCATGTCCAGCAAATTCACGAGGTGATTTTTTAAATGGAAACAAGTATTTTGACATATACACAAAATAAAAGCTTGGCGCATCACACCGGTTCATATTCGTGTGCTCGTTTACCCGTGTCCGCCCCTGACACTTTGGTACTCGATCTGGAAATCAGTTGTTGATCGGATGGTGCAGGTCCGTGTCAGCACCACACTCCTGACTAATGTACGGGAAGACCCTAGTCCGGTCTCCTAGCCCCCTTCCCGGTTACCCTGTCGTGGCCGGCTCCTGATTTCGGCAGTCGCCACCCTCTCTAGCGAAGTCGATCCTTAGGAATTTCTTTAAAGGATTGCTTTGCTAAATATTTTATAGGAGAAAATCCATCCACTCCAACCTCATGTTAGAATTTTGTTGCTTTTCTTGTGATTCAAACACATACTTGCTTCAAATTTTCGTAGTTCTCTATTCATGTAGGGTACAAGAAGTCGTGCCGCTCCAATTCTATGATGTTCCCATTCGAGTGTTTTGAGAATCCTGCGAATTAAACAAGTCATGAGATTTTGAGTTTGTCTAGTATCCATCTATCTTGCGACTATAGTGTACGAATAACTTTAAACATTTACCATTGGATCAAGACTCGCAAATTCCAACATTGCCAACCATTGAATATTCTTTTCCATTCTATCACATCTAGAATATTCTATTGTGATAGTCTTTAGCACTGTGCACAAACCTCAAACACACTTCTCCATCATTTTAGAATCTTCTTCATCATTTCTCTAGAACATGTTACCAAAATTTCAAGTATTATGTAGCTAATAAACATTGATTTTTATATGTAGAAGTTAAAAGAATCAAATATACAATGATATTTTATAGATTTGGCTCAATTTTATGACCAGTCTAAGAAAAGGCTCACGTCGTCCCATTGTATATGAGCCCACGTGCATCCATGTCCACCAAATTCACGGGGTGATTTTTAAAAATGGAAACAAGTATTTCGACATATACACAAAATACAAGCTTGGCGCATCACACTGGTTCGTGTTCATGTGCCCGTTTTACCCGTGTCCGCCCCCGAGACTTTGGTACTCGATCTGGAAACCGGTTATTGATCGGACGGTGCAGGTCCGCGCCAGCACCACGCTCCTGACTAATGTACGGGAAGACCCTAGCCCGGTCTCCCAGCCCCCTTCCCGGTTCCCCCTGTCGTGGCCGGCTCCTGATTCCGGCGGCCGCCGAACCCTCTCCACCGAAGTCGCGCCACCGCCACCAATCCTAGCGTGGAGCGAAGCAGACAGGAGAGATCCATCCAGGCCGACTCCTTCTCTCTGTGGTACGGAAGGCCTAAATTATTTCGATTGGATAGGTCTAGGAGCGCCTTGTTCGTTGCTGCGAGCTACCAAGTACGTGCACCTGTTAATCTCTGAGATGCGTGAATGCATCCAGTTTGCCCGTGGATTTGACCCGGTTTTGCTCCAGTAGCAGCTTGTTTTCCCCTCAGAAACGTTGGGATTGAACCGAGAGTTAGGGTTTGTGCCTAGCGTTGGTAGGTTGTACTGCGCCTGCGTAAGTATGCGTACGAGCGGCGGGTCTGCCCAGGTTTAGCGCCTTAACAGGGATCTGGCAACCGTTTGCTCTTGGCATCGAGACTGACTGCAATGAACTTTAGTTCTCATGTTTATGCGCGTGTCTTGTGTGCTTGTGTAGATTTGGTTTCGATGACATACAGGGTCGTAGGAACATTTGAAATACTCGGATTTCTGATGCTCTGGTGATGATTGCAGGCTAGTGTCCAGATGAGTTCAAAGAAAGTTCCATTCAATCGGCATAAGGAGAAAGAGGAGGCGAGGAGGAAGGTCAGAGATTTTAGTCTCTTTTAACCTTTTCCTGAGATACTTCCGTCTGTTTTTGCACTTACGTTTCGTTCATGTCTGATTGTAACTACTTTGGTATGTGAAGAGGGAGGAAGATGAAGCGGCACGAGTGTATTTGGAGTTTGCCCAGTCATTTGAGGGTGAAAGCACATCTGGCTCGAAGTTTGTCCGAGGGGGTGTGATTGATCCCAATGCCAAGCTGAGAGCTGATTCTGAAGGTTAGTGTTAGGGGTTTCATTTTCCTATACTTCGCCATGATTGCCTTCCACTTTGTAGTTTCAGCATCAGTCATGATGGATATATGCACTGTTTCTTTATTGCTCCAATTAATCAAGAGGCTGTCCTTTTCACTCATTCGGCAATGACAGGTGGAAAGTCCAAAGATAGGGAGTCTGTTCCAAAGAAGGGCAGTAGGTAACGGAAAAAATACTTGATTTCTGGAAGATGGTATCCTGTGGCACCACGGCTACATCTTTAGACAGCCATGTGCCAGCATAATCAGAACCAAGAATTCAGAGGCCAATTATGAAAGCTTTTTAAACTCATGATAATTTGCTATACGCTACCATTATGATTCTTGAATTGTTTGTTCATTTGCCTTTTTGGTTTGTTGCCAAGTGCTGAATGCTTTTAAACTATGACTGATCTGAAGAAGAAAACAGTCTTGTCTGGCCTTATGAATAGACATGCCATCTCGTTTCATGACTCATAGCACATTTGCATTTATGCTGTAGTTCTGACTATAGTTGCACCTTCTTGACAGAGCAACTCGTTGTTGCTGACTTACTGCTCAAGGTCATGATAATGTATTAATGTTACAGAACTTATGTTTTCCAATTCTGTAGTACACTAGTAATGTGGTCATGACTTGTAGAATCATGTACCACGGAGATGGTATCCATGTTGCTTCTATCAAAGTTCAATTGATTGTGATATAGGCATATAGCTGCAATTTTGTAAAAAATGTATGAATTGGTAATACAATGACAACAAATGTGGTTTTTGGGTGTAAATCCGTATATAACTACCAAATGTATCAATCCTTTGTGGAAATAGTTTTGAGTATTTTATGCGATGGTCAGCTTATTCGAATGTTTTGCATGTTTAGGTCATGATCAACATATAACGATATAAGATTTACTGTGTTTTTTATGAGGTGGTATGTTCTTTTTCATAATGCTGGATCATTTTCAGCATATTGTGAATATTTTTTAAGTAGGCAGAGCATGGCGAAGGAAGTTTCATAATTTTGCGAAAACCAACCAATCAAGTTAACAAGTACAATCTATAATTAGGGCCAGTTTCTAGTTACTGTGTTGTGAAATTTGTCATTTACAGTGAATGTTTAGTTGCTTACTAATTTTGATATGATTTTATTTAAAAGTGAAAACGTAGTTACTTTTGAACCACAATGCAGATTGGAGCTTTAATCATTTGATTTTTGTGCCTCTTATGTGCCAGTGCTAGAATAATTTACAAATATTCCATGGTTTACAGTAAATCTGTAAATCATTGAATGCTGTGGCCTTAATAGTGTAAGCTTTAGGATTAACTGGACTTCTTTTATAACGTAGAACAGTTTTGAACTTGTGGGGAAATTAATAAACTGTGTGTGCATACTAGATTGGCATGATTTTGTATACAAAAAAGACAACAAATAGAAGAAGGTGAAAGTTTCATCAGTTCGATAAGAGTATCTGAAATATCCCTATAGAGAGTGAATTAGGTTCTTTTTTTCTATTGCTCACATCCTTTTGCTGTTGTTTCCTGTAACCCCATGACATTTAGGTGTACAAATGATATTCAGCATATAATCTAACTAGCGTAATAGATATCTTATACATAGCATATTTTTATCCAGGTATGTTCCTTCTTTTTTGCCACCATCATTTGGGAGAGAGCCAGAGAAAAAGGTTGGGATGCTTACACTACTTGATTGGCTCAGTTTTCAGTATGGTTCTTTGATTAATCGTTACTTTGGATTTAGAAGGAAGATGAGCGGCCAAAGGAAAAGGAAAAAGGGAAGCCACGGGCAATAGATACCGTTATGGAGGAACTCAGGTTGGAGAAAGAGCTTCGAGAAAAGCGTAATCAAGAACGTGGTGGCCGACACGGTGACACCTCCGTGGTAGGTATTAGTATATGTGCCTTTTGGGTTCTTTCCACTAGACATAATATGAAATAAATCAGATGGTAATTTTGATTAAATTCAGTGCTGAAATATTCTCTTAGTTGACTAGAATGTACAAAATCTATCCTGTCTGCAACTTCGAGAAACTGTTTTTTAAACAGGTTTCCAGCTGATAGGATAAATTTGTGACCGCTTCCCATCTTTCTTTTTCAAAATTCTTGTAGTTTGTCCTTGTATATGGTATACTGATGCTTAAAACTTTTACCTGCAGCACTCCAGCCGTTTTGATGAACTACCAGATGAATTTGATCCCACTGGGAGATTACCAGGTTCATTTGATGACGGAGATCCGCAAACCACAAACTTATATGTTGGCAATCTCTCTCCTAAGGTTTATTTTCATTCTCTTAGTCTGTCTAGACATAATTTTAAGTGTATAGGCATCACTGTTAGCTTAACTGTGCAATATATAGGTGGATGAGAATTTTCTTTTGAGGACATTTGGTCGATTTGGACCTATTGCGAGCGTCAAGATCATGTGGCCTCGAACAGAAGAAGAACGCAAAAGGCAAAGGCATTGTGGGTTTGTTGCATTCATGAATAGAGCAGAAGGACAAGCAGCAAAGGATGAAATGCAAGGTTACTGTGCATTTCCATTCCAAGTAGTGGCAAATCATGTTATAGCCATAGGATCTTGAAATAGTGTTCTATTCGGACATGAAATACTAGTACCCCTGCTTGTAATTTACTCAAATTATTTATCTCAGGTGTTGTTGTGTACGACTACGAGCTGAAGATTGGGTGGGGCAAATCTGTTGCTCTTCCATCACAAGCACTGCCTGCTCCTCCTCCAGGACATATGGCAATCAGAAGCAAGGAGGTAGCTTCTTTCATTCCAGAGTTTCTATGTGCAGCTAACTCTTATAATCTGTTTGGAAGGTCTAAGTAGATGACATTTTTTTGGTATTTCTCAGTGAGTTGTCGTCGATAACCATTTTTTTCTATATGTTGTGCAGGGTAGTAGTGTCATCATATCTGGTCCTGGAGGTCCACCTGTTGCATCTGTTACACCACAGACGTCCGAGCTGGTTGGTGACTTTTTACATATGAATTTGTTCTTGTTTTATACGTAGTGGTCTTTCTTTCATGTCATCATAACAGTAAAAGCAATATCATTGCATTTTCCCATGTTTTTCTTTGAGAGAGTTTTTGAAGGATGAATGTGTTGTACCACAACAAAATGGTTCATTATTCTTGAACCATTGAAGTTTCCTTTACAGAAAATATTTAAGTGCTTGGATGAGGTATAGAACAAGAGAAAATTTAAGTTCCCTTGTTGCATATACAAATTAGTTTCTGGATTTTTTTTATCTGTCCTCAGTTGGCACATCTATTTGTAGTCCTTTAACATATGCTCACCACCAGGGACAACAACATCATCGTCAAAGCCTTTTTCCCAAGCACGTTGGGGTAGGCTAGATATGAAACCTAACAGAAACATAAGGAACCCAAAAAGAGGCGAGAGAAAATGTAAACAAAGGATGATTAAACTTAGATTCTGGCTCATGGAAGGCTGATTTCCATGCAGCCCTATCAAGTGCCAGATCTCTAGGAACGTTCCAATCCCTCAAGTCCCTTTTTACCGCCTCCGCCCATATCAACTTTGGTTGCCCTCTGCCCCTCCTAGTATTTACCATACTATTTAGAATACCACTATTAACTGGTGCTTCTGTAGGCCTCCACTGGATATGCCCAAACCACCTTAGTTGTTGTTGGACTAGCTTCTCGTCGATCGTTGTCACCCCTACCCTCACACATTTACCTTTGTTCCTAATTCAGCCCTTTCTTGTATGGCCACACATCCACTGTAGCATGCGCATCTCCGCAACACTCATTTGTTGGATGTGTTGTCTTTTAGTGGGCCAACATTCTGCTCCATATAACATCGCAGGTCCAGTTGCCGTCATGTAGAACTTACCTTTTAGCTTTTGTGGGACCTTGTCACATAGGATGCCAGATGCTTGCCGCCACTTTATCCACCCTGCCTTGATCCTGTGGCAAACTTCCTTGTCGATATCGCCGTTGCTTTGCAACATTGATCCCAATTATCGGGAAGTGTCCCTCTAAGGCACTATTTGTCCTTCTAAACTAATCTCTCCGTCTTCGCACCCAACGCCACTAAACTCACATCTCATATACTCTGTCTTGGTTCTACTGAGTCTAAACCCCTTGGATTCCAAAGTCTGCCTCCATAGCTCTAACTTCCTTTTTATCCAATGTTCACCAGGGATAAATCATAAATATCCCAATGACTACCGGGAAAAGAATCCGGTCCAAAAATGTGAATTTGAATGGTTAAATAGTAATGCCTTCGTCAAATTCAAATTTTATGTTCTATCTTGTACACATTGGGGAACCATTTGAGAGAAACCGGTTCCCCAGTAACTGATTGGTAACCGGCACTGATTAGGCCCTTTTCTTGGATATGGATTTTGAAACCTTATTGACCAGCACTGTCTTGTATGTAAGTTTGCCAGCTATGTTCTTTAGTATCTCATAAGCCTAGGTATAATCCAAGATGTTTTGCATTGGTAAGGATGTTGGCATGTAAAGTTTTTGTAGGTGTAGTCAAATTTCATTATTCTAACCCACTTTGTGGATCCATTTGATTTGGCAGGTCCTTACTCCAAATGTTCCTGATATAATGGTTGCTCCACCAGAGGATTCACATCTTCGGCATGTGATTGACACGATGGCTCTGCATGTACTTGATGGTGGATGTGCTTTTGAACAAGCTGTAATGGAAAGAGGACGTGGAAAACCATTATTTAGCTTCTTGTTTGATCTTAAATCAAAAGAACACACATACTATGTTTGGCGGTTATACTCATTTGCTCAGGTATCCATTGTTTTTGTGCTGCTACATTTTCTATGTATCTCCTATGATCTAATAGTAGAAGATTATTTATGTTCTCCCATAGAAATTTCTTTCGTTTCTTTGGGTGGGTGATAGAAAAGCTGGCTTTAGCCTTTATGTGCTATCTTTGGTTGCGATAGAGATGCACATTATTTTGTTTACCATCATGACATTTTACCAGTGTATATGTTTTGCGCAGAGAGAGCCTAGTAATTTTTTCAAAATGAATAATTCTTTAGGTTGATGAAGTTTATGACCTTTAATGTTTTGAGTATTCTGTTCACCTTGCTCTCAAATTCGGTATTCTAGTAATGGTATTACATATGCAAGCCACATATATGAGTAGCTATATGGGGATCACTACTGATATGATGCTAATATTTATGCCTCTGATATTGGAATGTAGGGTGATACTTTACAACGGTGGCGAACAGAACCATTTATCATGATTACAGGAAGTGGAAGGTAATAAAGTGCACGATGATATTCTAATATGTGTTCTTGTGCTTATCAACTCTGGTGACAGTTTTGCATTAATTGTGTTATTTTAGATGGGTTCCACCTACTTTGCCATCCACCAGAAGCCCTGATCGTGAAAAGGAATCTACTTTTGCGGCTGGTAGAAGCAGGGTAAGTTTTTGTTGGCCATTGGCAGATGCTTTGTTACTTTGTCATTTTTAAGATGATGCAACTCCTTGTCTATTACAATTTACTATACTTATTTATGTTTCATTCTCCAGCGTGTTGAAGTGGAGCGTACATTGACTGATACACAGCGTGATGAATTTGAGGACATGCTACGTGCATTGACATTGGAGAGAAGTCAAATAAAGGCAGCTATGGGATTTGCATTGGATAATGCTGATGCTGCTGGAGAGGTAATGCCTATCCTTGTACACTTGACCTAATTCACCTAAATTTTCTATTTATCTTTTTGCCTTCGTCTCTAATTTTTAAGAATATGATTTTGTGCTGGTTTTGATTGGGTTGATTTCATGCGTCCTGTTATTTTCCCTTTTATTCTCAAATAGAACACATGGAAATTCGATGATATGTGAACACTCTGAGATCAGCTGATACCTTGATCATTATGAGTTAAACCTTGAAGTCGTGGACCTAAGGGATTCAGTAGTTATCCTTTGCATGAACTGATATTTAAAACATATGCTTTTTATGAGACCTAATGTAGATTTAACAATGTAACATATTGACTACATGTATTGTTGCCTAATGCCTACAAGACCATCTGGTTGTTTATATAACTGCATGCTTCCTCCGTTCCTATGAATAAGGCCCACACGCGTTCCAAGACGAACTTTGACCGAAAAATTGAGCAACAATATCTTGATTATATAGTACACAATTGATATTCTTGGATTTGTATTGAAAAACACTTTCTACTGATACCAATTTTATCGAATATTTTGGTCAAACTGTTAAAGACAAATTTTGCGAAGCGTGCACGCCTTATTTATTGGAACAGAGGGAGTATGTTATGTTTTATTGCCTGCTTGCTTGCCATTTATTTGTTGTGAACTATACTTCAGAGGCCTACTTTATATTGTTGTATACTTTAATTATATTTTCTAGTTCAAATTGCATGAAAACACATTGATTCTTTTTCGCGTATAGATTGTTGAGGTTCTTGCAGAATCGTTGACACTCAAGGAGACACCTATCCCAACAAAGGTTGCGCGGCTTATGCTAGTATCTGACATCCTTCATAATAGTAGTGCTCCTGTGAAGAATGCCTCTGCATTTCGAACCAAGTTTGAGGCTGCTATTCCTGATGTCATGGAGAGCTTCAATGACTTGTATCGCAGTATCACAGGAAGGATCACTGCTGAAGCTCTGAAGGTAATTGTTGCTATGTTTGTTGAGTAGGGTTCGATTGTTCTTATTTGATGTTATTATAAGTAATTCATTTCCTATATTACTTTTCTCCAGGAGAGGGTTTTGAAAGTTCTACAAGTATGGGCAGACTGGTTCCTGTTTTCTGATGCATATCTGAATGGGCTGAAAGCTACCTTTCTTAGATCAGGCAACTCTGGAGTCACCTTGTTTCACTCTCTATGTGGTGATGCACCTGAAATTGAAAAGAAAACTAGCTCTGAGGATGATAAGAATGGATTTAGGCTTGATGAAGATGGTGCCCTGGCAACAGGAAAGGCAGCAGCGACAAAGGAGCTGTTAGGGCTTCCATTTGCTGAACTGGAACGTCGTTGTAGACATAATGGCCTCTCACTATGTGGTGGTAAAGAGATGATGGTTGCCAGGCTGCTCAGCTTGGAGGAGGCCGAGAAGGAGCAAGTGTATCAGAAAGACGTTCACCTGAAATATGTACAAGGAGACAACGGAACTGGAAGAGAGGATATCAGTTTGAACATTCGTAGTGTTTCGAAACTTGGAGAAGGTACCGGTAAGGCGGAATCAGACATGCTGGGGCTCTCTCGTCATGGTATGGAAACAGGACAAAGACGCTCTAGAGAGCATGCAAATGCTGAACCTGAACAAGTTCCAAGTAAGAAGCAGAAAGCTGATCCCATTTTGCCAGCTTCTAAATGGAACCGTGAAGACGATAGTGATGACTATGAGGATAGAAAGGATGGCCAGGGATTGGGATTAAGCTATTCATCTGAAAGTGATAATGCTGGTGATCCTGGGAAAGCTGACACATCAGAAATTAGTACAGATCATGCAATCCATCATCCAGATACATTTTTTGATGAAGAACATAGGTACCTCCCCTCTCCCCAGTTTTAGTCATGTTGCCGTTCTGTTGTGTGTTTCTTATTCTTTGTACTTGTAGTCTTAACACCTTTTGATCTGCAGGCAGAAGCTGAGGCAGGTTGAGATTGCTGTAATGCAGTATCGTGAATCTCTTGAGGAGAAGGGTTTGCACAACATGGATGAGATAGAGGGGAAGGTCGCCAGCCACCGCAGGCGTCTTCAGTCAGAGTATGGTTTGTCTTCTTCAATGGATGGTGCAAACAACAGGCGGTCTTCTGGTATGTAAAAGGCAGGAGGGGAATGTCTGTTCATTTGGTAGCTGAAATCCTTTTTCTTTGGCACATTCATCTTTGATATTGTACTTATTTTGTAGCTTGCTTAATAATTCATCTGATGATGATAATAACAATGAGCCATTATTCTGGTGTATGTTATAGTAACCAATATACTGTTTTGCAGAGAAAATATCAGTGGAGCGGAAAGAAAGGACCAGCGATGCACGTGATTCTTCCAGGAAGCGGTCTCGCAGCCCAACTAGGAGCCATAGTCCTTCAAGGAAGTCATCACTGGATAGAGATCGAGAGTACAATCGCAATAGAGGAAGACTGCATGGCAATGATGTTGGGAGAGACCGGGGCCGTGAAAAGAGTTCAGGCCGAGGGAAGGATGATCACTACGATAGGAGCAGAGACCGGGAAAAGGACAGGAGAACGGGGAGGTGATTGAAACAAGCATCTCCCTGTGCACCCTCTTTGCCTGAACATGGTGTTAGACCGGGAACACTTGGTAACCTGTTTGTAATGTGTGTCGGCGTGTGTTTGGGGTAACTAAGGATTGAGGCGATGTTTTGTAGAGGAGCTACTTTGTATTTTCAAAAAACAGAAGTAGGGCTGTCAAATATTGAACATTATTGCTTCTATTTTTTGGAGTGGCATCCAAGAATTCTTTAATACAGAACGGCGGGTTGCATGAAACCTTATACAGGAACCATCGCCTAAAATTTCAGTGTGATGGATGAAGTCAGATGTAGGATTCTACAACAGGTAGCGTTGTCAAACTTCGAATGTTGAGTGCAATATTTTTTTTTGGATTGGCATCCATGAATTCTTCACACAGAACTCTGGTTCGTTGGGTGCGCCACTGCGACCCTAACCATTGTGCCTCTGCCCTGTCCTCTATAGGATTCAACTTAGAACTAAGCATTGGTTGTCTATAGCTCTCCAACGTGTGTTGCCTCTACTCCACTTAATTGCCTCCAGCATTGGTCCTTTCTAGAGCCGGCGGAGCGCAAACATGCCATGGATATGGATATTGGGGGGCACGCGAGACACCCAAAAGAAATATATTAGGCGGGAGTCTAAACAGCCTCCTCAGCGCTTAGCGCACGTGGGCAGTTTGATCAAGCTTCCAGGGTGGATTTGGACCGTAGATCTTATTTGCCATCGTCTGTAGATCTGCTGCGTGCACCTTTAGTTGCACACCGATTAATCTGCATGCACACTGCCACTGTGCTAGTGTTCCCGGTCCCGCTTGTCAGCGTGTAGTGTTTTTACTTCTGTGGTGATTTAGCGGGGACTAATGGGCACGACAGGGCCAACGACTCCCTCGCGCGTGGGAAAAAAGAGGGACCCTAACCCCAATCGCCTCCGCCCGCACTAGCCCTCGCTCGCTTTTCCCCTCTGCTCAACGGCTCCACCCTGACGCCAAGTCCGTCCCCTCCGCCCAACGCTCCTCACAGCGCCAGATCGCCACCGCCGCTGCCATCTCTCTCCTTTGACCTCGCCCGAGCTCCGCTGCTCCATCGCCGACCATGCTATCCCTACATCTCCCACCTTCAGGCGTAGATCCGACACCTCCCTCCCGTAGATAACCTGACCGACACGTCTCCAATCAGGCTTCAAGTCGCGCCACCCCGAAACCCTAGGGGTCGCTGTCCGACCAACATCGAGCATGAAGTGGGCCAGGACACGCCCTGACACATCCTGGTCTTCCGCTTCCCCGTACTAGCCTCGTCGCTCACTCCAAGTGCTCTCCCATTACGGAGGACCCTAGCCATGCCCTCGCCTGCACGGCGCGGTCTGACCCGGCGTGGAGCCGGCCATGCAGGCTACTGGCTATCCCCGATCACTGGATGCCTTCCAAGGTCGCCTACCCCGACACCGTCACTGCCATCTAGGTCTTGTACCCGCAGATCGACATCGTCGATGAGGTAACGCCCCCTCGGTCATTTCCACCTCCTCCTACTAATACTGTATGTCATCTCCCATTGCTAATCTTGCTGCATTGCTCACGCCATTGCAATTTTTGTTGCTATTTAGTGAACTGCTACATGCCATGTCGAGATCTGCTGGGAGGAGGACGAGCCCCGAGCCAATCTAATTGAAAAGGATAGTTAATAACCTACAGTCCTGATAATTTTCTTGGTATGGCTTCACTTGATTGCTCCCGTTTTGCTATGCTCTGATGTGGACTATGAGGTGCTAGGTTCCATACTTGTATTTAGTTCAGAATATTGGCTCGATGTGCAGATTGAGTAACAGAACTCTGTATAACATGTAGTATTGAAGAAAAATCATAAACCAATTGTGAGTTCTCTTTTATTGCAAGATTTCGGTAATCTGAAAGCGTCGCTGTATCAATTCATCGTGTTAATCATATGTTATGTATTCAGTTTTCCAGTAAATAAATGAACTACATGCATGGTGTGAGATTAGTTACTTACTATATCAGACGCAACAAATTAATATGGTCTCATTTTAAGTGGAAGGGAGATTCCAGCGCCGGAGTATGTGAGGGTGGAGTTGGCATCATCGTAGGCATAGATGTAAGTCGCCAAGCTCTGCTGTCGGCATCCACTACGCCCTACTTTCCCTTTCTTCTTCAACCGGGACGTCTCCTGCAACACCGCATCCACCATAAGGTCTCTCTTTCTCTCTCTATTGCTTGCTATTTTCCTTGGACCGTGACATGTATGTTTGCTATGAATAAGGCTCCTGCATCAATCTTTGATTTTGTATTTTTTGTTTACTACCTTGCTGTGATGTAAAGGTGTTCGACATTATCGATTACTTATTGCGCTTGATTTCATATGCTGGAATCAGTTGAAAAACATGCCATATTCTCTATTTGTTGTGCTCATTATGGTCTTTATTCCCTATGCAAGCACATTTTTTATCACATATATTGGAAAGCAAATTAAGTTTATGCTTTTATTCGCTGATCCTTTCTTTCTGGAAATGTAGTTTGTTGGAAAGCTCTGCTTTTTTACTTTCTTCAGGTATGATACCTTTCATGTTTGTGATGGATCCTTTAAAATAAATTTAGGATGATTTGAATGCAGATGTCATCGGTTCTTCTAGCTACAACATCTACTTATGTTGATACAACTTTCCATGTTTGTTTTGCAGGTTTGTCTATGTTCAGCTCTGGCATTTGGTTCCTTTATGTAAGGCATCATCTTTTTGGTGGTATTCTTTTCTTTTCCTTTAAATCAGCATATCTACTATGTATTCTGTACAACTTGAATCAACAAAAAATACCGAGTTTCTCTTGTATCATATCAGGGTCAAATATCTGGAGATTTCTATTCATGGTGGAAGCACAACTTAGCTTCTAAGGGAAAGAATTTAGGTAAAGCTAGCAACCAGTCCTTAGCCTTTCTCTTAGAGAGAAAGGAAATAAACATAATTTAACCGTATTTAGGTCAACATCTTTTATGCGCATCACGTTGCAAATTTCAGTAAAAGTATTTAGGTGCAAACCTGAGTCCTCAGCATACGAGCCTCCAAATTGGTTCTATTGGACCAAACTCAAAAGGTTAGGCTTAATTTTATCAGTTTCTGCATCAACAGCGTGCTGAGCAATAGGTGCACCAATAAATTCATCAGTGGGAGTAGCATACTCCCCAAGACTCTTTTGAGCCATCACTCTTTTCTTTTTGGCATTTTTGAATAAGAGAAACAAATAAACAAGTAACTATTTTTTTTGATTTTCAATATATAACAAAAAGTAAACTAATAACAAGAAAAAACTACAAACAAAAATAAAAATAAAAACAAGGTCTCTAGTGACCTCACCAGGATAGCTAATTGCTTCCCCGGCAACGCACTAGAAAAATAGTTGATACCTTTGATCCAGATTTACGGATGCAGTATAGTAGCCTCTTCCCTAGTAGACCAAGGTTTAATCAAATCCTTGGGAAACAATGTTAAAAGGAAAATAATAAGGCACGTCTACAAGACTTGTTTCTTCGTTTTGTTCACCGGACCTTTCTAGTTTACTTTATAACGTGGGTTGTATCAACGGATAGAGATATGCCATGTTTGAAGATTCACATGCAGCTGCACATCATATGGGATAAATATAATAATACACATAATCATGTGTAATGATTTAATATAGATAAAATTTGTGGGTAGCACATCCCGATATACTAGAGCCCCTGCGAGTCACATGCATAACAATAATCTTTTGATCCAACTGTTTGCACCGTGAAGCACCAGGCTACAAACAATTATTAAGTGAAAACATAGATCAAAGCCTTAAGAAGTGATGTTGATGCAGTTCCCCAATGGATCTCTAAACGAAGACCGTACTCCCCTTTCTATCACTGGGTTTCCAATGAGATCGGCGCTAACCAAGTATCTCTCCTCAAGCCTTTATCAATCTCTAGGATCCTGGGTACCTACAAGTCCATAGATAGAGACAAGAGACAAAGAAATAAAGATACAAATCTCTATTCAACCAGTACACAATATTTCCATAGATTAGATACACATAATCGTTGCAAGGTTTCACCCCAACCCGCGGTCCGTGAGGACTACTCACTCATAACAATAAGATCAAAGATAGAAAACATTGTGCAAAATATTTAGATTGAAATCAAATATTCTTACAATGGTCACGAATCAGAAGAAGATCTCAAGTACAAGTTAATGGCTATGGCTATGGAGAGGATGGATGGGGGAGAGGATGAACTATGGTGGTGGATCTCCTTCGGTGATGTTGTGATGCAATCTGAGAACAACGACCCTCTGCACGGCGGCTGGGGCCTCGAAATATATATGCGCTTTCACGAAAGTTGTAGGATTTGACGAGACGAAGCCAATGCCACTTGGTACGCGCAGGCCGTATGGACGGACTAGCTTGACCGTACCAGTGGTTGTTGTGGCCTATGTCGACTGGTATTGGCACCAGGATTACTTGGCCGCGTGGACTTCCTTAAAATGTTCATTTATGGCTCCTGATTTCGCCTTAAAAACATGATTTCCTGCACAACACAATTCAAAACAATGGATTGCACATATTTGCAACAATTAGTCATTAGTAGCAAGGTTAGAGAAATTATTGGTCAACTACTTGACTAAAAATGAAGTTTAAACACGGAGAAAGATGGCTATTTTCATTGCCATCAGATACGAACAAGAAGCTTCATGCAGCTGTCTCCAACACCATGCCTTCACCCTGAAAAATGACACGGTATCGAATAATCGCGAGGGATTATTTGATCCCACCGGCTTGATTCCAAGCTTGGGGAGATCCATAACACCTTGTAATCTATCTTTCAGTTTTAACATGTTTCCTTTTCTACACGCATTTTAGTTCGTGGTTCTAAAATTTGCATTGGTTGATTCATCAACCTCATTTAGTTCAAGGAAGGAATTATATCCATTGAGATTTGAGACTTTATGATATTTGAAGTGATTTCAATCCATGATTATTGTATTAGATGTATGAATTAGGTTGAGTGCTATGATACTTGTACAACTGTTATGATTTTAGGGTCTTCCACACCAACAAAGTATTGATAAATTATTAGAAGGAAACCTTGATGGCATATTATAGTCATAAGTTTGAACAAACATGACCCATAAAGAGTATTAATATGATCTAATACTATTGTTGAATAATAATAAAGGGCTTTGCTTTCAAGGAATTCGAAAACAAGGAAAGTACAAGATCAAAAACGTTACTCAAGCAATGATCATGAATTATTCATTGCTCAAATCAAGTGCTCAAACAATTTAACTTCATGATTCTATAAAATGCCAAACTCTAAAAAACTTCTTAAAACATATTGATATGAAAGGTGTGGAAGCCTCTAAGTCATTGATGTGTGAAGGTGTGATATAACTCACGATGCACTTCTATATCCAATATTGTAATTCTGTTTCAATTTTTGCCTCATAAACACGATGACCTTATCCAATATTAGATGATCTATTACTTTTGTCTGTGATCCGATGATCTATGATGTTGTGTTTGATCTCTCTCTTTAGATGGTATGTGTAGTCGGCCATATATCATTTGCCTCTGGGTCTATAGAGAGGGTGATACAATTAGGATGTGTATGGGAGTATGTCTAGTGTTACTTTTGTGACTACAAGCATTGGCTTATAACCTGAGCGGTCAAAGGGGGAATAAAAGGAATTCACTAAGCTTATTACGATATCCATGCGAAAACCCTTAACTGTGGTGGTCTATATGAGTGACTACTCTCGGGCATCGCAATGGTTATTTAGAGATGACCTCGTTACCTGACTCAACATCTTATTATTGAGCTCTCTCAACACACATCATGATGAAAAAAATAGTTTATCCTAATTATGATTAATTATCCCATTCTAGCGGTGTATCCTAAATCCCCGAGAATGCTTTCGCCTTATTAAATTCCAATACCATTTCCAACACATTTGTTACTTGATTTTCTTTACTTTTTTTACTTACTTTCTTGCAAACAAACACAAAACCTTCCAAACACCCTTTACTTGAAATCAAAGGCAGCTTACAAGTATCCTTTAGTAGATAGTGATAAGGGGAATAAAGACCTTAACAAAATAGCTCTTTCTGTGTTCAATACTCTCATTTCGAAACTAGCTACAATCGATATGTGCACTTGTAGTCATCGAAGACTTTGGTGAAGCTTCATACATATTAGGCATCAAGATCTATAGAGATAGGTCAAGATGCCTAGTAGGACCATCGCAAAGTACATACCTTGAAAAAGTTTTTAAGAAGTTCAAAATGGATATCTTGAAGAAAGGGTTCTTACAAATGTTGCCATGTAAGGCTCTGGGCAGGGCCGGTCCGGGGGGGGGGGGGCAGCCGTCCCGGTTCCAAAAAATATAGGGGCCCAAAAATTATAGGCCTAGTACTATTATACTCCTTCCGTTTCAAAATATAAGATGTTTTAGCTTTGTGAAAGAAGTGTATCTAGACTAGTGTGTAGGTTCATCTAGATGTGGAGTGAACATAGACAGTAAAAGGGGTCTACATACAATCCTTTCATAAAGCTAAAACATCTTATATTTTGAAACGGAGGGAGTACATTGTAAAAAAGGCAATTGGACGATCGCTCGACTTCCCTAGGCATCGATCGCTGAACGCTCGACACCCAGGCATCCTCGACTCCCCTGGGTCGGATCGCTCTGATCGGGAGCTCGAGCCCTCCACGATCGATCGCCAGGCAGGCAGGCACGCCGCACTTCTTCATATTGAGGTATTGATCTATTTTGTAGTTTCTTCGTCTTCTGTAGACTGTAGCCTAAATCATATTAATCTATTTTGTAGTTTCTTCATCTCCTATAAGACTCGTTAGCTAGGGCAGGCATGCCTAAATCATATTAATCTATTTTGCCTCAGCTGAAAGAAGCTTTTCAAAATTAAAATTATTGAAGAACTAGTTGAGATCTACAATGTTTCAGGAAAGGTTAAATGGTTTGGCAACTCAATGCATCGAGAAGAAGTTAGTGGACGAGATTGATATTGATTCCATAGTCACGGACTTTGCTCCTAGAAATTATTGGAGGAAATTTGAAGGTATCATGTAAACATTGTTATTTTTATATGAATATTATAGTTGGGAGTGTACTTAAATTATTTAATTTTCATCATCTCATATATGCATAAAAACATTATAGTAAGGGGCCCAAAATTTGAGTTTCGTCCCGGGCCCCCGAAATCTCAGGACCGGCCCTGACTTTGTGTAAGACTCAGGGTCGAGCTATGAAAGATCATAGAGAAAAGATGAACAATGTTACCTATGCTTGAGCCATTGGTTCTATCATGTATGTCATGTTGTGTACAAGACCAGATGTGTGGCATGTTGTTAGTTTGACCAGCATGTACCATAGTGATCTAGGAATGAAACACTAGACTGTAGTAAAGAATATCCTTAAGTACTTGAGAAGGACTGAAAATATGTTTCTCGTTTATGGAGATGACCAATATCTAGTTGTAAAGTGTTATGTCGATGCTAGTTAGGACACCAATCCGGATGACTAAGGGCGTGTTCAGCCAGCTTCCAGCTTCTACAAAATCTAGGATGGAGCAGCACCGAACATGTCAACTCCATGGAGCTAGATCCGAGAAGCTAGCCAAAAATGATGTATGAATCACGGAGCACCCTTTCTATGGCTGCCTAGATCAGAAGATGGCGGAGAAGTACAAAATTACACCGAATTGCCACCGCGAAGTGACCAACGTTTTGCGCTGACAACGCCCGAGACCTCAATCATCTCTCTGTTTCCCAAATCGAGCGAGTCCTAAGTTCCCAACCATATCCATGAACTACCGTAGGTTCCCACTCCACCGCCACCGGAGAGCTCTTTCCTGGCCAGGACCGATTCGCCACCGCGGCCCACTCCCCTATTCGCCGCCATGCCCAACTCCTCCGTCCACCGCCATGTCATGCTCCTCCGTCCGCCATCGCGGCCTAGTACTCCGCCCATACGCAAGGCAACAAAGGGAATCGCCCAGATTCTCTGGCTCCGCCCGCTGCCCGGACGTCCACCTGCAATAGCTAGGAACCGCCGACCTTGATCGACACCAAGTATTGCTCTCTGAAATGTTTCTCTTTGAATATATATTGTAGTTGTGTGCATTTTGTGTGTATACTGTCAGTAGTTGTGTGCATTTTGTTACTGCTATCTGAATGTTGACCGAATGGCGGCCACTTTTGTAAATACAATGCAACAATCGGTAAAAAAAAAAAAAATCTGCCAACGGCCACGCTAGCCAGATACACATACAAGTCACAATCTAAGCTAGAAAAAAGAATGACCGGACTACCAAGTGTAACCCTCTCGAATCGGCCCTATGCAAGTTTTAACCCTTTCCGCCAAACCCGCATAGAAACGATTCAAGGACGCCCACCACGCACTTTCGTGCGGGTGGAAAAAGAAGTAATACCATTACACAACAGTCCTCGATGGGACCCACAGAACAAATATATATACAACAGCGACTCAACGAGTCAAGAATACAGATATACAATACGAAGATCCAAATCACCTTGAAATCGATACAGCGCCCGAGTACGAACAAGATGCAAATGGGGCTAAGAGCCCTGAAGAATAACCAATGGCGTCCATAACCCTGCCCAGGCCAAGCCGGAAGGGTAACCCTGCTAACGACGTCGATCTCAAACCTGCTAAAACAAAAGGGGGTACCGACAAAGGGCAAAGGAAAAAGAGGAGCATCAGTAGCCAACACACGGCGATGCTAGAATTTGGCGGCTCTCGCCTACACAGGTATGGTGGACTGAAGCGGCAGCGCAGTAGCACTAAACAACCTATATAGACTCAGTAAAACTGGCGGCTATTAGAGAGGGATAAGAAAGACCTATCCGGATCCAACCTGAGACTAACACCAAACATACCCATCCTGGTATTTCCCCCTCGAGACCGAACGAGGAAGTCAGACCGAGGAACTCACACGGTTGGCAATTTTATTCACTCCATTATAGTTGAAGCTCTTACTAATTAGATATAGATAGCGTGAGTCATCCTGATATCATAAGTAGTGGGCATTTTTAAGTAACATTCCGTTGTAGTTGGAACATTTACTAGTCAGATATAATTGTCCTGAGGAATCCCAAAACCCAACAGTTGTTGGCACTTTTATCACATTCCATTGGAGTTACAATACTTACTAGGCAGGTATAGTATGACACAGATCACCACAGATCCACCAGTTGTTGGCATTTTTAATATCCATTCCGTTATACTTGAGCTGATTACTAGTCACATATTAAGTCAAATTTATAGCACTACTTTAGTTATGCTTGTCTATGATCGAGATACTGTGCTCCAAGTCGTCCATAACCGCGGACACGGCTTTCAGAAAGTTTTACCCTGCAGGGGTGCACAAATAGCAACACACACTCGATCAACCTCAGAAAAACCAACTCAAAACCCAACGGCTTTCACGACAAAGCAATCACATGATTCATAAAATATTCCAGGGGGCCACCCCACTAAGCTACCCGTAACGAAGTTGGCCGGCTCCGGAATGGACCCAGGGTTTGTGACAATGGCTGTAAACGACTGGGAACCCGAAAGTGTGACTGGGCTTGTCGATACCGCGAAAACATTCCACGTTCCAAAACAGTACAAGTGTTCCACGCACAATCGTAAATAAAACAGTAAAACATGGCATAAGTACAGAATAGTAATAAAGCCCCAAACTACTTTGTGGCCCCAAGAAATAGAAATGAATCAAGCTCTGGCTCAGGGGGGTCCATAAGGCCTCCCGGATGTGGATAGTGCGAAAAGTCAAGGAACAGGTATCAAGTACTCGGGGTCCTATGGGACACAAGTGAGTGTGGAAGAACCAAATAACATCTATTGCCCACCGATGCCTCTGTATTAGTTATATCTAGCAATTTAATAGTTGTGTTTAAAGTCATGATCATCTCCACCATAAACATCTGCCAGCATTCCAACAACTGTGGTACTTGACAACATGAGATCGCACCTGAGCAAGCAACTATGACTCGCAAGGCTAGCTATCTACCAAGCACAGGTACTAGGAGGTGTCCAAGGCAATATAGAGGCTGCATGGGATATAACTGGTACGAAACACTAAAGCATCACGACATGGATAGCAATAGATCAACAGGAGGAAATAAAGACTATAAATGCAAAATAGGTAGAAGGGGGAGAGATGCTCGCCTGGGAAACACTGCCGACGGACCATATTCGGAGAACTTGTCGATACTCGCATCAACTCATCGGCCTAATTCCGCGAAGAAGCAAACACTAGAAGAAACACCGGATGCAATATTTAATACTATGGCAGAAGATCCGGCATGCTTATGATATGATACATGGCATGGCACAGATGCGGTGCAACTAGTCAAAATTAAGCGAAACCGGGGTCCCGACAATTAATTATAAGGTTCAAATTATTTAGATACCCCGCAATTTAAATGTTGTCTTAACAAGGCAAAACATGGTATCGGTTCGCTACACCAATTTAAATGGAGCCAATATAAGACTAGAATAACCCGCATATAGACTCCATATTTAATTTAGTTGAATCGACTATTTAACCCAACCCACCAGATGACATGTATGCAAGCATGATGATTTAATGATGCGACAAATATATGTCATATTATAAAAATAGAGGCTTAGGGTCACACATCTGAGTTCGGAAGATCTTGGTTCCGGGAGGTTCAGGGTTCGACAAGGTTCGATTGGGGAACGGTCCGACGGGATCGGTCTTGGACATCGGAAGGAGGGCTTGGCTTACGGGAAGAAGAACTTGGCGTTCCGGTGGTGACCTCGGTGTTCCGCGGTGAAGTGCTTGTCGTTCCGGTGACGATCTTGGCGGTCTTCGGATCCGGGTCTTGGCGTGGCCTTCGGATCACCGGGATCGGGCTTCGGGGTCTCGGTCATCGGATCTTGGTCGGGTCGTCGGTAGATCTTGGTGTCCAGGGCTGCTCCGGGTACGGGGGTCTCGACGCTCCGTGAGGTAGATCTTGTAGATGGCTCCTCGGGCATCGATGCGGGAAGGAGGTCTTGGCATCTGGGAAGATGATCTTGGCGCACATGAAGGAGAAATTGGCGTTTCGTGATGTAGCCATCTCCGGTGTTCGACGTCGCCATCCTCGGGTTCTGTGCGGGAGCACTTGTCGCATACGAGCATCTTCGGGCATCCCGGCCAAGTCAAGGAGAAGACCTTGGCAATGTTTCACTTGCTTGCGGCGGAACTTGGTATCGACACGGGTACATGTACATGAAACGAAGAGAGTGAAGTTGCGATCCACTTGGGTTGTGGTTTTGACTGACGGGCACGAGAGCGAGGCACTGGACAAAGTGGAGCTGACCGCAGAGAAGGCCTGCGAGCACTTGACAGGCAAAAGACTTGCTGCGCGACGCTGCAAGGGCGTGGTGTGTAAGGGAACAGGGGATGTTGGAGGTGGCCCTGAGGTCAACGACCACGAGGGATGGCGCCGGTGGCGAGGCCGAGGAGCTCGCAGAGGTGGCCCGCGATGAGGAGGCTCGCAGGGAAGGCGACGTGGGCATGGATAGGCGCAGGCGGGGAGGCGAGCCAGAGAAAGGAGCCGGCGGGGGGGGGGGGGGAGACGCTCGGGCTGGCGAGGGCGCGTGGATGAGGGCGGCGGTACAGGGCTGCCGGGCGTCATGGCGGCGACCTCGAGCCGCGCGGCCAGGGAGGAAGCGGCCGTGGTCGACGGCGCCTAGAGCAGGGAGGAAGACGGGCGGCCGCGGGGTGGCCGGACGCGACCAGAGCGGAACAGGGCCCGAGGCGGCGGTGGGGAGGCGCAAAGGGGGAAGGCGGCGATGGAGAGTCGTCGGAGGTGACGCTGGAGAGGAGAGTGCGGCCGGCAGCGACGAAGAGGTGGCCGGAGGCGCGCTTCCGCGGCGGGGGCTCGCGTAGATGGCCGCGGGAGGGAGCGAGGGAGGCGGCGGTGATTGGGGAGAGAGAGGAGGGAGAAAGGCAGACGCGGGCCTAGGGGGACGGGGGGAATCCCGAGGACGCCTGGTCGGTGGTGGGGCCAGGGGGAGGGGTCGGTCGGCTGTCCACCCGAGAGAGGTGGGGCCCGCGCATGGTTGGTGGTGCATGCGCGTTTGGTGGGATCAGGAGGTGGGGAGCGGGGCGGTGCAGGTGGTGGCTGTCGGTGGGGAGTGGTGGGGCCGGCTGGGTGTGTGTGGTGAGGGAGTGCGTGCAGGGTGGAGACCAGGCGGGGTGAGGTGGCGTTGGCTGGGTGAGGTGGCGACCGGTGGTTGGCTGGGGTGAGGTGGAGGGGGAGCTAGCTGGCGGTGGGTAGGCTTGGTCGGTGGATGGGACCAGGAGGTGGGGCCGGGTTTTGGGCCAGGTGGGTGGGAAATGGTGGCGGGGAAGGCTGCATGCGGCGGTGTGCGTGTGTGTGAGTTTGGTTGGGGTTAGGCTAGGCTTAGGTTTAGGTTAGGTAGATTTAGATCTAGGGTTTGGAGGTGGCCGGCCGGGCTTTTGGGCCTAGCGTGCTGCCACCTAAAAACAATTTGAAATTTTTATTTATTTAAAACATGGCTGTTGGAAACCGTATTTAGACAAACCAAAATATTCCAGAGACCCGGGTTTTAATTTGAAATAAAAAAAATGGGCGTTTAGAAAACAAAACCAGGCTTTTCGAAAATAGTTTTAGGCAAACAATGTACGATGACATGACGATGCTCAAATGCAATGTGGCATGATGACATGAGCATGCGGTCATGATGATGCAATGCACAAAAACACAGCGATTTTCTAGTAGTGGTTTTAGCGGGATGCCACACCAAGCTAGGCTGGAAATCGAAGGAACAAAGCAGGACATCCTAGCTAAACGGGCTGGAGGCCAGCTGAATGAGGAGGAGCAACGCCAAACGTATTGTGCTCCGCACGAGAAGCTGGCGAGTGATCGAGAAGCTAGAAGTGTGGATTTCTCGGAAGCGAGGATGTTGCCGATCATGCCCTAAGTATCAGTCTCGATACGTGTTTATTTTGAATGGAGGAGCAGTGAGCTCGAGGAGTTCCAAACAAAGCTTGACGACATCATCATTTTGTGAAGCGGAATACATTGATGCTTTAGAAGCAACAAGGGAAGCAGTCTAGATGAAAGAGTTCCTCTCTAAACCAGGTGTAGTTCCTAGTGCATTGGGTCCACTAGCCATGTATTGTGACAACATAGATGCCATTGCTCTTGCCCGGGAGCCATAGGCTCACAAAAATACCAAGCACATCAAGTGCTGCTTTCACATCATACCTGGGCATGTGCAATAAGGGGACATGGAGATCTACAAGATACACACGAATCTGAATGTTGTAGACCCATTGACTAAGGATCTTCCACTAGTAAAATATGATCAGCACCAATACTCCATGAGTGATAGATACATACCAAATATAAACTAGATTATTGACTCTAGTGCAAGTGGGACACTGTTGGAAATATGCCCTAGAGGCAATAATAAAGTTGTTATTATTCATATTTCCTTGTTCATGATTAATATTTATTCTCCATTCTATACTTGAATGTATTGGAAACTAAATACACGCGTGGATAAAAAATCAACATAGAGTCCCTAATATGCCTCTTCTGCTAATTCGTTAGTCAAGCGATGGTTAAGGTTTCCTATACCATGGACATGATAGTCACTTGATAACTGGATCACATCATTAGAAGAATGATGTGATGGACATATCCAAATAATAAGCACAACTTCGGATTGTATTGTCTAGTTTGTTTGCTACCGCTTCCTGAATATGTCAAGTTTAGTTTTCTCGGACCATGAGATCATGTTACTCCCGGGCATCGGAGGAATACCTTGTGGACATCAAACATCTCTTCATAATTGGATGATTATAAAGGTGACTTTCACATATCTCCGATGATGTCTGTTGGGTTGCGTGACTCAAGATTAGGATTTGTTCCTTCGTGTGACAAAGTGTAAGATATCTCTGGACCCTCTCGGTAGTATAGCATACAAGAGCTCAATGAATGATGTGATTGGACATAGGGATCCTATGCCATGGTGCGAGTAAAGAGAACTTGTAATGAGATTGAACTAGATATAGTGATACCAATGGTTGAATCTCGGGCAAGTAATGTATCACAATACAAAAGGAATCATATACCAGATTGGTTGAATCTTTGACATTGTGGTTCAAACAAAAATAACTTTGTTGAATCTATAGGAACCACTATAGGCATCCTAGTCCCGTTAATGGTTATTGATCAAAGAGGTGTCTCGATCATGTTTGTATATTCTCAAATTCGTCGGGTCACACACTTAACCTTTGGTGTCGCTAGTCTTCGTTAAAAATATGGATGGTGTATTCAATTGTTGCTCGAGGATCTTTGGAATTGTCCGAAGGTATGGAAAAGTATATGGCACTTCCTTTTATGGTTTTGGGAAGTTCAGAATATTTCTAAGTGTTGGAATCTTCTAGAAGGTTCCCGGAGGGTCCATGGGTGGGGCCCACATGCGAGGCGGGGCCACATGGGACCAAGTGGGGGAAGCTTCTCTCTATCTATCTCTCTGCTAGATTCTCGCGGAGATCTCCTCTCTCTCTCTCTATCTATCTATCTATCTATCTATCTATCTATCTATCTCACGGGATTGAGAAGGAGGATATGTCACCACGACAAAATGTGTGGATACTGCAGAGTTGTCGTCCGTTCAGTACGACGATCTATAAGGTCAAGTCTACATCAGGTTGAACCAACGCAAGCGAGGGTGGTGGCTTGTAGGTGTAGCAATCTATCACTATAATGGTGACTTCAAGTTGATCTTTGTTTTCTTCTTAATAATAAAGGTTCTGTGTATCTTTTTTATGCAGAGGCCGGAGCTCTCAACCTCTATTTCGAAAGAAAAAAACTTATTGGATTCATATTGCTGGGTATGCATATTTCCGTCGAGGGCAGCAACATGTTATACATCATACAAGAATAAACAGATAAATATAAAAGCAAAAGGTGACACCGAAATTCTTTCCAAATTCAAGCCAACAACTCTTTATTTCATATCATAGTTTGATTACAACTCGATTCGGCATACCGATCGAGCACTCTCTCTTAGACTTAAAGCTTCACCCACACGTACACACATAAGAGTTCACCAACCCATGTCACTCGTTAGAAAAACCGTAGGTTTAACTCGAGAAGACGCCAATGCCTAAGAATCAAAGCCAGCCAAGAATAATTCTACAGAACTAGTGGTCTCCATACCTTAGGCAGCTTTCACACTATTAATCGTGCAACAACAAGTTCAATTCTAGTCCCTTTTTCCTGCTACAAGCTGGGTAGCAAACGGGTGTTTTGATTTTTCTTTTGCATCGAGCGCTTTGTTAAGGTAAAACGATCAGTATATTGAGTAAGAAAGCCGTCTCATTAAAAACCTTCCAGTCCCCTTACGTACCCTGGTAAGGAAAAGAATGCGTCTAAAACTTGCTGCTTTAGTACAGTGCAATTACATCGTTTTACAATCTGATTGGACCGCCCCCAACACACAGGCCGTGACAAATTCCATCATACACCCATTAGAACTACTTTTTCCTAATTGCACAAAAGAATGCGCAACTCCGCTGGTCATGCGGTCTACTTTGGCAACACTAATATGCTGATGAATCTTCAGGAGCTCCTGGCACTCTAAGTAACCAACCCAGCTTGGCGATCTGTTCATAGACCTCGAAGATAGAACTGCACAAGTCGAAGACAGTCAGACTCTAGCGTGGCACCCACACAATTTAGTCCAATCAGATGCCTCGGTCCCTCTTAACATGTTACAAAAAGCTACAACGGCATATATAAAAATTAATCATATACTCACCACCTCAGACTAATTGTGAGCTTATGCTCGGGAGCTAGCCCATATAATACGAAAAATGCAGCGTAGAGTCGCTCCAATGTATAGCTAGATATTTGATGTGCTTTCATAACATACAAGTAATCCCTCCCACCCGAATTCGTAGACTCAGATTTGCTAGATTCGAATATATCTAGATTTATTTTAGTGCTAGATACATCCGAATCTAGACAACACTAAGTCAACTAATTATTCGGATGGTATCCATCTGTAGTACCAAAGTCCTAGAGTAGGCATGCATGGCGAGAGGCTTACATGCATTAGCTCAGCTTGGTTAATCTGAACGAGAGAGGCATGGACGCTGTTAGATTTGCGACAAGTAAATAACGAAGAACTAAAACAAAACCACAGCAAGGGGACACAGATTTAACGTGAAAAACCCTCTCCAACAAAGAGAAGGAAAAACTACGGGCGCCAGCCAGCGAAACTTCACTATAACGGAGAGTGTTTACACAACGCCGGCGATTTTACAGATGCAACTTATCCCAGCCGGCGGCTTACAAGAAGTATATATAGCGGTGGTAATCTAGGTCATCAACGATCCGTACCACGGGGGACGGGCCTCGCTCCGCTTCGTCAGAAGTTGGCCTCTACTTTGTAGAATTTGGATCAACATATAACAGACGCAGCCCTCCACGTGGTTAATCTGAACGACCGCGGGCCTCGCATGCATTAGCTCAGCTTGGTTACAAAGCCACGAGCTTGCACAGCTGGGCACAGGGTATGACGTGGCATATACGGCGTATACCCTGTAGGTCTAATGTCATGCACGTCCTAAAAGAGCTATCTGCCTGGTCGGAGACTTTGGCTAGCGATCTGGTAAAATTAGTAATGGCTGACAGGGATTCTAAGAGCACTAGAGCCATCTCTAAGCTTAGTAACTGCAGAACGTGGAGAGACAAAGCAGGCTAATGAAAACTAATGCTGCAAGGTTTAGGAAACTTAAAGACTAAAGAGAAGGAGTACCAACAGTGGAGTTGCCGGTTCTTGGTCGATCTTGATCAGGGAGCAGGAGTCTGAGTGTCTTGCCAGTTCTTGGTCGATCTCAATCGTGGGTGCACAACACCGCGACGGTCGTTCTCCAGCTTTGCCCAAACCGCGGGCGGCACTTGGTGGTCCGTTGTCCAGACGCCGGGGCACCGGTACGCCTCATGGCATAGCTCATCTGCCACCTGGTTGCCTTCGCGATACACATGCTGGACCACAACGTCGCGGAAGCAGCAGATGAGCCGGATGATGTCGTCGTATGTAGCCAGGAGATCCGTGTGTGGGACGACTCGCTGCGAAGCAGCCGCACGAGCGTGAGGTCATCTCCCTCGACGACCAGCCGATCGCACCCGCTCTGCAGTGCGAGATGAAGGCCGCGGATGAGCGCCCTGGCCCCGCACCTCGCCCACCCCGGCGTGCTGCATCCTCTCGCCGAATGCCAGCATGGTGCCGCCGTTGCAGTCTCGGATGACTCCTCCGATGCTTGCTCGTCTAGAGCTGTCGTGGTGGACCGATCCGTCGAAGTTCAGTTTGTGCCATCCTGGACAGGGTCGGCTCCACTGAACGAGAGCAACTAGGCGATGTGTTTGCCGGTGGTAGCTGGCGTGAGAGGCCGGCAGCGGCAGGGGAGGCGCATACGGCGACGTGGTGGCCGGGAGGTGGACACCACGGCCAGGATGCCACGCCGGCGGCAGAGACACGGTAAGCGTCTCCATTTCCGGCGAGATCTAGAAGCAGAAGGAGGGAGAGAGGTTTAGAGTTGGGGAGAGGGTCGAAGGAGGGAGCTAGGGTTGCAGGCTTCCAGCCATCGATCGACGCATGCGACGCCTTTTTATTACTACCAGCATGAATCGGACTTCGGTTCGAGCATGGATTGCTCAGCTTGAGAACCACGCGCGCATGCAACACCAATCCGGCATTGTCTTGGCAGAGCGAGCCACACCCGAACAACAGCTGGACTGGATGTCGAGCATTAAGGCCGACCCACCTGCTTCTTGTCCTCCATCAGTTTCTGTGCTTGCAGTCTGCGCTTCTCACGGTTGCTCTCTTGTCCCGACCGGATGAGGAAGCACACAATCACTTGGAAGTGATCTAGTACTCCGTAATTCTTGTGCACTCAGCTTGATCTACATACTGTGTGTACTACATCCAATTTGAGGGGTCACTGCCCGAAAATAAATGATGTGGAGTATTCACGTACCACTCAAGGTGCTAGTTTTTTATTTTGTTGGCAGTTCTCACAACACCCCCTGTTTAACAGCTGAAAATCTTGCTAAATGCGGCTGACCTCACAAGACCCCCTGCCATCTTTGCTTCTTATTAAACCCGGGATCCATCGACCACCTTAGAGCATCTCCACTCGCGTTTCCAGGAAGGCGTTCCTGGCGCCTATTTTTGGTCCGGACGCCGAAATTTCGCCCAGTCGCGTTGTCAGGACGCCGGTTTCGTCCGGATTTGGCCCAAAATTGGTCCAGCGTTCCCAGGCCAAACCCGAGGCGTCGAGAACGGCCTAGGAACGCCAGATGGAGAGGAAACGAGGGTGAGCCAGTCCTGTCGGCGAGACATCCCATTTCCTATCACCAGTCGCCTCTCGCGCGGCGAAGGATTCCCCCCCAGCTGCCTCGCCACCATGCTTACGCCGGCGAAGCTCCGCCGATTCAAGTCGAACTCGCGCCTGTAGATAGGTCTGCCGCCACCGCCGAAAGTTCCCCCTGCAGCCTAGGCCACTTTCGCCGCCCTTCCTTTGCCATAGCTCGGCCACGCTTCTAGCTCCCACCACCTCGCCCGCCAAGTGTTCGATGATTGACCCGTTCGGCCATGGACTCCGACGATGAAGAGATATTCGCCGTCTTGCTAGAGGAAGAGAATGCCACAGCCGCCCAAGATGTAGAGCGCGTGCAAATCCTCGCCTCCCTGGCACGACTGTACATGCAGCCGAAGCGTGGAGGCTCAACGAAGGGTCGCCGGAAGTGCAAAGCAAGGTAGAACGAGCCATACTACATAGAGGGACCTCTTGCACAGCCCGATCACCAGGTGCCACCAACCTGGGCTGCCTTCATTGCCATGCGTCAGGAGATTCGAGACCCGGTAGTGCATCAACAACTGCAGGATGATCTGGTTGATCACCTATGGATACACAGGGGAACACATAGATGCCTAGCATGAATCTGGCTGAACTAGGCCAAAATATGTTGTATTTTCATTGTTTGCCGAACTATGTTTAATTTTATGCTGAATTGTGGTTAATTTTGTCCAGAACTATGCCGAACATTGCTCTGTATTCGTATTATGCCGAAAACTGGACGAACTTGAGCCAAATTTTGGCGAAAACACGTCGACCTGGGAACTCGGCCTAGGAACGCGAGTGGGAAATCGGCCGCTCCCAGGCCAAAACCTTCGTCCGTCGGGGGGTATTTAGGTCCGGATTTTGGCCTGGGAACGGCCAACGAGTGGAGATGCTCTTAACCTCGGCTGCTCATTCTCTATCCAAGTGTGGCGTCGGTCTGCTCGTTCCTGAAATTCCAGCTCCCTGCTTCCATGTTCCCTCTGCGAGTGATGTGTCCAAGTGACTGGTGGAAAAGGGAGCAACTACATAAAACTACCACAATTGGGACTAGGTTTACATGTAAGTACCTCTTTTGGTAATTTTTTCAAAAGCTAGAGGCTAGGCATTACAAATCGTACTAATAGTCGTTTGACACACTTCTTATCGCAAATCTGACAAGTGAGGCCCACTTGCAAGGGGTGAGTTGGCAACAAGGAGCTAATGTGGATGTGGGGCCCACCTGTAAGCCTCTCGACTCCTTCTCCCGTAAACCTTGCCCAATTGTTGTAGTTTTATGTAATTTACTCTGGAAAAAGGGCTCGGTTCTTTCCGTGCCACCATCTCAGAGTTTGAGGATTAGGTGATGTTCCAGCGTCATGCTCACCTCCTGGAGCTTATAGAGACAACGCAACAACCATATATTCAACAAGACCACGACCACCATTGAGCTAGCTCCCACTCCGTCCTAGCCTAAGAACGTCGTGGGCCACCCCGGCGACGGCGGCCCCAGCCCCAGTTTCTGCCCACCAGGCACTAAGCGCTACCCCTCCCCGATGGACCACGAGGCTTTAGACTAGGGCTCGCCCAGCTGTGACGAGGAGGACACGACGTCCTCAGGTCCATCTGCCCTTCCGAAGACCTAGCCTTCTGGGCTAGATCTGAGCGCCGCCCAGTCAAGGAATGGCACCTCAACCCGTCGGATCTTACTCTTCGTCTTTGGACCTATCGCCGGGCGTGGCCACACGTCTTCGCTCCATCGTTGTTGTGCCCCAAGTCAACGAGGATTTCTATGCCAGCGCGGAAGATGAGAGACCTTGGACCGTGGTTGGATCCAGACGTAGAGGCAATCCCCCTCCTTCACTAGTGGTTCGTCAAATGCCTCCAAGGGCCGCGGCAGGCTATCCCCGCGGTGACAACCAAGTGGTTGTCCATGCTACAGCCTATCCCATAGCGCCCTTCTTAAGGCATTTATGCGAACACTGCTTCCGGTGCCTTATGAAGAAGCATCGCCACAAAGATTGCAGAGACCCAGTGAAATGCTTCTTCTATAAGTGTTCTGGTCACCAAGCTAGTGGCTGCCCAAATAAGAAGGGTTCCCACACCGTCCAATCTCGTCTCTCTGGTCTGCCTCCTCACTAGGCGGTGAGGGAGCGACTGACCTTCCCTCCCCCCACCACCATCGTCCGCACCTGAAGTTGTGACAGCATAGTTCACCCATCCTCGCCTCACCATCACCCGACTGGGAGCCAGTGCGTCACCATCTCCACGCGTGCCATGGAGCACCAGGCATTCATCCTCAAGCACCACGAAGCCCTGGTCTCGGCGGTGTACCGCGTGCACAATGCCATCCCGCACACCATCGACTGTGCCCTAGAGCTGCAACTGTGCATCCCACCCCACCTGCTCAGGGTGACTAGGCACCACCAAGAGGCCTTCTTCATCCCCTTCGACTATCTTGTGCACCATGACCTCGCCATGAGCCAGGGCTTGCTGAAGTTGGATGGAGCTTCCTTCCTCCTCAAGGTATGGCCCAAGGGTGCCTAGGCCCACCATCATACATGGTCGTTGCACATCCACGTCATACTAGAGAACCTGCATCTAGATATGTGGTCGTGGGAGGGAGCAGAAGATGTCCCCGGCTCCACCTTCTGCCTCGTCGACCGGCTGGACACCCGCACGCATGAACATGAGGACATGAAGACATGCTGCAGTGACACAACATACCACTGCATATTGTAGTATACTATATCCGTTGACATAACACTCACGGAAGACCGCTCCACAAATATCACGTCCCTCAGAGTGGTACAACAGAAACATTGTGGATCCAAATTACAAACATACACACATTAAAATTATTACAATACCAAAAGATCTGATATCGCCAGGTTGTTCAAACTTACAAACTAGGTGCAACTTATTCAAAGGTTTTCAACAGAAGAACAGAAGACCCAAACTACATTAACGTGAGCGGAATAGCTTACTATGTAAAGTTTATGCTGCTCGGCCCAACTTAAGCACTAAGTACTACTATAGAAACTACTCGGATTCATCGCCTTCAGCTCCATAGCGAATCTCATAATCCACCATTTCCACTCCTTCTGATAAGTCTGGCTCCTCATAGAAGACGTCACTCTGGCACTCGGTAGGGTACAACGGAGTATCTTTTGGCTCTTCAGAGTATAAGCAGGGGATCAAAGGAAAGAGTGAGTAACAACATTACCCAACAAGTTCATTACATGCAAGGTGGGAAGTTTGATGCACTAACTACCACCTCAGACTATAAGTCTTAGGTGCTATGCAGTTTTCGTAAATCTTTCTTCAAAGATTGCTTTTATTATAAATACTATGCCCATCAGTCTTCACATGTTTGCCAGAACTTCATGGAGTTACTTTCCTGCCGTTTTCGTAGCTCCTTCCTATAATAGGGAGTAACATGTCACACTTTTTTACACTCTGCGGAAGTGTGTTGCGTTACCCATAAGAGATCAAATCCTTGTTGCACAAACAGGTGTACTTTACCATTCACAATTCCATGATGTGGGGCCCAGTAGATGATCCAAGCCGATCACTACCCTTCTTCGCGACCCCACATGACCACATGACCCTCCAGGCAAGCCACATCTCTGTTAATCCCCCTTTTGGGCAAGCTACAACTCTGATAGGCCCCTAAAGACTCTATGAGTCAGTGATACCCCTGGCAGGCTCCATAAAAATGACCGACCATACCTCCGATAGCCGCAACAAATAATCTAGACACCAAAAATCGTGGGGCCTCAGGGTGCCCACCCATATGCTGGATCCGCACAAGAAATCACAACGTCACATTAAGTTGGTCCGCTGACTTATGAAAGGAAGAAGATCCAGACAACTTCTCCGTCCCATTCTAGATCTCATGGTTAACGCGTATTATACGATGCTGATGTCATGGGTTATTAATTCCTATCTGGTATACTTCACTACACATGGAACCCTATATTCCATTGCTAGCTATAATAGTTGACCATCACTCAGGATGACAATTAATATTTCGTATTATTGTGAAAATATTCTTTTTTGTCTCCTTTTGGAACATAGGTGATGACACAACAATTTGCAAATACTTTGGAAAACACATCAAAGGACATGAGCAAGTGATGAACTTGCCTTGTGACTGCAAGGTAGTGAAGTCGGACACTTCTACTTGACCCTAAGCTCCTGTTTCTACAAAAGACCATTATTGCCCGGTAAGGACAATATTTAAAGAAGCAATAATGACTTATGCATAGTAATGCCATGCACTGTTTTATAAACCCTTTTTGTGTGTGTTTACCCACATTAATAAAAGTTAAAGTCTTTTTGTTAAATCAATGAAATTTAATACTTTAAAAATCTTGAAAATTATGCATAGAAGGTGGCTATAGTGGACCGAAGTGGGAGTAGAAATCAAGTGGCTAAGAATATGGACAGGATATGAGATATCTAGACAAGTGATATTAAGATAAATATGGCTCCCAACATATGGCGATAACACGACGGATCAGGCAAGAGATCACCATGAGAAGCACAAATGTGAGATTTGAGCTTCATAGGAGCCTCAACAGTGTGCTCAACACTAAGAGCGGCACGAGCAAGCAGATTCTAGATATACTTTTGTTGGGATATACATAAGCCATCAGAGGTAGAAAAAACCTCGATCCCAAGAAAGTAGCGAGGAGGACCAATATCAGACATAAGGAACTACTCACGAAGACGAGCCTTAACAAAGGCAATGCACCCAGAGTCATCGCCATTGATGATCATGTCATCAACATATAGAAGAAGTAGAGTCCGACTGTGAAAATAAGTGTGTACAAATAGGGTAGGATCATCAGCGCTGGGTGAGAAACTAACAATAGTTATCACTGAGGATAAACGCTCAAACCAAGCTCAACGATATTTCTTAATTCCATAAAGAGAGTGTCGAAGACTGCATACCATGCCATCAGGGACAAACTACACAGGGGTGGTTACATATAAACCTCCTCCACAGCTCACCATTTATGAAGGCATTCTAAACATCAAGCTGAGACATAGACGGGTGGCAAACGCAGGCCACATCGAGAAGAGTGTAAATAGTGGTCATATGAGCCACATGGGAGAAAATCTCATCATAGTCATGACCTTGCTACCACTGAAAGCCACTAGCCACAAGACATGCTTTCTAGCGCTCAAAGGAACCATCAGAGCATGTGATGGACACACATGGGGAGGAGGAGAGACCAGATCCCACCTGATAGTGCGCTCAAGCACAGAAATCTCCTCGGCTATCACCAGCTACCACTCAGGTTGAGCAACAACATCTCGATAAGAAGTCAGCTCAAGGATAGTGGAAATACCAAAGTGGTTAGGAGAATAGCGGTCAGGCGGGGGAGAGGCTGAGCACAAAGATAATCAGTCAGTTGAGAGGAGAAAGATGACACATCAGAGGTAGATGACACATCAGAGATGACACATCAGAGGTAGATGACACATCAGAGGTAGATGACCCATCATTAGAATCATCTACAACACTTGAACAACAAGAATAATAGAAAGGAAAAGAGGGACGAGGAGGAATCGCTAGAGAAGGTGAAGGTAGGGTGGATATCAGCGATGAAGGTGGATAATCAGGAGACAATGGAGAAATGGATGAAGGAGGGGAAGAGATTGTGGGAGAAGATGGCGTCGAATTTGTAACAGGGCTTAGAGGATGAGAAATTCGAGCATAGGGGATGTGTATCAATGAAAGTAAGGAAAGAGATGCCCTCGACAGAGAAAGTGAAGGAAGATGGAAGTGGATATAATGGGTGAGACTCTTCAAAGGTCAGATCTCCAGAAATGCACATCCGACGAGCAATAGGACTCCAACAATGATAACCCTTATGCTCCTTACTATATCCAAGAAAGACACACCCAACCGATCGTGCCGTTAGTTTGGTGCATTCATGAGGAGAAAGGAGAACGTAGCAAGCATAACCAAATAGCCAAAGTGCCAAAAAGCAGGAGAATGATCGAAAAGATGCTCCAGAGGAATACCACCCTGCAAGCTAGCCTATGGCTGAATGTTGAAAAGATAGGCGGAGGTGGAAACATCCTCATCCCAGAAATGGGACGGAAGAGAGGCAACTGTAACATCCCAATTTCAGCAACCCTGATTAGTTGTCCAGAATGCGAAGATCAGGGGGAACAAAAACTTTTTCTTGTTAAGTGTTGCAGTGTTTGCTTGTTGTTGTCTGTGCTTATGCCTCTGAATGTGCCATAGATGATATACTCCCTAGCTCAACCTTAGTTGACACAAGCTTTTTAACAAAACTATCCTGGCTCATTTTACATATTCTCAAATGTTCTGGCATTTCAAACATGAGCCAAGATGCTTCTGTAACCCAAAAATATTTTAGTAGCTTCTGTTGACCAAACTATGGAGAACTATAATCTCCTTATGTTTTCAAGACAAAACCTTCAGCTACTCTTACCTCTAGGATTTCCAAAACCTTGTATAAAACTTTTGAATTCTACTCTTGGTAGGGATACCAAGAATTCTTACCTTATTCAAACTCCAACCTTTCAAAACTACCCATCTTTACCTCAAGATAAGCTTGATGGTAACCCTAGTAGTAGTTGACTTGCTTGTAAGATGAATTGCTTTGATCTGCTGTTTGACTTGATTGCTTAGAACTAGTATGAGCTACTCTAGGAGCTCATCCACTAGGATCAAGATACTGTAAAATCACCAAACCCTAATAAGCAAGAATACAATCTGGATCTAATCTCTAGCCACCAGGTGATCATCTAAAACCCTTAACTAGGTCAACTCTGAAGTGATCTAATTCTAGAAGCTTCCAAGTCAATGAAGACCAGTATCAAGCAAGGATACTTCCTACTCAATCTACACTTCAACATCATCCACTTGATGATGCTTTGGTACCTTGCAGCCCATCAAAATCATCACCACCCACATTCTAGTCAAAAACCCTAAATCTGCCAAATTTGGCAAGTCTAGAAAACTATTTCCAACATCACCTTTTTGAATGTCTCCTTTTCTCAACCCTTGTGCATTTTTGAAAATGCATTTGAACCATCTTGTTAAACATCCTAAGGAATACCAAGGCCCACTCTTTCCCTTAGTTAGATCATCCTCCAACCCACTTGTTCTTGATGGTTTTGCAGGCAAGAAAATAACTATTCCTGCAAATCTAGTCAACATGCCTACTTTGACAGAAGCTCACACCATCATCCAACAGTCTATGGACCAACTATTTGCATGGTTGTGTCCTACTCATATAGGTATATCATTACCTACTTCACTTGTTCCAATTGGATCCTTGTGCTTCTTAAACCCACAAGGTTTTGAAGGCTAGTTGATAATCTGCCTTGGCAAGCTTATTTTATTCAAAGTTTGAGATCAATTCTTGGTGAGCTCAAGCAGGATCAAGATCAAACCTCTAAACCATTGAAATATAAATCACGTGGTCTATCTATACATATATCCCATGCCCCAAGGGGAGCCTTGAGCTCCAAGATCCAACAAGGTTTTGGTGGCATGAAAACAACCTTACCCAAGATCCTTAAATCTCTAGTTTTCACCAAAATCAACTTGGATTCTCCAATCACAAGTTTGAAAATGCTTGTTACACCTTTTCTACATCACCTACCTTTGATAATCAAGATTTATCAAATTTTTATCCATATTTATTATGGACCAAATCTATTTAATTCCTTTATTAGACAAAATCTTCAAAACCCCTTTTTCCAATGGAAAGTTTGGTTTCTGCCAAAACACTTCTCCAACCTTTTGCTCAATTGGGATCCATATATCATATGATATCTTCCCACCTGAAAAATAAATATTTTTGAAGACTTTTATTATCTCTTTTTGCCTATTTTATTAAATGGTATAAATGGAATAATAATTGCTTTAAATACTTTTAAGCCACAATAAATCTTGGGAAAATTCTCCTAAGTGTGTATTCACATTTGGTACCACCTCACCTCAAAATCAAACTAAGTCCAATGTAAATTTATCAAATGAGCTCCAATACTTCACTTCTGCAGTTTTCAAATAAATGAATTTAAGTGGACCAAACCTCATCAAATATTTCCCAAGTAATTCAAGGATATTTACCTAGACCATATAAAAAATCATGACTTTCTTCATGATCATCAAGATGGCCAAAAATGGAGAGATTCAAAACCATGATCCATAATTAAATCAAAACCTTCTCAAAATTGTCAAAAACTACTCCACAACAACCAGCACTCCTGCCTGGCCGAGTCTACTGTATCATTGCACCCCTTTTGTCCTTTAGCTATTGGAGCAAGTGAGAGAGTGAAAAATCAAATCAAGGCCATATCTTGCAAAATCTTCAAAGCAGCAGCAACCACCTCCACTCCCCTCTCTCTCTGGTCGAGTACTAGGCCCACACTGCCTCCCAGCACCACCCAACTCGACCAACTAGTGACCAGCCCTCCTCCCCAAGCCCTCCATGGTCCTAGATCACCATGGACCTCCCCCTTTCGGTTTAAATGGACCAGAGGCCCCCCGCACCTCCCTCTGCCCCTCATTTGCTCCCTCCCACTCCCACTCACTGAAGGAGATATGCCCTAGAGGCAAATAATAAAAAGGTTTTTATTGTCATATCTCAATTAGTTTATAATAGTTTCATATTGTGCTATAATTGTGCCAAGTAGAAACATTGGTACAGGTGTGGTATGAAACAATAAAGTCCGTAGTAGCCTCTATTCATACTAGTTCGTTGATCACGAAGATGATCTGGGTTTCAAGATCATGGGCATTTATGCCGACTGACAACGGGATCATATCATTGGAGAATGATGAGATTGGACATTCCTCAAAGGATTGCAACACGATCAAGTCATATAGTTCATTTTTGCAATAGCTATACCTAGACTCCTTCTCCTTAGACCGTGAGCTCATATTACTCACTGTCTCCCTAGGCTGCTTAGACTGCATCAACCGTCATCTGGTAATACGGTGGCCATAAAGGTGTATGTTGGGTATTCCGAAGGAACATTAGATGACATATGACTCCAAGACCGGGATTTGTTCACCCACATGACGGGTAAAGATACATATAGCCGACTTGGTGAGATTACATCCATAAATGTTGCAACATGTGACTAGGTCACGGGGATGTAATATCACGGTAACAAGAAAACAAAACTTGTTGTGAACGAGATTGAACAAAGGTATGGGATACCAATGATCGGATCTCGGACAAGTTGTATCAAGAAACAAAAGGAAGAGGATGCTACCTTTAGACGGTTTAAACGACATTGTCATCAGGAATGCATAGGGGTCACATGGACATCCTTGGTCCCTCTATTGATCATTGATACATATCATGTCTAGAGCATTCCCGAGCCGTGAGAGGATACACTTAAGGTACGATGAGAGCGATCATTCGTAAGATGGAATCATAGTAGAGAAAGAGAGAAAGCCGGAATCGTTCCGCGGAGAGACCCGAAGTTGTTCGGAGAAAGAATAAAGGAAAAGACCGGAAAAGTGTTTTCGGATAAATAGGAATTTAAATATATATTTATTATATGTTAATTGTGAATTAATATATTCTAAATAATATTTAAGTTAAGATTTATAAAAGGAATTTTTATATTAGGCTAAATCCCCGGAGGGAAATAGTCTAGAAATAAAACTGCAGAAAAAGAAAAAGGAAAAAGAAAAAGCAGAGCAGCAGTAGCCGTTGGGCTGGCCAGCTCGACCCCGGCCCACGCGGGCGCGCGGGGGAGCCAGGCCGCCTGGCTGGCTTGCTGGGCCACGCAGGGAGCAAAGGCCCACCAAGGCAGCTGGCTACCGCCGCCGCCTCTAGCGGGCCGCACAGTCTGGCCGGCCCACCTGGGTCGCCTCCCCTGACCGCCACCGCTGGCCGCCTTGGGCCGCTGGTGCTGCTAGGCCGCGGGGTAGGCGTCGGCCCACCCGGCCGCTAGGCGCCTGGCTGGCGATATGGGCCCCACGAGGAAGGTGGCCGGCCCACCTGGCTGGCTATAGCTAGCTGCTGTTTCCCTTTTCTTTTTAATTGGCTATTTCTTGTTTTGCCTATTGGGCTGAGTTAATTTGGCCCATTCGGCTAGGACGAAAATATATGATATTTTCTCTTTATCAATAGTCCCACATGGCTAACCCAATGGGGAGGGCACATCCCCTCCGCCTATATAAAGGGGTGCCCATGGGAGACTAAAGACACACAATTGGAGAAGTCCTTTGGTTGACTTTCTCCTCCTCCCTCTCTCTATACCTCGTGACCATGGCCCCATGTCTGGGCTGTGCGATCGAGGCCACCTGCAGTACGCCGTTGCGCTACAGGGATTCCTAGCCGGATATCAACTTCCGCACTCCCGGAGGGATCGGGGAGCCGGAGGTCTTATCGTGCACCGGATGTGTACGAAGACACGTGGCGCAACACTTGGGGCGCTTGAATGTCGTGAGCCGGAGCTGTTGCATGATGAAGATGACGAAGGAGCAAGGGGTGACCTGTGAGGAGCTTCGCGACCTTGAGGTCGGCTTCGAGTACGACTACATCAACCACGTTCCCCATGGAACGTTAACCGCGTACGGTCTATAAGGGTATGTACTCTCTACATATTGACCGTTACAGCATTACTACATAGATAGATCCTAGGCAAGTTTCTGGGGTTCAACGTAGGAATTTTTTTGTTTTTCGCACCGATCCCCAATAGTGGTATCAGAGCCGATCTATGCGTAGGAGTGCTGTACGGCCAGTACGCACAAGTTTTG
Organism: Avena eriantha; assembly: GCA_910589775.1. Taxonomy (NCBI): domain Eukaryota; kingdom Viridiplantae; phylum Streptophyta; class Magnoliopsida; order Poales; family Poaceae; genus Avena; species Avena eriantha. Next base: position 38,419,425 of record OU342745.1, on the reverse strand, counting down.
TGCGGGCATTGATCCCTTAGTTGTTACCCTCTAATGTGTACTTGTTTATATCGCGGTATTGTTTGATGAAGCGGCCCGGACCGACCTTACGTGTATTCGTACACGAGACTGGTTCCACGCTCAACATACGACTTGTACCATATAAGTGGCTAGCGGGTGTCTGTCTCTAATTCGATAGTTGATATAGAATTTACAACGGAGGGCCCCGAAAGGGGTGTAGTAGAGACAACTGTTGTATCGATGTTGTGGTTGGAAAGTTCGTAGTTCAGAAACGGTTCTAGTGCGAAAGCCCTAACAACCACGTAAAACTTGCAATAGATAAAGTAGAGGCGTCTAACTTTGTTTTGCAGGGGGCATGTGAATATGATATGGCTATGGTCGTTGCGAAGGTAAAGTAGTTTACTTTTCTATTACTAAGTAGTATAGTAATAGTCATCGTTCCGATGGACGACCTGGTGGCGATGTCGTGGACTTGGCGTCAAACCAAGGGCAAGATGGAGATCATGCCGGAGCGCTCGATGGAGATCAAGGCGCAAGAAAGACTATATCATATCACATTATACATATGATGTTGATACCAATTTTTACATCTTATTGTGTGCTAGTATTTAGATACTCAACGGTAGCAAATAAGATAATCCCTATTGAATTCCAATGTTCCGTGTTCCTCTTGTGTGTGCACCACCAAGAAAGTTCTTCGGTATGAGGTGATCTAGGGTTACAGGCCTGGGTGTCAGACATATCTACGTTCACATACAGTGGGTGTAAGCCATGTTGCACAACAAATACACACAAGTTAGATTTGGCGAGCCTAGCACGCTAGAGAAGCGTGGCCTCAGAACACAAGAGATCGAAAGATCGAGCATGAGTCACATGGATGATGTGATTGGCATTATTGAATGTCTACCTTTGATAATGCACTGATGGCCGTGACGATCGGGGGAGGTGCAGAGGATAGGGATCATGCGATCACTAAAATCGTCCAGGGGATGACCGTTTTAGTGGAGACCAATTATAAATTGATCTCTTATTATAAACTTAGTCTAGATGTTTGTTTGAAATATCTTATTAGACCTTGGCCTATCCCATTGAGGTCCTTTGAGACCATGGGAATATATTGCTTAATTTGGAACTTAGCAAAAGGGTCCAACTTTATAGATTAATACCCACGCCTGAGGGATAAACTCGTAAAAGGTGATCTTCTCTTCTTGACACAATAACTGTTAGGAGATAATTCGATGACTCCGGATTTTTTGCAAAAACACTTAGTGATCTTGCATTAGAGTTGAGAACTCTTAGAAGGGCTTGATTGCAAATGGAGGTCATGTATGAAAAAGGTATATGTTAGATATACAAAATTGTAAATGTGGTTTTTGCAAAACTCATTGCAGTTTGCAAAGTATTTGATACTTGTCCTGTTTTGTGAAACCAGGAGGATCTGCTTGAGAATTGCTGGTTTTGAGGCAACGTGACTTGATGACAGCAAGCAAATCAGTTGATGGCTCACATCACCTCTTCCCTCAAAGTTTATCATTTGGATTAGTGGACTTGAATATAAATTTGTAATCCTAGTTTGTGTGTCTTGCTTTTGCAAGACGATTATTCATATGAACAAGTTACAAACCAGTTTGTACTATTCTTATGAACAATACCTTATGGTCACATTACGATTACAAATAAGTTATTCTCATCACTATGTTAATGATAATAGTTTAAGCATTTATAAAGGATTAGAATGCTAAAAGATATCCAAAACTTAATAATGAAAAGACACTATAGTTTAAGTCATTTTGGTTATTGCATGTTCTTTATGAAAGATCGGGGTCCTAGATGCTTAATCTAGAGACTTTGCAAAACCATGCCCTTTGGGCAGAATGACTAAAACTCCGCATTCTGGTAAAACGGTGATATGCTAAGAAATGTTGAATCTTATACATAGGATGTATCGTATTTTCAACAAGTAGTGGAAATCATTTATTGTGGACTTAAGTGAATAAGTGTATTTACTTAATGAAACATGAAGTTTGAAATGATTTGAATTGTTCAAATGAGTTCATAACTAAATGGGATATTGAATTAACTGAATTAACAAGTCTCTTCGATTTGATCGATATGACTATAGTATTCAAGTTAAATTTAGCATAAAAGGGACTTGTGAAAGATGTTTCACAAATTATGATAATTGGATGAATTCAAACTCTGTTGAAATGTCTAAACATCATAATCATTATGTATTAAATACATATGGTATAATATTATCTCTTATCGGGGTTATAGTTATCATTTAGAGTTAGAGATAAGCAAACACTCATTTGAAATACAAAGGAACATCTAAAGATTCGTGGAAACAACACCATAAGTGTTATGGCAAGTTCGAGTTTCTGGAGATTTCGACAAGTCGAAGTCATGGCAAATAAACAAGTCTTTGTAGAGCATTCTTAGGAAGCTATGAATGCATCTTCCACAAGGGGCAAACTTGTTGTTGGCCCAAATTGATGTGTCTTGATGAAGATACATGTGGAAGAAAGTAAAAGATCAAAACAAGGTATTTGACCTTGCCTCCGAACTGTTGAGTGGCGCAGCGGAATTTGTTTCGTGAAACCAAACTCTACAAATAGAGAAGAAACTATTGATAATGATCATAAAGTTTCAAGTGAATACTTTTACTAAAGAAAGTAGGATTCAACTATATATTCTACAAGTTTGTGGAATCATATATTGATTCACTTGTCTTGTTTTGAACAAGACATACCTATGAAATACAAAGAAGCGTGATGGACCTAAGTACGAGAAATGAATGGTCATTGAAATCTCGTTAGTGGAATTCTTGATTTGATGGTGATCAAAGAATTTTGGAATGTCCAAGATTATCGAGAGGACCTAGATTTGAGTGGGAGCAAATTAGCTTGGCTAATTCATAATATGTAGCTGCCATATTCTGAGTGGGAGCTAAGTGAAATCCCTAGACCTCAAACATGAATGTAATATTTGAGTGGGAGCGTGAAATCATTCTGTGATATGTGAATGATTTGATTGGTGTTTAAGTTAGGATGAAGTTGAAGTTATTAAACAATAAGATCTATCGAGATAGATTTGTGAGTTTAATAAACGCTGAATGTTGAATGCTTCCTGGACTTGATTCTGAAAGATGTTTGGAATGTCCTAAGCAAGATTCTGAAGTAGCTCAGAATGGAACAAGGTAAGAAAGTAGTTCTTACTATATGAAGCATTGAATTAGTATTTGCAAATGTGGTTGAAATAAAGAGATGTGATGCATCTCCTATGCCTCAGTCATAGGTTCTTCCATACAACCATGTTGTATACTCGACGTAATGTGACCCGAGGTTCTGGTTGCTAGGACAAAGTCTTAACTATAAGAATGTGTGTTTAAGTGATACCTGAGTTGATCACTGAACCAGAATTAAGTTTGTGCTTAAATGGAAAGAAGCGATGTAAGTGGCATAGATGCATTTCATGCACTAGGATCTACATAGATATAGAAGTATAAAGGCTACATCTGATGTGCTGTATAATGTTATGGCGGGGCTAGTTCGCTTTTAACGTAGAATGATGTGTCCCAGGGCCCAGTTCCCATGAGAAAGCCCTAGAGGTTGATCTAACGTCACTGTAAGCTCCTGGAATCCGGACTCGTTCTGCTGCCATGACTATAGTATATACACAAAGGATAGCATAGTGTGTTTCGAAGTTTAGATGACAACGGTGAAAACGACCGTCATCATAAACACTAGAAACAAAAGTCTCGCTTTGTTGCCAAACAAATGCTTCGACCCATTATAAGATAATGGTGTGAATGTCAAAATTAGGAAGACATTAACGATTTGCAAAAGGCATTATGATCTGGTAAAACAGAACATGGACATGACGTTTCCCATGAGCATGCATGATCTGTAAACGCATATGGTATATGGTTTATACGAGTAAAATGCGAGCTGGATTATTTGTACTCTAGTGCAAGTGGGAGACTGAAGGAGATATGCCCTAGAGGCAAATAATAAAAAGGTTTTTATTGTCATATCTCAATTAGTTTATAATAGTTTCATATTGTGCTATAACTGTGCCAAGTAGAAACATTGGTACATGTGTGGTATGAAACAACAAAGTCCCTAGTAGCCTCTATTCATACTAGTTCGTTGATCACGAAGATGATCTGGGTTTCAAGATCATGGGAATTTATGCCGACTGACAACGGGATCATATCATTGGAGAATGATGAGATTGGACATTCCTCGAAGGATTACAACACGATCAAGTCATATAGTTCATTGTTGCAACAGCTATACCTAGACTCCTTCTCCTTAGACCGTGAGCTCATATTACTCACTATCTCCCTAGGCTGCTTAGACTGCCTCAACCGTCATCTGGTAATACTGTGGCCATAAAGGTGTATGTTGGGTATTCCGAAGGAACAGTAGATGACATATGATTGCAAGACCAGGATTTGTTCACCCACATGACGGGTAAAGGTACATACAACCGACTTGGTGAGATTACATCCATAAATGTTGCAACATGTGACTAGGTCACGGGGATGTAATGTCACGGTAACAAGAAAACAAAACTTGTTGTGAACGAGATTGAACAAAGGTATGGGATACCAATGATCGGATCTCGGGCAAGTTGTATCAAGAAACAAAAGGAAGAGGATGCTACCTTTAGACAGTTTAAACGACATTGTCATCAGGAATGCATAGGGGTCACATGGACATCCTTGGTCCCTTTGTTGATCATTGATACATATCATGTCTAGAGCATTCCCGAGCCGTGAGAGGATACACTTAAGGTACGATGAGAGCGATTATTCGTAAGATGGAATCATAGTAGAGAAAGAGAGAAAGCCGAAATCGTTCCACGGAGAGACCCGAAGTTGTTCGGATAAAGAATAAAGGAAAAGACCAGAAAAGTGTTTTCAGATAAATAGGAATTTAAATATATATTTATTATATGTTAATTGTGAATTAATATATTCTAAATAATATTTAAGTTAAGATTTATAAAAGCAATTTTTAGAAAAGTAGAGCAGCAGCAGCCGCTGGGCTGGCCGGCTCGACCCGGGCCCACGCGGGCGCGCAGGGGAGCCAGGCCGCCTGGCTGGCTTGCTGGGCCACGCAGGAGGCAAAGGCCCACCTGGGCAGCTGGCTACCACCGCCGCCTATGGCGGGCCGCACTGTTTGGCCGGCCCACCCGGGTCGCCTCCCCTGACCGCCGCTGCTGGCCGCCTTGGGCCACTGGTGCTGCTGGGCCGCGGGGCGGGCGCCGCCCCGGCCACTGGGCGCCTGGCTGGCGAGCTGGGCCCCGCGGGGAAGGTGGCCGGCCAACCGGCTGGCTACAGCTAGATGCTGTTTCCCTTTTCTTTTTAATTGGCTATTTCCTGTTTTGCCTTTTGGGCTGAGTTAATTTGGCCCATTCGGCCAGGACGAAAATATCTGATATTTTCTCTTTATTAATAGTCCCACATGGCTAACCCAATGGGGAGGGCACACCCCCTCCGCTTATATAAAGGGGTGCCCATGGGAGACTAAAGACACACAATTGGAGAAGTCCTTTGGTTGACTTTCTCCTCCTCCCTCTCTCTATACCTCGTGACCATGGCCCATGTCTTGGATGTGCGATCGAGGCCACCTGCAGTACGTCGTTGCGCTGCAGGGATTCCTAGCCGGATATCAACTTCTGCACTCCCGGCGGGATCTGGGAGCCGGAGGTCTCATCGTGCACCAGATGTGTACGAAGACACGAGGCGCAACACTTGGGGCGCTTGAATGTCGTGAGCCGGAGCTGTTGCACGATGAAGATGACGAAGGAGCAAGGGGTGACCTGCGAGGAGCTTCGCGACCTTGAGGTCGGCTTTGAGTATGACGACATCGACCATGTTCCCCGCGGAATGTTAACCGCGTACGGTCTACAAGGGTATGTACTCTCTACGCATTGGTCGTTACCGCATTACTACATAGATAGATCCTAGGCAAGTTTCTGGGGTTCAACGTAGGAATTTTTTTGTTTTCCACACCGATCCCCAACACTCACCTCCCCCGAGCACCACTCCCTCTCCCCTGCCTTGACCTGCCCAAGAGAAGGAGAGAAAGAGCTCTCGGATCCCTCCCTAGATTCGAGCAAGGCTCCCTCCTCCCCATCTTTCCCCCTCTGCATGTCACACTGCTTGATTCCCCTTGATCCCCTGCATCTAACCATGCCCTTATTTTCGGCAGGCAGCAGGTCCTGGGTGCTCCCGTGTCGAGCTCTAACGAGCCCCTCTCGGCCACCGTCGCGCGAGCACCTTTACTGAAGCGAGCACCGCCTTGTCACCCCTCTCCTGACTTGTTGCGGTGCACCGCGTCCGCCTGCAGCCTCACCGACACCTCCCAAGCATCTCGTAAGCTCCCCGCCCCCAGCCCGCCGCCGTTAGGGTTTCAGCCGCGCTGCCAGAACCTCCGCGGGGACGACGACGGGAGGCCGTCGTTCATGCCTAGATCGAACAGCCAGCAGCGCGCCATACCCCTTCGCCCTCTTGCTCTCACTGGTAGGCAGGCCCCGCCTGTCAGGTTCAAAAACCCCTCTTGCGTGTAGCCTTGCCCTGGATGGGCCGGATCTGCGTTGAGCGGCCCACGCCTGGGAAGATCTGGCTCGTGAAGCCCCCTTTTTCTTTTCCTTTTTCCTATATTTCCAGATCTGTCTTTTTACCTATTGGTTTAAATGCAAATAAAGATGAAAAATACCTCATTTTGCCAAGATTCAATTTTTGACATGTTCCTGTATGTTTTATTTAACATGCAGACCACTCTCCTTGGCCACCTTGACTTTTATTATTTTCTGGAAAATAAGCTACTAAAAAATATCAAATACAGGGAATAAAATCCCCAGGGAGTTTCAAAACTCCAAATGGAGAAAACCCAACTGTCTCTAGTAGATGTTTAATGTAGCTAACACCTGGAATTGGCCTCAAGCCAAGTGGTGCATTTGTTTTCCTGTAATAAAAATAACAAGAATAGTCCTTTTCTGTGTTTAGGAATTTCTCTAAGACAATATATGAAACGTATTGACCTTATTCCAACTACGAATGATGTGGTACACTAAGGTCTACCGAAATCCAGGACATCAAATTTTATGGAGGCTCTGTGTAAATTTTGGTGAATTAATCATCTCTGCCTCGGGTAGTCTCAGTAGAAAAATCACTAAGGGAGTTTGACAACTCCAAAAAGAGTGAATCAAATTCCTAAAGAAAGGTATCCAAAAGGCCTACCTTGTGGCATTGGTTTCCTATCAAAAGCTACTGTAGATTAAATCTAGTGAAAAAGACAAAACAGCTCCAAAACTGCCTTTGGGAATTTCCTGAGGGCATTCTAGTAATTGTTTTGGAGTGATTCCAACTCTCTGTGAACAAGTACATCTAACCAACTAAGGAAATAATTTTTGGACTTACAGAACATTTCTGGTGAATTATTTCCTAAAACTAGAGCCTTTATCACTAGAAAATTCATAAGAAATTAAAGAAAAGTGATAAAACAGTGAAACCACTTTTGTTGGTCTTGTTTTGTCAAAACCTACCTGATGGTATTCTGGTTGCACTTTGATACCATACTTACCCATGCCTTGGTCCCAAACCCCTTCATTAGTGGGTTTGACCATTTCCCGAATAAAGGAAATCCCACCACTGCAATTAGGGTTTTTGCAGTGGTTCTAAACTCAACCACTCAAAACCTACTGAATATTATACTTGTATTGTCCACTTTCTTGCTGTGTGAATGTACACTTGTATGCTTTGTTTTGATTGTGGTCTTGCTTGCTTGCATGTATACTCGATGACGACGATAGTTGCGCTTGCATTGACGCCGAGAAGAAGAGATCTTATTATTATTGGTACTGGTATTCTTGGTTATCTAAAGAAGAAGTCCAGGGACATATTGCCATATTGCTGATCATCAGGCAAGCCACCTACTTGCTCATAAGCCTTGTCCTACTGTTTTACTTATGCATGTTTTATCTACTATTTATCAAAACTGTATTGTTTACTATATGTTGATGTATATATGGTAGTGGTTTGGCTCCTCCAAACTATTACACTTTGGTACTACTAAGTACAGCCCCCTTGACGACACCTACTTGTCCCTAGTATGGCAGATGGTGTAATACACCATACCCCTTTTGGAGAGTCTGTTTTAGCCAAAGCAAAGCTAGAGGATGGGAAGACCCCGGAAAAAGTTTTACCAAATGTTTCATGATAAAACCTTGGTGAGGTGGGACCTCCCAAGATATGTTGAGAAACAAAAAGGTTTTGTTTTACAAAATGCTGAAGGAAAGCTGGAGGAAAAAGGTTTATGAAAACACACCCAGTTCTTTGCAATTTAGCTATAACAACTTAACCATGTGCAACCACATTACTCTGGAATGGGACAGGGTTGGATTTGATGTTTGTCTATTCTGGTATAAGCAGCCTTGCAACTACTAGAGGGGATCACGATCCCCGGAGGCTGGGCCTTCTCCCATAAAGGTCCATGTGGGACATCGACCTAGAGAAGGAACGAACTATCGGCGGGTAGCCAGGCGTTACTATGAGCCCCTCATTGAAAGCGCCCACTGTGTGAAGTGTAAAATGCACTCCGGTTGGTCCTCGGTACCTGACGTCCCGGTTTTGAGGGGAGTAACACTCATAGGGTAGGCACTTATACTGGAGTGGGCATCCAAAGATTCTTGATCGGTTACTCGACCCACGATCGGTGTAGATCAAGGTAGTGTACCCGGATGGTGTGGGTAAAGTGTGCAACCTCTGCAGAGCGTAAATCTATTCGAATAGTCGTGTCCATGGTTATAGACGGGTTGGACAAACTTCTGTAGAGCGGTGCTGGTTTTGTTTTCAAAAAGGATTTTAGAAAAGAAATGGCTTTGGAAATGTTTTGACCATGGGATGGTCGTAAAGGAGTAAGGTTTTGACCATGGGATGGTCGGAAGGTGGAGAAAGGAGTTGGGTCATGGGATGACCTGAAGACGGGAACAAATGGGTACCCCAATCCTAGTGTTTACAAAACTATTCAAAAGGTTTCCAAAATGTTTACAAAGGTTTTCAACAAAGATATGTAGATGCTATATCTACAAGAGAAACTAATTGAGAAAAGAACCTCTCTTGGAGCCCTCCTACTACCACAACCATAATGCATATCCTCTTGTTATTATTGTTAACTTAAGGTGGTTTGCGAGTAACTTGGTCAGATATCAAGAAGAGGATGAAGTTGACGGCTAAGCGAGCTAGGACGTTCTCCCAGTCAGTTGCCTGTAGGTTAAGGCATGGCTCGGGCTCTACGCTTAATGAAGTTCCGCTGATGTTGATCGATGTATCCATAATGGCAACTAAGGTATGACATGTATTCGTTATGTATTGGATGTTTACTTTGATACTTGTCTGTTATGTGCCACGACTAACTGATCATGGGATCGTGGTTGTACGCATAACAAGGATTCTTGGAGGATTAATCCAGGGGCCATGATGTCTACGCACTTTTATTCTTGTAGACAGTTGTTGGGCCTCCAAGTGCAGAGGTTTGTAGAACAGCAGTAAGTTTCCCCTAAGTGGATTATCCAAGGTTTATCGAAGTCAGGGACGAAGTGGTCAAAGGTATCCCTCTCAAGCAACCCTGCAATCAAGATACAAGAAGTCTCTTGTGTACCCAACACACCCAATACACTTGTCAGGTGTATAGGTGCACTAGTTCAGCGAAGAGATAGTAAAATACAAGTGGTATGGATATAAGACAACGGTACCAGAAAATAGCTTGATGGCGTGGAAGAGACTAAAGGCAAACTGAAATAAAGATGGAAGCAAGCAAACATGTAACAGATCTAGTTTCAAACGATGTTTCAATGCTTAGAAACAAGGCCTAGGGATCATACTTTCACTAGTGGACACTCTCATATAAATATCTTCTCTTTATGATACTACTCTGAACTACTCTCCGGTTGGACACTCTAATCCATGGTAGGGCTATAACAACACTCCTCTAAGTTCGCTTTCCCCATCTAGATAACCCCACACTATCACCTTGAGCTCTACATGGTTCCAACAAACACCACAATTTCATAGAAACATCCAACTCCAAATATAACTCATAACAAGTATTTTTAATCTCTAGCCTAAGTGCCACCATGGTGTGCACGCTGTCACTTTCACACACATGGGGAGAGGAGAGATCTATTAAAGCACTTGAGTAGCAAGGTAGATCTACCTGATTACAAAGCTCATGATCACAATATGATCATGCATAGAGAGAGAGAGATGAACACATAGCTACCGGTAGAACCCTTAGCCTTGCGGAAGAACTACTCCCTCATCATCATGGGAATTAGCAACGGCGATGGAGATGGTGGTGGAGATCGATGGAGATGGCTCCAGGGGCACTTTCCCATCCCGACAGGGTTCCAGAATAGAGACTTTCTATCCCCCAAATCCCCCCTTCGGTGGCCGCGGCGCTGCAAAACTTTTCGTGGCTAGAGGCTTCCCGATTTAGGGTTTTCTCATCGAGGGCTTCTTATAGGCGAAGAGGCAAGGTCGGTGGCTGGACAGGGGGCCCACACCATGCCTTGGCGCGGCCTAGGGCTGCCCGCGCCAAGGGGGTGTGGCCGCCCTATGGCCCCCCTTCGTCTCTCCTTCGGACTCCATGTGTCTTCCGGTAAAATATTGACTTTGGCTTTTGTCCGGTCCAATTCCGAGAATATTCATTTTCTGACTTTTCTGGAACCAAAAACAGCAGAAAACAGGCAACTGACACTATGGCATCTTGTTAATAGGTTAGTCCAAGAAAGTGTATAAAAATACTCCAAAGTGTGGACAAAACATAAGAAAGTAGATATAAAACAAGCATGGAACATCAAAAATTATAGATACGTTTGCAACATATCAACATCCCAAGCTTAACTCCTGCTCATCCTTGAGTAGGTAAGTGATAAAAAGAAATAATAATTTTTGAGATGACATGCACCATCACAAACTTGATCAAGGCATTTGTAAAACATTGGTAGCTGGGATCATAGTACTCTAACATAGCATGAAAGATATAGTTCTAACAATAAGACATAGCAACTAAGTCATAACATGAAAGGGTACAAACAAAAGATTCATGAATAACAATGCTTTGAAAGACGTTTATTTGTTTCACATAAAGAAAATATAATGAGAATGGTATTCAACTTGTCCCTCATGGAGTAGCAAAACATAAATGCATAGGACACCTTTAAAGTTCATAAGGGTGACTAGATAGAAATAGTTTAAGAACAAGCAATATCAAAGTTATGCATCAATCAACAAGTCTTGGGACAATGCACATAGAACTAAGAATGGCCACTATGCTCTCTCAATAGGTGCATAAAGATAGAAGGTGGAGACTCAATATAAAAGTAAAAGAAAGGCCTTCATAGAAGGAAGCAGGGATTCAAGTTTCATATAGAGCTTCCAAAAATTATGGTACTTATTAGGTTTCAGCTCTCATTGCCCCTATCATAAGCATCTTGAACTGATTAAGGTTAAAGTGAAAAAACTATGGAGTATATGCTTGATAAAGTATAAGTTGGAAATCTCATGTCCCTTGAATACGAGGGTCGCTCCTCATGCTACTCAAGTTTAGTTACCGGTAAGTTCTTGTCATAGTAAGTACATGTGTATCATAGAGAACCGCCAATGGGGTACCCCTTGCCCGATGATACGGAAGAATCCCCATATCAAAATGACAAGGCAAGCAGACAACGAGCATCTCAGCAATCTTCTTATTTACCATGGGAAAATGGTGCTTTTTTCTCTCTTTTCTCTCTTTTCTCTTTTGTCAACTTTTTTTTTTCTTTTTTCTCTTTTTCTCAATCTACATCTCTTTTTTTTCATAAGAAGAATGCTTCATAGATTGCTCATTATGGTTACGTTGCAGGTTTCCACCATGATTAGGCATGGATTAGACCGGCGGCCCAGGCGTTTCTCTAACACACATACATAACTCCATGGACTTACAAGCTCCCCTTTCATTTCACACCGACGACATCCATAGACAAAAGAGCATGATATCAACTAGGTACAAAGTACACGTGCAATGTTGAAAGCGTTCCCCATGACAACATGGTTCTACTAATCCCCAACATATAAGTGCAAACATATACAACATAGACGACACAATGGTTCAAGTTTATTAAGGGCAAGAAAAGTAAAATGTGCCATCAAGTTCGTGAGAGCTTTAATCACTAGTTTTCTCATAACAAGTTTAATTCAGAAGGTAGATAAAAGCATGCATATGCTTGGAATAGAAAATGCTAATAGGTAGGTATGGTGGACTCTTTGGAATAACTTGGTTTTATTTGGAGTTGTATGCATGAGTGGAACTTACAATTGGTTATGGAGGCTAGCAAAAGAGTGGGAGCGACCAACTAAGAGAGCAATAATAGCCATAATCATGCAAAGCGACAAAACATCATTAATTAAAGTATAGAGTGATATTACAAGTCGAAAACTAAAGGATCATAGAGGCTATGGTGACTTGGTATAGTCTTAACATGGTGTGAGCATGCGCCAAGTCAACCCAAATAAAGCATCAAAAGAGAATACCACAATACTATGCTTTAATATGCTAAAACAACGCACGATTCTTTCAAGGCACATTACGCAATCTCAATTGTTTATAACATGTCATGCTACAGCAAAAATCACTAAGCATAAAGCCAAAACAATATCAAGCATGACATGATAAAGTCTAAGTTAGAGTCAAAAACAAGCTCCTTTTATACCACTTAAGCATGAACTTTCCTACTCTTTTCCAATCCAAATCAACCTATTTGAAAGAACTCACAAAGATAATAATAAATAAAGATCAGTGAGCTTGTCTCACAAATCCAAAAAGAGGAACTAAAAAGTTCTAAGCTGAAAGCACAAGAAAACTAAGGCTAAACACGGTGCTAGCAAAAGAGAACACTCACAAAACAATAAGAATAAAAACTAGAGTGTTCTAGGCAATGAATAACAAGATGTGTCTCGCTCCAAAAGAAGTGTGTTGGGATCCAACCAACTTATTTAAGCAAACCAAACAAAATAAAACTAAAATAGAAAACAAAGACGCTCCAAGAACAACACAACAGTGTATGAAACAATAAAAACGAAATGTCTAGAAAGACCTGAGATTTTTATTGATGAAGAAGGGGATGCCTTGGGCATCCCCAAGCTTTGACACTTGTACCTCTTAAATATTTCTTGGGGTGACATGGGGTGGCATCCCCAAGCTTGATCTTTAGTCCATTCTTCATCTTATTACATCATTCTCTCCATACACCAGAAAATTTTCCTTCATACAAAACTTAACACAATCTTTATTAGCAATATTAGTGTACTCAAGATAATAAATCTTTGGGTTCAGTTTCAACACCAATAAAACTTCCATTAAAACAAAATCTAATGTAGCACTTCCCTTAAAAATCTCAATTCCCCAAAAATAACTCAAAAAGGAATCAACAAGAAGCAAATGCAAATAATGGCAGAAATCTGTCAAAACAGACCAACAGGTAAAAACCAATTTTTTTGAAGACCTTCTGTTGCTCAAATCGAAAAGTGTTGAACTAACAAAAGTTAGATAACAACCTGGGGCAGAAGCACAAAACTTCACGCCTCAAAACAACGTACAGAGATTTTACACAAATTTTTACAGTGAAGCACAAAATCTGTTTCGGGATAGCAACTTTCCCAAACATTACTTCTCTCTCATTAGAGGTTACTCTTGACACAAAAAGCAAATAAAAAGGATAAGAAGAGGTTATTACAGAAGTAATAACTTCTAAGACTCATTTAAAACTATTGGGTTATCTCCCAATAAGTACTTTTCTTTAACGCCTTTAAGTTAGGCATGATAATTTCAATGATGCTCACATAAGAAATATGAATTTAGAGTAAAAGATAGCATCAAGAAGCAAATATAAAACACATTTGAGTCTAAACCACTTCCTATGCATAAGAATCTTGTAAATAAACAAGTCATGAAAGCACAAAGCAACAAGCATAGGAAAGCAAAACAAGTGCAACTTCAAAATTTTCAACATAAAGAGGGGAAACTTAATATTATTGATATACATAAAACCATATTTCCCTATCTCATAATAACTTTTAGTAGCATCATGAATAAAATTAACAATATAACTATCACATAAAACATTCTTATCATGAGCCACATGCATAAAAGAATTATTATTCTCCCTATAAGCATAGTCATTCTTATTAATCATAGTGGGAGCAAATTCAACAAAATAGCTATCATTATTATTCTCATCACCATAATCATCAAATATAGGAGACATATTGTAATCATAATTAATTTTCTCCTCAATAGTAGGTGGACTGAAAATATCATATTCATCATTGTAATCATCATATATTGGAGGTTTGGTATCATGATAAGCAATAGAATAGCTATCTTCCAAAGCTGGGGAACTAAAAAGATCATTTTCATAAAAAGTAGCTTCCCCAAGCTTAAAATTTTCCATAGCATTAGGAATAATGGTGTCCAAAGAATTCATACTAAAAACATTGCTATTAGCATGCAAATAAAGTTCCATAGGTTTTTTAATTTTCTGTTCAAACACTTCATGTCCTAACTCAAGATAAATACTATAAAGCTCTCTAATTTTGTTGTTGTTTTCCATTAAGCCTAACTAGTGAAAACAAGAAACAAAAAGACAAAATTGCAGAATCTAAAGGAAATAACTTCGAGCACTCACACCGGAGGATGTGAGTACCTTTTACCTTACCTCCCCGGCACGACGCCAGAAAATAGCTTGATGTCTACGCACTTCTATTCTTGTAGACAGTTGTTGGGCCTCCAAGTGCAGATGTTTGTAGAACAGTAGAAAGTTTCCCTTAAGTGGATTACCCAAGGTTTATCAAACTCAGGGAGGAAGTGGTCAAAGGCATCCCTCTCAAGCAACCCTGTAATCAAGATACAAGAAGTCTCTTGTGTCCAGGTGTATAGGTGCACTAGTTCGGCGAAGAGATAGTAAAATACAAGTGGTATGGATATAAGACAACGGTGCCAGAAAATAGCTTGATGGCGTGGAAGAGACTAAAGGCAAACTGAAATAAAGATGGAAGCAAGCAAACATATAACATACCTAGTTTCAAATGGTGTTTCAATGCTTAGAAACAAGGCCTAGGGATCATACTTTCACTAGTGAACACTCTCATATAAATATCTTCTCTTTATGATACTACTCTGAACTACTCTCCGGTTGGACACTCTAATCCATGGTAGGGCTATAACAACACTCCTCAAAGATCGCTTTCCCCATCTAGATAACCCCACACTGTCACCTTGAGCTCTACATGGTTCCAACAAAGACCATAATTTCATAGAAACATCCAACTCCAAATATAACTCATAACAAGTATTTGCAATCTCTAGCCTAAGTGCCACCGTGGTGTGCACGCTGTCACTTTCACACACATGGGGAGAGCAGAGATCTATTAAAGCACTTGAGTAGTGATCGCTCAATGCACGGCGCCCAGAAAATGTGTTGATGGCTCGTGGTTGATGTAGAGCTCGTTGGGAACCCCAAGAGGAAGGTATGATGAGCACAACAGCAAGTTTCCCTCAGATATGAAACCAAGGTTTAATCGAACCAGTAGGAGCAAGGAAACACCTCAAAGGTGTTACTAGCTGAGCTTTGGTAGGGCGCACTACCAGTGCTAGTAGCAACGTGGAGACCTGCACAACACAACCACAGAACTTTGTCCCCAACTTGCGATGAGGTTGTCAATCTCACCGTGTCTTGCGGAAAACAAAGGATTAAACGTATCGAATGGAAAGAAGTAAAAGTTTGCAGAAAGTAAACACAAAGCAGAAACAGTTTATAGATTGTATGTAAAGTAAAAGACCGGGATCCATAGTTCACTAGAGGTGGCTCTCCTTAGATAGATAACATGCTGGGTGAACAAATTACAGCGGGGCAATTGACAAACACTGAGCAAGCAATACATGCATATACTAATCATCTTGAATCCTTTGAGACTTGATTGGGCATTACAACATAATACATAGACCGCCATCCAACTGCATCTATGACTAATAATCCACCTTCAGGTTATCATCCGAACCCCCTCTAGTATTAAGTTGCAAGCAACATATTATTGCTTTACGAACTGCGTGTAAAGTAAACAATACGATTGTTTTGTGAACAAAAGATCTTTGTTTTCTCCCTAGTAGCAACAACACATCTAGTACCTTAGAGATTTCTGTCACTTCCCCAGATTACCAGAGGCATGAACCCACTATCGAGCATAAATACTAACTCTTGGAGTTGCTAGCATCTACTTGGCCAAGATAGCTACTAACAACGGAAAGCATGCAAGATCTCAAATAACAAAGACATGATAGAATCAATAATCAATCTGAAATAGCATCTCAATATCCATCGGACCCCCCGCAAACACAACATGTATGAATTACAAATAGATGATCTTGATCATGAACGGAGCTCACAAGATCTAAACATGAAAGCACAAAGAAGGAGAAACCAGCCATCTAGCTACTACATGGATCCGTAGTCCAAGGATGAACTACTCACGCATCACACCGGAGGCTTGCATGGTGATGAAAAAGGCCTCCAGGGTGAATTCCCCTCTCCGGCAGGGTGCTGGGAAGAGCTTCAGATCCCTCCCGATCTAGGGATGGAGATGACGGCGGCTACAGACTCTTTCGTGGATTTTTGATCGGGTGCCTAGGGTTTTCGTCCCGAGGGCAAATTATAGGCGGAAGGAGAGGCCGAGGGGGTGCTGGGGGAGGCCATACCACCCCCTTGCGTGGGCCAGGCCTGGCCGCGCGACCAGGTGGTGTGGCCGGGCCCCAGCCCTTCTCCGTCCCGTATTCTGGCACTTGATCCCTTCTGGAAAAATAGGCACTTTGGCTTTTGTCCCGTCCAATTCCGAGAATATTCATTTTTTGACTTTTCTGGAACCAAAAACAACAGAAAACAGGCAGCTCGCACTGTGGCTCTTGTTAATAGGTTAGTCCAAGAAATCATAATAAAAATATTCCAAAGTTGGAACAAAACACAAGAAAGTGGATAAAACCAAGCATGGAACATCAAAAATTATAGATACATTTGCAATGTATCAACATCCCCAAGCTTAACTCCTGCTCGTCCTCGAGTAGGTAAGTGATAAAAAGAAATAATTTTTGAGGTGACATGCACCATCAAAGACTTGATCAAAATATTTGCAAAACATCAAAGCTGGGATCAAAGTACTTCAATCATAACATGAAAGACAAAGTTCTAGCAATAAGCAAAGAAACTATGATGCAACATGAAAAGGCACAAACAAAAGATTCATGAATAACATGCTTTGCAAGACGTTTGTTTGTTTCACATAAAGAAAACATAGCATAAAAGTATTCAGCTTGTCCCTCAATAGAGTAGCAAATATAAATGCATAGGACACCTTCAAAGTTCATAAGAGTGACTAGATACAATAGTTTCAAACAAGCAATAACAAGTTATGCATCAATCAACTAGTCTTGGGACAATGCACATAGAACTAAGAATGGCCACTATGCTCTCAAAATAGGTGCATAAAGATAGAAGGTGGAGACTCAATATAATGGTGGAAGAAAGGCCTTTGTAAAAAGGAAGTAGGGATTCAAGTCTCATAAAGAGCTTCCAAAAATTATGGTACTTATAGCTTTCAGCTCTCATTGCCCCTATCATAAGCATCTTGAAGGTGATTAAGGTTAAAGTGGCACAACTAAGAGGATATGCTTGACAAGTTATAAACCGAAATCTCATGCCCCTTACTTACGAAGACCGATCCTCATGCTACTCAACTTTAGTCACGAGTAAGCTCTTGTCATTGTAAGTATATGTGTATCATTAAGAACCGCCAACGGGGTACCCCTTGCACATGATACGTGAGCTTTCCCATAATCAAAATGACAAGGCAAGCAGACAATAAGCATCTCAGCGATATTTTTATTTCCTATTTGCATAGGTTTTTATTAAGGATGCTTCATAGAGTGCTCATTATGGTGATGCTGCAAGTTTCCACCATGATTAGGCATGGCTTAGGCTAGCGTCCCAGGCGTTTCTCTAACACACATACAAACTCCATGATCTTACAAGTTCCACATTTATTTCACACCGCCGGGATCCATAAGCAAAAGAACATAATATCAACAGGGTACAAAGTACAAGTGCAACGTTGAAAGCGTTCCCCATGAAACATGGTTCTGCTAATTTCAACTTATAAAGCGCAAGCATATACGCAACAAAGAAGGACCCAATGTTTCAAGTTTACTAGAGGCAAAAGTGTGCCATCAAGTTCGTGAGAGCTTTAATCACTAGTTTTCTCATAACAAGTGGAAGGTAAACAAAAACATGAATATACTTGGAATAGCATAAGCTAGTAGGTAGGTATGGTGGACTCTTTGGAATAACTTGGTTTAGGGAGTTGGATGCATGAGTGGAACTCATACTTTGTTGTGGAGGCTAGCAAAAGACTGGGAGCGACAAACTAAGAGCAATAATGGCCATAATCATGAAGAGCGACAAAACATCATTGAACAAAGCATAACGTGATACTACAAGTTGAAAACTGAATGATCATAAAGGCTATGATGACTTGAGATAGTCATAACATGGTGTGAGCATGCGCCAAGTCAACCCAAATAAAGCATCAAAGGAGAATACCACTATACTATGCTTTAATATGCTAAAACAACGCATGATTCATCTAAGGCACATTAAGCAATCTCAATTGTTTATAACAAGTCATGCTACAGCAAAGAATACTAAGCATAAAGCCAAAACAATATCAAGCATGGCATGACAAAGCATAGCCACAGTCAAAAACGAGCTCTTTTTACCACAAAAGCATGAACTTTCCTACTCTTTTCCTAAACCAAACCAAACTATTTGCAAACCAAAGTGTGAAAGAGGGGTCCAACCAAATTATTCAGAAAACTAAGCAAACCAAGTAAACTAAAAACCAAAACAAAAACAAAAAGAAGACGCTCCAAGAGAAACACAACTGTGCACGAAACAATAAAAAATGAAGCGTTTGGAAGAAACCTGGAATTTTTATTGATGAAGAAGGGGATGCCTTGGGCATCCCCAAGCTTTGACGCTTGTACTTCTTGGATATTTCTTGGGGTGACACGCGTGTCATCCCCAAGCTTGAGCTTTAGTCCATCCTTTATCTCATTACTCATTCCTTCCATACACCTGGAAATTTTCCTTCATACAAAACTTCACACAATCTCATTAGCAACATTAGTGCACTTAAGATAAATAAGTCTTAAGGTTCAGTTCTAACACCAAATAAACTTCCATTAGAACACTAGCTACTGTAGCACTTCCCTCAAAAAGCTCAATTCCCCAAAGGAACTCAAGAAGGAACTAACAAGAAGCAAATGCAGAAAATGACAGAAATCTATCAAAACAGACAAGCAGGTAAAGAAGAATTTTTTCGAAGACCTTCTGTTGCTCAAATCAAAAATTGTTGAACTAACGAAAGTTAGATAACAACCTGGGGCAGAAGCAAAAAAAATTACAGCTCAATCCGACGTACAAAGCTCTCGCAGGAATGTTTATGGTGAAGCACAGAAATCTGTTTCGGGACAACAACTTTCCCATTCATTACATCACTCTCATTAGAGGTTACTCTTGGCACAAAAAGCAAATAAAAAGGATAAGGAGAGGTTATTACAGAGTTAATAACTTCCAAGACTCAACTAAAATTCTTGGGTTATTTTCCAACAAGTACTTTTCTTTAACGCCTTTAAGTTAGGCATAAGAACCAAAGAAAGAATCAAGTGTTCTCGAATGAAGAAGCATTAAGACCAATACCAGAAATATTTTCAACAAGGCAAGGTATATCATCCAAATAAGTTCTAGAGGATCCTCTCTCAATGCTCTTGGGTTCACTATTCTCATCAAAAGGGTTTGCAGGAACAATCCAATCAAGATTCTTTTCTATGGCATCATGTATTGCTACTAGTTTAAAGGGTATTGGTATCTTAGGTTCCTCCCCATTAGGTTCGGTTTTGTTCATCTTTTCTCGCGTACCAACAACATCTACACATGAGCCTAGCATATTGAAACGTTCAAAAACAATTCTAGCTTCCTTGGCAACATCATAGAATTCCTTAAACGAAGTTTTTAGAATAAAATCCCTCTTTTCAGGATCCTCAATTTCTTTAAGCTTAAGAAACATTACTTGCATTAAGGGGTTGAGGTTAACAAACCTAGCTTCTAACATGTGAATTAAAGAAGCTGCAGCAATCTCATAATTTGGAGCAAGTTCTACAAGAGATCTATCCTCAGTATCTTCATGTTTGCTAACATGATTAAAGAATTCTTCAATGTTATCTTCCCCAATTATAGAACCACTACCAATTGGAAGGTCTTTCAGGGTGAACTTGGGGATCAACATGGTGAGCTAAGGAAGAGGTGACTACTAAAGGAGACTTATTTTTTTGGGATTTTCAAATAAGAAAGCAAACAAGTAAAACTAATTTTTTTGTGTTTTTTGAAGAACAAACAAGCAAACAAAGCAAAAAAGAAACTAAGCAAAACAAAAACAACAAAGTAAAGAGATTGGTTATGAGGGACTCCCCTTGTGAAGATGTCCTTGACTCCCTGGCAACGGCGCCCGAAAATAGCTTGATGGCTCAATGCACGGCGCCCAGAAAATGTGTTGATGGCTCGTGGTTTATGTAGAGCTTGTTGGGAACCCCAAGAGGAAGGTATCATGAGCACAGCAGCAAGTTTCCCTCAGTTATGAAACCAAGGTTTAATCGAACCAGTAGGAGCAAGGAAACACCTCAAAGGTGTTACAAGCTGAGCTTTGGCAGGGCGCACTACCGGTGCTAGTAGCAACGTGGAGACCTGCACAACACAACCACAGAACTTTGTCCCCAACTTGCGATGAGGTTGTCAATCTCACCGTGTTTTGCAGAAAACAAAGGATTAAACGTATCGACTGGAAAGAAGTAAAAGTTTGCAGAAAGTAAACACAAAGCAGAAACAATTTATAGATTGTATGTAAAGTAAAAGACCGGGATCCATAGTTCACTAGAGGTGGCTCTCCTTAGATAGATAACATGCTGGGTGAACAAATTACAGCGGGGCAATTGACAAACACCGAGCAAGCAATACATGCATATACTAATCATCTTGACTCCTTTGAGACTTGATTGGGCATTGCAACATAATACATAGACCGCCATCCAACTGCATCTATGACTAATAATCAACCTTCAGGTTATCATCCGAACCCCCTCCAGTATTAAGTTGCAAGCAACATATTATTGCTTTACGAACTGCGTGTAAAGTAAACAATACCATTGTTCTGTGAACAAAAGATCGTTGTTTTCTCCCTAGTAGCAACAACACATCTAGTACCTTAGAGATTTCTGTCACTTCCCCAGATTACCAGAGGCATTAACCCACTATCGAGCATAAATACTAACTCTTGGAGTTGCTAGCATCTACTTGGCCAAGATAGCTACTAACAACGGAAAGCATGCAAGATCTCAAATAACAAAGACATGATAGAATCAATAATCAATCTGAAATAGCATCTCAATATCCATCGGATCCCCGCAAACACAACATGTATGAATTACAAATAGATGATCTTGATCATGAACGAAGCTCACAAGATCTAAACATGAAAGCACAAAGGAGGAGAAACCAGCCATCTAGCTACTACATGGATCCGTAGTCCAAGGATGAACTACTCACGCATCACACCGGAGGCTTGCATGGTGATGAAGAAGGCCTCCAGGGTGAATTCCCCTCTCTGGCAGGGTGCCGGGAAGAGCTTCAGATCCCTCCCGATCTAGGGATGGAGATGACGGCGGCTACAGACTCTTTCATGGATTTTTGATCGGGTGCCTAGGGTTTTCGTCCCGAGGGCAACTTATAGGCGGAAGGAGAGGCCGAGGGTGTGCTGGGGGGGCCAGACCACCCCCTGGCGCGGGCCAGGTGGTGTGGCTGGGCCCCAGCCCTTCTTCGTCCCGTATTCTGGCACTTGATTCCTTTTGGAAAATAGGCACTTTGGCTTTTGTCCCATCCAGTTCCGAGAATATTCATTTTCTGACTTTTCTGGAACCAAAAACAACAGAAAACAGGCAGCTGGCACTGTGGCTCTTGTTAATAGGTTAGTCCAAGAAATCATAATAAAAGTATTCCAAAGTTGGAACAAAACACAAGAAAGTGGATAAAACCAAGCATGGAACGTCAAAAATTATAGATACATTTGCAATGTATCAAGTAGCAAGGTAGATCTACTTGATTACAAAGCTCATGATCATAATACGATCATGCATAGAGAGAGAGATGAACACATAGCTACCGGTAGAACCCTTAGCCTCGAGGAAGAACTACTCCCTCATCATCATGGGAATTAGCAATGACGATGGAGATGGTGGTGGAGATCGATGGAGATGGCTCCGGGGCCACTTCCCTGTCCCGGCAGGGTGTCGGAACAGAGACTTTCTGTCCCCCGAATCTCCCCTTCGGTGGTGGCGGTGCTGCGGAACTTTTCGTGGCTAGAGGCTTCCCGATTTAGGGTTTTCTCATCGGGGGCTTCTTATAGGCGAAGAGGCGAGGTCGGTGGCCGGCCAGGGGGCCCACACCATGCCCTTGCACGACCTAGGGCTGCCCGCGCTGAGGGTGGTGTGGCCGCCCTGTGTCCCCTCTTCGTCTCTCCTTCGGACTCCATGTGTCTTCCGGTAAAATATTGACTTTGGCTTTTATCTGGTCCAATACCGAGAATATTCATTTTCTGACTTTTCTGGAACCAAAAACAGCAGAAAACAGTCAACTGGCACCATGGTATCTTGTTAATAGGTTAGTCCCAGAAAGTGTGTAAAAATACTCCAAAGTGTGGACAAAACATAAGAAAGTAGATATAAAACAAGCATAGAACATCAAAAATTATAGATACGTTTGCAACGTATCAGGCCATACCACCAGAAGCAGGGCGACGCCCACCACCAGAAGGAGGTCGACCCCCGCCACCAGAAGTAGGGAAACCCTCACCACCAGCAGGAGTAGGTAGCAATGGTGGTGCAATAGTCGACAAATAATTCGATGGAGTCGGGGCTCGAGTAGTGACCACGGTGGGAACCCCAAGCAAACCAGCACAATAGAGGCGAGTCTCCTCCACACGAATCTCAACAATCACCTCCGAGAGGTGAACATGGCTCCGAGCAAACAAGTTATCTCGGTGGGCCTCAAACTCTATATGAAGTCGAGAGAAAAACTCATGGATGCACTGAAACTCCAAGTCTGGCCTCATAATCTGATGGCACAGGAAAGTACCATAGACATGAGTGCAGAGAGAGTCAAGCTGACACCATATATCAGTAACCTGGGTGTAAAACTCATCAACAGTGGAGTAAACATGGTGAAGATTATGCTCCCGATGAAGAACAGAGAAATAGAGAGAATCACGAAAGGGTAGATACCGCTGACGAAGGGAATTCCACATCTCGGAAATAGAACCGAGTCCCATAAAATCAAACACAAACTGAGAAAGAACACCGGGAGTGCGCATAGCCGCGACACGAGCATCCTCATCACACCGCTGAGTATAAGCAGTCAGACCGTCACGATAGCGGGTAAGAGCATCTGAGTAGTTGGATACCTGTTGCTCATAAGCCTTCATTGCAAAATCATCAGAAGTCTTAGCTACAGCCTCAGAATCATCAATAGCAAGAAACGGGTGCGTCGGCAAAGTAGGAACCACATAAGCAACAAGGCGCGACGGACAGGTGACCTCGCCAGAGAGAACGCCCCACAGACGGAGGCCACAGAGACGGGGCAGCAGGCACGCATGCGTGGGAGTAGGACACATGGAAGAGAGAGCGGCACACAACGGTGCAAGAGGAGCACGCGGTTGTGAGAGATCAACGGCGGCGGCGACATCACGAATTGCGGCGTGCTAGAAGAGCAAACCCTAGCTCTGTTAGACTGTTACCATCTTGTGAATGAGAGAATGAGCAACTTGACATTCACGCACTAGTAGAAACCGGGCAATTTGCCCCGGTTCGTAAGGGCCTTTAGCCCCGGTTTCTGAACCAGGGCTGCAGAAGCGGGACTAAAGGTCCAAGCTTTAGCCCCGGTTTAGTTACGAACCGGGGCTAGAGGTCCAACCACGTGGCCTGCTAGGCGCGCTGGGCGGCAGGACATTTAGCCCCGGGTCGTGTTACGAACCAGGACTAAAGGTTCCCTGCCGTGGCAGCATTTTGGGCCATTTGGCTGTCGCAGGGGATGGGGTTTTAGGGTTTTGTGTTTTTCTTTTCATTTTGTGTTTTGTGTTCAATTATTTTTCATTCTGTGTTTTCATTAGAAACAAGTTTTCGTATACATACAGAACGCTACTACACAGTACTTGGCCACATTGACACAATATATAATATAATTACTCTTACAAGCATATATGGAGTCCCAACAAGGTCCAGAGCATGTCTATTTGATTACATGGAGATCATTACATGGATGTTTTAGGGTCTACTTATACAGTATTCTCCGCATGGGTCTATGACCTCGTCGAGAAAAAATGTAGCAAATTCCTCTTGGATTGCTATTAGGCGGTCCTCTGGTAGGAGCTTGTCCCGCATCGTGTCCAACTATGTAAAAAGGAGATCGTATGGATTAGACTCAACACGATTTTTTTGTAATAAAAATAAAGGGTGAATATATTGTTTACTTACTCGAACATTTTCCGAGGGCTTCTCAATACTGATACGAATGAACTCGCACACGTAGAATCCACATAGATTAGTTCCCTGTGGCTGCCTCGCGCACTTTACAAGAATTTGAATTCAATCAAATAATAACGCTAGCATGATAAATGCACATAAACTAGAATTAAATAGATGCGCGGACTTAGCTCGTACTACTTACCGAGAGTGATTTAAAAAATAGCTCCTCACACCATTGACCGCGGACATGTTTCTTGAACTGTGTCCAAACCCTACCCGACAAAGAAAATTAATGTATGAGTTAATAACTACTTGATATCCCAGAAAATGAACGAAAGAAACCGATATAGTGCGATAATGGTTGAAATTACCTCTGGAGCGCATTGATAATGATGCGGTAGTTTTCAATGTCTTTGTTTAGTGAGTCCATGATGTGAACTCTTCCCAATGTCAAGTGAAATGCTTAGAAGAATCTAGTGGTACCTACGCAAGGTTTACATACGTCAGTAACTTATCATTTACACTGAACATCGAGTAAGCAAAAGTTAATGTGTACAAAAACTCACTTGCCGTCGTGGTAAGGAAATAGTATTTCGTTACAGAAATGCTGTTTCGTGAGAAACCGCAACAAGTTGTGCTCGGTCTCCAGTGGTTTATCCTTTAGTATAGACCCATGAACTCGATGTGGGTCAATGTACCCAAATCCGTTGATAGCCTTTCTTTTACAATCGAGCATCTTCATTCTGCATCATTATATATAGCGTACAAAAGAATATAGTGAGATACTTACCGGCAATAAATTGAAAAAGCTGAGATAGAGACCTAATTACATAAATAAAGTAATCACTTACAAACAATACAAACCGAGGATAGTTTTGTCGAGTTCCTTTAGATTAAATAACTGAAATAATTCTGTAAATTCAATAGGGACCTCGTCTTCAATGAAGTAATGCGATTTTCGAACTTTCAGTATGAGCCAATTTCGCTGTTCTTTTGATGCTTTCATATACCATTCATGGAATCGTCACATTTGTGTTGGCATATCCCGAAGCCTCTCAGAACTGACCAGAGGCTCCCTATTAACAAATTTGGGTGCTACCTTAGCCTTGGGCATAACGCCGTGAATAATTTCATGAATAGGCATACCACATTGCTCGGCCAATATCCTAGCCGTTTCCGGATCCATAGGTTCTTCCTCATATAGTTGAGGTTTGGGTATGTTCACCTGGAGTGGGGGGAGCGATTGGTTTGCTTGTTTCCCCAGCTGGGGAACATCTCTTTTGGTTCTTCGGCTACCACTCGATTGTTTTGCTTGTTTCCCCAGCTGAGGGACATCTGTTCTGATGCTTCCGCTACCACTCGATTGTTTTTCTTGTTCCCCCTGCTGGAGAACCTCTTTTTTGCTGCTTCCTCTACCGCTTGATCTCTTTTGTTTCAATGTCTTCTGAAGACATCGTGTATAGTCATCTGGCGCATTTAACTGAGCTTGGGATGGCTGTGAGAGTAATTTCCTAAAGTGCTCCTTGGTTTCTGGTTTTATTTGGACCTCTGGCTCAAGTTGTTTCTTTTTAAAATGAGCATCCACTTCGGCACGTACGACCGCATCGGTCTCCTCATCGGTTAGGTCGTAAGCCCTCTTGGGAGGAACCGGCGGTACTCTTGGGAGGGGCGACAACTGTCGCTTCGGGCGTTGGTTATCGCTCGACGGAGCGGTGGTATTCTTCCGCTTTTGCCCCTTAGTGGGTGGAGGCGGCTGCGTAGATTGAGATGGACTCGTGTTGGGCTCATGGATTGGACTATTACTGGGAGGAGACGGTGCACTTGGAGGTGGACTTGGAGGAGACGGTGCACTGATGGGAGGAGACGGTTGCCTTGGTGTCGAGCATGGAAACTTGATGTATTCTTTTTTCCAAAGAATGAAGCCACTCGTGACTTCTCCCAGTGTCGTCTCCCCTTCACCTCCAGGGATGTCAAGCTGTAGTGACTGACACATAGGTAGAATTTCATCCACACCGACACGAGCATAGCCAGCTGGAATCGGATTGCAATGGTAGGTCACTCCCGGTGCAGAAGGTAAAGCAAAGCCGACCGCCACCTTCATGGATATATTCTTCAGTTCAACATGCAGCTCACAACTAGTCTTCTCCTTAATTGCATCCACGGGGTACACATCCATCGTTGCATCATTACCGTGGCCATCCGTGGAAGCCACGCTGCTTTTCCGTTGCGATGGGCCGACCGTACTGTCCGGTGTAGGATCTTGCTGTCGGAGTCCTTTAATTTCATTAAGCTCTTGGTGATACTCCTGCAGCACGGCTTCAAACCTCGCGAACCGCTCCGTATCCTCCTCTTTTTGCCGCTTTGTTCTTCTCGATCGGCTTCTGTATGTGTCACGGTGCTCGGGAAACCCGATAACCCATGGATAAGAAGGTCCGAACCCTCTTGTTCGTCCAGCCTTTTCAGGATTCCCGAGAGCCTTTGTCAGCTCATCATTCTCTCTGTCGGGAACAAACGTTCCCTCTTCAACCTCTTTGATCACTTTAACAAGTTCTTTCTTGGGTGTAGAAATTTCTTCGGCTGCAACAATCTCGCCTGTTTCTGGGTCTAATGATGCCCCATGCCTGAGTACCCAATTTCTTGACCTCAAGGGCCAACTAGACGTAGCTGGAGTGACCCCTTTAGCCTCTAGGTCAGCCTCAGCTTTATCCCACTTAGGCATGGCACTCCTGTAGCCACCTGTGCCCATATGATGGTGATATTTCTTTTTGGCTGCATTTTCCTTATTTTTTGCTGATATTGCCTTAGCTGGTGCTGAGGTCTTGTATTCCACAAATGCGGCCCAGTTATCCTGCTGCAACTCTAGTGGGCCAACGAATGGAGGAGTTGTTTCCTTCAAGACATAATTGTGGTACAATCTTTTTTTCCATTCCTTGAATAGTTCGGCCATCTTCTTAAGAGCAAAGTGCTTGACTTCCCTCGTCATTTGCTGTGTGAGCTCATCAGTCTCCAAGACAGGTAGGGTGAAATGTGTCATGAGAGAATTCCACATTGTATCTTTCGCTCTGTCATCTACAAAACTAGCCCCAGCTAGATCCTTTTTCTTTCCTGGCTTGTTCCAGTTTCGCGTGGTGATCGGGACTTTGTCTCTAACAATCACTCCGCATTGACTTGCAAATGCATTCGCAGCTTCTTTGGGCTCCAGCGGTTAACCCTGCGGAGAGACTAAGTCAATGCTGAAACGGACATCCGCGGGCAACTTGTGTGTCGGGCCTCTTGTATTTGTAGAAGATTGGCCGGAAGCGGAGGTCTAAGAGAAGAAACATTCGTCAGTACATATATACGAATCAATTAGTGCATCTATACTAGTGAACCATCGATAGAGGCTTTATATACCTTAACGGAGTTTGTAATTATTATGGTGTCTTCACCATGGTCTCCACGATGGTCAGCACCATCATCTCCACTATTTGGTCCACTATCGTCTCCTCCAGACAAATTAAGATATTCTGAGCCATCATAATAAGACCCCCCCGTACCCTCATCTATCATGTTGAGAAGGTCCTCTTCATTCTGTCTACCGTCCATAGCTTAACTAATACAGAAAAAGAATATTGCATTAAGTAAAAGAATATTACAACTACGACAACTCGGATACAGTACTTAGTGATTAAGATAAATTACAATAATATAAGATAAAGTACATTGTTAATACATCAAGGTGGAACTTTGCAGAACTGTGTAGTGTGCTTTAGTGAGAGAATGCCTGTCCATACATATCCTTGCTTTCTTTCCTAGCGTGCCTGTTCCACTAATTCTACCCACATGCCGTGATTCAGGAACACCGATAGGCTTAAGGTCAGGAATAAAGTCAACACAAAACTCAATGACCTCCTCTGTTCCATATCCCTTTGAGATGCTTCCTTCCGGCCTAGCATGGTTATGAACATATTTCTTTAACACTCCCATGAACCTCTCAAAGGGGAACATATTGTGTAGAAATACAGGACCAAGAATATTAATCTCATCGACTAGGTGAACTAGGAGGTGAGTCATAATAATGAAGAAGGATGGTGGGAACACCAACTCGAAGCTGACAAGACATTGGACCACATCTTTCTGTAACCTTAGTAGACTATCTAGACTGATTACCTTCTGAGAAATTGCATTGAGAAACGCACATAGCTTCACAATGGGTACTCGAACATTTTCCGGCAGGAGTCCCCTCAATGCAATCGGAAGCAACTGGGTCATAAGCACGTGGCAGTCATGAGACTTTAGGTTTTGAATTTTTTTCTCTGCCATATTTATTATTCCCTTTATGTTCGACGAGAAACCAGATGGGACCTTGATATTGTAAAGGACTTCAAAAAAGATTTCCTTCTCTTCTTTGGTAAGAGCGTAGCTAGCAGTACCTTCAAACAACTCTGGATGCATGCCATCTCGGTCTTTTATACGTTGTTGGTACTGCCGTGCTTTAGGTGTATCTTTGCTCTTCCCATACACGCCCAAGAAGCCTAGCAGCGTCACGCAAAGATTCTTCGTCAGGTGCATCACGTCAATTGCAGAGCGGACCTCTAGGACTTTCCATTAGGGTAGCTCCCGAAATATAGATTTCTTTTTCCACATGGGTGCATGTCCGACATCGTCCTTCGGAACAGATTTTCTACCAGGACCCTTTCCAAAGATTACTTTTAAATCCTTCACCATGTCAAATACATCATCACCAGTACGGCGGATAGGCTTACACCGGCTGTCTGCCTCACCATTGAAATGTTTACCTTTCTTTCTTAGGATGTGCGAGGGTGGAAGAAAACGACGATTCCCCGGGTACACATTCTTCTTACATTTATCCAAATATATACTTTCAGTATCGTTTAAACAGTGTGTGCATGCATTGTATCCCTTGTTTGTCTGTCCTGAAATGTTACTAAGAGCAGGCCAATCATTGATTGTTATGAACAACAACGCTCGTAGGTCAAATTCCACCTGTTTGTTCTCATCCCACACACGTACACCTTGTCCGTGCCACAACTGTAAGAGTTCTTCAACTAATGGCCTTAGGTACACATCAATGTCGTTGTCGGGTTGCTTCGGGCCTTGGATGAGCACTGGCATCATAATAAACTTCCGCTTCATGCACAACCAAGGAGGAAGGTTATAAATACACAGAGTCACATGCCAGGTGCTATGACTGCAGCTCTGCTCCCCAAAAGGATTCATGCCGTCTGTACTTAGACCAAACCATAAGTTCCTCGCATCACCTGCAAAGTCCGGAAACTCTCTCTCGATTTTTCTCCACTACGACCCATCAGCAGGGTGTCTCAACATCTCGTCTTTCTTACGGTCTTCCATGTGCCATCGCAACAACTTGGCATGCTCTTTGTTCCTGAATAAACGTTTCAACCGTGATATTATAGGAGCATACCACATCACCTTGGCAGGAACCCTCTTCATGCGGCGCTCGTCCTCAACATCACCAGGGTCATCTCGTCTTATCTTATACCACAGTGCAGTGTATATTGGGCATGCATCCAAATTCTCGTACTCGCCGCGGTAGAGGATGCAGTCATTAATGCATGCATGTATCTTCTGCACCTCTAATCCTAGAGGGCAGATAACCTTCTTTGCTCCGTAGGTACTGGCGGGCAGTTCGTTATCCTTTGGAAGCAACTTCTTCATTATTCTCAGCAACTTTTCAAATCCTTTGTCAGTCACACCGTTCTCTGCCTTCCATTGCAGCAATTCCAGTGTGCTACCCAGTTTTTTGTGCCCATCTTCACAATTTGGGTACAACATTTTTTTGTGATCCTCTAACATCTTCTTGAACTTCAACCTCTCCCTTTCAGTTACGCATTCTTCCTGGGCATCAGCAATGGCCCGACTAAGATCATCATCGGGCAGATCCAATGCCCGTTCTTCATCTTTTTCTTCATCAATGTCTTCCATTGTAGTACCATCGTATTCAGGGTAGTCGTTGCCATTCTCTTCTTTTTCGTTGTCTTCCATCATAACCCCTCTTTCTCTGTGCTTGGTCCAACAATTGTAGCCGGTCATGAAATCGGACCGAAACAGGTGGCTGTGAAGGACTCTTGAGGAAGAGTATTCTTTATGATTCCGACAGACACCACATGGACAAGACATAAAACCACTCCGCTTGTTTGCCTCGGCCACAAGAAGAAAATAATGCACGCCTTTAATGAACTCGTTAGAGAGTCGATCAGCGTACATCCATTGCCGGCTCATCTGCAATATATAATTAATTAAGTACATCAAACATAATCATAATTAATTAGTACTAATCTAAAACCAGCAACCGGGACTAAAGATATGATGAACCTTTAGTCCCGGTTGGAGGCACCAACCGGGACTAAATGTGGATGTGGAGACAACATGTCGATACTATGTCCTCAGTGGGCAACACTAAGCTAGTAAATTAAATGCCGACACTATTTTGGGTGGGTGGCAGCACTATGCCAGCGTGAGTGTGTCGACATTATGTCATTAGTGCCCGACACTATGTTGTGCTGCTTAATCTATAAATATGTATGTATTCTTGTGAAGAACTGCAAGATGGTGTGTGAGACCAGAGACACCACTACGGCGGAGCTTCTTGAAGATATATAATTAATTAAGTACATCAAACATAATCATAATTAATTAGTACTAATCTAAAACCAGCAACCGGGACTAAAGGTATGATGAACCTTTAGTCCCGGTTGGAGGCACCAACCGGGACTAAATGTGGATGTGGAGACAACATGTCGACACTATGTCCTCAGTGGGCAACACTAAGCCAGTAAATTAAATGCCGACACTATTTTGGGTGGGTGGCAGCACTATGCCAGCGTGAGTGTGTCGACATTATGTCATCAGTGCCCGACACTATGTTGTGCTGCTTAATCTATAAATAGGTATGCATTCTTGTGAAGAACTGCAAGATGGTGTGTGAGACCAGGGACACCACTACAGTGGAGCTTCTCGAAGATGTCTTAGGACCTCGTCCTCAGACATCTTCGAGGAGCTCGCCGTAGAGGCACTCTCTAATATGTGAAATTAGTTAGCTCCACCAGCATACTGATTTAGCTAGAGAAGATATAAACCGAAAGATGGTGTGGGAGAGCAGGGACACCACTACGGCAGAGCTTCTCGAAGATGTCTTAGGATCCCGTCCTCAGACATCTTCGAGGAGCTCGCCATAGAGGCACTCCCTAATATGTGAATTGTGATGTCTTCTTATCAAGCTTTTATGAATTAACCATATCTTTGTTATAAATTTTTCAGTTTGTTGAACGAAGGTAGACGAAGAAGGATATTTTGCCCAACTAGCTAGTTAGAATGATGAACTCACGCATGTGTGGGCTTCTAAAATCAATTTTCGAGACTCTATGTACCAAAACAAGATATATATTGATAGAATAATCCACATATTGTGATATTTACCTTAGAGTTTCTTACATTAATACAAGATAGATAGAATCTAAACATTGATATCGTGCTATCACTACAAAAATTACTACCAAACTAAATCCATAAATCCATCTATAAGATAGAGCATGAAATGAGCTAATATAGCAATGAGAGTTCAAAGGATAAAGTTGCTCACCTTTTAGAACCTTTGGATAGATGGGGCACCACAAAATCTAGACAAATCTTGAGGAAAAAAAGGCATAAACTCGAGCTTGAAGCAAGAAAGAGAGAGAGAGGAGAGCCACCAGCTTGAATGGTGGCTCGGGCAGGGGAAGAACAAGATATAGCCAGACCTTTAGCCCGGTTCGTGTCTAGAACCAGGGCTAAAGGCCACCTTTAGCCCGGTTCGTGTCTAGAACCAGGGCTAAAGGCCACCTTTAGCCCCGGGTCGTGTAACAAACCGGGGCTAAAGGGTATGACGTCCGACCCGGCCTGCCTGAAACCCTTTAGCCGGTTTATTACACGACCCGGAGCTAAAGGTCCCGTTCGAACCGGGGCTAGTGTCTGCCACCCCCCTGGCCAGTTCTAGCCGTTGGACCGGGGCATTAGTCCTGGTTTATAGCCAAACCGGGCTAATATCCCTGGACCAAATGTCTGTTTTCTAGTAGCGACGGTAGGAGCCAAAGGCCAATATTTACTTAGATGTGTAGGCAATAAGAAAAAAAAACCTTATACATATACGAAGAAGAGCTATATATCTCTAACCGTTCCGTCGCGGTGACGAGCACGAGCGGCACGTTCGCGCGTTATAAAACCCGAAAAAATGGCCCGTCTGGCGGGTGCCGCTGTAGGCTATTTTTTGTGGCGCAACAAAACAAGCACACTGATAGGGAATTGCTAGAAGGCGGTGTCCATGGCTTCTGTTGTTTTCTTGAGAGTGATCGATGGCTTTCGTTATATCCAATTACAGCAGAAGTGGAGGATGCAGCATGCAGGCCACTCTGCCCAAGTTACCTAGCCAGCCAGCGAGCGAGCGAACGAACACCAAGTTGTCGTGTAAAGATCGCTTCTATTCTCTCTGTTCAGAAATATAGACGTTTTAACTTTATGAATCGAATGTTTCTAGACGTCTTTTAGTGTATAGGTTCGTAGAGGTTTAGAGTGAACCTATATAAAAAAAGTCTAGATATATTTATTTCTTATATTTTTAAACGGAGGGAGTAGACGAAGGCATTTGGTTGTAACCAAACAAGCTGATCTATATGAGAGGAAGGCGCGGCGCCATCAGCTTCCCGAATATATTTGTAAGCTCTTTTTTTTAAGCTCTTTTCTGTAGTAGTGAGTAGTTACGGTACAGAGCAGTGATTGTTTGTGCTTGCCGGCACGGTATCTGCCATCGTGGTCCTCCCCAACAGAAGCTTGTATGAAGGCATTGAGAACGCAAGAAGCTGGCCTGGTGTGATATCTCCCGGGCGTTGTGGAGATGGACTGTACGTGCGGAAGATCAAGGTATGCCCATGCCGATCGTGCAAAACATAAGGCTGTTACAGTTAGATCCTACTCCAGTTCAGATGGAAGCTGTCGGTAGAAACCAGAATACAGCTAATCATTTGTTAGCAATTTTCTTCCGGTGGATCGACCGCGAGAAGTGTTGTAACAGCTGGTTCATGCGTACGTGCGAGCTAGCTAGCGCGCGCGAAGGATTAATTAGTCAGGGAATTCGTCCGGTGCGCGCGTGCTTCTCACGGTGCGCGCGTGCTTCTCAAGCTAGCTGATCGATCCGAAGTCGAACTCAGACTAGCTACTTAGTTACTTGAGAACTTCTTAAATCTAAGTCGCTGATATTATTTTAATATTTGTGTTAATTCTTAGTTGCAATCTAGTTATAACTCATAATATTTGTACTAATTTTCAGTTGTAGCCTAATTGTAACCTAGTTGCAACTCATTAAATTCTCAGTTACACCCTAGTTACAACTCATGTGTAACTTCCACTTTGCACGAATCACGAGGTAAATCGAACGGTGAAAGATGCGACTGAAACCTAAGAAGTTCTCATTCACCTGAGAACTAGCAAAACCGTAAGAACTCAGACCATCATGTGACCATGTCACCGTACGTGCCTCCCCTATCGCCGCCGGCCGCCCGCGCCAGCTTCCATCAGGCAACCCGGTCGCGCCACCTTCCACGGCCAGTCCTAGTCACTCTCGTTTAGTGGACCCGGCCCTGCCCAGGATGGCACAAACTGAACTTCGACGGATCGGTCCACCACGACGGCTCTGGACACGCAAGCATCGGAGGAGTGATCCGGGACAGCAACGGCCGCACCATGCTGGCCTTCGGCGAGAGGACGGCCCACGCAGGGTTGGGCGAGGTGGAGGCCAGGGCGCTCATCCGCGGGCTTCATCTTGCGCTGCAGAGCGGGTGTGATCGGCTGGTCGTCGAGGGCGACGACTTCACGCTCGTGCGGCTGCTTCGCGACGAGTCGCCCCGCACACGGATCTCCTGGGCTACCTACGACAAGATCATCCGGCTCCTCTGCCGCTTCCGCGACGTTGTTGTTCAGCATGTGTATCGCGAAGGCAACCAGGTGGTCGACGCATCACGCTCGTGCGGCTGCTTCGCGGCGAGTCGTCCCGCACACGGATCTCCTGGGCTACCTACGACGAGATCATCCGGCTCCTCTGCCGCTTCCGCGACGTTGTTGTTCAGCATGTGTATCGCGAAGGCAACTAGGTGGTCGACGACCTCACGCTCGTGCGGCTGCTTCACGGCGAGTCCCCCGCACACGGATCTCCTGGGCTACCTACGACGAGATCATCCGGCTCCTCTGCGGCTTCCGCGACGTTGTTGTTCAGCATGTGTATCGCGAAGGCAACCAGGTGGTCGACGACCTCACGCTCGTGCGACTGCTTCGCGGCGAGTCGCCCCGCACACGGATCTCTTGGGCTACCTACGGCGAGATCATCCGGCTCCTCTGCCGCTTCCGCGACGTTGTTGTTCAGCATGTGTATTGCGAAGGCAACCAGGTGGTCGACGACCTCACGCTCGTGCGGCTGCTTCGCGGCGAGTCGCCCGCACACGGATCTCCTGGGCTACCTACGACGAGATCATCCGGCTCCTCTGCCGCTTCCGCGACGTTGTTGTTCAGCACGTGTATCGCGGAGGCAACCAGGTGGTCGACGACCTCAAGCTCGTGCGGCTGCTTCGCGGCGAGTCGCCCCGCACACGGATCTCCTGGGCTACCTACGACGAGATTATCCGGCTCCTCTGCCGCTTCCGCGACGTTGTTGTTCAGCATGTGTATCGCGAAGGCAACCAGGTCGCAGACGAGCTATGCCACGAGGCGTACCGGTGCCCCGGCGTCTGGACAACCGACCACCAAGTGCCGCCCGCGGTTTGGGCAAAGCTGGAGAACGACCGTCGCGGCGGTGTTGTGCACCCGCGATTGCGGTCTGAACACTCAAGAGTCAAGACACTCAGACTCCTGCTCGCTGATCAAGATCGACCAAGAACAACAAAGAACCGGCAACTCCAGTTTTGGTACTTCTCTCTAGTCTTTAAGTTTCCTAAACCTTGCAGCATTAGTTTTCATTAGCCTTTGTCTCTCCACGTTCTGCAGTTACTAAGCTTAGAGATGGCTCTAGTGCTCTTAGAATCCCTGTCAGACATTACTAATTTTACCAGATCGCTAGCCAAAGTCTCCAACCAGGCAGATAGCTCTTTTAGGACGTGCATGACATAGTTACCACTATGTCCGTGCCTGGTCCTAAGCTAAGGGTTTAAGTAAATAAAGGGCATTTTGAAAAGTTAAGGTGATGAGAAAAAAAATACTCATCCAGTGATAAGCACGAGACGAAAAAGCACTTGATGGACAGCTCCTGCAGAAGGGTGTTTAAAGGCCAATGTTGATCCCGGATGGGATGTTTCTACTAACAAAGCTGGTATGGGTATTATTGTCAGAGATCATCTGGGGTCGGTAATTCTATCTGAGTAGAAGTTCTTACCATTTTGTGTGTCAGCAGAGGAAACCGAAGTACTAGCATGTTTAGAGGGTCTGAGGCATCTGATTGGACTAAATTGTGTGGGTGCCACGCTAGAGTCTGACGGGTCAATAGCTCCTGTGCGACATGTTTCCTTGGAATTGGACAGAACAGGACATAGTTGAAGGAAATGGCTAGCATGCGGCGTTTCTTTGGTAGAAAATAGCTGTCATGCGACACTACTGCTTAATCCAAAGATACATGTTGACAACTCGAATCAGGTGAGCCGAGCGGGACCCACTACGTAAGGACCTGAGCGCTGGATCCACAGAGTGTCTCCCGATGGCGAGACCCATAGCGTGGGATCCATTAACTTATCCAGCTCAGCATTGGTACAAGAGAGGACCCCGAGCCGTGCATCACCCGAGCCGTGCATCACCCGAGCCCTACCGTGACCTTCCCATTCCCCCTCTCCAACCGTTGTTGTTCTTCTTCTCCGGCGACGACGCGCAACAACGGCTGGCAAACGGGCCACGACCTTCCCATGTCGAGCTCCACTTCAGCCTCCCGCCGCACATGGCCGCGCTATGGCGCAGTGCCAATGACAAGCTTCCCTGTATGCCCACGTACTGCGCCCCTGAAGCGGCTGGTCACATTGACCAACAAGAATGACAACCTTGGGCGGGAATTCGTGAAATGCGAGAGTAAACCAGAGCAGGGAAATGTGAGATTTTACTTCTCAATCTGCCAATTTTGGTTTTTGTATCCCAATTTCATATTTTTCATCCGATTTGGTATTTAGGGTTCATCTTTCTGATTTCATAAATTGAATCAATGTGCCCATTTTGAGTGGCTAGATGAGTACATAGAGCGGATTCAACTGACGGGCGCATCAGGGGAGATCGATTTACCGTTGGAGACGGAGAAGTTTGGATCGGGCCTGTCTGGATCTGGCAATTCCATTGGTGCTACTGTGGGGGATGCAGGAGTGACGACAGTGACGAAAGAGCTGAAGAACCTGAACAAGCAGATGAACAAAATCATCGAATTGAAGAAGCAGGACAATTTGGTGGCCGGTCTTTTTTATGTTTGTGTAATTGCTCTCGCATTTGTTTATGTGATGATAATTAATCGTTAGTGAAGACAATCACTGTTGCAGTTAGCTTGTGCATCACTTGTAATCGTAAAAGATGTTTGAATAAAAATGTTGCGCTGCACAAATTCGGCATGTCTTCTTCACTCTGTTTCGTTTCTTCACTTCTTCAGTCCGTCGTCAGTGTGGGCAGAGTGTAGAGTTTAGCGGTAGAGGGAGAAAAGGTAAAAAAAGTTGGTTGACAGTTGCCAGAAAAGGCCAGGCCCGATTATAACGTACGCAGGGACGAATAGAACATATCCAGACCCATTGATAAAAGAAGTGTAGCTAGTGCAAAAAAAGTGCACACGGTCATTCACATAGATATATCTTTTCGTCTTACGTTATTTCACAAATTTGGAGCTTCTTGTAGTCATATTTTTTGAGATAACTCATATGGAAATTATTTGAACTGTCCCGCGTTGTTTTGGCTCTTTTATCGTGTCTTGCTGTTAGGGTGCACCCGCGTGT
This sequence comes from Avena eriantha, assembly GCA_910589775.1. Taxonomy (NCBI): domain Eukaryota; kingdom Viridiplantae; phylum Streptophyta; class Magnoliopsida; order Poales; family Poaceae; genus Avena; species Avena eriantha. The sequence continues at coordinate 38,381,708 of OU342745.1, read as the reverse complement.
TGTTTTGGCCGAAATAAAATGTTGGTTCTAGTGACCAGTCTTTGTGAACCAAAACCCGACTAACACATTTTTGTTACCAAAATATGCACTCAAAGTAACAATTTAAATTTCTTTTGGTTTGTGCATGCTATGGCGTTTTTAAAGTTTTTACACGTGTGTTTCTACCCAAAATGGTTGGGCCCCTCTCAAAAGAAAGAAGACATAGTGTGCCAATATAGGCACAAAGTTTATGATTGGATCATGTTTGAGTGCATTTTTTACTACACAAGGCCACGTAGTTTAACAATGTAAATAGAATGTAATGAAAAAACTTTAGGCACGAATAAATATTAATATATTAGTACACCCAACATAGATAATATGATAGAGGGGCATCGGGTATCCTAGTAGCATCCCCTTACAACATATAGAGGGGCATCCTCTTACAAGATATAGTCCATAAAACATAAAACGAAAATATTTAAAACTACACACGGGCACACACGCCCCAACCAACACAACACAAGCTAGATAGAAAGACTCGTCCAGCGCTCCTTGGCACCTCCTTAGCCGACGCCTCTCACTCGTCCTCCTCCGGCATCTGGTAGGGGAGGGTGTGCATGCCGTTGGGCTCGGGGAAGATGTGGTGGAAATTTGTGAAGATATTGTAGGTGGTGAATGCGATAAACTCGCATCCACACCAGAACACCTGGCCGAGGAGGTGGTAGGCATCGTAGAGATTGGTGAAATTCACGTATAGGCCGATGGCGAAGTTGCCGTGGCCGCCGTCGTAGTTCTGGTGGAGCTGGAACATGGGCGGAGTGCCCGCAGGGAGGTGGCGGTAGCCGGAACGGAGGAAGAAGCGAGCCAACTCGAAAGGGCCCCTCCACCTCGATATCGCCCACACCCTGAGGCTGCTCTCGATGATTCTGGACGCCGGGTACTGCATCTACGGCACAGTGCGAGGGCGGCGGTAGGTAGGACCGGTGAAGTGCATGGTGGCTTGGAAAGTAGAGTGGTTGCTCGAGTGGAGGATTTAGCTCGAAAGGAAGAAGCGGGGGTGGCTTGAGAGATGAGTGTGAGAGGGATGAGGAAATGGTGCCCCTTATATAGCCGCGTTGCAGCCATGGTCAATGTACACGATGCTTCATTTTACCTCCTCCGTTCGTGGTGGCATAAGTGCATTAAATCGGCGGGCAGACAATCCAAAGCGGCACGAGCGCATAAGCTAGATGCTTCATTTTGGCACGTGACGGTAAGGCTACCGCGTGAGAAACCGTTCCGCCGCGCATGACACTGCAAAAGGGAGCTGCACTGCACCAACGCGTCTGTCCCGTGTCTGCGTGCATGCAATTGTTAAAATAGTTTAAATAGCTTAGATGCGACGTACCTATACGCTGCGCCCATGCTGCTGCTTTACTGCGTCACTGTGTGCATGCAAATTAGCCTGCGTCATTCACGACTAGAATAGCTAGGCTGCGACGCTATTGCATGCATGCCAACACGTCGCGGGCAGCCGCCCCCTCGCATGCATGCCAACAAAGCACGTCGTGGCAGCCCGGCCCGATCCGACAGATGCTCCCCCGCTCAATGTTATCTGTTCATCGGAGAAAAAATGGTGGCTAATCAGATTGGAGAATCAGGGCTTCCACGGATCGCCCACAGCTACACCCGCAGAATCCTTCTAGAAGGCTTATCCGACGGCCACAGTTAGACGTTAGGGTTAGATCGACGTTCCACGTTTGGCATTAGGGTTAGATCGATAGCTGACGTTTGGCCTTAGGATTAGATCGATGGTCGACGTTTGGCATTAGGGTTAGATGGGGTTTGGAGGCAGTCAACGGGGTTTTAAAAGGTTTGATCGAACTTTAAATGTGCATAACTAATTAAAAAAATCAAAAAAATGTAAAACTTGCGCACATAGTCTTGTTATGTTACATACTTATGATATAAAATGATAAACTTGATCTAATAATCTTTGCACGAAAAAACCTTCACAAATTGGACTATCTCGACTGAGGTTGCATAGAGTTCAAAGGAGTGAGAAGAGGGTTTGAGGTTTTGAAAATGCAAAAAATTCAAAAAACCTCACCTTAGCTTCATTTTGGAGTGACTAAGGAGGATCTGAAGTTATTTTTGCATTTTCAATTTTTAAACTTGTTTTATTACGGACTTTGTATTAAAGGGTGTTTTTTCAAAAATAAATTAATAATATGAATACTTATTCAAAAAAATGTGAGACTTTGTATTGATGCTATATAGGTAGAATATAAGATAAGAAAATCCTTTTGGGTGATTTTGAGAAGGTTGAAAAAACTTGCTTAGAAATGGGGTCGTTTTCCCTAGCTTTGGAGCCTGTTTGGACAACATTTTCAGTGACTATGAGTTGGACTTCGCAAAAAGGCTTGGATTTATGACCTAAAGTGCATAGTAGTACATACAACAGTGCAACATCACATAACAAACAAATGAACTCCAAAAATATTGGAGATAGGCTCAAATTTGAATTTGAATTTCAAGTCAAATCAACATCATAGCACATAACTTTTCACATGAAATGACATAACCCATTACATCAATCAAGTTTTATATCAAAGAACATAAGTTTTCACATCAAATGATAACAAACTTAAATTTTCACATCAAATCACATCATAGTTGGATAATTTCGACTCTATTTCTTTTGCTTCTTTCTACCACTCGATTTTTTCACCTTTTTCCACTACTTGGTTCCACATCGCATAGTTTTTTGATGCTCTTGGTTTTCCTGCCAACTCCACTAGGCCCCCTCAACTTATGCACCTGACCATGTCCAACTTATTTTGTTTGAACTTCTGCAGATTGAGTAGATGACAGCAAAAGCCGCAGACATTGTTCAGTTTGCAACTCAACACTTGGCAGCACAACCTCCAAAGATGGCAACACAGCTGCCAAAACAGATTCACACGGCAGGACAACAGCCAAATCATCTGCAACAGTTTCAGATTGCACTTCATCCTCAACAGCATTAACAGGTTCAGATTGCACCTCAACAGTTTGCACTTCATCCTCAACAACATTAACAGGTTCAAATTGGACCTCAACAACATTAATAGGTTCAATTTGCACCTCAACAGTTTGCACTTCATCCTCAACAGCATTAACAGGTTCAGATTGCACCTCAACAGCATTAACAGGTTCAATTTGCACCTCAGCATCACCAAACATGATCTGGTTAGTTCTCTTCTTTCTTGAGCCATTGATTCTTGCCTTTTTCACTGGCCAACATTCTTCAACAACAAGAGGTGGGGATTTTTCTCCACGCTTCCTCCTGAAAACAAGCAAGTCAGTTGGGGGAGAAAAATCATCAACAAGAAATACAGATATTTTCGATGAACATACTTTGGCTTTTTAGCAGTGTATCTGCACTTGGTAGAGCCACCTCGGTGTCCAAGTTCTTCACAGAGTTTACATCAATTCTTGTTACCTTTTTGGGCCCTTTTTGGCTTGCCATCTTTCTTCCCCTTCTTGCTGCTCCCACCTTTCTCAAACCAAGCCTTGAATCTACTATGCTTAGGCCAGCCAGCCTTTCTTTTCATCAATGGATGACACAAGGAGAACTGAATGTCCAGTTCAGGCCACTGAGACTAGTCTGTAAGTGCTGGAATTGGTGTTGCATATGCAGCCTTGAATTTTGCTACAGAATAATACTCATGCAAATATGGGTGCATATTTAGCTTATGTTTGGAGGCCAAGAAAAGTATGGCATGCTCACAAGGCTTCCCAATGTGTTGCCACTCAAGGCATGTGCATTCATGTAATTGAGTGTCAACAACATGCCTCCTGCCAGTCTTTGTATCTCTGACTTCAGCACCCCACAATGAGGATTTCTCAACACACAAATGTGCAAGATCTATGCTCCTGTTGACCACTTGCTGCACTACATCAGGAAGCTTATCTCCTTGAAGAACATCACCAAGCCTTCTTCTCAATTCCCGCAACCTCATGATCATAATCCTGATCTGGTCAACCATGTCATGGACATGCAAGTATTTTAACTCCTTCACTTTGTTGTTGAAAGTTTTTTCCAAATTATTGTTGATATGATCACATTTGATGGCAGTGTTAAAACCTGACATGTACCGTAAAAGAGAATGGTAGGTGTCCAACCATGTACAAAACTTGACCCTATCCTCCTCAGAGCATGCATCCTTAATCTTCTCAAGGTGATATGAATGTGTCTGTCTGTTGTAAGATCTTGCTGCTGGCCACATGCGCCTAAAATCATCTCCTCTGAATTTTGTGATCAAATTCATCCACATATGGCCGAAGCACTCCCTCTGCTTAGCATGAGGGAAAACAATCTTCACTGCATTTTCTAAACCTTTACATGCATCCGTGTGCACTGCCAAAGGAGAGACTGTCCCTATGCATATTTTCAACTACATCATGAACCATGTCCATGATGCCTCTGACTCAGACTGAAACATGCCAATAGCTACAGGGAACATCCAATTGTGTCCATCTAAAGCATTGCATGCTACTAGTTGACCATTCCACTTGCCAGTCAAGAATGATGAGTCTATACTCAAATATGGACGACACCCTGCTTTGAAGCCATAAATGCAAGGCTTTAAAGCCATGAAGAATTTAGAGAAGAAGACTTTCCCATCAGTTGTTACCTCAGTATCTATCTCCACAACACTGCCAGGTGACCTCTTCTCTACTTCTGCTTTGAAGTTATAAAGCATTCAAAAGGTATTTTCCCAATCACCATATAGCTCCTTCATTGCCCTTTGCTTTGCCTTCCCACTGTAGTATAATTCAGCTTAATGGGGTATTGCTTTTCCAAGTCTGTTTTAGTTTCTTTGTAGTGCTGTTTGGTGTTGTGGCAAAAATAGGCTTGATTTTTTCTGCAACCAATAATTGTGATGTCATATTTGTAACTTTTTGAGAAGTTGTAATACAAGTATGAGATTTTGGAATTTGATTCACTCTTATTGTCCTTCCATCAGGTTGGCGTCTAGCAGATATATACCACTTGCAAGGCTTCACACCACCATCATAACCTATGCATTTTGCATAGAACTTCTTTTTATCAGTCCACAAAGTCTTGGTAACAAACTCACGTTTGACTGCATATGTCCTGAAACACATCTTGAATTCATCCATGCTTGGAAACAATCTCCCAACTTCAATAACTGGGTTCTCTTTGTCATAAACTGTTACTAGCTCATCATCATGTGCATCATCTACATGAACTGCAATATTTTGCAACAACTCTGGATCTATATCTACCTCTTCATCTCTTGAATGGTTGCCACCATCATTTGCAGCTTCATCCCTCTCCTTCTCCTTGTCTCTGTCATCTATAGGAATGCCAAAAAGCTTTGCCATTTCAATGTCAGACATTGGTGCAATGACCAAATCAGTCCGGGCAGTTATCTGAACTGAATTCCAATCAACAGCTACAAACTTTTCAGCCTCCCCTTGTGCATTAGCATCGGTAGCCTCCACTGTTAACACTGCCAACTCATCCTCAACCATCTGAGAAGCCAACTTTGAGGGCACATATCCAACCCTCGAATCAGATTTCAGATCAATGAGCTCTGCTAAAAACGTAGCACTTTTGCTTCTCCAACCGTCTCGCTCATCAATTTCATCAACCATCTGTTCCCCTGTCTCAATCCTAACATACTCACCTTTCCAATCATCAAATCGTAACAAAGAAACTTCTTGCTCTGGCCCCCAAACCACACTCTCCCCAATTTTGTCCACCATATTCCTCACCGCCTCCTCTCCCATGCTTTGTAGCTCTTGGGGATCAACATCTTCCAATTCCACCTCCCATTTAACAACCGTGTCTCTCTCAATTACCTGCGTGCTGCCATCAACTAACACAACCCTAGAGGGAAAGAATTTGATGCAAAATTCGAAGGTGTGCCGCGCAACATCGTCTCCCCTGTTTTTGGCGGCCACTGTGAGCTAGAGGAAGCGAACAAGGAGCCAAACCAAATAGAAATCAAGTGTTAGAGATGCGGGATATACCGATTAGAAGTTCCCTCTCGCGGCTCCATCTTGTTCCCCTCGTTCAGGACACCCGGCCTCCACAATCTAGCATCAATGGGCACACTCAGATCTCGATTTGAGAAGAATGAGAGAGGAATTAGGTTTCAAATGGCACTCACCACCTTCGCCGTCGAACTAAATCGCTTCCGCCTCAAAGAATGTTGCGCTGTCGCCGCCGCCGAAGACGAGAACGATGGGTGAGGTCCGCCGCCGCCATCGGGGAAGCTGCAGCACGTGTGACGCGCGCGCTCGGTCGGAAGCGGTTTGTTTGACTAGCTGTACCAACCGACCGGTCTGTCTTAACCTAATCTTGGAACTAAGTTAAATGTGTCCTTAACAACCATTTTAATGCCCATGTGGCTCTGGACTATTTTCTACCAAAGAAACGTCACATGCTACCCATTTCCTTCAACGATGTCCTGTTCTGTCCAATTCCAAGGAAACATGTCGCACAGGAGCTATTGACCCAGAGTCTGACTGCCTTCGACTTGTGCAGATTCTATCTTCAAGGTCTATGGACAGATCGCCAAGATAGGTTGGTTACTTAGAGTTCCAGGAGCTCCTGAAGATTCATCAGCATATTAGTGTTTCAAAATAGACCGCATGAGCAGCGGAGTTGCGCATTCTTTAGCGCAATTAGGAAAAAGTAGTTCTAATGGGTGTATGATGGAATCTATCCTGGCCTGTGTGTTGGGGGCGGTCCAATCAGATTGTAAAACGATGTAATTATTGCATTGTACTGGAGCAGCAAGTTTTAGACGCACTATTTTTCTTACCAGGGTACCTAAGGGGACTGGAAGGTTTTTAATGAAACGGCTTGCTTACTCAATATACTGATCGTTTTACCTAAAAAAAGCGCTCGATGCAAAAAAAAACACCCGTTTGCTACCCAGCTTGTAGCAGGAAAAAGGGACTAGAATTGAACTTGTTGATGCAAGATTAATAATAGTGTGAAAGCTGCCTAAGGTATGGAGACCACTAGTTGTTCTGTAGAATTATTCTTGGCTGGCTTGGATTCTTAGGCATTGGTGTCTTCTCGAGTTGAACCTGCCGTTTCTGATCGACGAGTGACACAGGTTGGTGAACTTTTGTGTGTGCATGTGTGGGTGAAGCTTTAAGGCTAAGATAGTGCTCGATCGGTATGCCGAATCGAGTTGTAATCAAACTATGATATGAAATATAATAAAGAGCTGTTGGCTTGAATTTGGAAAGAATTTCGGTGTCACATTTATTTGTTTTTCCTTTGTTCTTGCATGATACACTCTGCTGCCCTCGATGACGGAAATACGTGTACCCAGTAATACGAATCCTGTAAGTTTGCAAAATAGAGGTTGAGAGTCCCAGCCTCTTCATCGAAAAGATGCGCACAACCTTTGTTATCGAGAAGAAAACAAAACTCGAAGCCACCATCGTAGTGATAGCTTGCTACACCTACGAGCCACCGCCCTGCGTGCGTCCATTCGCTGAGACCCCGCTACACCATGTTGTTGGGACTTGCTGTCGTAGAATGGTAGATGTCACGCCGCCAAACCTTGGTCCCCGTGCAAAAAGCACGTGGAGACCGGCGCCCAGTCATCGAAGCCATATGCACGTATGTCCAGTCGATGTATGTCTCCAAAGATGATGCCCCCACGGGGATGACGACGTACATGTCGCCCTCATCCGATCCGAGGAGCCCGAATCTGAGGTTTCCCCCGGGGTCCAAGGTGCGGAGACGCCCCACACAACGCCTCCAACGAGGAATATGACACCCAAGGTGCCGCCGTTGATGGTGGAATCCTCATGTGCTTCGCGAGTAGGACAACCGTCTCCTCCTTGCCGTGGACCACCACACCCCACGGGCAAGCAATCCGCTGCTAGGAATTCTCTGCGAGGTAGCACCCACCGACCGGATCCCATCACACCGTCGAGGAAGATAGTCAACAGTGAAGGAGGTCACCTCGCTATGTGACCAGCGCCATGGCCACTCACGTGTCGAAACCGAGGCGCCTGCTCGAGATCATTGTCGTAGCCGCACCACCAGACCGCGGCGAAAGGAACACCTTGCCGCCACCGTCGCCCCCCTGCCCGAGCTTTGCCCGGCTAGGATCCGACGGCGGCGGCTAACCCTAGATCGCCTGGGAGGGGAGGGGGAGTTGGGGTCGCGTGAGGGAGTTGAGGATCAGTTCACAAATGTCTATGCACTAATATACACTAATAAAAAACCGAGTTCTAGAATAATATTGTTCTTAAGCCTAGGAATCCAATATATTCGCCTTTGCTTTCACAAATAACATGGATACTTCATTATATGATCGCGCGGTGCCAAGAAACTGATTTCAGCTTCAGTGTTCTCGTTGTTTTTCCCCATTGGCGACGATAGAGTAAGCCAAGGCGACCAAAGGTGTAGATGTGAACCAGGAACCGCAAATGAACGAGCGAATGCAGGAGCATAAAAATGTTTCGTCCCTGCCTGCTCCCGCGAGCGGCAGGGAGAAACCCTAGCGTGCGGCGGCGCCCAGGTTCCCCCCTCGCGTTCCCCTCCCTCGCCGCCGCCGGAGGTCGTCACCGGGCAAAGCCCCGGAGGCGGCGGCGGCGGCGAGGATCCTCTTCTCCCTCGTTCGGTGGCGGCGACGCGGGCTGTAGCGGCCAGAGGGGGCACGGTGTTGGGCGAGGGGCACGACGGTGTGGCTGTTCTTTGGCGGCGCGGCGACCTCGTGGGCTTGCGACCCTGCAGCAGCGACTGCGCGGTGCAGTCCTGAGGCGGGGGCCGCGAGCTGGCGCTCCGTCGTTGGGTGGCGGCCGGGAGTTGACTGTGTGCGTTTGGGGCGGCGTTCAGTGGCGGTGTGCAGCGCACCGGGTCAGGGATGGGCAAGGTGGCCACCTCGATCGGGCCGGGGCAGTACCGCTAGCCTGCTCGAGCCCATTCCCCTCCAAGATCTGGCGTTCTTCTCTGGCGGGGCATTGATCTGGCCGATCTCGGGGTGCGTGCAGCGCGGCAGCGCTGTGAAAAAGTGGCGGCAAGGTCGGGGATGGGTAGGGCGGCCGGCTCTGGCCGCCACGAGCTCAGGCCAGAGCAGGGGCTCCAGGCCCTTGCGAGCCCATCTCCCCCTCGTAGATCTCTGACGGCTGCAGCCATGGAGGCTAGAGGGTGTCGATCTAGGGGCCTTGCTTGCTGTCTTGCCGTTCTTTGGGCCCTACATAGTGAAGTCTTGTCCTTCTCTGCGATCTTCGAAGCTTCTGATTGGGCGCCGGGGCGGTAGCCCTGGGTGGTGGGTGCCTCTTTGGCGAGCGGGCGAGCCAGGGGCCCAGGTGCTGTCCGGTAACCACGGTCCGTGTGGGCGGCGTGGTGGCTGGGGAGTTGCTCGTCGTGGTGGTGGTGCGGTTGCCATCTCGGCGGCAGTCCGACCCTCGTGTTGGAGGTAGAAGGCGTTGCCGAGGGGAAACCCTGCCCTTTGGGCCGCGGCGGCGGCGTCTACATGCATCGTTCCCTTGGTGAAGGCGTCGCTACGGTGCCTTCGGTCTCCCTCGTGCTCCGGGTAAAAACCCTGATCCTCGGATCGGGCGGTGCCGGCGCTTTGGTGTCGTGATCTTCTTGAGGACACCGTCTTGGAGCCCTCGACCTGTGGCTCGCCGGCAGAGCTTTGACGGAGCTTCGGTGTCTTCGTACAGTTGGAGTTGCGGCGTGTCTCCCTTGGCAAGGCTTTCTGCGGACCTGCTCTCTCTCTCTCCTTGGGGCTTCCTCGATGCGGCCAGGGGCCTGCGGGCAGCCTGGTTTGGTTCTGGAGGTGGCCGGCTTCTGGTGGCGTTGCTGCAGCGGTGGCGGGAACTTGACGGCGCGCGTGAAAATGGTCCGTCTTCTAGAGGAGCTATGGCCCGACATTGTAGACGTCCTGAGCTCGCCTTCCGCTTTTGTAGTAATTGTAATGGCCTTGCACGTTCGAGTGTAGCTTAGTGGTTTGTCTTCTTGTGTGGGTGGGTTGATCTTCGTGTAAGCTGGTTGCAGTAGCTTGTATCCTGTCGCCGTTTGACGTTATTAATTTAACGTCGGGCCTTTGGTCTTTTATCTAAAAAAATGTAGGAGCATGGCAAGAACGACAAATAGACTATGCATGCAAAAAACTGTCGAGACCCAAATTTTTTGTTTCATGGCGAGGCAGCCCTCAAACGTCAATCGAGTGGTGAGTTCTGCTTGTCAAATAATCCAAAAGGATATATGCCGATATATGCGATAGGCCGAACAAGTTCAAGCAATAATTAGATCTAGGAGGGACGTTATACTATACATGCAGAACAACGAAAACAGCGGACCACAGCTCCAATAAGTACTGAATCGGCTCCACAGACGATGGCTTGTGGGCAATATTAGATGGATTTAGCGCGTGCACAACATTTTGGAAGACATAATCAGATCTCAAGTTATGCAACTATCCGGTTGGAAGCATTTTAGCCCCACTTCTCTCAGAAATCGTGAAGCAGCAGTCCTACAACTATCATTTCCGAAATTTTTTGGTCCTCCTCCGTCCGAATATTACCACAACTTGCCAGGTTGGATTTTTATTTTTGCAAATTAGTCCCTAGGATTAGCAGAAAGTACTGGCTTAGTTCTTCCCTGCGTGCGCATTTATTACGGAGGAGGACTCGGAATCTCCTAAAATTAAGTTGTCTCCCGGTAGGTCGGGCTTCTGTTGGTCGGTTCGACCTCGTTAGCGATGATGGCTGGCCCTTCTGGTGCTCGTCGTCGACGATAATGTTTTCGACACAATGCCGTCGGATATCCGCCTGACTACGGTAAGCGCTCAACTCTCATCTCCGACCATGGATTTGATCGGCGGGGAAGGGTTTAGGTAGGGTTCATGATTAGAAGCAAAATAACCCCCTTTTATTGGTGGGAATCTACTAGTATTGATGATTTGCTGCGATAGTCGGAGCGAGGCGTCATTTTGATGTCGATTTTCTCAGGTTGAATTGGGGTCATGCTATTTTCCAGCGGTGGCACGTTTCCACACAATCTGGCAATCTGTATGTTAGATATCGTAGTTAGCGTGTTAAACTAGTTAGTTTGAGACATTTGAGCAGCTGAGAGGCATAAATTCCTGCTCCTTTCGATCCATAATAAGTGTAGCTATTTTAGTATAAAGTGTACTAAAACGGCAACACTTATTATAAATCAGATGGACTAACTATTTTCATTTTACTAAAAATCTTAAGTCTGAATTTTCTAGCATTGACTAAACCCTAAATTTTTCTTAAGTGAGAATTCCTGCCAAGTGATGTAACTCTATATTTTTCATCAAACTATGATATTTTGCAACAATGTACATTGCAGAGATCATTGTAACACCCCAGTTTTACTAAATCCCAATTAGGGTTTGGTTATGTGCATCCTGAGCATCTCAACATTATTTTGCTAACAAAATGTATCTGAAGAGAGGAAGAAAATAAAACCCCAATTTCCCCTACTCTTTGTCTCTCTATGGTAAATCCATCTCAAAATGGTTTAAATCTTCAAAAACCAAAACATATGGAACCTCTAATATATTAAGGGACCATGTGCATCTTTGGAATATTTTGAACACTGCCGTGTTTTTTAAATAATTAAAAACAGTAGGATATTTTGAATTTACAAAAGAGAGAAAGAAAATAAAATATAAAAAGGTTTCAGAAACCATGCTGGCACAAGCCGGCAGGGGGCTCGTCGTAGTCAAGACCCTCCCCGGAACCGGAATAATGACGTTCCGGACGGAGGCCGGCGATCAGCCAGAAAGTATCCAGCTGCCCCACCCTCTCCACCAAGCAGTCATCTCAACGGCTCCCAAGGGGGACAAGGAGGACGACGTGGCGGAGGAGGTGGTGGCAGAAGCTGAAGTCCGGCTCCAAGGCACCGCAGCCACAACCGACATTCGGGACGATCTCTATCCCCGAACGACGCAAGGCACATGATCAACTCCAACATAGAGGCGCGGCGCTACGAAAACGATGATATCTACGTGAGCCCAAAATGCTTCGGACCACGCATCAGAGCTACAAGATTCCCGAAAGGATTTGCTATCTCAAGGCATATCCAAGCCTACGACGGCATTGCTCGGCCAGATACCTGGCTATAGGATTTTTTCCAAGCTTGTTGCATCGCTAAAGGCGTAAACAGCGTGGTCGCAACCCGATATCTCCCACTTATGTTGCGGAAGACGGCACGATCATGGCTCAATGAACTTCTGGAGAACACCATCCATAACTGGTATGACATGCAAAGTGCGTTCTTTCGGAATTTCGAAGGCACGTATCAGAGGCCCTGTACGGTCGGAGACCTACAGTGTTACACCCAGAAGGCCGGAGAGACTTGCCGGGATTACCTCGGACGATGGATCGACACCAAGAACTCCTGTGAAGGAGTAAACGATCAAACCGCGATTGAAGCTTTCATCGCAGGACTCCCAATTGGTCTACTACGTCACCGCTTGAAGTGTGACATGGTCACTGATTTGGGAGAGATGATAGAAACAACGAGCAAGTATGCAGATGCTGATGACGATGCAGAAGGATTGCTCAATGCCCTAGTTGTGCCTCAATCGGCAAAACAACCAAAGCAACAAGCTCAGAAGCGCAAAAATACCTCGGAAGAGAAACCCAACGCGGAAACAGCAGTGGTCACTGCTACTTTCGGGTCTGGAGGACAAGGAGGACGCGGCGGAGGCCGCGGGCGTGGCCGTGGGAGTTCAAGGGTCCAAGGTAGAGGAGACCAGCAACCAGGCAAAACCTACTCTTGGGCCGACATTGCCAATAACCCATGTGTGCATCACCTAGACGCCAATGGGGGCTCATCCCACACCAACGCCGAATTTCGTTTCAATGACGACATAAAAAGAGATGATACTGCAGGCTACAAAGCTAAGCGGAAGAAGGGAAAGAAGAATCCCGAAAAAAGAAAAAGAGACCAAGGAAGGTTCCGACATGGAGGAAGCTGATGCTTCAAATCCCAAGCCGGAAGGGAAGAAAACTTTTCCCACCAAGAAGGACACTTACGTCACTTTCCTCGGATCTCAACCAGCAAAGGTCAAGAAAGCAGTTCTACACGAGCTCAACACAACAGTTCTGGCTGTTCCCCAATACTTGGACTGGTTGGAAGTGGCAATCACATTTGACCGCGCTGATCATCCGCCTAAGTTGCGCAGGCGAGGAAAATATGCCTTAATCGTCAATCCACTTATTGACGGTTATGGTTTCTCCAAAACCCTCATGGACGGTGGTAGCAGTATCAATATTTTCTATGTCGAAACGCTATGCCGGATGAAGATCTCGGAAACCCAGCTGAACCATAGCTCTGTGATCTTTCACGGAGTTGTCCCAGGAAGACAAGCTAATTCCCTGGGAGAGATTACTTTGGATGTCACCTTTGGAACTCCAAAGAACTATCGTACGGAGGCACTTTCCTTCGAAGTGGTCCTGTTCAAGAGCGCGTACCACGCTATATTCGGACGTCCGGCTTACTGGGATTTTATGGCTCGTCCGTGTTACATTTACAATATGATGAAAATTCCAGGTCCCAACAGCGTGATCACCATCAGGGGAGACCCGAAGAAAGCGCGAGAGTGCGAGGATGGAAATGCCGCCTTTGCCGAAGCCGTGCTGCACGCCCAGGAGTACCAAGAGATCAAGAAGAGCATAAATCCGTCCAAGATGCCCGCAACGAAGAAGCAGGTGACAAAGCCAAATCTGGAGTGCAAGGCATCAGAAGAGACGAAGAAGACACCGTTGAAGGATGATGACCCCTCCAAGGTGACCCAGATAGGCGTAGGCCTAGGTAGCGCATAGGAAAGCGCACTCATCAGGTTCCTCCAAGCAAATCAAGATATCTTTGCATGGCAGCCATATGACATGACCGGAGTACCTAGGGAACTTCCCGAGCACTCTTTAAATGTAAACCCGAACGCTAAACCCGTCAAACAGTCCCTACGACATTTTGGCGATGAAAAGCGTAAGGCAATAGTTAAGGAACTAGCACGGCTTGAGTTAGCCGGATTCATAGAAGAGGTCATCCACACTGAGTGGTCGGCCAATCCTGTAATGGTCCCTAAAAAGGATACCACTGATTTAAGGATGTGTGTTGATTATACTGCCTTGAACAAGGCTTGTCCAAAAGATCCGTTCGCTCTGCCTAGAATTGATCAAGTTATCGATTCTACGGCAGGCTCAGAACTCCTCTGTTTTCTCGACGCATATTCCGGTTATCACCAAATTCGGATGAAGGAATCTAACAAAGTCAAAACTTCATTCATAACCCCTTTTGGAACCTTCTGTTTTGTTACGATGCCCTTTGGGCTGAAGAACGCAGGAGCTACGTACCAGCGCACGATGCAGCGTTGCCTCCACGACCAACTCGGACGCAATGTGCATGCATACGTGGATGATATTGCGGTGATGTCTAAAAAGAAGGAAACGCTGATTTCCGACTTGGAGGAAACGTTCGCCAATCTACGAAAATACAACCTCATGCTTAACCCGAAGATATGCTTCTGTGGAATACCAGCCGGAAAATTGTTAGGTTTCATCGTGTCTGAAAGAGGCATAAAGGTGAACCGGGACAAAATCAAGGCTATACTCAATATTTCCAGGCCAACTCGCCTGAAGGACGTACAAAGATTAACTGGTTGCATCGCTGCAGTCAGTCAATTCGTAAGCCGACTTGGTGAAAGAGCCGTACCATTATACAAACTCCTAAAAAAGACCAAGGATTTTTTTTGGACTGATGAAGCCGAAGCTGCACTACAAGACTTGAAGAAAGTACTCTCATCTGCTCCTATCCTTGCAGCGCCGGAACCTCAGGAACCGATGTTGCTCTATCTTGCTGCGACAAATAAGGTCGCTAGTATCGTCATGGTGGTGGAGAGACCAGAGGAAAATCAGGAACACCTGGTGCAGCGTCCGACTTACTTTGTCAGTGAGGTCTTGACAGAATCAAAACAGCGGTATCCGCACTATCAAAAGTTGGCTTGCGGTGTTTTTCTAGCATCTTGTAAGTTACGACACTACTTTCAGGAGCATCCAATTACCGTGGTGAGCACAACTCCCATGAGAGATATAATCAACAAAAGTGACGCCACAGGACGTGTCGCCAAATGGGGTATAGAGGTTTCAGCTTTCGATATTGAGTATAAACCCCGTACATCAATCAAATCCCAAATCCTTGCTGACTTTGTCGCTGATTGGACAGAGACGAAGGAAAATATGATCCTCCCTGAGTCGGAATATTGGACCCTCTACTTTGATGGGTCTAAGGCTCGAGGGGGCTCGGGGGCTTGCGTGGTGCTCAAATCACCCCAAGGAGATAAACTTTTATACCTGCTGCAGATCCACTTCACAGCAACAAACAATATTGCCGAGTATGAAGCACTGCTGCATGGAATCCGGATCGCTAAGGATATTGGCATCCAACGTTTGATGTGTTATGGAGATTCAGATCTTGTTGCTCAATAGGTGTCGTATATTTGTAATGCAAATAAACACATGGCAGCTTATAAAGCTGTCGTGGATGATTTATCTAAATCGTTCGAAGGGTTTGAGGTTCAACACATCCCTCGAGCAGAAAATGAGGAAGCAGATGCACTATCTCGGATAGGCTCTGCGCGGAAAGAAGTCCCGGATGGCGCTTTTTTAGAGCACCTCAAAGTTCCCTCAAAAAAGGGAGTAGATGAGGAATATCTGACCAAATCCGACTCACCTCTAATAGCAGTTCTGGCTGTAATTCCCAGTTGGACTCAACCCTACCTAGATTATCTGGTAGATGGCAAATTACCCGAAGACGAGGTTCTGAGCCGGCATATTATCCAACGAGCAAAAGCCTATACTATTGTTAAAGGTGAGCTCCATAAATGGAGTGTTTCTAGGGTTTTTCAGCGTTGCGTATCTCCGGAAGAAGGAGTGGAAATCTTAATAGAAATCCACGAAGGCGAGTGTGGTAACCACGCTGCAGCCAAATCTTTAGTGGCAAAAGCTTTTAAACACGGATTTTTCTGGCTTACAGCTCAGGTAGATGCTGAACGATTAGTCAAGACGTGCAAAGGCTTCCAAAAGTATGCCAAACAAGCTCATGTTCCGGCTGATCAGCTGCGAACAATACCCATAACATGGCCTTTTGCGGTCTGGGGGCTTGATATGGTAGGACCATTTAAACGAGCTCCAAGTGGATTTACTCACCTCTTAGTGATGGTGGATAAATTCACCAAATGGATTGAGGATAAACCTGTCACAAGTTGTGATGGAGCAACAGCCAAAAGATTTGTCGAGGATGTTATAATCCGGTATGGTTATCCACATAGCATTATCACGGACAATGGGAGTAACTTTTCTATGGGAGAATTGGCTGAATTCTGCAACAAGCAAAATATGCGGCTTGACATTGCGTCAGTCGCACATCCACAGGCTAACGAACAAGTCGAAAGAGCAAATGGTTTAATCCTACAAGGCCTAAAACCGAGACTCGAAGCACCACTACGACGTGCTGCAGGGGCTTGGGCAGAGGAATTACCCTCTGTAATATGGAGTTTATGAACAACTCCAAATAGGTCAACAGGATACACACCTTTCTTCTTGGTCTATGGCACAGAAGCAGTTCTTCCTAGTGATTTAATTCATACTTCTCCTAGAGTGGCCGCGTATATTGAAGAGGATGCCGAGATTTCTCGACAAAATGATCTCGACTTAGTCGAAGAAGTTTGCGTCATTGCTGAAATGAGATCTACAGCCTATCAGCAGAAGTTACACAAGTATCATAGCCAGAGAGTCCGAAATAGATCTTTCAATAAAGGTGATTTGGTTCTCCGGCTTGTGCAACAAAAAAGCACAAACTTTCCCCGGTATGGGAAGGGCCCTTTTTGGTTAGTCGAGTATTACACAATGGTTCGTACTACTTAACTGACATGAGGCCAGTCAAAGAAAGACCTGCTACTAAGAAGAGAAAGAGAGGTGGAGGCAGCACAAATCTGGATGAGTTAGACAAACCATGGAATATTGCTCAGCTACGTCCCTTTTATTCTTAGTTTATCCTTCTTTGTAATCATATGTATGTACATGCTCTGAGAGAAATAAAAGTTTTGGTTGCCTCAAGTTTTTCTGAGAAGTTTTTACCATCTTATTTCCAAATGATCATGTCATAGTCGAAAATCCCAGAATGCTTGAAAGTACTTTATGCTCTTGTTCGTTCTGGTTTAGATTTCCTATTCTAAAATTGCTACCTTTGGGTATAACTCTAAAGTTTCTAGTCTTTACTTTGGTTATTTGTCTGATTGCTGGATGCGGGCATTTTCTGAGTAGTGAATTGTTGGTACTAGAAGCCAGCTTTGTTTCCGAGTTTAAACTGGTTTAGCGATTGAGCTCCGTTGCTCGGCAAAGTTTCCGGCAGAAGGTTTAGCCGGTTCACGAAAGGGACGAGGTGGAAAGCCAGATAAACAATAAGTATAGACGAAAAAGTATAAGTGCTTATGTAAACATTTCAGGCACGCAAAAATTTTAAAGCCCAAAGTGCTGAATAGATCAAAAGCACAGCACTAGCAAAATTATAGTACTTCATAATTACAGACGCATCATGTTTTTTCAGATAATACAAATATTTCTGGCAATTTATGATGCAGGAGGAGATGAAGGAGCTGCCGGCTCGCTGGATACGTCGCCTTGATATCGTTCCGAGATGTCCACATCCGAGGTGGTGCGTTCATCGTCGGAAACTTCTGCTGAATCTTCTGGAGGCGGAGGCGGAGTGTCCATGCGGGTGAAGAAAGGGGTCTCGTAGCTAGTCAAATTAGCCACGTGATAGCCATATCCGGCGCAGGAGTCCATGATGGCTTGGATGTCTTGCTCCTAGCCGTCTTCATCTACTTTGCAGTACCCTCTGGTCACTTGCCATATTTCCATGTTTCCATGGTGGCTCATGACCATGGTGAGAGCGTTTTGCGCCGCAGTCCGCACGTAAGACATGTTCCAATCCTGGACAAGTTGCGGCATCTCTTTGGCCTTGTCCCGCACCTGAAAATCCGACATGCTATGCATGTCCGGAATCTTGAGAGCTTCGCCAATGTCCTCAAGGGATTGACGGAAGTCATGAAGCAGGTCGCCGACTTGGGTAAGCCGGTGGGTGCGGGGTCAGCAGAGGTGGAGTCCGTCAAGTTCAGAGGACCTATAAACAAAGATAGTTAAAGAAAAATCCGATATTGAAAGAAGTCGAAGAAAAAAAGACAAGTCAGACAGATGGAACGTACCGAAAATGACGTCGTCAATTTTTGTCTTCTCTTTCTGAAGATTCTGGAGTTCAGCCCGGAGCGCCACGGAAAGGTCACTCTCTCTGCACAACTCATTATTGAGGTCCGAGATTTTTTGATCTTGAGCAGTGGTCTTGCAATCACGCTCATCAGGAGCCATGGAAGAGGACTCAAGGATTTGAGCAATGCTCTTTTCATGATCTGCCTTGAGTTGATCCAGCTCTTGGTGAAGCTCCTTGTTCTCCACCACCAAAGTCTTGAGGTTCTCGGCCTCTTCAATCATAACACAGGATTGTTTCATCAGTGTTGTAAGTCAAAAAGAACAACAGTTCAATGAAAAAAAAATTCGACATTGAAAACACAAAGACAAGGTTTGAGTCTCGGAATGTTTACCTTTGGCTTCGTCCTTGGCAACTTTCAGCTCAGCATTTTTAAGTCAGAGAGCTCTGATCTCTCTCCACTTATCACAAACATTCTTCAACAAATCCTGGTTATAGGAATATACTTTCTATAAGTCAGAATACCCAAAGTCAGAAAGCTACTAAAGACTCGGGCTAATATTTTTGCTAATATCAGCACGAGCCTTGGGGGCTACACTAGTTCGTTCTTTGGCATCCTAAGGAAGCATAAACCCGGATTATTTATCCTACTTCATGCTTGGGGGCTATAGGATATGATATGAAACAAAAGGAAAAATAGGA
The DNA here is from genome assembly GCA_910589775.1 of Avena eriantha. Lineage (NCBI taxonomy): Eukaryota > Viridiplantae > Streptophyta > Magnoliopsida > Poales > Poaceae > Avena > Avena eriantha. Next base: position 38,362,750 of record OU342745.1, on the reverse strand, counting down.
GTTGGAATTCTGACTTACATATTGTTCGCGAGTGAGTTTATCCAAACTCGCGTTCACTTCAACTGCAACCTTCTCAGCGAGAGTTAGAGGGGTCACATGAGCAGTTGGAAGCTCCCCGGACTTGATCCTCTCGTTGCGAAGAAGCACTTGTTCAAGAAGATTAGAGTGCTTGACGTCCTCTGCTTCTTGCGCTTCTTCTTCGGCAGATAAGGTACTTTTTTCTAGGCATTGCCTGGCCAGCCGCTAGATCTCTTCAGCAGATTTCTGGGACAGGCCAAACTTGGCAAGTCCCGGATTGCTGATAATGTTTTCGGCAAAGGTTTCTGCAGAGGGATCATTACCCAAAGAGGGTTCACCCTTATCTAAATCTAACTCACCCATGGTGACGTCAGTTTGCGATTCAAGGATCGTAGGCTCCATTGAAGGAGCCGGATCTTCTGCGACGACCAGAGAAGGGATGATCACCGGCGTTGCAGAAGGTTGAGGGGAAGGAGTCGGAGGAGCCACGGAAGGAGAAGCTATGGTAAGCTTTGTCTGTCACAGGGGCTTCGAAAAAGTTCCCTTCCCCTTGCCCTTGATGAGCGGTTTTGCTCTGAGAATGTAGTAAAGTCGGAAACATTACATCTCGGAAGGAAATTCGAGTAAAGTGCAAAGGCGGAAGTTGTGATTGAAAGTTACCTCTTCACGATGGGCACCTCCTTTGTACCAACAGCCACTGTCGGAGCTTTGCGCTTCTTGAGCGCAAGGTCCGGCAATGGTACCACTTCTGTCTCCTGAGAAAATCTGGAGGATATCCTTCGAGCAGAGCAAATTCCGACTCAGGGAGGTCAGCAAGCTGAAAAGAAGAAAACATATCAGTATTGCAGTATAACTCAAAGATTGAAACACATAAAAAGGTGTACTGATAGAAGCTTACCGGCACTACGGGGTTTTTTGCCGTGTGCATATCCAGAGAAACCTCCGGGATCCTCCTCTCAATCCGCTCCCTGATCTGCCACTTAATCTGGCTTATATAGCCCTGCGTGGTGTAGGCTTTGGGGCTGATGCGGAGGAAGTCTTCCTTGGACAACGTGATGGAGTGCATCAGTCGATCTCCGTGGTACTGAAGGGGCTGGATCCGGCGTGAGACCCAGCATTGGACCAAGTCGGATCCCTTCAGTCCCTTGTGTTTGATCAGATATTCGACCCGCCTCTTAGCGAGGATCAGATCGTCACTGAGAGCCGGAGCAGCCTCGTCCCAAGACGGTTGGGCTATGGCAGCTCCGTCAACAGAAGCCGGCAAAGCAGTAGCTTTGTCGGGAGCCGGAATATCCCTATGGTAAAAGAACGTGGCTGGCCATTGTTTGACCGAGTCACTAGCTAGGATTTTGGGATATGCGCGCTCGCGTCTAAGCGAAAAACTAATGGTACCGGTGATATAAGGAACACCGGTAGTAATAGAGTTTATCCGGACATGAAAGTAGTACCGGAATAATGTCAAACTCGGCCTAATGCCGAGAAAGCCCTCACACAAAGAAGCGTAAGCGCTCATCTCTAAGAGAGAGTTGGGAGGAAGATGATGGAGTTGAACTCCGTAATGATCAATCACCTCAGAGAAGAACTTCGAGGGAGGAAATGACAAACCTCTGTCGAGGTGGGTGCCAAAGTGGACCCGCTCGCCGGCGCACGGGTTGGGGATGGTTTCCTTGAAGCCGCTCCGCCAGTCGCCAACACGGAGGAGCCCTTCATTCTCCATGTTCTGGAGCTTCTCGTCGTCAAGCACGCAGGGGATCCAGACCCCACGGAAGCTTTCCTTCTCCACCGCCGCTTCCGTCGCCGCCGCTGCCGCCAAGCCGGAAGAGGAAGAAGAAGCCATTTCTCCAGCAGGCAGATGACCTAGGATGGGCGGCGCTGGGAGTTTTTTGGGGGGAAAACGGAGGAGCTCTGTGCGCGCAAGGGAGATTTGGAGGAGAGGAAAAGGCAAGGGAACAGGTGAAGAGAGAAGGAGAAAATCCTAACCCCTTATATCCACCTAACCGCGCCAAGATTCGTGCAAATGCTACAGTCTAACTGCCACGCATCGTGGAAGGAACTGGGAAGGACCCACGCGATGATTACGTCGCCTCGATCTCCGTGCACGTATTGAAACTGCGCCTCGGTTCCGCGAACCGCGGGCCCACCAATGGTCGTGCTGACAGGATGTCTGTCAGATGACGTGACTTGACCATGACTTGTGTCAGGTGGAGTTAGAGACCAAATTCCGGCTTAGTTTGAAATCAAGCTGGAAAATCCGAGTAACCTGTAGATAGGTCCGACTTATTTTAAAGACCCGAATCGTATTTTGTTGTTGTGAAGTTTCAGGAACCCTTCAAGATTCTGCAAGCCGAAGATCAAGCTAGACAATGATAAATCCGACTTTGGATCTTGGAGGCCTCCGGGGGCTGCTGTTGGGGATATACTTTCCGGGTATCCTCACAGTTCCTCACTGACCAGGGTGGCCCACTTAAGGTTAGAGCTTTGCTTCACGGGCGGACCAGTCAGGGAGAAAGACGGAGTCCAATCCGGCTATGGGAAGGCCTAGAAGACTTACCGACTTAGGCCCATAATGTTACTTGTAGTTCAAGATGTACTCTGTAACCAACTCTTAGTCGTAGCCGGATAGATCTCTCTTGTAAACCCTAGGCCGAATATCTATATAAGCCGTCCTAGGGAGAGCCTTTAGGGCACCCAACACTTTAGACCCTCAATAGTCTACAATCTCAACTCGCACAGGCGAACCCTTGTAACCCATATTCCGGCTATACCGTATTACTGGATTGCTAGCAGGAGTAGGATCCATCCAAAGCCGGCGGATTCGAACCTGGGTAAACTTGTGTGCTCACCGTCCCGAACACCGTACGTCTCACACCCCTCTCTTCCGCACGCCTCGAGGACCCCCTCATGGCATACTTGTCCTCAATCCGACGACACTATCATGTTTTTGTTATTTGTGATCTTGCATGCTCTCCGTCGTTATTAGATATCTTGGCTGAGTAGATGCTCCAAGAGGGAGTATTTATGCTCAATAGTGAGTTCATGCCTCTAGTAATCTGGGGAAGTGACATAAATCTCTAAGGTACTAGATGTGCTGTTGCTACTAGGGAGAAAATAGCAATCCTTTGTTCATAGAACAATCGTATTGTTTATTTTACATGCAATGCTTAATGCAATTATCTATTGCTTGCAACTTAATACTGGAGGGGGTTCAGATGATAACATGAAGGTGCATTATTAGTCATAGATGCAGTTGGATTACGATCTATGTATATGTTGTAATGTCCAATCAAATATCATAGGAGTCAAGATAATTATTATATGCATGTATGCTTTCTCGGTGTCTGTCAACTGCCCCGCTGTAATTTTTCACTCGACATGTCATCTATCTTACGGAGAATCATCACTAGTGAACTATGGACCCTAGTCCTTTCTTTTACCATCAATCTACAACTGTTTACTGTTTTTTTTTTACTTTCTGCAAGCTACTACTATCTTCCACACAATACGTTTAATCCTTTGTTTTCAGCAAAACTGGTGAGATTGACAACCTCACTGTAAGTTGGGGACAAAGTTCTGTGGTTGTGTTGTGCATGATTCCAAGTTGGAAACAACACCTTGGAGGTGTTTCCTTGCTCCTACTAGTTCGATAACCTTGGTTTCACAACTGAGGGAAAATTTGCTATTGTGTTCATCATACCTTCCTCTTGGGGTTCCGAACGAGCTCATCGTATCTTGAGCCAACAAGCATCTTTCTGGCGCCGTGGATTGAAGGAACAAGCACCCACGTCAACCACGCGCCAGCAAGTATTTTTCTGGCGCCATTGCCAGGGAGTCAAGGACATCTTCACAAGGGGAGTCCCTCATAACCAATCTCTTTACTTTGTTTTATTTGTTTTGTTTATGTTATTTCTGCTTTGTTTGCTTGTTCTTTTTATCAAAATATAAAAAAATAGTTCCTACTATAGTTGTTATTTTCGTTGGTCTGTGATACGTCCAAAACGTATCTACTTTCCCGAACACTTTTGCTATTGTTTCTCCTCTATACTTGTGTGATTTGGATGCAACTAAGGCGGACTGACGCTATTTTTAGCAGAATTGCCTTGGTGTCTACTTTTTGTGCAGAAAATCAACTATCAGGAAAAATCCTAGAAAATATGCCAAAAATCATGTTTCACCCGAAGACTCCAGGAGCCAGAATACGAGACGGAGAAGAGCCAGGGGTGGCCACACCACCTGGTGGCGCGGGCCAGGCCAGGCCGCGCCAGGGGGTGGTGTGGGCCCCCAGGCGCCCCCTAGGCCTCTCTCTTCGCCTATAAGGAGCCTTCTGGCCTAAAAACTTCGGGGGTTTCGACGTTTTTCTAGTATGAGTTCCGCTCCGCCGCCACCACCAGATTCCACGAAACAGCACCAGAAACTCCGTTCTGGCACCCTGCCGGGATGGGGAATTGGAGGAGATCATCGCCATCATCATCACCATCGCTTCTCCATCGACCATCCATGTTTCCCCCATCTATGAGTGAGTAATCCCCCACTGTAGGCAATGGGGATGGTAGGGATTGGATGAGATCGTTCATGTAATGGCATCAGATTGTTAGGGCATGGTGCCTAGTATCTTTTATTATTGCTTTATGACTTTGTTGCAACTTGTTGTGCTTAATGCTTGTCACTAGGGCCCGAGTGCCATGATTTCAGATCTGAACATGTTATTGATTCATTATGATAGTATTGTTTTTGGTCTTATCTACAAGTTGTATACACACGTTGTTGTCCAGAACCAATGGCCCCGAAGTGACAGAAATCGGGATAATCGGAGGGAATGGCTTTGATGTGAGGATCACATATGTTCACAGAGTGTTAATGATTTGCTCCGGTGCTCTATTAAAAGGAGCACCTTAATTGCCAGTAGTTCCCTAGAGGCCCCGCTGCAAACGGGCTGGCAGGACAAAACATGTTGTGCAAGTTCTCATTGCGAGCATGTATGACTATATATGGAACACATGCCTAGGATTGTCTAGTACTTGGATGCTTTATCTTATTTATCTGCAACTGCCCTATGTTCTGATTGCTATGTGAATTGTCTTGTCCATGCAACGCCCGTCCATCCATCCCTATGCCTACCGCACTCGAATCCCACTGTTTACTGCTTTTGTTACTACTATCTTTGCTTTACTACTGCTGTTACTTTACTATTCCTACTACAAAACTGTTGCTACTGATAAACTGCTGTGAGCAAGATTGTTTCTAGGTGCAGCTGAATTGACAACTCAGTTGTTAAGGCTTATAAATATTCTTTGGCTCCCCTTGTGTCGAATCAATAAATTGGGTTTCACTTCCCTCGAAAATACTGCGATACACCCCCTATACTTGTGGGTCATCAATACTATTTTTTGGCGCCGTTGCCAGGGAGCATAGCTTTATTTATCAAGATCGCTTGGATTCTCTATTGTTCACTGCTATCCATCCATCATGGGTAAGTCTCCTTGAGAGGCGTACTATTAGACCCAAATTGTATCCTGCTGCTAAGTTTGTTTCTTCTCCCATAAACATTATAGATGAAGATTATGATTTCTCTCTCGATCTATCTTACATAGCTATTGTCGAGAAAGAACCTTTTTGTGGGACTAAGAATGAAAGTTCGGTAGCACATATGAATGAACTTTCTACCATGAGTGGCTTGTTTTCTGATGATATTAAGATGCGTACTTACTTTGTTGCCAAGATCTTCCCCTTTTCACTGAAAGGAGAAACTAAAACTTGGTTTAGTAATTTACCTCCTAGATCTATTGATAGCCCTGAGTGCTTGATTAGTACTTTCCTGCATAAATATTTTCCTCCCAGTGCTAGACAAGCTATTTTGCAAGAACTTTTTGATTTTAAACAGGGAGAAAAAGAGGTATTGCCCGAATCTTGGGCAAGGTTTTGTGCTTTCATTCATGCACAAGCTGGAAGTCCATTACCTAAGAATGAACTTCTTGATATATTTTATAATGGACTAACTGAGGAATCTAGGACATACCTAGATAGTTGTGCTGATTATGTTTTCAGGAATAGGACTCCTAAGGAAGCTGAGGAATTAATGGCTAAAATAAGCAAGAATTATGAAGATTGGACTCCTCCTAAACAAGCTATACCTGAAGTAATTGTACCTGAACCGTCTATTCCCGTGCCTATTCCAACATCAAAGAAGAGGGGAGTTATTGAATTAAATGATGAAGTGATGAAGGAACCTAAGAAATGTCTTAAGGAGAAGGGAATTAAAGCTGCAGATGTCAATAATTTACCTCATATAGAAGCATTATGTAAGCCTATTCCCTACTCATCCACTATTGAGGTACACTCTCTCCAACACTTTGATGAAGGTGATATCCCTTACTCTAAACCTCCTGATCAATGCTTAGAAGAATTTGATATCTTTATTGTTAAGCAAGATAACTTTAATAAAAGGGTGCAAAATCATCTAATGGAAAACACTAGAGCTATTGTTGAGTTGAAAGATATTGTGGAAAGAACCTCTAATGATGTTAAAATGATTGTTAAACACTTTCAAATGGTTCAAATTCAAATAGATCAACTCGTTAAAGTGCAAAACGACTTGCTAGTTAATGCTGCTAAAGAAAAACATGCTTATGAAATTAGATCTATAAGTGGTGCTGCTACCCAGGATCCTCTATATCCTGAGGGGCATCCCAAAAGAATTGAGCAGGATTCTCAACAAGCTGAAAATAGTGGTTCTACTCGTAAGAAAAGGAAAAAGAAACATAAAACTGTTGTAGAACCCTCTGAACCTGCTATAGATCCAAATAGTATATCTATCTCTGATGCTGAAATTGAAAGTGGTAATGAAGAAAATGTTGTTCCAAATGAAGAAAAAGTTGAAGAAGAACCTGAAAACCACACTAAGAATACTAAATACACCAAATAAGATTTTATTGCTAAGAAACATGGTAGTGAAAGAGAACCTTGGGTCCAAAAACCTATGCCTTTCCCTGATAAGAAACACAAGTCAAAGGAAGATGAACACTATAATAAGTTTTGTGAGTGGATGAAGCCTTTATTATTGCAAATTCCTTTGACTGATGCTATTAAATTGCCTCTTACTCAAAGTATATGAAGGACATTGTCTCAAATAAAAGGAAGATCCCTAATGAAGAAATTTCTACTTTGCTTGCTAATTATTCCTTCAATGGTAAGGTTCCTAAAAAACATGGAGACCTAGGGATTCCAACTATCCCTTGCTCTATTAAGAACGGTTATGTTAGAACTGATTTGTGTGATTTGGGAGCTGGAGTTAGTGTTATGCCTTTCTCTCTCTATAAGAGGCTTCAACTTGAAAAATTAATACCAATTGATATATCTTTCCAAATGGCTGATAAATCTACCACTATTCCTGTGGGTATATGTGAGGATGTACCTATTCAAGTGGCTCATAATTGCTTGATATTAACTGATTTTGTTGTGCTTGAAATGCCTGAAGATGATAATATGTCTATTATTCTTGGGAGACCTTTTCTTAATACTGCAGGAGCTGTTATTAATTGTAATCAAGGAAAGGTGACCTTCAATGTTAATGACAAGGAACATACTGTCTATTTCCCCAAGAAGATTGAAAGGACTTATGGTTTGAATTCAATTGAACATGTTGAAGGCATTCAAGTTGGAGAAATATATTATCCCATACCAAGAGAAAAATTTGAAACTATTATGATTGGGACCATTGCTATCAAGGTTGAGGTAACATAATCATTAGTGGAGTACAAAGTTTTGTCTCATATGCAATTGTTTTGGTAGCAAGACTTGATCAACCTTGTTAACAAAAGGATTCCATTGAACAAAACAATGTTTTCATTATGATTATATCTATTTATTTCTATCCTTTGCATTTTAGTTTTTTCTTTCGTTTAGTTTTATTTTTGTTGTTAGTTGCTTGCATGTTAGAGTGTCTTAGAAATTCTGTAGTTCTATCCTTGTTTTGTCCTTGCATCATTTCCAAAAAAAAATCTGTCTGTCAGAAAATCATTCTTCTATTTCTGAAAATTGCCCAAAAATAAAGTGTCTCGAAAAATTCCAGAAAATTCATATTAAATTTTTACGTGAAAAAGGGGTAGAGGAGTACCTGGGAGGTACCAGGGGGCCCACCAGGCAGGCACACCACATGGTGGCGCAACCAGCCTTGGGTGGCGCCATGCCCTGGTGTGGGCCACCCCTGCCCCCCCACTAACTCTCTCACCTGCCACTTTCTTCTCTCTCCCGAGTAAGCTCCAGTTCATAGCTCAAAATCGCGTTCTTGCTGTGCTTGCTCTCGATTTTTTCGATCTCCTTGCTCAGCCCATCTTTCTTGCTGAAATTTGGAGCATTTGTTCCCTGGTATGTGACTCCTCCCCTTGTCCAAGTAGATTTGTGTTTAGTGGATTATATGTTGAGTATTTTGCTTCTGTAGGTGACTGGTTATGAGAGCTTGTAAGCTTGTTTGATGCTTAGAGATATAGTTCTGATGCATGTTTAGGCCTCTTGCAAGTCCCTATGAGTAGAATCCTTCATTATATTTACTTTGCAATCACTTGTTTAATAGGTGTTTAAATTTCAGAATACCAAGCATGAACAACCATACTTTTGGAGAGATATTTGAGAGTGATGCACCTAGGAGGTCGAGGCCCTCGAGGACAGCCTCTCAAGCTAGGCCATCATACAATGAAGATCTCATTGCAACTCGTATTGGTAGAGAAAGGGATGATGGGGATGCTCACCCATCCTCTTTTCCTTGTTTTACTTTCTTACAAGCTGCAGGTATTCTTGATGATTTCTTGCTACTGATTGAGAGGGTTGGTTTGACCTCATATATGCAAGATGAGAGTGCTCAATACGCTATGCTCACCAAAACTTTTGTTGAGAGCTTCATGTTTACTAACACACCCTATCAGTCTACTATCTCTTTTAAAATCTATGATCTGCCCTTCACCATGCCTTTGGAGAGATTTTGCAGTATTGTAGGTGTGCGTATGACAGGGACCATGAAGAAAATTCAAGGGCGACCCGCTCATTTGTTGGAGCTTTACCGAGGGGTGACCAATGATGATGACCGCGTGGCGCAGCGTGGAAAGATAAGAAATATCCAACTCCCCGCTCTTAGATAGTTTGCATATTATCTCGCTACTAGTGTACTGGGTAGGGAGAACACAAGTAATATCTCCAACTATCATTTAGCATTCCTTGCTGCTGCGCTTAACAATGATACTCGGTACAATATCGGCTCGCTTATTGCTCGCCGCCTAGCTGCTAGGGGGCCTATCTATGGGGGCATCATTTCCTCGCGTATAGTCAATGCATTAGGTCTTTCAGTGGATCCCTATGATGCTATGCTGGCACCACAGGGGCTTGACCTTGTTGCCATGAAAACTCATCACTTTGTCACTGCTACCTCTGATTTGAACAATCTAGTATATAGGATGATTTTCACTGACGGGGATGAAAGGGAGATCCTTTTGCCACATCCTTCTTTGTTTAGTGTTCATAGGAGACCGTGGTCGTGCTCCAAGGGGGAGGTGGACGAGCAGCTTCGCTTGCTGGGTTTCCACGAGCAGCACCAGGAGGATGTGCCCTCCTATGATTACTCCGCGCATTACGAAGGGACGTACTCGAGCTCGCACCAGGATGAGGGGACCTCTTCGTCGTACCAGGGTGACACTTCATCCTGGCCAGCTTGGGATTGATACCCACTTAGGCCAAAAGCCTAAGCTTGGGAGGAGGTACGTCGACACCGCACTCATCTCCATATCATGTTGCGTCGGTACTTTGTATATTCATGTTTTCGTTCTCTTTTTAGTTTTCCTCCTTCTTTGCTTTTGCTTTCTAAAAGTACAAAAAGACCAAAAATGTTTATGTTGTTTCTCTTTGGTTTGCTTCTTCTTTTTGCCTTGGTTTACTTTTCCCTTTTTGCTTTGATTGACCTATTCGAAAAACCCAAAAAGATTTTGCTTTGCTTGTTTTTCTCTTTTGGTTCTTATTTAAAAATCAAAAACACCAAAAATATTTGTCATTCTTCTTTGGTTTTTGCGAGTTTGCTATAGGGTTCGGCAGTCCTCAGTGGATATTGGTTTCATATTATTATTCAAGCCACATAAGTGAAGACCAATAATGAGGATCAATGACAACTTGAGGCGTGGTAAGAGGCTGGTAACGAACTCTATTTGTTTTCATTTTTGTAGATATACTCATCACGGTGGGCTTGCTTAGTCCGTTCAAGTAGGGTGTATGTTATCTTTGGATGCTTAGTAGTTCTTGCTTTCTTATGATTAGCTCGAGCTCGCTAATAGTATGTAGCATGTCTTATGAACGTTCGCTTGCATTGCTCTATTCATAAATTGGTATGACACCGTGGTATCCTCCTCTGAATGTTTCATTTCAATTGACTTGGCACATGCTCACGCATGCACAGGACTGTGATAATCATTTAAGCCTTGATGAATTATTTTGCCTTGAGGATCTTGAATCACTTTCATGCCATGAGTAGTCCTGCTTTGTTGCAAGCATGATAATGACAACTATTGCTCTCTCGTTTGTCGCTCCCTTACTATTGCTAGCCTTCACTTCCACTGAGTGTTTTACTCATGTTTCCAACTCCCTAAACCAAATATTTCCAAAGTGTCCACCATACCTACCTATTAGCATCATTTGCTACTCCCGTGCATATTTAATATGCCTTGTTTTCTTCCGAATAAAATGTTTGCTTGTTATGGGAAAATTAGTCAGTAAAGCTCACGAACTTGATGGCACACTTTATTTCCTGCACTTAATAAACCTGAACCATTGTGAACTCTCCATGAAAGTTATATGCTTGCAAATTATAGGCTGAGGATTAGAAGAACCGTGCTGTCACGGGGAACACTTTCAACACTTGTAAATATATACCTAGTTGATACCTTGCTCTTTTGTTTGCGGATGTCGTCGATGTGAAATAAAAGGGGAGCTTGTAAGTCCATGGAGTTATATATGTGTGTTAGAGAAACGCCTGGGCCGCTAGTCTAATCAATGCTGACATGGTGGAAACCTGCAGCGTAACCATAATGATATCTATGAAGCATTCTTCTTATAAAAAAAGGGAGAGGTAGCTATTGACAAAAAGAAAAAAAATGAGTTTTATGAAAAGAGGAAAGAGAGAAAAAAGCACAATATTCCCATGGTAAATAAGAAGATTGCTGAGATACTCATTGTCTGCTTGCCTTGTCATTTTGATATGGGGATTCTTTCGTATCATCGGGCAAGGGGTACCCCGTTCGCGGTTCTCAATGATACGCGCATACTTACGATAACAAGAACTTACCGGTAACTAAAGTTGAGTAGCATGAGGAGCGGCCCTCGTACTCAAGGGACTTGGGATTTTCAGTTTATAGTCTGTCAAGCATATAACTCAGATTGGACCTCACTTTCACCTTAACCACATTAAAGATGCTTATGATAGGGGCAATGAGAGCTCAAAGTTAACGAGTACCATACTTTCAGCATTTGGAAGCCTTTCAAAATTATTCAAAACCTTTTCTTCTACTTGTTGAGTCTCCACATATTCTTTGAGCACCTTCTTGAGAGCATAGTTGTCATTCTTTGTGTTTGTTCCATTACTTGATTATTTGTGTTATGACTTTGATGCTTGTATCCTTGATATCTTTACTTCTAGTCACCACGTGAACTTCATAGGTGCCTTGGCATTCATAATCAAAGGGCAAGCGAGATACCAATCTATCATACCAATCTATCAAAGGGCAAGCGAGCCGCATGATTCATCCATGGCACATTAAGTAATCTCAATTGTTTATAACAAGTCATGCTACAGCAAAGAATACTAAGCATAAATCCAAAACAATATCAAGCATGGCATGATAGAGCATAGGCCACAGTCAAAAACAAGCTCTCTTTACCACTTAAGCATGAGCTTTCCTACTCTTTTCCAAACCAAACCAAACCATTTGAACACCAATGTATGAAAGGGAGGTCCAACCAATTTATTCATCAAACTAAGCAAACTAAAAACCAAAACAAAAACTAAAAAGAAGACGCTCCAAGAACAACACAACTGTGCATGAAACAATAAAAATGAAGTGTTTGAAAGAAACCTGGGATATTTATTGATGAAGAAGGGGATGCCTTGGGCATCCCCAAGATTTGACGCTTGTACTTCTTGGATATTTCTTGGGGTGACACGCGTGGCATCCCCAAGCTTGAGCTTTAGTCCATCCTTCATCTCATTACTCATTCCTTCCATACACCTGAAAATTTTCCTTCATACAAAACTTCACACAATCTCATTAGCAACATTAGTGCACTTAAGATAAATAAGTCTCAAGGTTCAGTTCTAACATCAAATAAACTTCCATTAGAACACTAGCTACTGTAGCACTTCCCTCAAAAAGCTCAATTCCCCAAAGGAACTCAAAAAGGAACTAACAAGAAGCAAATGCAGAAAATGGCAGAAATCTGTGAAAACAGACCAGTAGGTAAAGACGAATTTTGTAGAAGACCTTCTGTTGCTCAAATCAAAAAGTGTTGAACTAACAAAAGTTAGATAACAACCTGGGGCAGAAACACAAAAAATTAAAGCTCAATCTGACATACAGAGCTCTCTCACGAATTTTTACGGTGAAGCACACAAATCTGTTTCGGGACAGCAACTTTCCCAATCATTACTTCTCTCTCATTAGAGGTTACTCTTGGCACAAAAAGCAAATAAAAAGGATAAGGAGAGGTTATTACAGAGGTAATAACTTCCAAGACTCAACTAAAACTCTTGTGTTATCTCCCAACAAGTACTTTTTTTTAACGCCTTTAAGTTAGGCATAAGAAGCAAAAACTAAAATGTATAGAATAGAAGTAAGCGGAGATAATCATGGTGAAAACATTGTTTTGTTCACTGAAATCCTTTTGTTAACAAGGTTGATCAGGTCTTGTTACCAAAACAATTCTATATGAGACAAAACTTTGTATCCCACTAATGATTATGTTACCTCAACCTTGATAGCAATGGTCCCAATCATAATAGTTTCTATTTTTTTCTCTTGGTATGGGACAATATATTTCTCCAACTTGAATGCCCTCAACATGTTCAATTGAATTCAAACCATAATTCCTTTCAATCTTCTTGAGGAAATAGACAATGTGTTCCTTATCATTAACATTGAAGGTCACCTTCCCTTGATTATAATTAATAACAGCTCTTGCAGTATTAAGAAAAGGTCTCCCAAGAATAATAGACATATTATCATCTTCAGGCATAAAAGTTTGAGAGGATGCTCTCATAAGAAATATGAGTTGAAGTAAAAGAGAGCATCAAGAAGCAAATTCCAAACACATTTAAGTCTAACCCACTTCCTATGCATAGGAATGATGTACGCAAATAAATTTGCAAAGAAGAAAGTGACAGGCATACGAAGATAAAACAAGAGTAACTTCAAAACTTTCAGCACATAGAGAGGTGTTTCAATACCATGAAAACTTCTACAACCATATTTTCCTCTCTCATAATAATTTTCAGTAGCCTCATGAATAAACTCAACAATATAACTATCACATAAAGCATGCTTTTCATGATCTACAAGCACTAGAGCTTTATCATAAACATTTTCAAGAGAAACCTCAGGAACATAACATTCATCCTCCTTTAGTAAGCATGGAGGACAATCAAATAATGTAAGGGATAACGAGTTACTCTCATTAGAAGGTAGGCATGGGTAGCTAATCCATTCTTCCTCCTTTTGTTCATCACTCTCCTCCTATTTTTCATCTAATGAGATTTCAGGTTCATCAATATCTTCTTCCACTGGATCCTGCAAGGCATTAGTCTCTTCCATTTGTGGAGAGCATCTATTAAAATACTCGAGAATAGAGCCATTTTCATCATTGTAATTATCAAAGCAAAATTTAAGTATACCATACACCTCATATTTGTAAGGTGAATCATCTCTACTTTCAAGCAAACTAGCAAGTTCAAAAGCACCCTTCCAAGCAATAAATTCTTCAATTTGTTCTGCATCATAAAAGTCATAAATTCCTTTAGCATAGGAAGATATGGTATCATTATCATTACACTCACATTGAAAAGGGAGGTGTTTATACCTCTTTCTGCAACGAGACTCATCACAGCAATAAGTAGCATTATAAGTAGAGCACACGTTTCTAGCAACGGTATACAATCTATCAATTTGTTCCCATAAGTGTTTCCCTTTTTGTGACAAGCGGTGTTCCTTATAAGAATATTTTTGATCTTCCGTGAACCCACCTTGCCAATAAGCTTCAGTTTCAAAGAAACCAACCATTGCCAACAAGCATGATAAAGCAAGACAATAACAAACCAACGAAAATAACAACTAGAGTAGGAACTAATTTTTTTTTGTATTTTTGATAAAGAAACAAGCAAACAAGGAGAAAGATAAACTTAGCTTGAACAATAGTGATTACAAGTGAACTTGATAAATAAAGCTATGCTCCCTGGCAATGGCGCCAGAAAATAGTCTCGATGACCCACAAGTATAGGGGGTGTATCGCAGTAATTTCGAGGGAAGTGAAACCCAATTTATTGATTCGACACAAGGGGAGCCAAAGAATATTTATAAGCCTTAACAACTGAGTTGTTAATTCAGCTGCACCTGGAAACAATCTTGCTCATAGCAGTTTATCAGTAGCAACAGTTTTGTAGTAGGAATAGCAAAGTAACAGCAGTAGCAAAGCAAAGACAGTAGTAACTAAAATAGTAAACAGTGGGATTCGAGTGCGGTAGGCATAGGGATGGATGGACGGGCATTGCATGGACAAGACAATTCACATAGCAATCAGAACATAGGGCAATTGCAGATAAATAAGATAAAGCACCCAAGTACTAGACAATCCTAGGCATGTGTTCCATATATAGTCATACGTGCTCGCAATGAGAACTTGCACAACATCTTTTGTCCTGCCAGCCCGTTTGCAGCGGGGCCTCTAGGGAACTACTGGCAATTAAGGTGCTCCTTTTAATAGATCACCGGAGCAAAGCATTAACACTCCGTGAACACATGTGATCCTCACATCAAAGCCTTTCCCTTCGGGTTATCCTGATTTCTGTCACTTCGGGGCCATAGGTTCCGGACAACAACGTGTGTATACAACTTGTAGATAAGACCAGAAACAATACTATCATAATGAATCAATAATAAGTTCAGATCTGAAATCATGGCACTCGGGCCCTAGTGACAAGCATTAAGCACAACAAGTCGCAACAAAGTCATAAAGCACTAATAAAAGATACTAGGCACTATGCCCTAACAATCTGATGCCATTACATGAACGATCTCATCCAATCCCTACCATCCCCATAGCCTACAGTGGGGGCTTACTCACTCATAGATGGGGGAAACATGGATGGTCGATGGAGAAGCGATGGTGATGATGATGGCTATGATCTCCTCCAATTCCCCGTCCCGGCAGGGTGCCAGAACAGAGTTTCTGGTGCTGTTTCATGGAATCTGGTGGTGGCGGCGGAGCGGAACTCCTTCTGGAAAAACGATGAACCCCCCGAAGTTTTTAGGTCAGAAGGCTTCTTATAGGCGAAGAGGGAGACCGAAGGGGTGCCTAGGGCCACCACACCATGCCCTGGCGCGGCCAGGCCCAGCCCGCGCCTGGGGGGGTGTGGCCAGCCCTTGGCCCTCCTCCGTCTCATATTCTGGCTCCTGGAGTCTTCTGGAAAAATAGGCACTTTGGCTTTTGTCCTGTCCAATTCCGAGAATATTCATTTTCTGACTATGGCTCTTGTTAATAGGTTAGTCCAAGAAATCATATGAAAAGTACTCCAAAGTGTGGACAAAACACAAGAAAGTGGATAAAAACAAGAATGGAGCATCAAAAATTATAGATACATTTGCAATGTATCACAACACCTCTCTATGTGCTGAAAGTTTTGAAGTTACTCTTGTTTTATCTTCCTATGTCTGTCACTTTGTTCTTTGTGAATTTATTTGCATACAAGATTCCTATGCATAGGAAGCAGGTTAGACTTAAATGTGTTTTGAATTTGCTTCTTGATGCTCTCTTTTACTTCAATTCATATTTCCTATGTGAGCATCTTCTCAAACTATCATGCCTAACTTAAATGCGTTAAAGAAAAGTAATTATTGGGAGATAACCCAAAAGTTTTAAATGAGTCTTGGAAGTTATCACCTCTGTAATAACCACTCTTTATCCTTTTTATTTGCTTTTTGTGCAAAGAGTAACCTCTAATGAGAGAGAAGTAATGCTTGGGAAAGTTGCTGACCCGAAACAGATTTTTGTGCTTCGCTGTAAAAATTCGTGTAAAATCTCTGTACGTCGGTTTGAGCTGTGATTTTTGTGATTCTACCCCAGGTTTATCCAACTTTCGTTAGTTCAACACTTTTCGATTTGAGCAACAGAAGGTCTTCGAAAAATTTGGTTTTTACCTGCTGGTCTGGTTTGATAGATTTCTGCCATTATTTGCATTTGCTTCTTGTTGTTTCCTTTTTGGATTCTTTTTGGGTAATCGAGATTTTTAAGGGAATTGCTACAGTATCTTGTGTTTTAATGGAAGTTTTATTGGTGTTGAAACTAAACCCAAAGACTTATTATCTTGAGTACACTAATGTTGCTAATAAAGATTGTGTGAAGTTTTGTATGAAGGAAAAATTTCTGGTGTAAGGAAAGAGTGATGTAATGAGATGAAGAATGGACTAAAGCTCAAGCTTGGGGATGCCACCCGTGTCACCCCAACAATTATCCAAGAAGTACAAGCGTCAAAGTTTGGGGATGCCCAAGGCATCCCCTTCTTCGTCAATAAAAATCTCAGGTTTCTTCCAAACACTTCATTTTTATTGTTTCATGCACAGTTGTCTTGTTCTTGGAGCGTCTTTGTTTTTGTTTTTGGTTTTCGTTTGCTTAGTTTACTTGAATAAATTGGTTGGAACCCCTCTTTCATACATTAGTTTTCAAATAGTCTGGTTTGGATTGGAAAAGAGTAGGAAAAGTTCATGTTTAAGTGGTAAATATGAACTTGTTTTTGACTGTGGCATATGCTTTGTCATGTCATGCTTAATATTATTTTGTCTTTATGCTTAGTGATTTTTGCTATAGCATGACATGTTCTAAACAATTGATATTTCTTAATGTGCCTTGAAAGAATCATGCGTTGTTTTAGCATATTAAAGCATAATATTGTGGTATTCTCCTTTGATGCTTTATTTGGGTTGACTTGGCGCATGCTCACACCATGTTATGACTATCCCAAGTCACCATAGCCTTTATGATCCTTTAGTTTTCGACTTGTAATATCACTTTATGTTTTAATTACTGATGTTTTGTCGCTTTGCATGATTATGGCCATTATTGCTCTCTTAGTTAGTCGCTCCCCATCTTTTGCTAGCCTCCATAACCAAGTATGAGTTCCACTCATGCATCCAACTCCAAATAAAACCAAGTTATTCCAAAGAGTCTACCATACCTACCTATTAGCATTTGCTATTCCAAGTATATTCATGTTTTTATCTACCTTCTGAATTAAACTTGTTATGAGAAAACTAGTGATTAAAGCTCTCACGAACTTGATGGCACACTTTACTTTTCTTGCCCTAATAAACTTGAACCATTGTGTCGTCTATGTTGTATATGCTTGCACTTATATGTTGGGGATTAGCAGAACCATGATGTCATGGGGAACGCTTTCAACATTGCACTTGTACATTGTACCTAGTTGATATCATGCTCTTTTGTCTATGGATGTCGTTGGTGTGAAATGAAAGGGGGGCTTGTAAGTCCATGGAGTTATGTATGTGTGTTAGAGAAACGCCTAGGCCGCTGGTCTAATCCATGCCTAATCATGGTGGAAACCTGCAGCGTAACCATAATAAGCAATCTATGAAGCATTCTTCTTACAAAAAAAGATATAGAGATTGAGAAAAAGAGAAAAAGAAAAAAAAATGAGAAAAGAGGAAAGAGATAAAAAAGCACCATTTTCCCATGGTAAATAAGAAGATTGTTGAGATGCTCATTGTCTTCTTGCCTTGTCATTTTGATAAGGGGATTATTCCATATCATCGGGCAAGGGGTACCCCGTTGGCGGTTTCTATGATACACATGTACTTACTATAACAAGAACTTACTGGAAACTAAACTTGAGTAGCATGAGGAGCGGCCCTCGTATTCAAGGGACATGAGATTTCCAACTTATACTTTGTCAAGCATATACTCCATAGTTTGTTCACTTTAACCTTAATCACTTAAATATGCTGATAATAGGGGCAATGAGATCTGAAAGCTAATAAGTACCATAATTTTTGGAAGCTCTTTATGAAACTTGAATCCCTGCTTCCTTCTATGAAGGCCTTTCTTTTACTTTTATGTTGAGTCTCCATATTCTATCTTTATGCACCTATTGAGAGAGCATAGTGGCCATTCTTAGTTTAATGTGCATTGTCCTAAGACTTGTTGATTGATGCATAGCTTTGATATTGCTTGTTCTTAAACTATTTGTATCTAGTCACCCTTATAAACTTTGAAGGTGTCCTATGCAATTATGATTTGCTACATTATGAGGGACAAGCTGAATGCCACTATGCTATGTTTTCTTTATGTGAAACAAACAAATGTCTTGAAAAGCATTGTTATTCATGAATCCTTTGTTTGTGCCTTTCATGTTACAACATAGTTGCTATGTCTTATTGTTAGAACTTTATCCTTCATGCTATGTTGAAGTACTATGATCCTTGCTATCAATGTTTTACAAATACTTTGATCAAGTTTATGATGGTGCATGTCACCTCAAAAATTATTCTTTCTTTTTATCACTTACCTACTCGAGGACGAGCATGAGTTAAGCTTGGGGATGTTGATACGTTGCAAACGTATCTATAATTTTTGATGTGTCATGCTTGGTTTATATCTACTTTCTTATGTTTTGCCCACACTTTGGAGTACTTTTTATACACTTTCTTGGACTAACCTATTAACAAGATGCCACAGTGCCAGCTGCTTGTTTTCTGCTGTTTTTGGTTCCAGGAAAGTTAGAAAATGAAAATTCTTGGAATTGGACGGGACAAAAGACAAAGTCAATATTTCACCGAGGGGGACACGGAGCTAGAATACGAGACGGAGAGGGGCCAGGGGCCGGCCACACCACCTGGCCGCGCGGCCAGGCCTGTCCCGCGCCAGGGGGTGGTGCGGCCGCCTAGGGCACCCCCTCGGCCTCCCCTTTCTCCTATATATTGCATCTGAGGCAGAAACCCTAAGTACTCGATCAAAAATCCACGAAAGAGTATGTAGCCGCCGTCATCTCCATCCCTAGATCGGGAGAGATCTGAAGCTCTTCTCGGCACCCTGTCGGAGGGGAGAATTCACCCTGGAGGCCTTCTTCATCACCATGCAAGCCTCCGGTGTGATCCGTGAGTAGTTCATCCTTGGACTACGGGTCCATGTAGTAGCTAGATGGTTGGTTCTCCTCCTTTGTGCTATCATGTTTAGATCTTGTGAGCTGTATTCATGATCAAGATTATTTATTTGTAATCATACATGTTGTGTTTGCGGGGATCTGATGGATATTGAGATGCTATTTCAGATTGATTATTGATTCTATCATGTCTTTGTTATTTGTGATCTTGCATGCTCTCCGTTGTTAGTAGATATCTTGGCTGAGTAGATGCTAGCAACTCCAAGAGGGAGTATTTATGCTCGATAGTGGGTTCATGCCTCTAGTAATCTGGGGAAGTGACAGAAATCTCTAAGGTACTAGATGTGCTGTTGCTACTAGGGAGAAAACAACAATCCTTTGTTCATAGAACAATCGTATTGTTTACTTTACACGCAATGCTTAATGCAATTATATGTTGCTTGCAACTTAATACTGGAGGGGGGTCGGATGATAACCTGAAGGTGGATTATTAGTCATAGATGCAGTTGGATTATGGTCTATGTATAATGTTGTAATGCCCAATCAAATCTCATAGGAGTCAAGATGATTAGTATATGCATGTATGCTTTCTTGGTGTCTGTCAATTTCCCCGCTGTAATTTGTTCACCCAACATGTCATCTATCTTAAGGAGAATCACCACTAGTGAACTATGGAGACCGGTCCTTTCTTTTACCATCAATCTACAACTGTTTATTGTTTTCTATTTACTTTCTAGAAGCTACTACTATCTTTCATACAATACGTTTAATCCTTTGTTTTCAGCAAAACCGATGAGATTGACAACCTCACTATAAGTTGGGGACAAAGTTCTGTGGTTGTGTTGTGTAGGATTCCAGTTGGAAACAACACCTTGGAGGTGTTTCCTTGCTCCTACTGGTTCGATATACTTGGTTTCACAATTTAGGGAAAATGTGTTGTTGTGCTCATCATACCTTCCTCTTGGGGTTCCCAAGTAGCTCATCGTATCTTGAGCCAAGAAGCATCTTTCTGGCGCCATGGATTGAAGGAACAAGCACCCACGTCAACCATGCGCCAGCAATCTTCTTTTAAATCGCCTCCTGAAACCTCTTCTGAGAAAAGGGGAGACCGAGATGAGATTCAAGAAAAGATCAAGAACCCTGGAAATATTTCCAAAGCTTGTGTTGAGACCATTGGGGAGGGAGTTGACTCCTACTGGACGATGGGCAATGATATCGAAAAGAAGGTCAATGACATCGACGGTAGAGTACAACTCTTGACCAAGATCATTATGGAGATGGCCGATGATAGGAAAACTTTAAATAAGGGAATCAAAGAATTACGTATTGGCATCATAGAGATGTCTACTCGATTTGTGTGTATTTCCCAAGCTTGTAGACTCAAAGACGATGAAGAAGAGGAAGATGATGACTTCTTTACTCCCAAAAAGGAGTAAGTAATCGCAAGGGATTATTTGATCCACCTGGCTTGATTCCAACATTGGGAGGGATCTATGAGAACCTTATAATCTATCTTACAGTTTTTGCATATTTACTTTTATACACGCATGGTTAGGTTTAAATTTCAGAATTTTCATTTATTGCATCAACTTTGAGTTCCCTTTGTTCAAGAGAAGAATTATATCCATTTGAGTTATGAACCTTTATTATAATTGAAGTTGTGTTTGATTCATGATTATTATATTAGATGATTGAACTAGGTTGAGTGTTATGATACTTGTACAACTGACATAATTTTAGGGACTTCCACACCAACAAAAGTATTGATTAAGTTATGAGAAGAAGAACTCTGGTAGCATATTATAATTAAGAGTTTTTGAAAGCCATGGAAGTAGTGAGCATGATCAAATAGTTGTGCTAAAAATAAAGAGAGAAAAAGGAGTAAGTAAAAAATATTGGCATACAAGTATTAAAAGAGAAGAAAGCAGCTATCAAAAGAATCAAACATAGAAAAAAGGGGAGAAGAAAAGGAGAAAATGATCATGAATCTTCATTGTTAAACTTAGCACTCAATATCTTTAAACTCTGTAATTATATGATATGTTGAATCACTAGTAGCTTCTTATAATTTCATTGATAATGAAAAAGGTGTGGAAGCCTCTAAGTTATGTAATGTGTAAGGGTATGGTAATACCCCCGACGTATCTCTACATCCGATGTTGTATTCTTGCTTTAATTCCTACCTCATTTATTGTAATGACTCGTGTCTCATGAACATGATGATCTTGTCCATAAGCCACCATCTTGCTCGGGGACGAGCAAGATCCTACCTTGGGGGAGTTGATGCGTTCAAAATTGAAGCATATTTACCTTTTGTTTTTGCATAAATAGAGTAGGGATTTTTGTATTTTACCATGCCTACACGCACTATTTGGTTCTTACTTCAACAGCATCCCAAATCATGGAACCATATATGAATATATCAATTAGAGCTGTCATATTGTGTAATTATATGATATTTCTAAGTGATAAAAGTCATTTTATGAATTTGCCTTCACACCTGGAAGAATACCAATCGAAGAGGATGCATTAGTATGGTTAACGATCACTGGTACGGGTGGAGACCGCCTGTACCGTCCGCCCGTACTAGGCGCCATCGCAACCGCCTCGTCAAATACTTCTCACTGGCAAAGACGAGGGGGAGATCCAACATTCACAGCCACGAGAAACCACGAAACACCACATCCGAGAGGGGCCTGAAGGAGGAACTTGGCTGGGGTAAAATCCGGGCTGCTTCGTGGATCATTGGAGGACAATGCATCATCCCCTTCATCATCAACCGCTGCATCTCCATTACCACCATTACTCCCATCTTTCATCTATTAGATCTCTTTGTAATTCCAAATCCAATTGAGGTTTGCATTATATCTACCATCGTACTATTATCCATTCATTTGATTATGATGATGTTGTTGATTGCTTCCATGAGTGAGTAGTTCCTTTGTTCTTTGGGAGATGGAGAAATCCTAGCAACATTATGAACTTGTAATTACTAGTAGAAAAAGGGCCTTTGATTCGGGCCACTAGTCACGGCCGTGGCTGGGGCTGGGACTAATGGTCCGAACCAGACGGCCCGAGGTCGCCAAAGTCCTTTGTACCGGCCCATAAGAGGCCATTAGTCCTGGTTTGAGATACAAATCGGGACTAATGGGTCTGGGCACGCCCATGTGGTCCTGGCAAAACCATTAGTCCTAGTTTGTATCTCAAACCAGGACTAATGGTCTGGCCCTATATATATATGCACCCAACCCTCCACTCTCTCCTGTTTTTTCCTATGTGAGGTGGGTATAACTTTGTGCTAATTTGTTTCTTCATATGCACTAGAGGTGTTCGGTGAAATTCGTATTAGTGCGATGCCGCTTGAGTTCACACAAGACAACATGATATGGGGTTATGATGGAAGAAACCGATGAAGAAGAGAACGATGATGAAAACTACTGATCTATGTTCCCTGAATACGCTGATACCACAATGGAAGACAATGAAGAAGAATGGGAACCAGATGAGCCCGTTGATGATCTTGGTCGGGTCACTTCTGATGCAAAGCAAGACTACGGCACAGAAAAGGAGAGGTTTTAGTTCGAGAAGATGTTACAGGACCACAACAAACTGTTGTGCCAACTTGTGAGGATGGCCAGAAGAAGCTGGCTAGCACACTAGAATTGCTGAAGTAGAAGGCAGAGACCGGTGTGACTGACTCGGGATTTGAAAAGTTGCTGGTAATAATGAAGAAGCTTCTTCTAAGAAATAACAAATTGCCCTCCAGTACGTACGAAGCAAAGAAGCTTGTCTGCCCTCTAGGATTAGACGTGCATAAGATACATGCATGCCCTAATGACTGCATCCTCTACCGCGGTGAGAAGTACGAGAATATGGCTAAATGTCAGTATGCACTGTATTGCGGTATAAGATCAGAAAAGATGACCCTGGTGATGTTGAGGGCGAGCCAGCCAGAAAGAGGGTTCCGGCCAAGGTGATGTAGTATGCTCCTATAATACCACGGTTGAAACGTTTGTTCAGAAACAAAGAGCATGCCAAGTTGTTGCGATGGCACATGGAAGACTATAAGAAAGATGGGAAGTTGAGGCACCCTGCTGATGGTCTGCAGTGGAGAAAAATCGAGAGAGACTTCCCGGACTTTGCTGGTGAAGCAATAAACTTATGGTTTGGTCTAAGTACCGATGGCACGAATCCTTTTGGGGAGCAGAACTGCAGTCACAGTACCTGACCCATGACTCTATGTATCTACAAACTTTCTCCTTGGTTGTGCATGAAGCGAAAGTTCATTATGATGCCAGTGCTCATCCAAGGCCCGAAGCAACCCGGCAACGACATTGATGTGTATCTAAGGCCATTAGTTGATGAACTTTTACAGTTGTGGGACAAACCAGGTGCACGTGTGTGGGATGAGCACAAACAGCAGGAATTTGACCTACAAGCGTTGTTGTTGTTCATAACCATCAATGATTGCCCTGCTCTTAGTAACATTTCAGTACATATGAACAAAGGATACAATGCATGCACACACTGTTTAGATGAGACTGAAAGTATATATCTGGATAAATGTAGGAAGAATGTGTACCCGTACAATCGTCATTTTCTTCCTCCTAGTCATCTCTTAAGAAAGAAAGGCAAGCATTTCAATGGTAAGGAAAAAACCTGGACGAAGCATGTCCCCCATACTAGTGCTGATGTATTTGGTATGGTCAAGTATTTGGATGTAATCTTTGGAAAGGGTCCTGGAGGATAACCTGTTCCAAAAGACGCCGACAGACACGCACCCATGTGGAAGAAGAAATCTATATTTTGGGAGATATCCTATTGGAAAGTGCATGAGGTCCGCTTTGCAATCAACGTGATGCACCTGGCGAAGAATATTGGCATGAATATTCTAGGCTTCCTAGGCTTGTATGGGAATTCAAAAGATACCCAGGCAGCACAGGAGGACCAACAACATCATAAAGGACGAGACGGCAAGCATCTGGGGCTGTTTCAAGGGCTTGCCAGCTATGCTCTTACCAAAGAAGAGAAGGGAATCTTTTTTGAAGTCCTTTTTAGTATCAAGGTACCCTCTGGCTTCTCGTCGAATATAAAGGGAATAGTAAATATGAAAGAGAAAAAAATTCAAAACCTAAAGTCTCATGACTACCACGTGCTTCTGACACAATTTCTTCTGGTTGCATTGAGGGGAATTCTACCAAAAAATGTTTGACTAGCCATTGTGAAGGTATGTGCATTCCTCAATGCAAATTCTCAGAAGGTAATCGATCAAGAGAGTCTATCAGGGTTACAAATTGATGTCGTACAATGTCTGGTCAGCTTCGAGTTATTGTTCCCGCCATCCTTCTTCAATATTATGATGCACCTCCTAGTTCACCCAAACGAAGAGATTAGAATTCTCGGTCTTGTGTTTCTACACAATATGTTCCCTTTCGAGAGGTTCATGGGAGTCTTAAAGAAATATGTTCATAACCGTGCTAGGCCAGAAGGAAGCATCTCCAAGGGCTATGGAATAGAGGAGGTCATTGAGTTTTGTGTTGACTTTCTTCCTGACCTTAAGCCGATTGGTGTTCCTAAATCTCGGTATGAGGGGAGGCTAACTGGAAAAGGTACACTAGGAAGGAAATCAGTGGTATGTAGGGACGGGCATTCTTTCACTCAAGCACACTACACAGTTCTACACAATTCCACTTTGGTGGCTCCATATATCAAGAAACACAAGAATATTCTACGCTCTGAAAACCCGGGGAAGCCTGACTCCTTGATTAAAGGGGAACACGAGAAGAATTTTGGTAGTTGGATGCAAACACATCTCATCAATAACACCACTATTGGAGATCAGTTGTACTCGTTGGCCAGGTTACCATCTTCGACTATATGTACTTTCCAAGGATATGAGATAAATTGGAATACATTTTACACGATTCCCCAACATAAAAAGCACGAACCAAAATAGTGGTGTCCTCTTTGATGCAATAGATGAAAACGGGCAGAAGGACACATACTATGGGTACATATAGGAGATATGGGAACTTGACTATGGACCTACTTTTAAGGTCCCTTTGTTTCGGTGCAAATGGGTCAAGCTGACAGGAGGCGGGGTACATGAAGACCAAAAGTACGGCATGACAACAGTGGATATCAACAATCTTGTGTACATGGATGAACCATTCGTCCTAGCCAACGATGTGGCTAAGGTTTTCTATGTGAAGGACATGTCTACCAAACCGAGAAAAAGGAAAGATAAGCAAAAGAATACAGAATACGATGAGCCAAAGCGCCACATAGTTCTTATAGGGAAAATAAACATCGTGGGAGTGGATGACAAGACAGACATGTCAAAAGATTACAATAAGTTTCATGTAATTCCGCCATTCAAAATAAAAACTGACCCGAGCATCCTGTTAAATGATGAAGATTCTCCATGGCTACGATGCAGAAGAAAACCATAACACTAGATGTTGGTGATGTGTAATAATGTATTAAACCTTTTATTTCAGACATAAATCTATGTAATGTATTAAACCTTTTATTTGAGACATAAAGCATGTAATACATGTTGCTCAATCAAACTGGACGTCGACGACCGGGTTCTGAGCCACGGGAGGTGGTCACCCAAAGAGAAGGAACCATCACAGGAGCATAGCTCGGGTGAGGTCCCTGAAGAAGCTGCCAGGTATGGGAAAACCTGACCTCCAACACATACATATAGAGGCGGACATGCTCGTCCTCCTCGCTGACACGCCTCCGTACCACCTCCTCGGGGGCCGGCTCCCTCTGCACCGCTCCTGGACCATGCGACCGCCACCAAAGAAGCTTCGGGTCAACGACGGGACCCGGATTCCTCACCAGCTACGCATCCCGGAAGGTAGCACCTCCCAGTGCCAGCCCGACGGAGCCTAGTCTCGGACATGCCCGATGGAGCCTAGTACTCCGCCGTCATTGCCACCGAGTCGTGGACGAACACGCGAGGGCATCCTAAAGTAGGCGGCAGGAAATGTGTGGATGTGTGGCGGGGAATGTGTGGATGTGTGGTGGTCATGACGGTCGCTGACCTATATATAGAGGGAAAGGTCAGGAAAACATGGCGGGAAATATGTTTAGCCCCGGTTGGTTCCAACCGGGACTAAACATGGGTGGCATCCTTATGAAGTTATCATCTTTAGTCCCGGTTGAAGAAACCAACCGGGACTTAAGGGGTTGCGGCAGGCTGGAGCCGGCACGAGCATGTTTAGTCCTGGTTGATCAAACCAACCGGGACTTAACGGGTGAGTGTCGACACTATGACAGGGGTGAGTGTCGACATTATGTCGTGAGTGTCGACACTATGTTGTGCTACTTAATCTATAAATAGGCATCCCTGTGAAGTTATCAACTGCAAACAAGATGGTGTGCAAGAGCGGGGACAACACACTATGCCCAGTTTGAGGGAGATGCCGGTGGAGCCCAGTCCACCGGCATCTCCAACAAACTGGCCATAGATGTACTCCCTAATATGTGAAACACATGGTGTGCGAGAGCAGGGACAACACTACGGCCAACTTCAGGGAGATGCCGGAGGATCCAGTCCTTAGGCATCTCTCTGAAGCTGGCCATAGAGGCACTCCCTAATATGTGAAATTAGTTAGAATAGAACAACATCTTCATATATAGTTCGGGAAAGTTGTAGAGAGACCAACACTAGTAGGAAACGATATATTAGCCCCGATTTCCTAACTAGGACTACGGAATCGGGACTAAAGGCCCCCCTTTAGTCCCGCCGGTCCAGCCACAAACCGGGACTAACACTCAAGACAATTATTATTATTAAAAAACTGGGACTATGGAATCGGGACTAAAGGCCCCCTTTAGTCATACTCATATCTATCCCTATAATACACAGCTTCAGGGTCGTGTTCGGCTTCGTCATCATCATCGTCGTCGTCGTCGTCGCTAGGCGCATGCGGCTGGATCCTAATCCCAACCATGGCATATTCCAGGGGTACCTGCCACTCTGGCCTTAGATTCATGACGCGTGAGGGAGGGGGCTCCTGTATGAGGACACCGCGTAGCCCGCGACCTTCACCATCCCCACCCTTCTTGTGGCTCTGTGGAGGGTCAAAGTGTTGGTACCGCACGCGAGGATGATCTCCCTGGGCGATGTAGCGCATCACACCGACGATAGTCCGGTTTGCTCACCACAGGTGGCGACCAGCCTCGTTGTGGTTCAATAGGGGCGGGTCGTCACCCTCGTACCTGGCGAGCTCCCTTTCTTGCCGGTTAGCGAAGAAGGCATTTCAGGTGTCGTAGTTGTCGGGATCCCAATGGGGATCCATCCACAGCTCCGGTGTGAGCTTGAGGTAGAAGTGGTTCGTGATGGCCGCCTGGCGGGCGGAACCTTGAGGCACAGGAGGGAAAGGAACTCCTCCAGCGCTCAACATCTAGTTGGCGGGTAGCCGATAGCCTGGCGGGCATGGGTAGCTGGAGGCCCACAGCACCTCAGTCTCCTCGAGGGTCAGAATGGCCCAGTATGTGGTGTCCATTGTTGTGAGAGGGGAAGATTTGGATGTGTGGATGGCCATGTCGGCCGGCCTAGATATAGAGGGAAAGGTGGAAAATATGGCAGGAAGCAGAGGGAAATGGCGGGAAAGCATGACGCGTGGCTTGATGACTCCGAGAAGGGCGGGAAATATCTTAAGTCCCGGTTATTGGCTCCAACCGGGATTAAAGGCCCCCAAAATATTATAAGTCCCGGTTACTAGTTTTAATATTTAGACCCTAGAGCCCTAAACCCTAAAGCCTAAACCCGAACCGTAAGGCTAAACCCTAAACCCTAAACGCTAAACCCTAAAGCCTAAACCCTAAACCTGAAATAGAGATTTCAGTCAAATATAATAGTTAATGCATTTTTAAATTGAAAATGGCAAAATGGTTAATAGTTTGACTAGTTAGAATAATTATTTTATAAAACAGGAAATGGATTTGGATTACTTATTCAAATTCAAGCATTTTTTATGTTAAAAGTTTAGTGAGATTCAAAAATATGCAAAATATAGTAGTTAATGCATTTTAAATTGAAAATTGCAAAATGGTTAATAGTTTGACTAGTTAGAATAATTATTTTATAAAACAGAAAATAGGTTTGGATTACTTATTCAAATTTCAAGAACGTTCATGTTGAAACTTTTCTCAAATTTATAAGTATGCAAAAACTGTATAATTCAAATGTTAAAAAATATAATAGTATGCAAATTGAAAAAAAATTAAACAGGCGTGCCCCTTATTTTGGTCAAAAATTTGAAACAGGGACCTTGTGCTACGCACCGGGACTAAAGCGGTGTTGTTGGCGTGTGCCCCTTGGGTGGTGCCCAAAACCCTTTAGTCTTAGTTCGTAGCACGCACCGGGACTAAAGACATTATCCCGGTGCGTGCTACGGACCGAGCAAATGGAAACGGTTAACAAATACTCTAACGACGATTCGATCGAGAACACGATGACGACAGGAGACATGCATGCAGCACGGATACCCATTGCGGCAAAACACATATGTGCAGCAGGGATCCCTGATGGCTAGAAAACTCACGTACATGTAGCATGGATGCATGTTGGCGACAACACAAGCGGATGTCTGTAGCACGGATCTATGTGAGGGGCAAAACACATCTGTGAAGAACGGATACATGTTGGCGGTAAAACACACGTGTGTAGCACGGATACACATATGTGAAGTACGAATGCATGTTAGCGACAAAACACACGCATATAGTATGGATGCATGTTGTGGCAAAACACACGCGTGTACCATCACTATGGAGTTTCTCTATGTTTCGTTTTTTTCCTGAACATATGTGAACAATTGGAGCAATAAGAAAACTTTAATCATGATTTTTTGAGTTCGTACGGCAACGAATATGCTTTTTTTTCTAGACGTACGTGAATAATAGGAGCAATAATCTTTTTCATTTGTCGATCGTTACAAGATTTCTTTTTCATCTTTTCTTCATGTGGTCTGCTGCCAATTTTGGTTGTTCTTGTTTAGAGAAAAGTTACGGTGCGTCTATTCTACTCGTACTCTCTTTCCATGACTTTGCCATGCACCGTGCGCCGTCACAAAACACGTAAAAATATATAAATGTTGGTTAGCCATAGCGAACATGTGTGGTTCTTGCCGTGTGTGAGCAATATCTCTCGGCCGACGGGAAATATAACCCTGTTACTCGTACAAGGAAGCCGTGATCAACATCCATGCATCAAGGAAACATATTCACAACAATCGGACGGTCCGCAGGGTATGCATCTATAACCCCAGGCAGCAAATCCGCATTAACCATTGTTACTTTGATGAACTGTTAGCTTCATGTAGCTGGATAAATTCATGAACTTATTTTATTATCGCATGCTCTCTAGCACTTTGATGAGTACAAGTACTTTTAGTCCTAGTGTACATAGATGGGATACAAGGTCCCTGATATTATGAATACAAATTTCAAGCTCGAGTGGCCATCCACATGCACAACCAGATAATAAATTGCGGTACAAGTTTCAAGCTACATCACAGATGAATGTTGGTGGCAACACACGCGCAGGTCGTACGGTAGCACGGATGTATGTGAGCGAACAAAACACATGCGTAAAGCATGGATGCATGTTGACGATAAAATACACTTATGAAATAAGGATACTGGAAGACACATATGTGTGTCTCACAATGGAGTTGCTAATAATAAACGCCATGCAAGCCATTGGCCACACATGCATGAAGCAAGGAGCAAAGATTCCATTCCGTCGGCGTCAAAACACACACATGAAACAAGAAGGCCTAGAGCCACACATGTGGGTCTCACGGTGGAGTTGCTAAATAAGCGCTTTGTAAACCGTTGGCCACACATGTATGAAGCAAGGAGCAAAGGTTTCATTCTGTCGGCGGCAAAACACATACATGAAAGAAGAAGTCCGGCAAGCACACATGCGTGTCTCACTGTGGAGTAGCATGAAGAAAAATAGCCATGCAAGATGTTGCCCATGAGAAAAATAGCTTGATTAGAAGTTATTAAACACTACATGCATGCACTCCATGCTCCGTACGCATATGTTGAATTTGCCGTCCATGCATGCTCGAAGGCGGGTTCTACATGCATGTCCGTATGCATATGCAAATTTGTTTGGCCATGCATGCATGCAACATTGTTTCATGATCCATAGCTGTGAAGAAACCTGCACTGCATATTAAAGCGGTAGAGGGTTAGTCTGTTGCATGCTGATCACCGTGGAAGACGGATGAAACGGCTCCGTTAAACAGCCATCCCAGCCATGAACTTCGCATGTGCAAAAAATATCATGCTCCCATTATCGGACGGTGGATAGAGGGTGCACCACGGGCACCCCGGACAGCAAATCCACGTCGATATACTATATCATATAGTTAGTATATAGTGTAGAGTGTAGTATATAGCATATAGTGTAGTATATAATATACTACACTATATAGTATATAGTATATATGTTATTATTACTATTTTTTCTTATATGTTATTATTAATATATAGTGTACAGTGTAATATATAGTGTATTTTTTAGTGTATATATTTTTAGTGTAGTATATAGTGTAATATATTTTCTAGTATAATATATAGTGTGGTGGTGCTCGCGGGCCCTCGGACTTAGGGTTAGGGTGGTAGTGCTCGCGGGCCCCCAGACATAGGGTTAGGGTGGTGGTGCTCACGGGCCCCCGGACTTAGGGTTAGGGTGGTAGTGTTCACGGGCCCCTGGACTTAGGGTTAGGGTGGTAGTACTCGCGGGCCCCCAGACTTAGGGTGAAGGTGGTAGTGATCGCGGGCCCCCGGACTTATGGTTATGGTGGTAGTGCTAACGGGCCCCGGGACTTAGGGTTAGGGTGGTAGTGCTCGCGGGCCCCGGACTTAGGGTTATGTTGGTAGTGCTCGCGAGCCCCCGGACTTAGAGTTAGGGTGGTGGTGCTCGCGGGCCCCGGACTTAGGGTTAGGGTGGTGGTGCTCGTGGGCCCCCAGACTTAGGATTAGGGTGGTAGTGCTCGCGGGCCCCGGACTTAGGGTTAGGGTGGTAGTGATCGCGGGCCCCGGACTTAGGGTTAGGGTGGTAGTGCTTACGGGTCCCCGAACTTAGGGTTAGGGTGGTAGTGCTCGCGGGCCCCGGACTTAGGGTTAGGGTGGTAGTGCTCGGGAGCCCCCAGACTTAGGGTTAGGGTGGTGGTGCTCGCGGGCCCCCGGACTTAGGGTTAGGGTGGTAGTTCTCGCGGGCCCCGGACATAGGGTTAGGGTGGTAGTGATCGCGAGCCCCTGGACTCAGGGTTAGGGTGGTGGTGCTCGTGGACTAGAATTTTGCTATTGTTTAGTATTATTGTAGCAAATTAGGTGTACATATTATTATTTAGTATTATTTTATATTGTGTGCTTTGTGCAGGAAACTATGGATCCGTAGAGACCTAGAACAAGTAGAAACTCTCGAGAATATGATCAACGATGCCTCCCATGTTCATCCACCCAAATATCCATCGATATATCTGAACCCCTCCGGTGAGGGTGAGGAGGTCGACCGAAATGATCAGGGAGAAGCCGACGGATCTAATGATAGAGAAGACGATGGCTCCATTGGACCCTTAACTAAGTCTGACGAGGTATATATATGAAGCCCGGTGATTAGTAGATGCATTAATTGAGTTGTATATATAAATTGACAAATGATTCTTCTATTAGGCCTCCACATCGAGCAAAAAATATTCCAAACAAGGCCCGGCCAAAAAGTTGGACGCATCTACGCGTTATACAATCACGCTAGTATCACCATGGGGTGAACCATTGGAACCCGAAAAGACTAAAAGTGTATTTGTACAACAATGCGGAGTTATGGTTAGGGATCTTATCCCAATCACCGTTGGAGAGTGGAATAGGACAAAAGGGGTGAAAGAGGGTGAGTATGTCGCCGACAGGTACAAAGAGGGTCTTTGGAATAACCTCATGAAACATTTCACCCTACCAGAATTTGAGGATGATGCCGACACAACTGCATTGAGGAAGAAAGTCAAGCAGTGGACTCCTACGAAGATGGCTAAACTATTCAAGAACTGGAAGAAATCATTATGGCAAAAGTATCAGAAGAATAAAACTCCTCCTAAATTCGAAGCCTATCTAATGAAGCAGCAGACTAACAGGGATGCATTTGTGAAGTACAAGGAGTAGGAAGTTGCTAAGGAAAAGTCAGAAAAAACAAGTTAAATGCCGCGAAGAAGAAATATCACCATCACCTGGGGCCAGGGGCTACGCGATTGCCATGCCAAAGTGGGATGCTAAATAGAATGAGCTGCTTGCTAAAGGGATCACTCTAGAACCAATACGCGAAGAATGGGTTTTGAGGGCAAGAAATTGGTTCCTTGGGCATGGGAGTGAGTATGACAAAAATACAGGGGACCTTATTTGCTGTGACGGGATTAGGATACCCCGGGAGACATGGCAGAGAGTGGTGAAGGAAATTATAGAGGGGACAACAAAGTTTTGTCCTGATAGATAGAAAGACTTGCTGATAAAGGTCCTCGAGAATGACGAACGCGGAGGATGAGTACGAGGCCTTGGCCCTAGTTATACATGGGAGATGGGGTTTCCCAAAGATAGAGATACTTATAGGAGACGAGAGAGATCAAAGAGGCGACGGCAGGAGGAGGAGGGAGACAGGTTCAACGGGTTGCTAGGAACACTTCAAAAGCATCAACAACAGATTGACGAACTTCGAGGAGTATCATGCCTGCAAGATCCTGAAGTCGATATTACCGCCATCCCATCTCAGCAGAGAAGCAGCGTGGCTAAATCGGAGGTTCCGTCTAACAATGCACGGATGGTAGATGATGGTCTCGGCTACCCCGTCGATGAGATCAAGGATCAGACATCTTGTGAGCTCCATCAGAAGGTGAAGAACCTATCCATCAAGGTGGCGGTCGGATGTGCTTTACCTTGTCCACCTGACGCACGCTAGCATGGCTGTGAGATTCCAGCTGGCTATGCTAAAGTTGGGGTGGATGAAATCGCAACGGGTGGGACTCAATGGAGCTTGACATTCCTAGACCTGAAGGTGAGAGGACACTCGGAGAAGTATTGGGTGGTATCATTCTATGGGACAAGAACAACATCAAGCTTCCAGGCTCAACGCCAAGGCCAACACCGCCTCCAAGTCCTCGCATGTCACCTTCACCTCCATCACCTCCAAGAAGCCCACCCCATGACTATGACCACCACAGCGCGAGTCCATCTCGATCTCCGCTACAGGGTCAGCCGTCTTTGCCGCCCGCTAAGGACAATAAGCGGAAGTGTGCTCCGTTAATGAGTACTAAATGGCGCAGCAGCCCAAAACGACAAATGTTGCCCCTCCCAAGAGTACCTCATAAGAATCTTCCCATCAGACCTTACGATCATACTGAAGAGGAAAGCGCAGCAATCGCAAAGACCGAATGTGTTGCGCAGCTTCAAAAGAAGAAACCTGAGCTCGCCCCGGTATACACCGAGAAGCAAAAAGCGTATGCACTTGCTTTTCTGAACACAAAATCACGATATGACTTGCACCATAAGCCAGATGACTATCTACGCACACTTCAAAAGGAAGTGAAGAAGAGCCAATCAAGTAAAAGTGCAAGCAGGAGCAAATCATCAAGTCAAAGTGCAACCGGGAAAACAAAGGACGTCCCTCAGCTCGGGAAACAGGCCAAAAAAACCGATCCCACCCCTCACGGTGGCATCCTATGACATTCCCCAGCAGGATATGGAAGAAGCTGTAAAGCTTGTGGCCGCTATGAATGTGATTGTTGAGGAATTGCTAGGTTCGCAGGACGATAAGTTACCCAAGGCTGATGTAGTCGCTCAATATGTCCCAGGGATGTCGTTGGTCACCCAAGAGAGGTTGCAACAACTGCCAACCCAAATGCGGACTTTACATAACTGGTACTTGAAAGCCGCAAAGGAGGAGAGAATAATGATCATGGCGAAAGTACCACATGACTACTACTTCTGAGTCGAAGAGGTCCATGTTGAGTTTCTAGAACTCTTCCTGTTATACAATTTCGATGCCCTCGACAAATCTATCATGGGTTTCTATTGTCTGTAAGTTGTTGAATTCATTGTCTACATATAAGTTGTTCAGTTTTTCAGTTGTTCAGTTCATTGCATGTAATTATCCTCATTATATCCTTTTGTACTCTATTATTATGCAGAATGAAGATCCAGGAATGTAAAATAAGGTCACTCTTTAGTGTTGGGTTCATTGACCCATATAAATACATATAAAGACGCTAACGGATAAACCCGAGGAGACGGAGGAAAACCTTCTAAGGTTTCTAACAGAGCAAAATTTCGGTGACCACATACTGTTTCCTTACAATTTCAAGTGAGGGTCTTACTCTATTGTACACATTCACTTTTGCTTACTCGATATTAAGTGTAATTGACGAGTTACTGAGTATATATAAACGTGAGCATATTCCACTAGATTCTGCTAAACATTCAACTTGATAAGGGAAGAGTTAAAGTCATGAACTCGTTAAAAAGACCCTTGGAACAATTTAGGGACATGCAGGACAAGCTCCAGAGGTAATTTTCTCGCTACATCGATCTCTTTCATTGATTTCCTGAGATATCACATAATAAATAACTCATTCATTTTCTTTATTGGGCCGGGTTTGGAACCAGTTCAAGAGTGCAGTTACGGGTCACTTTAGTGAGAAGCTGACGTTTAAGCCGGTCTCGGTAAGTAGTACACACATCTCTTTACTTCTAGTTTCAATACAATTATGATGCTAGATTATTATTTTGATTGAATTCTATTCTTGTAAACTGCGCTAGGCAGCCACCCAAGAATAATCTATGTGGGTTCTATGTTTGCGAGTTCATTCACACGTTTACCACTGAGCACAAATATTATAAAGTCGATGTAAGCAATACATTCACAACATTATTCTTATTACCATCACTTTTTGTTATCATGATTGGTATTCATATTGATCTCCTTTTCTAATATAGTTCGATAGAATGCGGGATCAGCTCCTACCAGAGCAACATGTACTAGGAATTTCTGAAGAACTGGCAGGATTCTTGATGAACGAGATGATAGATGACGTCAGAGAATTTAGTGTGAATAGGTGCTAACGATGATCTCCCGACTGTGTAATTGAATATATGGGCTCTAGTCCCGGTAACTGTGATGTCTCCATGTAACTATCATGTATATATTTGTATGCTTGATCCTAAAACAAGTTATCTTATATATGCACGAACGTGTACGGTGTGTGGTAGCCTAGAAAACTATTTTGAAATGAATAAATAAATAAAATGAAACAAAATGAATTCTCTGTCGCGGCAGAGAACCATTAGTCCTGGTTTGTAACAGGAACTGGAACTAATGGGGGGAACCTAGCGCACGCAGGGGCGCCCACGTGGACGCCCATTGGTCCCGGCTGGTAAGCGGGCCGGGACTAGTGGGTGGGCCTTTAGTCCCGCTTCTCTAGTCCCGGTACCAGAACCGGGACTAAAGGCCCGTTCTCCACTAGTGAATAAAGATGATATATCCTTATGTCCGTATGACTTGCTTGTCTATGATATAATTATGATTTGTGTTTGATCTCTCTCTTTAGATGGTATGCATAGTTAGCTGCATATAATTTTCCTTCTGGACTAAAGGGAGGGAGAAATCCTTTGGACGTGTCTTGGAAGCATACCCGGAATGCCCCGTGACAAATTGGCGCTGGCTCGTAACCTACATAGTCAAAGGGGGTTTAAAGAGGGACTCCCTAAGCTAATTACGATATCCACGGGGAAACCCTTAATTGTGGTGGTTTGTGTGGGTGATTGCTCTTAGACATCATAGTGGTTATTTAGAGGTGACCTCACACTTAGCTCAACAAAGTGGCTTCCTACGAGCCTTGTTGTGAACATCTTATTATGGGGCTCTCTCCACACATATCATGACACAAGAAGTATGTTATCTTGGTTGCACATAACAATAATACTATTCTAGTGGTGTATCCTACATCCCCGAGAGTGTTTTAGCCCTATTGAGTCCAACCACGCTTTCACATAAACTTGTTACTTGTTTTCATTTTACTTGTTTTAATTGCTTTTCTGCAAACAATCATAAACCTTTCAAACACCCTTTACTTGATATCAAAGACATCTTACAAGTATACTTTGGTAGAGAGTAACGAGAGGCATTAAGACCTTTACCAACAGCTCTTTGTGGGTTTGATATCTTTACTTCGAAACTAGCTACAATTGATCGGTGGACTTGCAGTCATCACTCCTCCTCATGCCACTGACTCTGACGTCACTAGAGACTTCCTAAATAGAGCCTCACAAACAGTGTTAGAAACCATGTCGGCCTATGCCATCAATTGGCCACATGCGCCAAGGAGATATAGCTTTGACTCCGGCGATGAGCTTCATAAGGGAATTAAGGTGATCTTGCAGTGACTGGGTACTCTATATGGATGGTCATCGTTACCGCCTGGACATGCTCCACGATAGCTCCGACTCCACAACAACATAGTGAAGTAGAAGAACCATCGGACACTCCATGCATAACCGACTATCAAAGATCAGCCCCAACCCGACCTCAGTTCGAAGCATCATCGTTGCGAAACTTCACCCTTGGACATCAAGGCCCCTTCACCGAACCCCTGGTCATATTTAACTCTGATATGACGGTCACAAAAAGGTAAGAGACACAGAAGCTTCTCCATTTCCTGATCCCGAATCTAAGGTTTCCCTTCGTATTCAAGGCCCCAGGGCGAGGGATGAGTAATGATGGGTTTGTTGCATCGAAAAAAATCCATATCGAATAGCAAGAGGGAACCCCGCAAGATCTAATCTACTAGATGCAAGTGACAAGTAAAATATATCTAATCTACTTACCTTCGAACAAAATGAGTGGTTAACAATCTAGAGATTGTGGGTGATGTAGTTGTTCACTTGCGTCGGTTCAAATGATGTAGATGTTGACCTTCTAGATCATCATACCAAACGGACGTTAACTCTGCAGTATCCACACATTTTGTCGTGGTGACATCTCCTCCTTCTCAATCCTGCGAGAGAGGGAGATAGAGAGACAGGAGAACTCCGCGAGAATCCAGTAGTACAATGGCAGTGTAGCTATGGTGTAGAATGCTTTCTGTAAGGCCTTGCATGTTCTAATCCAAAGAGAGGGAGAGAATCTACAATAGTGAGAGAAGGTAGGCGACTAGGGGACAAGGGTGCGTTGACCCCTAGCCCTACCCGTCCTTATATAGGCGGGGGAAGGCTTGGCCCCCTACCAAGCCACTAGGGCCAGCGACAGCCAAGGGGAGAGGGGAGAGTCCCTCCCCCACGCACCTTTCCTAATTAGGGTTCCGCTTAGGGTCGTCGGTTGCACGAGACTTGTGGCCATGGTGCGTTGGCCTACTAGTGCAAAGGTTCCCCCACTTGGTCCCATGTGGCCCCACCTCACATGTGGGCCCCACCCATGGACCCTCCGGGAACCTTCTAGAAGATTCCAACACTTGGAAATATTCTGAGTTTTCCCAAAACCATAACAGGAAGTGCCAAATACTTATCTGTACCTTCGGACCATTCCAAAGATCCTCGAGCAACAATTGAGTACAACATCCATATTTTCAATGAAGACTAGAGACACCAAAGGTTAAGTGTCTGACCGAAGAGTTCGAGAATATGTAGACATGATCGAGACACCTCTTCGATCAATAACCATTAACGAGACCGGGATGCCTATAGTGGTTCCTACAGATTCAACGAATTTTTTTTTGTTGAACCGCAATGTCAAAGATTCAACCAATCTGGTATATGATTCCTTTTGTATTGTGATATATTACTTGCCCAAGATTCGATTGTTGGTATCACTATATCTAGTTCAATCTCATTACAAGTTCTATTTACTTGCACCATGGCATAGGATCCCTGTGACTAATCACATCATTCATTGAGCTCTTGGATGCTATACTACCGAGAGGGCGTAGAGATATCTTACACTTTGTCACACGAAGGAACAAATCCCAATCTTGAGTCACGCAACCCAACAAACACCATCGCAGATACCTGAAAGTCACCTTTATAATCATCCATTTACAAAGTGATGTTTGATGTCCACAAGGTATTCCTCTGATGCTTGGGAGTAACATGACCTCATGGTCTAAGGAAACTAAACTTGACATATTCAGAAAGCAATAGCAAACAAACTAGATGATACGATCATAAGGTGTGCTTATTATTTGGATCTGTCCATCACATCATTCTTCTAATGATGTGATCCAGTTATCAAGTGACTATCGTGTCCATGGTATTGGAAACCTTATCCATCGCTGGACTAACGAATTAGCAGAAGAGGCTTACTAGGGACTTTGTGTTGTATGTATCCACACGTGTATTTTGTTTCCACTACATACAGTTATAGAATGGACAATAAACATTAATCATGAACAAGGAAATATGAATAATAACAACTTTATTATTGCCTCTAGGGCATATTTACAATAGTGTCCCACTTGCACTAGAGTCAATAATCTAGTTTACATTTGGTATGTATCTATCACCCATGGAGTCTTGGTGCTGATCATATTTTTCTCATGGAAGATCCTTAGTCAATGGGTCTACAACATTCAGATTCATGTGTATCTTGTAGATCTCTAGGTCCCCTTATTGGACATGCCCACGTATGATGTGAATGTAGCACTTGATGTGCTTGGTATTCGTGTGAGACGGTTGTTCCCAGGCAAAGGCAAGGGCACCTATGTTGTCACAGTACATGTCCAGTGGACCTAATGCACTAGGAACCACACCCAGTTCAGAGAGGAACTCTTTCATCTAGACTACTTCCCTTGTTGCTTCTAAAGCATCAATGTATTCCGCTTCACAAAATGATGATGTTGTCAAGCTTTGCTTGGAACTCCTCCAGCCCACTACTCCTCCATTTAAAATAAACATGTATCGAGATTGATACTTAGTCATCCAGATTGGTGTCCCAACTAGCATCGACGTAACTCTTTACAAGACGACTTTGGCCACCTTCATAAATGAGAAACATATCCTTAGTCCTTCTCAAGTACTTAAGGATATTCTTTACTGCAGTCTAGTTCCATTCCTGGATAACTTTGGTACATGTTGGTCAAACTAACAACATGGAACACATCTGGTCTTGTACACAACATGGCATACATGATAGAACCTATGGTTCAAGCATAGGGAACATTGTTCATCTTTTATCTATGATCTTTCATAGCTAAAGCCCGAGTCTTACCCAGAGTCTTACCTGGCAACATTGGTAAGAACCCTTTCTTCAAGATATCCATTTTGAACTTCTTAAAAACTTTGTCAAGGTATGTACTCTTCGATAGTCCTACCAGGCATCTTGACCTATATCTATAGATCTTGATGCCTAATATGTATGCAGCTTCACCAAGGTCTTCGATGACTACAAGTGCGCATATCAATTGTAGCTAGTTTTGAAATAAGAGTATCGAACCCACAAAGAGCTATTTGCTTAAGGTCTTTATGCCCCTCATCACTATCTACCAAAGGATACTTGTAAGATGCCTTTCATTTCAAGTAATGGTGTTTGGAAGGTTTTTTGTTTGTGTGCAAGAAAGTAAATAAAACAAGTAACAAATGCGTTGGAAATGGTGTTAGAATTCAATAAGGCGAAAGCGTTCTCAAGGATTTAGGATACACCACTAGCATGGGGTAATTAATCATAATTAGGATAATCTATTTCTTTCATCATCATGTGTTTGGTGAGAGCTCAATAATAATATGTTCACTACAACACTCATGGGCAGTCGCTTTCTTGAGTTAGGTAATGAGGTCATCTCTAAATAACCACTACAATGCCTAAGAGTAGTCACTCATACAGACCACCATAATTAAGGGTTTCCCTATGGATATCGTAATAATCTTAGTGAATCCCTTTGAATTCCCCCTTTGACCGTGCAGGTTATAAGCCAATGCTTGTAGTCACAAAAGTAACACTAGACATACTCCCATACACATTCTAAGGGTATCACCCTCTATTTATACCTATATGAAAATGATATGTGGCCGACTACACATACCATCTAAAGAGAGAGATCAAACCCAACATCATAGATCAACGAATCATAGACCAAAGTAATAGATCATCCTTATTTTGTTTCATAATAATGCTAGGGTTTCTCCATCTCCCCAATAAAAAAGGGAACTACTCACAGATGGAAGCAATCAACAACAACATCATATTCAAATGGATGGACAAAAGTATGGGGATAAATCTAGTGCAAACCATAATTGAATGTGGAATTACAACAAGATCTAAAGTATGGAAGAGGGGAATGGTGATGGTGATGGAGATGGAGATGTAGTGGTTGATGATGAAGTGGATGATGTGATGTCCTTCGATGATCCGCGGAGTATCAAGGATCTTCCCTCCTCTTAGTTCCTCCTCCGGATCCCTCTCTGGTGTGGTATTTCGAGAGTAATGGTTTTTGTGAATGTCGGATCCTAGATCCGTCTTCACGAGGTGAAAGTATTTGACGAGGCGGACGCTCTGACACATGGTACGGGCATACGGTATGGGAAATATCCACATGTACCAAAGGTCGTTAAGACCTTTATAGGATTCCTCCATATTTCCTATTCTTCCAAGTGCGAGGATAAATCAAATAAATGACATTTATCACTTAGAAATATCATATTACTACATAATATGACAGTCCTAATTGATATGTTCACATGAGACTTAGTAGTTCGGGATCCAGTTGAAACAAAGACAAAATAGTGTGCACGTGCACAGTAAAATAACAAAAATCCTACTCAACTTATGCAAAACCAAGAGGTAAATATGCTTTAGTTTTGGACTCATCAACTTCCCCAAGCTAGACTCTTGCTCGTCCCCAAGAAAGGTTGTGGCTTATGTACAAGGTCATCATGTTAGTGAGGCATGAGTCGTTACAATAAATGAGGCAAAAAATTGAAATCGAATAATAATACTGGATATAGAACTGCATCGTGAGTTATATCACACGTTCGCACATCACATGACTTAGAGGCTTCCACACCTTTCGTATCAATAAGTTATAAGACATTTTTTAGAGTTTGGCATATTATATAATCATGAAGTTAAATTGTTTGAGCACTTGATTTGAGTAATGAATAATTCGTGATCATTGATTGAGTAACTTTTTCAATCTTGTACTTTTTTGTTTTGGAATTCCTTGATAGCAAAGCCCTTTATTTTTATTCCACAATAGTATTAGATCACGATAATACTCTTTATGGCTCATGTTTGTTTAAAATTGTTACTATAATATGCCATCAAGGTTTCCTTCTAATAATTTATCAATACTTTGTTGGTGTGGAAGACCCTAAAATCATAACAGTGGTACAAGTATCATAGCACTCAACCTAATTCATACATCTAATAGAATAATAATGGATCAAAATCACTTCAAATATCATAAAGTCTCAAATCTCAATGGATATAATTCCTTCCTTGAACTAAATGAGGTTGATGAAGTAACCAATGTAAATTTTAGAACCATGAACTAAAATGCGTGCAGAAAAGGAAACATGCTAAAATTGAAAGATAGATAACAAGGTGTTATATGAAGGGACTATGCCCCAGGAGGCAATAATAATGTTGTTATTATGTGTATTCTAAGTATATGATAGATGTTTATTTTTCATGCTATAATTTTATTAATACGGAAATGTTAATACATTTGTGTTTAATAAACAAATAGAAAGTTCCTAGTTATGCCTCTCTTTGAACTAGCTC
Organism: Avena eriantha; assembly: GCA_910589775.1. Lineage (NCBI taxonomy): Eukaryota > Viridiplantae > Streptophyta > Magnoliopsida > Poales > Poaceae > Avena > Avena eriantha. The sequence goes on along the minus strand of OU342745.1, from coordinate 38,320,541 downwards.
GTTGATTAACAAGATGATCAAAGTTTCCTAATCATGGACATTGGATGTCGTTAATAACAAGGTCACAACATTTGTGAAATGATGTGATGAACATTCATCCGAAGTATAGCATTACGATCAAAGTCATTGTGTTTATATTGCTATAACATCATACAAAGTAATCCTAGTCCTTAGACCATGAGATCATGTTAATCACTAACACCAGAAGAGTATCTTGATAACATCAAACGTCACACCGTAAAAGGGTGACTATAAAGGTGGGTTCAGTGCTACGAAGGTGCTATGTAGAGGCTGATGGATCAAGAGTGGGTTTTTTCCATCCCGATGACAGATAGATATACTCTAGGCCCTCTCGGTGATATCACATTAAGAATAGCTTGCAAGCAAGTGATGTGATCACTAGAATGTTATATCACGGGAACAAGAAAAGATTGCATTTCGGTAACGAGATCAAACTAGGTATTTGGATACCAATGATCTAATCTCGGACATGTAATATATCATGAGACATAGGGATTAAGTTACTAGCGTTAAAGGTTCTCACGATCACAGAAGTCATCGTTGAATGTGTGGGAGTCAGAATGGATCTCCATGTCCCGCTTCTGGTTATTGATCTGAGAGGGGTCTCGATCATGTCTGCATTATTCACGAACCATAGGGTGACACACTTAAGGGTTGCCAAACACCATTTGGAGAAAATATGTTTCAAACGAAAGAATTGCAAAGCGCTAGAATTATTTCAATGGACACCGGAATTGTTTTGGATGAAATTGCTGAAATTGGTTCTGCATGTGATATTGAAATATTGCAGGGAATTTTATGTGAATTTTTTTAATTAAAGTAATTAACAAAATTATGAATAAAATAAATAAAAGAGTTTTATTAAATGAGAGTTACATTAAATTTGGTGGAAATTTAATGCATGTGAGTGGAGGCATGTTTATGTGAGTGGAGCTTCCACCCACATGAATGAAGGAAGAGTTCGGGGCACCTCCGTGGCCGCCGACCATGGGAGGGGCTACCCCCTCTCCCTATAAAAGGACCCCCTCTCCTCCTCACAAAGCACACCTCCTCGTGAAGGATCTCTCTCCCCCTCTAGATATATTCCCCCATGGTCTCGAATTAGCGAGATACATGTTCTCGGCGGCATTTCGTCTAGAAGGAGTTGTTGCTTCCGCTGATTCGCTGGAGAGAGGAGGTGGAGGTTGTTCAGTGGCCTGAACGTCTGTGTGAGGATGGATGCGCTGCTGATTTGCGGTGCTAGGACTTCCACACGATCTTGAGATCGGCAAGGTTTCGACTACATCATCCACGAGTTCCATCCCGTTAACAAAGCTTTGTTGTCTTTGAGGGTAAGTTCTCTATGGATGCATATCCACCCGTTGCTTGTATCTAGTAGATAGATCTTGGCGTATATCCCATCGTAGGAATTTTTTGTTTTTCTATGCTACGAACCCAATAGTGGTATTAGAGCCTGATCTATGCGTAGGTGCTTTGCACGGGTAGTACACATATGTTTATTTGGGTGATGATGATCATGTTATTGTTCTTTCATGTATTTTGGATATTGGTGGCATAGTGGGATGAAGCGTCCCGGACTAACTTTACATGTCCTCGCACATGAGACCAGTTCCATGATTGACATGCAACTAGTTTTGCATAAGTGGCTAGCGGGTATATGTTTCTCCTACTATAGTCAATATCTGATTTACAACGAGTTGCTAATAACTTAGTTATCATCGTTGTGGTTCCATGTTCGTAGGTAAGACCGGTTCTATCTTCGAAATCCCTAAGCCACGTAAAACTTGCAATGGATAAGTTAGAAGCGTCTAGTTTAGATTGTTGCTGGGCTAGCGTCATGATATGGTAATGTTGTAAGTTCATGTATAGTTGATACTCTTACAACACACCTAACGTGTAAGTTCCATAGACCTTGACCTTACACACAAAGGAATTATAGAGATCATACCACGATGCACATGATAGTGATCAAATGCATGGACCATATCATTCCACTTTACACATATGATGTTTGCATCTTATATTGCTAGTTTGGCATTTTAGTAGCATTATAAGATGATCCATCATTTAGATATCAAGATAAAAATGTGTTCTTCCTTAAGTATGCACCGTTCTATGGATCGTGTTTCAAGACATCACGTGATGATCGGGTGTACTTGACTCTGCACTTTCATACAACGGGTGTAAGACAGTTTTACACACGCGAGTACTAAGGTTCTTAATTGGCCAGCCTAGCATGTAAAGACATGGCCTCGGAACACGGACCAGAAGGTTAATCATGAGTCATATAGTTTATATGATGCCCATATAGATGCTCGCCTTTGAAGCTACACAGACTCACGTGATGATCGGACTTGGTGTAGTGGATTTAGTTTTTGAGTAAGCTACACCAGTTCATGTAATCACCAGAAAGACACGAGGGATGTTGTTTTTGAGTGGGAGTTCATTTGTAATTTGGATTAGTTGAACTCGATCTATCATAAACTTAGTCTAAACTTTACAAATTCTATTGCAGATAGTACCACCTGCTTTTAATTTAAATGTGTTCATGGAGGAAGAGAAACTTTGCAACGAATGGTAGCAAGTTTACGGATTGGGCCATGAATTTGAGGATTCTCCTCAATGCTGCACACAAGCTATATGTGCTAGAAGTGCTGCTAGGCCCCCCACCAGATCCTGATGCCCCTAACAAGGAAAAGAACGTCTATCTGACTCGTCAGGAGGACCACAAATTAGTTCATTGTGGCATACTGTATGGGATAGAGCCAGAACTTCGAAAGCATTTCGAAAATGGCAATGCCTTTGATACCATGGGTGAATTGAAAATGATTTTTGATACCCATGCTGCCATAGAGAGTTATAATGCTTCTAAAAAGTTCTTTAGCTGCATGATGGAAGAGAACAATGATGGCTCAGTGTTGATGTAGAGCTCGTTGGGAACCCCTAGAGGAAGGTATGATGAGCACATCAGCAAGTTTCCCTCAGTTATGAAACCAAGGTTTAATTGAACCAGTAGGAGCAAGGAAACACCCCAAACGTGTTGCTAGCTGAGCCTTGGAAGGGCGCACTACCGGTGCTAGTAGCAACGTGGAGACCTGCACAACACAACCACAGAACTTTGTCCCCAACTTGCGATGAGGTTATCCATCTCACCGTGTTTTGCTAAAAACAAAGGATTAAACGTATCGAATGGAAACAAGTAAAAGTTTGTAGAAAGTAAACACAAAGTAGTAAATATTTTGTAGATTGTATGTAAAAGAAAAGGACAGTGATCCATAGTTCACTAGAGGTGGCTCTCCTTAAGATAGATAACATGCTGGGTGAACAAATTACAGCGGGGCAATTGACAACCATTGAGAAAGAAATACATGCATATACTAATCACCTTGACTCCTTTGGAACTTGATTGGGCATTACAACATTATACATAGACCGCCATCCAACTGCATCTATGACTAATAATCCACCTTCAGGTTATCATCTGAACCCCCTCCAGTATTAAGTTGCAAGCAAAAGATTATTGCTTTACGGATTGCGTGTAAAGTAAACAATACGATTGTTCTATGAACAAAGGATTGTTGTTTTCTCCCTAGTAGCAACAACACATCTAGTACCTTAGAGATTTCTGTCACTTCCCCAGATTACCAGAGGCATGAACCCACTATCGAGCAAAAATACTAACTCTTGGAGTTGCTAGCATCTACTTGGCCAAGATAGATACTAACAACGGAAAGCATGCAAGATCACAAATAACAAAGACATGATAGAATCAATAATCAATCTGAAATAGCATCTCAATATCCATCGGATCCCCGCAAACACAACAAGCATGGATTACAAATAGATGATCTTGATCATGAACGGAGCTCACAAGATCTAAACATGAAAGCACAAAGGAGGAGAAACCAGCCATCTAGCTACTACATGGATCCGTAGTCCAAGGATGAACTACTCACGCATCACACCGGAGGCTTGCATGGTGATGAAGAAGGCCTCCAGGGTTAATTCCCCTCTCCGGCAGGGTGCCGGGATGAGCTTGAGATCCCTCCCGATCTAGGGATGGAGATGACGGCGGCTACAGAATCTTTCATGGATTTTTGATCGGGTACTTAGGGTTTTCGTCCCGAGGGCATCTTATAGTCGGAAGGGGAGGCCGAGGGGGTGCCGGAGGCGGCCAGACCACCCCCCTGGCGTGGGCCAGGCTGGGCCACGCGACCAGGTGGTGTGGTGGCCCCCTGGCCCCTCTCCGTCTCATACTCTGGCATCTGATGACTTCCGGAAAAATAGGCACTTTGGCTTTTGTCCCGTACAATTCCGAGAATATTCATTTTCTGACTTTCCTGGAACCAAAAAACAGCAGAAAACAGGCAGCTGGCACTGTGGCTCTTGTTAATAGGTTAGTCCAAGAAATCATATGAAAAGTACTCCAAAGTGTGGACAAAACACAAGAAAGTGGATAAAACCAAGCATGGAACATCAAAAATTATAGATACATTTGCAATGTATCAACATCCCCAAGCTTAACTCCTGCTCGTCCTCGAGTAGGTATGTGAAAAAAAAAGAATAATTTTTTAGGTGACATGCACCATCAAAGACTTGATCAAAGTATTTGTAAAACATTCAAAGCTAGGATCATAGTACTTCAATCATAACATGAAAGACAAAATTCTAGCAATAAGACAAATAAACTATGATGCAACATGAAAATGCACAATCAAAAGATTCATGAATAACAATGCTATGCAAGATGTTTGTTTGTTTCACATAAAGAAAATATAGCATAATAGTATTCGGCTTGTCCCTCAAAGAGTAGCAAATATAAATGCATAGGACACCTTCAAAGTTCATAAGAGTGACTAGATACAAATAGTTTAAAACAAGCAATATCCAGATATGCATCAATCAACTAGTTTTGGGACAATGCACAAAGAACTAAGAATGGCCACTATGCTCTCAAAGTAGGTGCATAAAGGTAGAAGGTGGAGACTCAATATAATGGTGGAAGAAAAGCCTTTATAAAAGGAAGTAGGGATTCAAGTCTCATAAAGAGCTTACAAAAATTATGGTACTTATAGCTTTCAGCTCTCATTGCCCCTATCATAAGCATCTTGAAGGTGATTAAGGTTAAAGTGACACAACTAAGAGGATATGCTTGACAAGTTATAAACCGAAATCTCATATCCCTTACTTACGAAGACCGAACCTCATGCTACTCAAATTTAGTCACGAGTAAGCTCTTGTCATTGTAAGTACATGTGTATCATAAAGAACCGCCAACGGGGTACCCCTTGCACATGATACAGGAGCTATCCCATAATCAAAATGACAAGGCAAGCAGACAATGAGCATCTCAGTGATCTTTTTATTTTTTATTTGCATAGGTTTTTATTGAGGATGCTTCATAGAGTGCTCATTATGGTAGTGCTGCAAGTTTCCACCATGATTAGGCATGGCTTAGGCTAGCGGCCCAGGTGTTTCTCTAACACACATACAAACTCCATGATCCTACAAGTTCCACTTTTATTTCACACCGTCGGGATCCATAAGCAAAAGAACATGATATCAACGGGGTACAAAGTACAAGTGCAATGTTGAAAGCGTTCCCCATGATACATGGTTATGCTAATTTCAACTTATAAAGCGCAAGCATATACGCAACAAAGAAGGACCCAATGGTTCAAGTTTATTAGATGCAAAAAAGTAAAGTGTGCCATCAAGTTCGTGAGAGCTTTAATCACTAGTTTTCTCATAACAAGTTTAATTTGGAAGGTAAACAAAAGCATGAATATACTTGGAATAGCATAAGCTAGTAGGTAGGTATGGTGGACTCTTTGGAATAACTTGGTTTAGGGAGTTGGATGCATGAGGGGAACTCATACTTGGTTGTGGAGGCTAGCAAAAGACTGGGAGCGACAAACTAAGAGAACAATAATGGCCATAATCATGCAGAGCGACAAAACATCATTGATCAAAGCATAAAGTAATACTACAAGTTGAAAACTAAAGGATCATAAAGGCTATGGTGACTTGAGATAGTCATAACATGGTGTGAGCATGCGCTAAGTCAACCCAAATAAAGCATCAAAGAAGAATACCACTATACTATGCTTTCATATGCTAAAACAACGCATGATTCATCCAAGGAACATTAAGCAATCTCAATTGTTTATAACAAGTTATGCTACAGAAAATAATACTAAGCATAAAGCCAAAACAATATCAAGCATGGCATGACAAAGCATATGCCACAGTCAAAAACAAGCTCTTTTTACCACATAAGTATGAACTTTCCTACTCTTTTCCAAACCAAACCAAACTATTTGCAAACCAATGTATGGAAGAGGGGGTCCAAAAAAATTATTAAGCAAAATAAGAAAACAAAAGCAAACAAAAAACCCAAACAAAAACGAAAAATAGGACGCTCCAAGAACAACACAACTGTGCATGAAACAATAAAAACGAAGCGTTTGGAAGAAACCTGGGATTTTTATTGATGAAGAAGGGATGCCTTGGGCATCCCCAAGCTTTGACGCTTATACTTCTTGGATATTTCTTGGGGTGACACGCGTGGCATCCCCAAGCTTGAGCTTTAGTCCATCCTTCATCTTATTACTCATTCCTTCCATACACCTGAAATTTTTCCTTCATATAAAACTTCACACAATCTTTATTAGCAACATTAGTGCACTCAAGATAAAATGTCTTAAGGTTCAGTTCCAACACAAAATAAACTTCCATTAGAATACTAGCTACTGTAGCACTTCCCTAAAAAAGCTCAATTCCCCAAAAGAACTCAAAAAGGAACCAACAAGAAGCAAATGCAGAAAATGGCAGAAATCTGTCAAAACAGACCAGCAGGTAAAGACAAAAAATTTCGAAGACCTTCTGTTGCTCAAATCGAAAAGTGTTGAACTAACGAAAGTTAGATAACAACCTGGGGCAGAAGCAGAAAAATTCACGCCCCAAAAAGACGTTGAGATATTTTACACGAATTTTTACGGTGAAGCACAGAAATCTGTTTCGGGACAGCAACTTTCCCAATCATTACTTCTCTCTCATTAGAGGTTACTCTTGGCACAAAAAGCAAATAAAAAGGATAAGGAGAGGTTATTACAGAAGTAATAACTTACAAGACTCATCTAAAACTTTTGGATTGTCTCCCAATAAGTAATTTTCTTTAACGCCTTTAAGTTAGGCATAAGAAGCAAGAAAGAATCAAGTGTTCTCAAATGAAGAAGCATTAAGACCAAATTTTGTCTTCATAGGAGAAGCAAAACAAATCTTCTCTCTCTTCTTGGGGAAGTGTTCTATACCTTTCTTGAGTGGGAGTTGATATTTAATGGTGCCTTCTTTCATATCAATAATGGCACCAACAGTTCTAAGAAAAGGTCTTCCCAAAGTAATAGGACAAGAAACATTGCATTCAACATCCAAAACATAGAAATCAACGGGGACATAGGAATTGTTAACCATAATAAGAACATCATTAAGACTCCCCATGAGTTTCTTTTTAGCATTATCATCAAGTGGGACATTCAAATAACAATCTTCAAGTGGAGGCAAATCAAGCATATCATAAATCCTTCTAGGCATAATAGAAACACTACTATCAAGATCACAAAAAGCTTTGAAATAAAAGTCATTCACTTTCATATTAATGATGGGTTCCCAACCATCTTCTTGTTTTATAGGAATAGAAGTTTTATGTTTCATCTTTTCTTCTTTAATCTTTATGAGAGCATCAGTAATGTGTTTTGTAAAGGCCATGTTCATAGCACTAGCATTAGGACTTTTAGCAAGCTTTTGTAGGAACTTAATAACTTTAGAGATGTTGCAACCATCAAGATCAAAACCATACTTATCATCTAAAGTAGTAGAACTATTACTAGCCTCAACACTAGTGGTGGTAATAGTAGAAACACTAATGTTTCTAGCAATTTCATCTTCTCTTTCCCACTTAGCATGTAATTCAGCTAATAGTCTAACATTTTCATCAATTCTTACTTGTATAGCATTAGTAGCTGCAAAGGGATTCTCATTAGTTTCAGGTTTAGCAGCCATTTTATTCAAAGAAGATTGAGCTTCAGCCAAAGATGCTATATTTCTTTCAGCATTAGAGAGTTTTTCCTCAATAGTTTTATTGAAAGCAGTTTGCTTACTAATAAAGTCTTTAAGCATAACTTCAAGTTCAGAGGGAGCACTCCTATTATTGTTGTAGGAACTTCCATAAGCATTACCATTGTTGGAAAGATATGGCTTATAATTGTTGTTACCAAAATTATTCCTATAAGCATGATTGCCAAAATTGTTATTTGTTATGAAGTTCACATCAACTTGCTCTTCTTGAGCAACCAAAAAAGCTAAAGGAACATTATTTGGATCAATATGGGCTTTCCCATTCACAAGCATAGACATAATAATATCAATCTTATCACTCAAGGAAGAGGTTTCCTCAACAGAATTTACCTTCCTACCTTGCGGAGAGCTCTCAGTATGCCATTCAGAGTAATTAACCATCATATTGTCCAGAAGTTTTGTTGCAGTACCCAAAGTGATGGTCATAAAGGTACCTCCAGCAGCAGAATCCAATAGGTTCCTTGAAGAATAGTTCAATCCTGCATAAAAAGTTTGGATGATCATCCAAGCAGTCAGTCCATGAGTGGGACAATTCTTTACCAAAGATTTCATTCTTTCCCAAGCTTGAGCAACATGTTCATTATCAGATTGTTTAAACTTCATTATTTCACTTCTCATAGATATAATCTTAGCAGGAGGATAGTATTTTCCAATGAAAGCATCTTTCTACTTAGTCCAAGAATCAATACTATTCCTAGTCAAGGAATTCAACCATTCTTTAGCTTTTCCTCTCAAAGAGAAAGGAAGCAATTTCAGCTTAATAATATCACCATCTACATCCCTATGCTTTTGCATCTCACAAAGTTCAACAAAGTTGTTTAGATGGGCAACAACATCTTCATTACCAATACCAGAAAATTGTTCTCTCATAACAAGATTGAGTAAAGCAGGTTTTATCTCAAAGAAAGTATCTTCAGGCACAGGTGGAGCAATAGGTGTGCTCATCAAATCATTGTTGTTGGTGCTAGTGAAGTCACACAACTTAGTGTTTTCAAGAGTAGTCAGTTTTTTGTGTTTTTGATAAAGAAAGCAAACTAGTAAAACTAATTTTTCTGTGTTTTTTTATAAAGAAACAAGCAAACAAAGGAAAAAGAAACTAAGCAAAACAAAAATAACAAAGTAAAGAGATTGGTTATGAGGGACTCCCCTTGTGAAGATGTCCTTGACTCCCTGGCAACGGCGCCAGAAAAATGCTTGATGGCTTAGTGTTGATGTAGAGCTCGTTGGGAACCCCAAGAGGAAGGTATGATGAGCACAACAGCAAGTTTCCCTCAGTTATGAAACCAAGGTTTAATTGAACCAGTAGGAGCAAGGAAACACCCCAAAGGTGTTGCTAGCTGAGCCTTGGCAGGGCGCACTACCGGTGCTAGTAGCAACGTGGAGACCTGCACAACACAACCACAGAACTTTGTCCCCAACTTGCGATGAGGTTGTCAATCTCACCGTGTTTTGCGGAAAACAAAGGATTAAACGTATCAAATGGAAAGAAGTAAAAGTTTGCAGAAAGTAAACACAAAGCAGTAAACAGTTTGTAGATTGTATGTAAAGAAAAAGGACTGGGATCCATAGTTCACTAGAGGTGGCTCTCCTTAAGATAGATACCATGCTGGGTGAACAAATTACAGCGGGGCAATTGACAAACATCGACAAAGCAATACATGCATATACTAATCATCTTGACTCCTTTGGAACTTGATTGGGCATTACAACATTATACATAGACCGCCATCCAACTGCATCTATGACTAATAATCCACCTTCAGGTTATCATCCGAACCCCCTCCAGTATTAAGTTGCAAACAACAGATTATTGCTTTACGAACTGTGTGTAAAGTAAACAATACGATTGTTCTATGAGCAAAGGATTGTTGTTTTCTCCCTAGTAACAACAGCACATCTAGTACCTTAGAGATTTTTGTCACTTCCCCAGATTACCAGAGGCATGAACCCACTATCAAGCATAAATACTAACTCTTGGAGTTGCTAGCATCTACTTGGCCAAGATAGCTACTAACAACGAAAAGCATGCAAGATCACAAATAACAAAGACATGATAGAATCAATAATCAATCTGAAATAGCATCTCAATATCCATCGGATCCCCGCAAACACAACATGCAGAATTACAAATAGATGATCTTGATCATGAACGGAGCTCACAAGATCTAGACATGAAAGCACAAAGGAGTAGAACCAGCCATCTAGCTACTACATGGATCCGTAGTCCAAGGATGAACTACTCAGGCATCACACCGGAGGCTTGCATGGTGATGAAGAAGGCGTCCAGGGTGAATTCCCCTCTCCGGCAGGGTGCCAGGAAGAGCTTCAGATCCCTCTCGATCTAGGGATGGAGATGACGGCGGCTACAGACTCTTTTGTGGATTTTTGATCGGGTACTTAGGGTTTTCGTTCCGAGGGCATCTTATAGTCGGAAGGGGAGGCCGAGGGGGTGCCGGAGGCGGCCAGACCACCCCCTGGCGCGGGCTAGGATGGGCCGCGCGGCCAGTTGGTGTGGTGGCCCCTGGCCCCTCTCCATCTCTTACTCTGGCATCTGATGACTTCCGGAAAAATAGGCACTTTGGCTTTTCTCCCGTCCAATTCCGAGAATATTCATTTTCTGACTTTCCTAGAACCAAAAACAGCAGAAAACAGGCAGCTGGCACTGTGGCTCTTGTTAATAGGTTAGTACAAGAAATCATATGAAAAGTACTCCAAAGTGTGGACAAAACACAAGAAGGTGGATAAAACCAAGCATGGAACATCAAAAATTATAGATACATTTGCAATGTATCAAACAACTCCGTTAGCGAACACGTACTCAAAATGTCTGGTTGGGCCGATAGGCTTGTGTCCTTGAGAATAACGATTCCCATTGACTTAGGCATACATCGTGTTATCCAATTTCTCCCACCTAGCTACAAGAGCTTCGTGATGAACTATAATATGCATGGCATGAAGAAGTATCTCCCTGAGCTTCTATCAATTCTTAAGACTGCAGAGGTGGAGATCAAGAAAGAACATCAAGTGTTGATGATCAATAAAACCACCGGTTTCAAGAAAGACAAGAAGGGTAAGTAGAAGGAAAAGAAGGGCGGCAAATCTATTGCCACGCCTGAAAAGAAATCCCGAGTTGGCCCTAAGTCTGATACTGAGTGCTACTATTGCAAGGGGACTGGCCATTGGAAGCGTAACTGCCCCAAGTATTTGGCAGACAAGAAGGCCGGCAAGGAAAATAGAGGTATATATGATATACATGTTATTGATGTGTACTTGACTAGTACTCGCAGTAGCACCTATGTATTTGATACAGGATCGATTGCTAATATTTGTAACTTGATTCAGGTGCTACGGAACAAGCGACAACTAGCAAGGGATGAGGCCACGATGCGTGTCGGCAATGGATCAAGAGTTGATGTGATCACCGTCGGAATGCTGCCTCTCCACCTACCATTGGGATTAGTTATAAATCTGAATAATTGTTATTTGGTGTCTGCACTGAGCATGAACATTATATCTAGATCATGTTTGATGCGAAGTGGTTATTCATTTAAGTCCCAAAACAATGGTTGTTCGATTTATATGAATGATATCTTTTGTAGTCATGCACCTATGATGAATGGTTTATTTCTATTGGATATCGATAATAGTATTACACATATCCATAATGTTGATGCTAAAAGGATTAAACTTGATGATGATATATCTGCATATATGTGGCACAGTTGTCTAGGTCATATTGGTGTTAAACACATGAAGAAACTCCATTCTGATGAACTTTTGGAATCACTTGATTTTGAATCATTTGATACATGTGAGCCATGCCTTATGGGCAAGATGACTAGAACGCGTTTTTCGGTTCAATGGAACTGGCGACTAAATTATTGGAAATCATACATACTGATGTATGTGGTCCAATGAGTGTGTCCGCACGAGGTGGATATCATTATTTTGTTACTTTCACGGATGATTTGAGTAGATACGGGTATATCTATTTGATGAAACACAAGTTTGAAACCTTTGAAAGTTCAAGGAATTTTAGAGTGAAGCGGAAAATCATCGTAATAGAAAGACTGAATTTTTGTGGTCTGACTGTGGAGGTGAGTATCTAAGTTACAAGTTTAGCACACATATGAAAGAGTGTGGAATAGTTTCACAAATCACACCTGCCGGAACACCACAACATAATGGTGGGTCAGAACGTTGTAATCGTAATTTATTAGATATGGTTCGATCTATGATGTCTCTGACTGACTTGACACTGTCATTTTGGGGTTATGCACTAGAAACTGCTGCATTCACTTTAAATCGGGCACCATCTAAATCCGTTGAAACAACACTATTTGAATTATGGTTTGGAAACAAACCCAAGCTGACATTTCTTAAAGTTTAGGGTTGTGATGTTTATATGAAGGAACTTCAACCGGATAAACTCAAACCCAAAGCAGAAAAATGTGTCTTCATAGGATAGCCTAAGGAAACTATTGGGTATTCCTTCTATCATAGATCCGAGGGCAAGGTTTTTGTTGCCAAGAATGGATCCTTTCTAGAGAAAGAGTTTCTCGCGAAAGGCGTGTGTAGTCGGAAGGTAGAACTCGAAGAGGTTATTGAACATTCTCTGCATGCAACGTCGAGTAGCGCAGTGCCGGAATTTTTTCTGGAGTTGACTTCACCGAATGAAGAAGGAACTAATGATAATGATCATGAAACTCCGAAAGAAGACACTACCGAACCTCGCAGGTCAAGCAGGACACATGCAGCTCCTGAACTGTACAAAAATCCTGTTATAAATTTCATGGTTGATGAAATAGGTGACCCGGCGATGTATGAAGAAGCGATGATGAGCCTGCATTCCAACAAATTTCTAGAAGCCATAAAATCCGAGATGGAATCCATGTACAAAAACCAAGTTTGGACTTTGGTGGACTTACCTCATGACCGAAAGTTCATTGAGATTAATGGATTTTCAAAAGAAAAAACTGATGCTGATGGTACTGTGACCATCTATAAAGCTCGACTTGTCACAAAGGAGTTTCGACAAATTCAAGGAGTTGACTACGATGAGACATTCTCTCCTATAGTGATGCTAAAGTCGGTTAGGATTATGTTAGCAATTGCTGCATATTTTGATTATGAGATATGGCAGATGGATGTCAAAACTGCATTCCTCAATGGTAACATTGAAGAAGAGATGTATATGATAAAACCAAAGGGTTTTGTCGATCCTAAGGATGCTGACAAGGTATGCAAGCTTCAGCGATCCATCTATGGACTGAAGCAAGCATCCCGGAGTTGGAATCTCCGCTTTGATGAGGTGATCAAAGAGTTTGGATTTGTCCAAACTTATGGAGAGGCTTGTATTTACAAGAAAGTGAGTGGGAGCAATGTGGCATTTCTAATATTATATGTGGATGACATATTACTGATTGTAAATGATATAGATCTTTTAAACAGTGTTAAAAGTTATCTAAACAGCAAATTTTAGATGAAGGACCTAGGTGAAGTGTCATACATATTAGGCATAAAGATCTATATAGATAGATCAAGGCGCCTGATAGGGCTATCGTAGAGTCCATACCTTGATAAGATTTTAAAGAAGTTTAAAATGGACGAAAGTAAGAAGGGGTTCTTACCAATGTTGCAAGGCAAGATATTGAGTAAGACTCAAAGTCCGGCTACGGTGGAAGAAAGAGAGATAATGGATAAGATCCCCTATGCTTCAGCCATAGGCTCTATAATGTATGCCATGCTATGTACAAGACCGTATGTGGCACATGCTATTAGTTTGACTAGTAGGTACCTATCTAATCTAGGTTCAGAACACTGGAAAGCGATCAAGAATATCCTTAAGTACTTAAGAAGAACTAAGGATATGTTTCTTGTATACGGAGGTGAAGAAGAGCTGGTCGCTAAGTGTTATCTCGACGCTAGCTTTGACACTGATCCGGATGACTCTAAGTCTCAATCTGGATACGTATTTCTCTTGAATAGAGCAGCAGTTTGTTGGAAGAGTTCCAAATAACCTGTGGTGGCTAGATCAATGACGGAGGCGGAATATGTTGCTGCTTCAGAAGCGGCACAGGAAGCGGTTTGTATGAAAGATTTCATAACCAAACTAGGTGTGGTTCCTAGTGCGTTGGACCCAATGGTGATCTATTGTGACAACAATGGAGCCATAGCCAATGCCAAGGAACCAAGGTCTCACAAGATTTCCAAGCAAATTAAGCGCCGGTTTCACTCCATCCGCGAGCATGTCAAGGATGGAGATATAAAGATTTGTAAAGTACACACGGGTCTCAATGTTGCAGATCCATTGACTAAAGTTCTTCCTAGGGAAAAACATGATCAACACCATAACTCCATGGGTGTTAGATTTATCACTATGTAACTAGATTATTGTCTCTAGTGCAAGTGGGAGACTGAAGGGAATATGCCCTAAGAGGCAATAATAAAGTTGTTATTATGTGTATTCCAAGTATACGATAGACGTTTATTTTGCATGCTATAATTGTATTAATACGGAAACATTAATACATGTGTGTTTAATAAACAAATACAAAGTTCCTAGTTATGCCTCTCTTTGAACTAGCTCGTTGATTAACAAGATGATCAAAGTTTCCTGATCATGGACATTGGATGTTGTTAATAACGAGGTCACAACATTTGTGAAATGATGTGATGAACATTCATCTGAAGTAGGGCATTACGATCAAAGTCTTTGTGTTTATATTGCTATAACATCATACGAAGTAATCCTAGTCCTTCGACCATGAGTTCATGTTAATCACTAACACTGGAAGAGTATCTTGATAACATCAAACGCCACATCATAAAAGGGTGACTATAAAGGTGGGTTCAGTGCTACGAAGGTGTTATGTAGAGGCTCATGGATCAAGAGTGGGATTTTTCCATCCGGATGACAGATAGATATACTCTAGGCCCTCTCAGTGATATCACATTAAGAATAGCTTGCAAGCAAGTGATGTGATCACTAGAATGTTATATCACGGGAACGATAAAAGAGTGCATGTCGGTAACGAGATCAAACTAGGTATTTGGATACCGATGATCGAATCTCGGACATGTAATATATCACAAAACAAAGGGATTAAGTTACTAGTGTTAAAGGTTCTCACGATCATAGAAGTCATCGTTGAATGAGTGGGAGTCAGAATGGATCTGTGATAACCCACAAGTATAGGGGATCGTGTGTATCCTTTTCGATAAGTAGGAGTGTCGAACCCAACGAGGAGCTAAAGGTAGGATAAATGTTCTCTCAAGTTCTATCAACCGCTGATACAACTCTACGCACACTAAACGTTTGCATTGTCTAGGAAATAAAACTAGAGCAACAATACGAGTAATAGAGATAGCTTTGCATGATAATAAATAACAAGAAAGTAAAGCTAGTTGTTGCAGCAATAAAATACACTAAACTACAAGAACCATGAGTGTGGAATAGTGGTGGTAATTGTGGTGGCTTTGTCCAGGTTTAAATAGCGAATAGATCGGGTCCATTGTCTTTGATGCAGTTTTCTATGTGGGAGAGGCTAAATATACATGCGCTTCACTACTTGAAATTATATGTACTATATGATTGGATTGTTAGCAAACATACGTAAGTACTAATCAATGCATAAAGGTTTCCCCAACAATAGCCTTATGTTTAATGGTCCTCTTACTCCCATACGTGCAACGTTCCGGTTCACGTCCTCAGGTTTCTGTCACTCCGGCAGAACTCCCCCCTTCCTTTTACACATACTACAAACCCTATGATGTTTAATCCATGCGCGCACAAATATAATGGACACCAAAGGACTGTACCATGTCAACATACAACTCTAATGAACCAAAGACGTTCTACCATTCAATCTAAGAACAAAGAAACTATGCAAACATGACATAGATCATAGGATTATAACTTATAGCATCAAACACCATGTTTACATAGGACGGTACAGAGGTGTGTGGGAGGATAAAACACTGTATACTAGGAGGATTAGGTGATGGAGATGGTGGTGAAGATTGTGAAGAGGGCGGTGGAGGCGCCGACGGCGGCGCGGGGGACTCCTTCCCTGCCGCCGGTATCATGGGGTAGCACCGCCCCTTAGCCCCCTTCCTTCATGGATTTTTGGGAGCCCTCCCCCATGGAGATGGGATCCATCAGGGAGGCAAAAACGTGGCTTTGGTGGCTGTAAATTTGTGGGTGGAGATACCCTGGCCGAATTAAGTTTCCTCCCTTTATATAGCTTCCCGGATTCCCGTCATCCTATCTTGGGCTGCAGTAAATCGGTGCTAGAAGGTCCGTCTGGACTCGGAATCAGCTAATTTTATGTCCAGAATGCTTGTCGCAAAATTTCCAACAACTTTGTAGTTGAAGAGTTTTCCGTTTGACACCGTCTTCGACCCGAAACGTGACCATCTTCAAAAAGAGTTCTGAGACATATTTCTGAAAAAATCTCAATTTGACTCCAACAATGTTTCCACTTGTATTCTTGGTAATTCCTACACATCAAAGTGTAAAACGAGAACATTGTGCAATTTTGCAACTATTAGTAGGTTAGTCCAAATAAATCATAAACTTTATAAAAAAGGAATGTCAAAAGCATATTATTAGTATAAAACCATCAAAAATTATAGATACGTTATGGACGTATCAACATCCCCAAGCTTAGTTCCTGCTCGTCCTCGAGTAGTTAAACGATCAAAATAATATAATTTTTGATGTGACATGTAGACAACACAATATTGATCATCATTATTGTAAAAGCATTGATAGCTGGAATTAAGGTACTCTAAACATGAATCGTGAAACATAGAGTTCTAACAATAAGACATATCAACTATATTGTAACATTAAAATGCACAAACAAAAGATTCATGAATAACAATGCTTTGCAAGACGTTTGTTTGTTTCACATAAAGAAATCATAATGAGAATGGTATTCAGCGTGTCCCTCATAGAGTAGCAAAACATAAATACATAGGACAACTTCAAAGTTCGTAAGGGTGACTAGATACAAATAGTTTAGGAACAAGCAATATCAAAGTTATGCATCAATCAACAAGTCTTGGGACAACGCACATAGAACTAAGAATGACAACTATGCTCTCTTAATTGGTGCATAAAGATAGAAGGTGGAGACTCAATATAAAAGTGGAAGAAAGGCCTTCATAGAAGAAAGCAGGGATTCAAATCTCATAAAGAGCTTCAAAAAATTATGGTACTTATTAGCTTTTAGCTCTCATTGCCCCTATCATAAGCATCTTGAAGTGATTAAGGTTAAAGTGAATAAACTATGGAGTATATGCTTGACAAAGTATAAGTTGGAAATATCATGTCCCTTGAATACGAGGGCCGCTTCTCATGCTACTCAAGTTTAGTTACCGGTAAGTTCTTGTCATAGTAAGTACATGTGTATCATAGAGAATCGCCAACGGGGTACCCCTTGCCCGATGATACGGAAGAATCCCCATATAAAAATGACAAGGCAAGCAGACAACGAGCATCTCAGCAATCTTCTTATTTACCATGGGAAAATGGTGCTTTTTTCTCTCTTTCCTCTTTTCTCATCTTTTTTTTCTTTTTTCTCAATCTCTATCTCTTTTTTTGTAAGAAGAATGCTTCATAGATTGCTCATTATGGTTACGCTGCAGGTTTCCACCATGATTAGGCATGGATTAGACCGACGGCCCAGGTGTTTCTCTAACACACATACATAACTCCATGGAATTACAAGCTCTGCTTTCATTTCACACCGACGACATCCATAGACAAAAGAGCATGATATCAACTAGGTACAATGTACAAGTGCAATGTTGAAAGCGTTCCCCATGACAGCATGGTTCTGCTAATCCCCAACATATAAGTGCAAGCATATACAACATAGATGACACAATGGTTCAAGTTTATTAGGGGCAAGAAAAGTAAAGTGTGCCATCAAGTTCGTGAGAGCTTTCATCACTAGTTTTCTCATAACAAGTTTAATTCAGAAGGTAGATAAAAGCATGAATATACTTGGAATAGCAAATGCTAATAGGTAGGTATGGTGGACTCTTTGGGATAACTTGGTTTTGTTTGGAGTTGGATGCATGAGTGGAACTCATACTTGGTTATGGAGGCTAGCAAAAGACTGGGAGTGACTAACTAAAAGAGCAATAATGGCCATAATCATGCAAAGCGACAAAACATTATTAATTAAAGCATAAAGTGATATTACAAGTCAAAAACTAAAGGATCATAAAGGCTATGATGACTTGGGATAGTCATAACATGGTGTGAGCATGCGCCAAGTCAACCCAAATAAAGCATCAAAGGAGAATACCACAATACTATGCTTTAATATGCTAAAACAATGCATGATTCTTTAAAGGCACATTAAGCAATCTCAATTGTTTATAACATGTCATGCTACAGCAAAAATCACTAATCATAAAGCCAAAACAATATAAATCATGACATGACAAAGCATAGGCCACCGTCAAAAACGAGCTCCTTTTACCACTTAAGCATGAACTTTTCCTACTCTTTTCCAATCCAAACCACACTTATTTGAAAACTAATGTATGAAAGAGGGGGTCCAACCAATTTACTTAATAAAACTAAGAAAACCAAGCAAATGAAAACCAAAAACAAAAATGCGCCAAGAACAACATAACTATGCATGAAACAATAAAAATGAAGTGTTTGGAAGAACTTGAGATTTTTATTGATGAAGAAGGGGATACCTTGGGCATCCCCAAGATTTGACGCTTGTACTTTTTGGATATTTCTTGGGGTGACACGGGGTGGCATACCCAAGCTTGAGCTTTAGTCCATTCTTCATCTTATTACATCATTCTTTTCTTAACACCTAAAATTTTTCCTTCATACAAAACTTCACATAATCTTCATTAGCAACATTAGTGTACTCAAGATAGTAAGTCTTTGGGTTCAGTTTCAACACCAATAAAACTTCCATTAAAACACAATCTACTGTAACACTTCCCTTAAAAATCTCAATTTCCCAAAGAGAACCCAAAAAGGAATCAACAAGAAGCAAATGCAAATAATGGCAGAAGTCTGTCAAAACAGACCAGCAGATGAAACCAATTTTTTCGAAGACGTTCTGTTGCTCAAATAGAAAAATGTTGAACTAACGAAAGTTGGATAACAACCTGGGGCAGAAGCACAAAAAATTACAGCTCAAACCGTCATAAAGAGATTTTACACGAATTTCTACAGCGAAGCACAAAAATCTGTTTCGGGACAGCAACTTTCCCAAGCATTATTTCTCTCTCATTAGAGGTTACTCTTGGCACAAAAAGCAAATAAAAAGTATAAGGAGAGGTTATTACTGAAGCAATAATTTCCAAGACTCAACCAAAACTTTTGGATTATCTCGCAATAAGTACTTTTTTTAACGCCTTTAAGTTAGGCATAGGAGCAAGATTCAAATATTTTTGAATGAATAAGCATTAAGATCAATACCAGAAATATCTTTCTTTTTCAAGGCTTCATGCATTCCTACAAGTTTTTAACTGAAAAGCTTCCATGGAAAGATTTGTTTTGGTTTCATAGGCATGATCATATGTGTTCAAGGTCGACCCCCACTTAACCATTACTTATCTTTCCAATCACTTTCCTTTTTGAAAATGTTTTTAGGTAACAAGTACAACTAATTTTTTTTGTAATTCGCATTCCCTACCCATACTAAGATAGAGAACAACTTAAAACTGAAAGTAAAACCTACTTAGAAATAAAGCAAACAAGAGCACTCAAGAATATTCACCCACACGCTATTGCTCCCCGGCAACGACGCCAGAAAAGGTCTTGATAACCCACAAGTATAGGGGATCGTGTGTAGCCTTTTCGATAAGTAAGAGTGTCGAACCCGACGAGGAGCTAAAGGTAGGATAAATGTTCTCTCAAGTTCTATCAACCACTGATACAACTCTACGCACACTAAACGTTTGCATTATCTAGGAAATAAAACTAGAGCAACAATACGAGTAATAGAGATTGCTTTGCATGATAATAAATAACAAGAAAGTAAAGCTAGTTGCTGCAGTAATAAAATACACTAAACTAACAGAACCATGAGTGTGGAATAGTGGTGGTAATTGTGGTGGATTTGTCCAGGTTTAAATAGCGAATAGATCGGGTTCATTGTCTTCGATGTAGTTTTCTATGTGGGAGAGGCTATATATACATGTGCTTCACTACTTGGAATTACATGTACTATATGATTGGATTGTTAGCAAACATCCGTAAGTACTAATCAATGCATTAAGGTTTCCCCAACCATAGCCTTAAGTTTAATAGTCCTCTTACTCCCATACGTGCAGCGTTCCGATTCGTGTCCTCAGGTTTCTGTCACTCCGGCAGAACTCCCCCCTTCCTTTTACACATACTACAAACCCTATGATGTTTAATCCATGCACACACAAATATAATGGACACTAAAGGATTGTATCATATCAACATACAACTCTAATGAATCAAAGACATTCAACCATTCAATCTAAGAACAAAGAAACTACGCAAACATGACATAGATCATAGGATTATAACTTATAGCATCAAACACCATGTTTACATAGGACGGTACAGAGGTGTGTGGGAGGATAAAACACTGCATACTAGGAGGATTAGGTGATGGAGATGGTGGTGAAGATTGTGAAGAGGGCGGCGGAGGTGCCGACGGCGGCGCGGGGGACTCCTTCCCTGCCGCCGATATCATGGGGTAGCACCGCCCCTTATCCCCCTTCCTTCATGGCTTTTTGGGAGCCCTCCCCCATGGAGATGGGATCCATGAGGGAGGCAAAAACGTGGCTTTGGTGGCTGCAAATTTGTGGGTGGAGATACCCTGGGCGAATTAAGTTTCCTCCCTTTATATAGCTTCCCGGATTCTCGTCATCCCATCTTGGGCTGCAGTAAATCGGGCCTAGAAGGTCCGTCTAGACTCGGAATCAGCTGATTTTATGTCCAGAATGCTTGTCGCAAAATTTACAACAACTTTGTATTTGAAGAGTTTTCCGTTTGATGCCATCTTTGACCCGAAACGTGACCATCTTCAAAAAGAGTTTTAAGACAGATTTCTGGAAAAATCCCAATTTGACTCCAACAAGGTTTCCACTTGTATTCTTCGTAATTCCTACACATCAAAGTGTAAAACAAGAACATTGTGCACTTTTGCAACTATTAGTAGGTTAGTCCAAATAAATCATAAACTTTATACAAAAAGGAGTGTCAAAAGCATATTATTAGCATAAAACCATAAAAATTTATAGATACGTTATGGACATATCAATCTCTAGGTCCCGCTTCTGATTATTGATCTGAGAGGGGTCTCGATCGCATTATTCACAAACCGTAGGGTGACACACATAAGGGTTTCCAAACACCATTTGGAGCAAATATGTTTCAGATGAAAGAATTGCAAAGCGCTGGAATATTTTAATGGACACCGGAATTGTTTCAGGTGAAATTGCTGAAATTGGTTCTACATGTGATATTGAAATATTGCAGGGGGTTTTATGTGCATGTTTGTTAATTAAAGTAATTAACAAAATTCTGAATAAAATAAATAAAAGAGTTTTATTAAATGAGACTTGCGTTAAATTTGGTGGAAATTTAATGCATGTGAGTGGATGTGTGAGTGGAGGCATGTTTATGTGAGTGGAGCTTCTACCCACATGAATGAAGCGGTGGGGGCACCTCTATGGCCGCCGGCCATGGGAGGGGCTGCCCCCTCACCCTATAAAAGGCCCCCCTCTCCTCCTCATAAAGCACACCTCCTCGTGAAGGATCTCTCTTCCCCTCTAGATATATTCCCCCATGGTCTCGGATTAGCGAGATACATGTTCCTGGTGGAATTTCATCTAGAAGCAGTTGCTGCTTCCACTGATTCGCTGGAGAGAGGAGGTGGAGGTTGTTCGGTGGCCTGAACGTGTGTGAGAGGACGGATGCGCTGCAAATTTGCGACGCTAGGACTTCCACACGATCTTGAGATCGGCAAGCATTCGACTACATCATCCATGAGTTCCATCTTGTTAACAAAGCTTTGTTGTCTTTGAGGGTCAGTTCTCTATGGATGTATATCCACCTGTTGTTTGTATCTAGTAGATAGATCTTGGCGTATAATAGTTCCCATCGTAGGAAATTTTTTGTTTTCTATGCTTTGAACCCAACATTATAGATCTCCCCAAGCTTGGAATCAAGCCAGTGGGATCAAATAATCCCTCACGATTATTCGATATCGTGGCATTTTTCAGGGTGAAGGCACGGTGTTGGAGACAACTACATGAAGCTTCTTGTTCATTTCTGATGGCTGTGAAAATAGCCATCTTTGTCCGTGTTTAAACTTCGTGTTTAGTCAAGTAATTGACCAAGGATCTCTCTAGCCTTGCTACTAATTACTAATTATTGCAAAGATGTGCAATCCATTGTTTTGAATTGTGTTGTACAGGAAATCTTGCTTTTAAGGCGAAATCAGGAGCCATAAATGAAGATTTTGAGGAAGTCCACACAACCAAGTAATCCTGGTGCCAATACCAGTCGATAGAGGCCATAAAAACCACTGGTACGAGAAAGGTCCACCTGTACCAAGTGGCCTTGGCATCGTCTCGTCAAACCCTACAACTTTCATGAAGGAGCCTATATATTTCGAGGTCCCAGCCACCGTGTAGAGGGCCGCCATTCTCAGATTGCATCACAACACCACCAAAGGAGATCCACCACCATAGTTCCTCCTCTCCCCCATCCATCCTCTACATAGCCATAGCCATTAGCTTGTACTTGAGATCTTGTGATTCGGCGACCATTGTAAGAATATTTGATTTCAATCTAAGTATTTTGCACAATGTTTTATATCCTTGATCTTATTGTTATGAGTGAGTAGTCCCCATGGGTTGTGGGTTGGGGTGAAACCTCGTCGTGATTATGTGCATCTAATCTATGGGAGTATTGTGTGCTAATTGAATAGATATTTGTATCTCTTTTTCTTTGTCTCTTCTATCGATCTATGGACTTGTAGGTACGCAAGATTCCAGAGATTGATAAAGGCTTGAGGTGAGATACTTGATTAGTGACGATCTCATAGGAAACCCGGTGACAAAAGGGGGTACGGTATTTGTTTAGCGATCCTTAGGGGAACAACATCAACAACACTTCTTAAGGATTTGATCTGTGTTTTCACATAATAGTTGTTTGTAGCCTGGTGCTTCGCGGTGAGAACGGTTGGATCAAAAGACTATTGCTATGCGTGTGACTCACAGGGCCTCTAGTATATCGGGATGTGCTGCCAACAAATTTTATCTATATTAAATCATTACATATGAATATGCGTATTACTATATTTATCACATATGATGTGCAGCTGTAGGTGAATCTTCTAAGCTGGCCTATCTCCATCCATTGATACAACCCACGTTATAAAGTAAACTAGAAAGGTCTAGTGAACGAAGGAAAAACGAAGAAACAATTCTTGTAGACGTGGCTTATTATTTTCCTTTCAGCATTGTTTCCCAATGATTCGATTAAACCTAGGTCTACTAGGGAAAAAGCTACTATACTACATCCGTAAATCCGGATCGAAGGTATCAATCCTTTTTCTGGCATCGTTGCCGAGGAAGCAATTAGCTATCCTAGTGAGGTCACTAGAGACCTTGTTTTTAGTTTTATTTTTGTTTGTAGTTTATTTCTTGTTATTAGTTTACTTTTTGTTATCTATTGAAAATATAAAAAAAGTTACTTGTTTATTTGTTTATCTTATTCAAAAACATCAAAAGAAAAGAGCCATGGCTCAAAAGAATCTTGGGGAGTATGCTACACTCCTATTGATGAATTTATTCATGCACCTATTACTCAGACGATGTTGATGCAAAAAATTATGAAATTAAGCCTAACAGTTTGAGTTTGGTCCAACAGAACCAATTTGGAGGCTCATCTACTGAGGACTCAGGTTTGCACCTAAATAATTTTACTGAAATTTGTGACATGCTGTGCATAAAAGATGTTGACCTAAATGTAGTTAAATTATGTTTATTTCCTTTCTCTCTAAGAGGAAAGGCTAAGGATTGGTTGCTAGCTTTACCTAAAGCCTCTATTAAATCTTGGGAGGAATGTACTAATCTTTTTATGACAAATTTTCCCCTCTAGCTAAGACTATGCAGCTATGGTACAATATTACAAGGTTTAGACAAGAAGACCGCGAGCTTGGGAAAGGATGAAAGAAGCTATAATGAACTATACTAGTCACATGATGGAAGAATGGCTTATATTACATTTGTTTTATAATGGTCTTAACCCAATGTCTAAGTCTATGCTAGATACCACCATAGAAGGAACTATCATGGGAAAGCAAGTGAGTGTTGCAAAGAAATTGCTTGATGATATTTAAAACAACCATGCCCAATGGCATGTAGAAAGAACCTCAAAATGGTGAATTCAATCACCGAGGAACATAATGAAGAGCTTACTGCAAAGGTAGATGAGTTACTTAATATTGTGAAGGGTAAGGAAGGTACCCAAATTAATGTTATCACTACTAATGCTAATGATGTTAATTTTATAGCTCGCAATCCTTATAATCCTGCTTGGAAGAGTCAAAACATTGGCTCAAATTTTCAAAAGCAATATTCTAATCCTATATGTGCTCCTTATAACTATAATAATAATGATAATAATAGTGGAACAAATCATGGTAATCTCTCTTTTGAACATACTGTTAAAACTTCCATGCAAGCTTAGACTGGGAAAAATAATATGCTTATTAAAATTACGGAGAACCATGAGACTAGTATTGGAAAATTATCTAACCAGGCCATTGTAATTATACATGATGTGTAGGCTCTACAAGAAAGAACCAATACCATGGAGGCACAATTGGGCAAATAGCTGAGAGCCAAGCTCTCATACTCGCAAAATTTTCTCGAAAGCCCTGAGCCAAACCCGGTGGAGGACCTCAAAATGATGAGGGTAGAAAATAAAGATGAGATGCCTGAAGAGTTGGACTATAGCAATGCTCCATCACTGTACTATACCGTGGAAGACTTGTTAAAGATGATCACCGTGAAGAATATCAGCATAGAACAAGGTAACGATACTGCATACCAACAGTTTATAAAATAAGTAGCATCTAAAGTTCGTGGACTAGAAATGGAGTATAAGAAACTAGCTGATATTCTTCCATCTAAGCTAGATGATATTTGTGAGCCCACTATTAAAATTAAGATTGGGATTAATGAGATAGCTGCTCTTTGTGATCTTGGTGCAAGCGTCTCAACAATTTCTAGGAGTCTATTTGATAAGTTAAACTTAGGGCCTTTTACAACTACTGAAATGAGACTCCATCTTGCCGATTCAACCTGTAAACAAGTTGTTGGGATAAAACAAAATATAGTTGTTGAAATTAAAGGATGTCCTGCTCTTATGGATCTTGTTATAGTGGGCATGCCTGAATATCCCATAGCACCTATAATTCTAGGTAGGCCATTCCTTAGAACTATTAAAGCTTTGATCAATATACATGAAGGGAATGTGAGAATAGGAATTTTGTCTAGAGATCCTTTTATTGTCCACTTCCCAGGAAAGAATAAGACCAAGCCTAATCAACATGATGGTATAATCACTTTAAAATTCAACTAATTTGGAGTGGGTGTCCCACTTGTAAAGCCTAAATAATCACCATCTTGGATCAAGCTAATTGACCTTAACTAGAAGCACTTCATGGGAGGCAACCCATGTGAAATAAAGTTTTTAATCTTCTGTTAGTTTTTTTTTGTTTTTTTAATAAAGAGTGTTCAAGAAAGATCCTTTGAAGAGAGGAGAAGAAAGCAAGGTAACCCTTGATCTTTTATATTTTCTAACACATGGCAATAAGGTACTACTGTTTCTAAAGTTTATTTTCTATCATTTTGTTGTTGCTAAGATGTGCAAAGACGTGCAAATCTACTGACTTAATTCTCTAAGTATTGAAGTTTACAGTCAACTTAACGAGCACTGGTATGGCGTGTTGGGCCACGCAGAGATAAACAAAACCTTTTCCCTACGCGGTACTCCCGAGATCTAGCTCAGGAGATAGGGCACAAGATTTTACCAATAGACACGCAGATGCAGATTATTGATGAAGCGCGTCAGTTGATGACATGTCGAACGATCCCACGTACAGCATGTCCAGATCCCCACGGACTCCTTTGTCTCCAGCGTCGCACGTGTAACGCCTCTACCAGTATCCACATGTACATGGAGGCGCTCCAGGAAGAGGACTTCTAGATCCTGTCTAGCCTGAAATGGGAGTTGAGAAAGTGAAGCTAGGTCAGGGACTATCCCTTGTCACTCCACTTATATACACTCCTAGCTGGGCTCAACACTTGAGGCACATCTAGGCTGTATCCCAATCTCCACATGGATCGAATCCACATGGGATCCTTTCCCTTAAGTGTGTGACCCTGCAGGTTCACGTACACCTGGACACGACATGAGTCACCACTCCGAGTCGGCAGCTGGTAGCGGGCTCTAGCAAGACATGCCAGCTCTCAAGCGCTGTAAAGTCAGAAGACAAACCTTTGTCAATGTGACTTTCGTCCAAGTCCCTTTTTCCTCACGATATGCCTTGTCGAACTATAGGCAAATAATTGTCATCCCTTAAATAGTTTGACTCTCTTTCTTGATACGAGATTAGTGATTCATCCGACTAACTCTTAGTCGATCGTCTCGGTTAATACTTAACTGAGTCACGCATGGCCATGCTTTCCTAATATATCTTCCGAGAGGGCCCAGAGAATATCTCTCTAGTTTGAGGGACAAAATCCCATCTTGGTTATTTACATCACGTAGCTTGATTCTCAGTCGATCTGAACTCTGCCTTTATAACTGCCAAGTGATGGAACAATGTTTGATAGAACCCAAGTCGGTGATCCTCAACTCGGATTGTGCAATAACCTCATGTCTAAGGATTACATTGATTGAGACATACAACTGACGACTTGCTCGTTGCATCTCAATATGGGTCATTCCGACTCACTAAACTCTTTAGCCGAATCTGTGTAGGTCGGAACGACATCACCATGCCCATGACAAGTGGAACCGAGTCATAAGCCTACTTTCACATTAGTCTAAGTTGTGTGTCCAGCACAACCTCAACGACCGAGGACAACTATTATGAATAACATAAATATATAGTTCCAAAATCTAATCACATATTCAATGATACATCATAGCAGTTCATACATGGACAATAACTTTATAAATACATTGGGAATAACATCATACATGATTTCCTCTAGGTCATATTCCTAACACGGCGGGAGCTGACCGTACTGCGTGCCCGTACCACATCATGGCGAAAGAAAATGCAAACTCTGATTTCTGCTAATGGACATAGTGGTCTTAATGACCACTAGTATGAATGGAGCAAACTGTACCATCCGCTTGTACCATATACGCGAGAAAACATCAAGTTTGAGGTAACCATACTGAGCTGTTAATGACCAGTAGTACAGGCACGGGTGACCGTACCGCACACCCGTACCGAGTGCGTCACCGGAAGGGTCCTTCGACCCCAAGGTTGGGCACTTGGTATGGGCGGGACCTAGCTGGACCGTCCGCACATACCGCATACCCGGCCGCAACATTACCCTAGGAAGAGGTAAACCTAAAATCTCAAATCACAAATTCTCTCTTTCTTCTTCCTCCGAACTCCAAACTACCTCTGTTGGATCTTCAATTTTGTCCGTTATTTCTTTGATTCCTTGCACCCAATCGATCTAAGGTATGTCTCTCCTCTGATTCCCAAGTTATTTGCATCAAAACCATGATCAATCTTTCACCATTATCAATCTAGACATAAGTCTTGTTCTTGAGCTAATCTTGATTATGAGCATGCTTAATTTTGTCTTTAGAGGAGATTATTTTGTAAAAAGTGTAGAGTCTCACTTATGCTATGTTTCTATTAGATAAAAAAATAATTAGCTTTATTTTTATTTTCTTAGATGAACATGAGGGGTTGTACACATGTAGTGGTTTCACAACA
Source organism: Avena eriantha (assembly GCA_910589775.1). Classification (NCBI taxonomy): domain Eukaryota; kingdom Viridiplantae; phylum Streptophyta; class Magnoliopsida; order Poales; family Poaceae; genus Avena; species Avena eriantha. The sequence continues at coordinate 38,292,372 of OU342745.1, read as the reverse complement.
AGTCGCACCACCCGTTGATACGCTAATCCCCGAGTCATTTGGCATCGAGTTCACCGAGGAGTTTCAGCTCACTCGTTTCAACCGTCTTAAGCACCGAGAGATCAAGTCCACCAAGTGGGTGTGTCCTTACATCCTCAACAACCTGGGCATTCATCATGATTTTTATTTCCTTCGCAACAATGTTGGTTTGTATCACTTTGTTTTTCAGGACACCGCCAAATATCGCGGCTTCACACTTGAGTTTCTTAGTACCTTGAAGCATACGGTGAGTTCACACTACTGCTTTGAGGAGCATATGATAGGAGTTGATCGCATCAACTTCTGTCTTATGAACTGTGAGTATTCCTTGACACTCGACCAATGGTATTATTATTTTGGGTTTGCCAACAACACCACCGACATACGCTCCACCACCTTTGTTCTTGATCCATCACCCTTGGGTTACTTTAATAGAATGAGAATATGTGGAAACATTCCCAAGGGAAACCAAATTGATCACCCTTCTATTCTTTATTTTTTTTATTTTATTGCTAACACCTTGAAGGAACATGGTGAGTTTACTAGAGTCAATGTGGAGGATATGATAATCCTCACTAGAACTGCTATTCCTAATTGTAACTTGACATCAAATTTGGGTTCCCTTCTATTGTTTTATCTTAATTATGAGGCTCTCTAATCTCGTGGACCCATATGCGGAGGAGGATTTATCATCGTTCTTGCATGTGCGATTCAAGTCAACCTAGGTAATCCAAACCGTTGGTAGGAGACTGTCGTCTCGGTTTCTCTACTCTAATAGCTTGTGGTATGATGTCTAAATCTAATGGTAGATACTTTCTTGATATACCTAGAGCGGATCACTTGATCCTATCTCCTTTGCCTAATAGTCTATTATCTATCGAGGATGGACGTTTGCATTATGATGTGCAGGTTGAAGTAAGTCTACCCCAACAAGAAGAACCCTTCGGAGAAGATGAACAAGTAGAAAAAGAAGCACTCGGACAACATGTGCAACCACCAAACTACTACACCACCTATGATGATATTTATGCTCTCAAAGGAAGCATCTAGAACATGAGCAACCTCTCCATCAACCTTCGAGATGCTACTTGAAAGGAATATGCCCGAGAGGCAATAAAAAATTGGTTATTATGCTATTCCAGATTTATAACAAATGTTTATTTTTCATGCTATAATTGTGTTAATAGGAAAAATTAATACATGCATGATTTATAAACATAAAAGGTTCCTAGTAATGCCTCTCTTAATACTAGCTTGTTGATTAACGGATGATCATAGGTTTCCTAATCATGAACATTGGATGTTGTTAATAATAGGGGCATATCATTGGAGAATGATATGATGAACAGTCACTCGAAGTAGATGTAGCAATATGATCATGTCCTCAAGTTTATATTGCTATCATAGTCATAGTAACTCAATGTCCTTAGACCATGAAATCACATCTATCACTTTCACCAGAAAGGTACTTTGATTCCATCAAACGTCACACTGAAATAGGGTGATTATAAAGGTGTCGTCAGGTACTTAGAAAGTGTTAGTTGAGACTCATGGATCAAGAGTGGGATTTGTCCATCCAGATGATGGAGAGATATACTCAGGGCCCTCTCGGTTGTTATATCATACCACAAGCAAGTCATTTAATCAATAGAATGTTATATCACAAGAACGAGAAAAAGAGTACTTGTCGGGAACGAGATTAAACAAGGTATGGATGATACCAAGTGTTGGACAACTAAAATATCGTGAGACAAAAGGAATTTGATTACAGCAAAAAAGGTTCGGACAATCATTGGATTTTTGTGGAAATAGTGGGAGTCATTATGGATCTCTAGATCCCGCTAATGATTATTGATTGGAGAAAGTCTCGATCATGTCTACATAGTTCTCGAACCCGTAGGGAGACACATTTAAGGTTAGTCAACGCAATTGAGTGGATAGGGAACACATGAGAAGATAATGGACATCACAGGAATTTGTTCTGTTGAATCTGCCGAAATGGTTTCGGGGTATCGAAACAAAGCAAGGAAACAAAATGTTAATGTGTTCATTAAATGAAGTTTTTATTAAATGAAGTACTCATTAAATGAAGTTTTCATTAAATTGAGTTGCATTAAAACAAGAGAATTAAAGTGCTTTAATTGAAAGACCTTTGTTTTTTTAGTGGAGAATAAATGGAGAAAGTGGAGATTGAATTTTACATGAGTGGAGTGTCCACCCACATGAATGAGAGGAGGCGAGGGGAAACCCCATGGTGCTAGCCAAGGAGGGGGGCTCGCCCCCCCCCCCCTCTCCCCTATAAAAGGAGGTGGAGGCCTCCTCCCTCTCACACACTTTCCCAGTCCTCTCATATGCTCTTTGGTTGGCATCTTCTCCCTATTGCTAGCCTTGTCCATTGCCACTAGAAAAGGTGCTTAGGCCAAGCCCTTCTCGACATATTCCCCTCCACCATCTCTATCATGGCGTAACATCGTTCGAGTTCCTGGGGATCCACTACTTCCGCTGCTCGGCTGGAGCGAGGGTTCGGGAGTCATCGGCACACCATACGTGTGACCGATTATGGAGGCACTGTCCTCTTGTGGCGCTGATTTGTCTGCGTGTCTTTGAGGACAGTCATGTATGCCTACATCAACCACATTTGTTTGCAGGAACGCTATCCTGCTATCGGTCTTGGAGGGTGAGTCCATCTGAAATCATTACATAGTATAGCCTTGATTCGATCTTGGCAATTGCAAACCATAGGAACATTTTTTTTCTATGCAACGAACCCCATCAGTGGTATCAGAGCTATGTCTATGCGTAGATGCTTTGTATAGTTAGAACACATAGAAATGTGGGTGTTGATAGTCTTGTTGTTTCATACTTGCGTAAATTTTGATAATGGTGGCATGTTGGGATGAAACGGCCCGGACTAACTTTACATGTCCTCGCACATGAAATTTTTCCCATGCTTGACATGTAACTCGTATTGCATAAGTGGCTTAGCGGGTGGCTATCTCTCCCAACATAATCATGATCTAATTTATAATGGTTTGCAAAAACTTGATTGTCAATATTGTGGCTGAAATTCATAGGTAGAACGATTCTTTCCTAGAAAGCCCACAACCGTGTAAATATGCAAAAATAAATTAGAGGCATCTAACTTATTTTTCCAAAGGATGTGATGTGATATGGTCTATGATACAAAAATTGTTGTATGTAATGTGTTTTATTGTAAAACAACTGGCAGGAGCCATATGGTTGTTATTTTATTTTATGGCATGCGTGCCGGAAAATGGAAATCCATGTAATTAGATTAGTGGGGAACAACCATGATGGTGGCACCATGGACCTTGGTGGAACACCGTTGGAATGATGGAGATCATACCAAGACGCACAAGATGGAGATCAAATGCGAGAAGGACCATATTATATCACATTATATATGCATGTGATGTTTATCCTTTGATGCATCGTATTTTGCATTGATTTGATTGCCTCGGTAGTATTTGATTGCCTTAATAGCATTATAAGATGATCCCTCCCACTAAATATCAAGATAATAATATGTTCTTCCTTAGTATGCACTGTTAAGAAAGTTCGTCGTCTCGAAGAACCACGTGAGTATTGGGTGTGATAGACTCTACATTCGCATACAACGGGTGTAAGACAGTTTTACACACGCGGGTACTAAGGTTCTTACTTGACGATCCTAGCATGTACAGACATGGCCTTAGAACATGAACCGAAAGGTAAAGCATGAGTCATATGGATGATATGATGCCCATACGATGCTCGCCATTGGAGGTGCATCACCACTTGTGTGATCGGTCATGGCATAGCGAATTTGGTTCGTGTAATCACTAAAATGACTAGTGGGGTGTCATTTTGAGTGGGAGTTCTCATAAGTATTTTTTCAATTTACTTGAACTCTATCTGTTTTTAAACTTAGTCTAAATAGTCTTCCAAATACATTGTAGATCATGGCACCCCTGCATTCAATTTTAATGCATTCCTTGAGAAATAAAAGATGCAAGACAATGGGTCTAACTTCACCAACTAGCACCGCAACATGACGATTATCCTCACAGGCATGAAGAAGTCCTATGTGTTGGACGGTCTGTTAGGTGACGCCCCTGCAGCTAGCGCGACTCAAGAAGAGGACGACACGTATGACGTGAAATTTGATGACTACACTCGTATGCGGTGTGCAATCTTACAGTCGCTGGAGCCTGAACTCCAAAAGCGCTTTGAACTTACCAATGTTGATATCATGGTGGAGGAACTCAAAACTATGTTTGGGGACCAAATCTATGCTAAGGGATATGAGATCTCTGATAAGTTCTTTAGCGCTAAGATGAAGGAGAACGGCTCTGTGAACAAGCACATCATTAAGATGACGGGCTACGCTCACCATCTTGAGACACTAGGATGTGAGATTCCAGATGATCTCACGATGGAAAGGGTTATACAATCGCTCCCACCGAGTTACAAAGGGTTTTTAATTAATTAGAAGATGAATTGTGCAGACAAGTCGCTCACTGAACCCATAGTTATGCTTAAGACTGCCGACGTAGACATCAAAAGGAACATCAAGTGTTGATGGTCAATATAACCACCGGTTTCAAGAAAATAGGCAAGAAAGGAAAGCCTGAAGGTAACTACAAGAAGGACAGCAAATCTATTGATGCGCCTGAGAAGAAGACCAAGGAAAGCCCTAAGCCTAATATTGAGTGTTATTACTGCAAAGGGGCTGGACACTAGAGGCAGAACTACTCAAAGTACTTGGCATATAAGAAGTCTGGGAAAGTGAACAAAGGTATATGTGATATACATGTTATTGATGTGTACCTTACTAGTAGTCGTAATCGTACCTAGGTATTTGATACCGGTTCAGTTGCTAATATATGTAACTCGAAACATGGGCTAAGGAATAGTCGACCACTAGCGAAGGATGAAGTGATGATGCCCGTAGGCAATGGATCGAAGGTTGATGTGATCACCATCGGGAAGTTGCCACTTCATCTACCATCAGGATTAAAAATAAACCTAAATAATTGTTATTATGTGCCTACGTTGAGCATGAACATCATGTATGGATCATGTTTAATACAAGACGGTTATTCATTTGTCTCTGAGAACAATGGTTGTTCCTTTTATATGAATAATATCTTTTATGGTCATGCACTATGTTGAATGGTTTATTTGTTTTGAATCTTGATATTAGTAGTACATATATTCATAATGTGAATGCCACAAGAATCAAGTTGAATGATGATATTTCTACATATATGTGGCATTGCTGTTTAGGTCATATTGGTCTTAAACTCATGAAGAAGCTCCATTCTGATGGACTTCTGGAATCAATTGATTATGAATCCTTTGAGACATGTGAGCCATGCATTATGGGCAAGATGACTACAACTCCATTCTCTAGAACAATGGAACGAGCGACCGACTTATTGGAAATAATACATACCGATGTATGTGGTCCAATGAGTGTGTCTGCATGTGGTGGATATCGTTAGTTTGTAACCTAGATACGGGTATATTTACTTAATGAAACACAAATATGAAACATTTGAAAAGTTCAAAGAATTTCAGAGTGAAGTAGAAAATCATCGTAACAGAAAGATCAAGTTTCTACGATCCAATCGTGGAGGAGAATATCTTAGTTATGAGTTTGGCACACACATGAGACAATGTGGAATAGTTTCACAACTCATTCCCGCTGAAACACCAGAACGTAATGGTGTATCTGAACATCGTAATCGAACTTTATTAGATATGGTACGATCTATGATGTCCCTTACCGATTTTCCACTGTCATTTTGGGGTCATGCATTAGAAACATCTACATTCACTTTAAATAGGGCACCATCAAATCCGTCGAAATGACACCATATGAATTACGGTTTGGAAACAAACCTAAGCTTTCATTTCTAAAAGTTTGGGGTCGTGATGCTTATGTGAAGAAACTTTAGCCTGATAAGCTTGAACCCAAAGCGGAAAAATGTGTCTTCATAGGATACCCAAAAGAAACAATTGGGTACACCTTCTATCACCGATCCGAAGGCAAAAAATTTGTTGCCAATAATGGATCCTTTCTAGAAAAAGAGTTTCTCTCGAAATGTGTGAGTAGTAGGAAGGTATAACTCGACGAGGTTGTTGAACCTTCTCTTCCTAAAGTGGCGAGTAGCACAGCGCCGGAATCTGTTCTAGTGTTGACTCCACCAATGGAAGAAGGAAACGATGATAAGGTACCTCCCCCTTCTCATGAAACTCCGATAGAGAGTTATCGAACCTCGCAGGTTGGGTGAGATATGTACAGCTCCTGAACTTTGTGGTGATCCAGTCCTAAATTTCATGGTAGATGGAAGCAATGACCCTACGACATATGATGGAGCGATGATGAGCCTGGATTCCAACAAATGGCTTGAAGCCATGCAATCCAAGATGGAATCCATGTACGAAAACCAAGTTTGGACTTTGGTGCACTTACCTCATGACCGAAAGGCCGTTGAGAATAAATGGATTTTCAAAAGGAAAACAGACGCTGATGTGACCATCTATAAAGCACGACTTGGCACGAAGAGGTTCCGAAAAATTCAAGGAATTGACTATGATGAGACTTTCTCACCGGTAGCGATGCTAAAGTCTATTATTATGTTAGAAATTCTTGCATTTTACAATTATGAAATCTGGCAGATGGATGTCAAGACAGTGTTCCTTAATGTAAACATTGAGGGAATAGTTGTATATGATGCAACCTAAAGGTTTTGTCGATCCTAAGGATGCTAACAAGGTATGAAAACTTCAGCGATCCATTTATGGTCTCAAGCAAGCATCCCGAAGTTGGAATCTCCAATTTGATGAAGTAATCAAAGGTTTTTGATTTGTCCAAACCAAATTGATCACCCTACTTTTCATTATTTGATTTATGTTATTGCTAACACCTTAAAGGCACATGGTGATTTTACTAGAGTAAATGAGGAGGATATGATAATCCTCGCTGGAGCTGCTATTGCTAATTGTAACTCGATGCCAAATTTGGGCGCCCTTCTATTGTTTTATCTTAATTATCATGCTCTCTAATCTCGTGGACCAATATGCGGAGGAGGAGTTATCAATGTTCTTGCACGTGCGCTTTAAGTCAACCTAGGTAATCCAAACCGTTGGTAGGAGACCGCCGTCTCGGTTTCTCTACTCTAAGAGCTTGTGGTATGATGTCTGAATCTAATGGTAGTTACTTTCTTGATATACCTGGAGTGGATCAGTTGATCCCATTTCCTTTGCCTAATGGTATGTTATCTATCGGGGATGGACATTTATGTTATGACGCGTAGGTTGAAGCAAGTCTACCCCAACAAGAAGAACAAGCGGGAGAAGAAGGAGAAGATGAAAAAGTAGAACAAGAAGGACCCGGACAATATGTGTAACCACCAAACTACTACACCACCTATGATGATGTTTATGCTATCGAAGGAAGCATCTAGAACATGAGCAACCTCTGCATCAACCTTAGATATGCTACTTGAAAGGAATCAGCCTGAGAGGCAATAATAAATTGGTTATTTTTCTATTCCAGGTTTATAACAGATGTTTATTTTTCATGCTATAAAGTGGTTATTATGCTATTTCCAGGTTTAATACATGTGAGATTTATAAACATAAAAGGTTCCGAGTAATGCCTCTCTTAATACTAGCTTGTTGATTAACTAATGATCACATGTTTCCTGATCATGAACATTGGATGTTGTTAATGACATGGTAATATCATTGGAGAATGATATGATGAACAGTCACCCGAAGTAGATGTAGCAATACGATCATGTCCTCAAGTTTATATTGCTATCACAGTCATAGTAACTCAATGTCCTTAAACCATGAGATCATGTCTATCACTTTCACCAGAAAGGTACTTTGATTCCATCAAACATCACATCGTAATAGGGTGATTATAAAGCTGTCATCAGGTACTTGGAAAGTGCTAGTTGAGGCTCGTGGATCAAGAGTGGGATTTGTCCATCCATATGATAGAGAGATATACTCAGGGCCCTCTCTATGATATCACATTGACATAGCTTGCAAGCAAGTGATTTGATCACTAGAATGTTATATCACAGGAACAAGAAAAAGAGTACTTGTCGGGAACGAGATTAAACAAGGTATGGATGATACCAAGTGATCGGATCTCGGATAACTAAAATATCACGAGACAAAAGGAATTTGACTACAGCGAAAAAGGTTCAAACGATCATTGGATTTTCATGGAACTAGTGGGAGTCATTATGGATCTACAGATCCCGCTAATGATTATTGATCAGAGAAAGTCTCGATCATGTATAAATAGTTCTCAAACCCATAGGGAGACACACTTAAGGTTAGTTGACACAATTGAGTGGATAGGGAACACATGAGAAGATAATGGACATCGCAGGAATTTGTTATGTCCAATCTGCCGAAATGGTTTTAGGGTATCGAAACAAAGCAAGGAAATAAAATGTTAATGTGTTCATTAAATGAAGTACTCATTAAAAGAAGTACTCGTTAAAAGAAGTGTTCATTAAATTGAGTTACATTAAAACAAAAGAATTAAAGTGCTTTAATTGAAAGACCTTTGGTTTTTTTAGTGGAGAATAAATGGAGAAAGTGGAGATTGAATTTTATGTGAGTAGAGTGTCCACCCACATGAATGAGAGGAGGGGAGGGGGCACCCCATGGCACTGGCCAAGGAGGGGCGCTTTCCCCCTCTCCCCTATAAAAGGAGGTGGAGACCTCCTCCCTCTCACACTGACATGGGTATACCCTACAGGTACTCGAGCTTGGTATATACAGCCTGAATACAGCGGAAGACTATGGTGTCACCAAGGCCCAAATAGAGAACTCAAGTAGCCTACGGACTCTTGATTGCTTGAAGAACAAGAAGCTAAATATAGAAAGTTCAAAGGGAAAAACCCTAACCTGTAACCGACTCGACCTGCTACCCAAGTGTTGTGGTGGTGTCACGGCAGATGCCATGTATAGGCTGAAGGTGGGGACTAATATACGCTAGGGGAATCCAGGGAGGGATAGCGAAGTGATTCTCCACACCAAAACTCGTATTGATCTTCTTCCAAGGTTACAAGTGCTCCTAGAGCTGTATTGGCGAGAGGAGGAAGAAGAAGCTCTCTTACTCTCACCCACAGACCTCACCTCAAAACCCTCGATCTTATCAGAATTGTCCAGAGAATAAAAATCCAACCCCCTCTACTGAAGCCCTAGCCTTCCTTTTATAGGGGAGGCTCGGTTTCAATCTAGGGCATACGTGGAGGCATATTCCTAAGAATATGCCCCCTCCCAAAGTGGCAAACCGACCAGGGTGCTTTTTCCCCCTCGTCAGCTACACTTTAGCTACGTGAGGCACGCCCCGCCCCTCGTCAGCTATGCTTTAGCTCGTCAGCTGACACGGGCGTCGTCACGCTTGTCGGCCAGGCCCCGGTGGTCCAGTCCTTGCTCGCTTCGCTCATCCAGTGCGTACCGGGGCTCCTTTTGACCAGCGAGATTCCTTCCTTCTCCTAGAAGGTTACTGCGACCCGGACGATGGTTCATCCGGCCACACCCGTTTCCTGCATAAAGGTTGGACATACGCTTCCGACTCACCGCTTAAGTCGGATTAGGGCTAGTTATGCGAACGCCCCCAGGTCCGGATTACCCCGTGACTCGGCCTGCCTTGAGGTGACCCGGCCAGTACTTGCTTTGATCTTGCCGGACCTCGGCTAACTCGGCCTTTCATACCACGGCGTGACCCTACCCGGGGGCATCCCCCCAACACCGAGACCTGGCCTATCTATATAAAGGCCAGGAGGGGGCGGCGAGGAGGACACACGCAACCCTAGTTTCCACAACCCTCATCAGATTGCATCTGCGCACCATTGTAATCCTCGATTCCTTCAATAATTCCACGAGCAGACAAGCAGGAGTAGGGACCTCTACGAGGCCTGAACCTGGGTAAATCTTCGAGTCCCCTGTGTGCTTGTTTGCTAGCCGATAGATGTCTTCAGCGCTCCCTCCTTCTCCAAAACCCAAGTCCATAACAATGGGCATTGATGAGTTAAACCCTCGTCAATTGGCGCCATCTGTGGGAAGTGGGAGTGTTGATGTTGCGGCTTCTTCTGCCCCATCAACTGTGATCTACAACTCCGCAACAGCGGAAATTCGCCAGCTCTTTGGCGCGTTTGACTTCACCGTCCACACGCCATCCACTCACCCGGCTTTCCAGTCCGTGGGCGATGGGATCAGCTTGGCGATCGAGAGCTTCCGCTTCCAAGTTGGTCAGATGGGCATGTGAAGCGTGCCTGACCAGCCAACAATACCATCGATTGCTTCAGCATCGTGGTTCCCTCCGCCGATCGGCACCCTCAGAAAACTCAATGCCTCGACAATAGTGAAGAATATGGACAGTGACAGCAGTCACGAATCCGATCTGGGTGATCTGGCAACTGAAGATGGAGCTTATGGCTCTGGATCTGAAAGTTGTGGGAGCAGCAGCTTCCCCAACCACTTCATGTGCGCCGTCATCAACGCGGGCGACTCCTCCGCCAATCGCGACAACACGGGAAATGGTGGCCACAGAGCTGACCCGCCAAACGGCGGCATACCGAATGGCAGACCTCCGCCAAACGGCGGACCACCGCCAAATGGCTCCCCCGTCAACAATGGAGGGGCAGTCGAACCTCCAACTGTAATAAACGAGCAGACTGGCAAACGCGTCGTGATCAGGCTCAATGAACTTGAGTGGGCTCGCTGCTGTGAGGCCCTACGGGGCAACCCTCTACCCTTCAGCTCCCTGCAAGAACTGCTGATGGGCTACCATTGGCTCCTGAAGGAGGAATTCAAGCGCCAAGTGCAAACAATCGCGCAACTCGAGGCACACAAAAAGGAGGCAGACGAGTCGAGCCTCCGACGAGTTGGGCTCTCCTCCCACGGAGGATCCTCCTCTAGGTGCAACGAGTACCTCGCTAACAAGAGGCGATCTCGACTGGCCCACCTCACTGAGCAAGAGCATGTAGAAGCCGCAAGGGTCCTCGACTTCGGCTACATGATGGTAGATACGCATGGCAACGTGCTACCAAAAACGCCGCAAGCTGCGGTAACGGCGGCCACCATGTACCTCCTCAACAACCAACCGCCGGCCGGAGATCCTCGGGCCGCCATGCACCGATCTACGATTGCAGGCTTGGGGTTAATCGAGGCCGCCCTCAACAAGGAGCCAACACCGGAGCCAAAGAAAGGCAAGGCTCTAGCAAAACGTTGTTCCTCGCCCTCATCCAGCGATGATAGTCACGATCTGTCTCGACGCCGCTGCTCACGGCGACATGACCACGACTACGACGCGTGTGACGACATCACGCAACGAAAAATCGACAAATCAAGGGCGTGACATGCCCGATCGACTGACGCGGAAGACGAGGATGTGGAGCTCTGTGGTGCTAGATGCTTCAGCAGGGCCATCAGGCAGAAGCGAATGCCCAAGGGGTTTAAGCTCCCATTAGAGAACCTAAAGTTTGACGGTCTGCAGGACCCGAAAATCTGGTTGGAGGACCACATCTCCTCCGTCAGGCTCCACGGCGGAAGTCGGAGCACGGCTATGCAGTGCCTGTAGCTACAGCTACAGGGCGCCGCCTGAGTATGGCTCAACAACCTCCCATGCGGATCCATTCGCAGTTGGGAAGAGCTGGTGTATAGCTTTGTGCGCAACTTCAAGGGCACCTACAAAAGGCTCGCGTCAATCGAAGAGCTGAGGTGCTGCCAGCAAAGGTCGGGCGAATCACTGCGCTCGTACATCCAGAGGTGGTCCATCATCAAGAATTCCGCGGAAAATATCTCGGAGGATCGTGCAATCGACGCGTTCAACGGCGGCGTTCGCCACATAGAGCTCAGGGAGGAGTTGGGCCGCTAGAAGCCCAAAACCATCGACCACCTAATGGAAATCGTGAATCGGTGGGCTGACAGAGAAGATTCGGTGAAGAATCCCGTTCACTCCGACGAGGAGGCAGAACTCGAGCACAGACGCGACCGCTGAAGCAAACGGCGAATGCGCATCTACGATGACCGCGACGACATCAACATGGTCGCAGCCGGCTACGCCGACAGGCGCGACGACAACCACAACAGCGGTTACTGCAGCGGTGGATACAGCGACTCCGGGAAAACCACACAAGTATGGCAGCGCCGCACTCGCGATGAAGCGCCCGCCGCATCCGTTGAAGACAAGCTGTCCGTGCCATGCACCGTGCACTTCTACATCGACAAGCATGACGGCAAAAAGAAATCCAGCCACCTCCTCAAAGACTGTCGCGAGTTCCTCAAACTCCATGAAGGCCTGGCTCGAATGAATCGTGACGCATTCAACGGGGGCTATGGAGCCGCCCCAGGTGCTATGGCACATGGAGCTCCTCCACCACCTAGACCACCGCCAAACGCAACTGCACCTGACCAGCATCACGGAGGCGAGCCGTACCCATGGGCCATGGGCACCATAATGATCCAAAAGGGTCGCCCCTCCAATCGGGTACAAAAGGCCATCACTCGCCAAGTCAATCTGGCGACAAACTCGCCACCATCCACCACTGAGTACCTCAGTGGAAGTGAGTCCTACATCACCTTCGACAAGCGCGACCATCCGCGCCAAATACCTCGTCTAGGCCATTGTCCCCTCGTACTCGAGGCACAAATTGGAGGCTTCGACATGAGCCGCGTATTCATGGACGGCGGAAGCCGCATCAACCTTATGTTCGCGAGTACCTTGCGAGCAATGAGGATCCCTCTGACTTGCTTAGAATTCTTGGACACAACATTCCACGGCATCGTCCCAGGCAAAGGCATATATCCCCTTGGCAAAATCAACCTCGACGTCATCTTCGGCACGCCGAAAAACTTTCGGTGCGAGCGCATCGACTTCGAAGTCGTCGACTGGCCCTCACAGTACCACTTGTTGGGGATATACTTTCCGGGTATCCTCACAGTTCCTCACTGACCAGGGTGGCCCACTTCGGGTTAGAGCTTTGCTTCACAGGCGTCCCAGTCAGGGAGAAAAGACGGAGTCCAATCCGGCTACGGGAAGGCCCAGAAGACTTACCGACTTAGGCCCATAGTGTTACTTGTAGTTCAAGATGTACTCTATAACCGACTCTTAGTCGTAGCCGGATAGATCTCTCCTGTAAACCTTAGGCCGGATATCTATATAAGTCGTCCTAGGGAGAGCCTTTAGGGAAACACCTCAATAGTCTACAATCTCAACTCGCATAGGCGAAACCCTTGTAATCCATATTCCGGCTCTGTCGTATTACTGGATTGCTAGCAGGAGTAGGATCCGTCCAAAGCCGGCGGATTCGAACCTGGGTAAACTTGTGTGTTCACCGTCCCGGAACACCGTACGTCTCACACCCCTCTCTTCCACACACCTCGAGGACCCCCTCATGGCGTACTTGTCATCAATCCGACGATAGTTGGCGCCCACCGTGGGGCAAGTGAGCTTCGGATCTGCGTTCCGAGCGGAAACTACGAGAATCAGAATCGGCGAGACTATCACCGTCGGTCACATCCTCTACGCCAGCGACGTCCCTCTCGTCGTTCTCGACGAGACCTGGATTCCGGCTAGGGAGGCTGTGACTGCCTACACCATCATGTCTTTTGGCGAGATCGATGTTTACATCGGTTTTGCTGAACCTGTTCCACCCACCCCAGCGGTGATGATAGAGGCAGAAGAATCTTCTGGGTCCCCTTTGTCTGCGGAGGCGGCAAACCGAATCTCAGAAAACCCTAATCCCACCCAGCCCGCACCAGTTGCGGAGATAGTGGAGAAATCCGAGCCTGAAGAAGACCTAGCGGTCCAAGTCGAATCTGGAGTGGATCTCCTTGGAGAAGCCGGATCCTAGGTCGACCCACCCGCGGAAGTCGAAATCCAGGAGGAGCATATCAATGACACTGATTCCGGCTCTGATGACGCCGGGATAGACAGGCCCTTCCTAAGGTACACACTGTGACGTATGATAATGCAAGGCACAAGCACAGATGCAATTCTCGAGACCATCAGGAGTTTCGATGAAGCTGATCGCGAGAGCCACAGGTACCTCAGGAGGAACGCGTCGCACTTCATCGGATATGTAGGATCCGGATCCGGCTCTGCCGATGCTAGAGAAAACACCGACTATGTGCTGGAGGCAATTGGAACGAATGCCGACGTACCCGCATCCTCGGATGAATTGATGACGTCAGCGGATTTCCGAAAGTTCTCCATGGAATATGAAGAGGAGTATAACTCCAAAGCTGCAGAGGAAGTAGAAGCCATGGATGAAGGATCCGTGGAACACTCTCCCAAAGCGCAGGATGACATGGAAGTCGGAGATAATCCCGAAGTCCAGATGTCCGAAAGTACCGATCAGAGCTTGACTCCGGGAAACAGACCCAAAGCCGTCTTTGCTACCGGCGCTGCCAAGAGGGCAAAGAAGAAGAATAAGAAGAACAAGACCCTGGCAAAAGACCCTCTGATAGAGGAGATGATTGCCGAGGAATATGAGGAAGACTCGGATGGAGCACTTATCCCAAACGAGCCAAAAAAGAAGAATCGGTGGATGGACACATGATCACGGAAGGTGCGCGTAAACTCATCGATGCTGCATTAACCACACCTATTCCTACAGCTGCAGAACTTACTGCAGAAGAACTGGATAAGAGGGCACATGCCCTAGAAGCGCGTCGTCAAGTATTCCTCGATGAAGCCAAAATCATTGAGGAGGAAGAGAAACGCATAGCATCTGCGGGGAAGTACAACTCCAGGCAATACCAGAAGACCAGGAAGCGTCATACTAATGACAACCAATTCCCACAAATCCATGCCGTCCTTTTCAGAGAAGAGATGGGGAAGCCTCGGAAAGATAGCAAAGGAGATTGGGTATATCCAACCCTAGTATAGAATACCGTGGCAGCCCGAGAAATTCTATCGGCTAATCCAGATCCGGAGGAGATCCGATTGGGAATCAAACTACTCAACAAGGGACTGGAGCAGCAAAAGGTCACCATGTCCGGAAGTCAAAAATTGGTCTCGGATTCTGACCAATGTCGCACAGATCCGGCATGGGCTGACGTAAGACCCCAGCGCGTTCCGGAGCAGCATCATCGCCCCGAACGTCGGGAAGACAATTATTCGAGAACCGGATCATCAGGACAACATCACAGAACTGCGCGTGACTAGAGCAACGTCGCTCCAGCGGCCGGACAAGTGGCCATTGCTGCACTGTATCCGAGAAATCCTCCCCGACGAGAGTCGAACGATCGAAGGGGAGAAGATAAAGAGAAACGTCGGGAGGAGGATCGTCAAAAAAATGCCACCTCCTACACATGCAAGCCATCCGGCTGAGCCTCACCGTAGTGGGAACGACGGACGATGGAACGACGGAAACCATGCCGGCACAAGTCGGCAGGGGGCTCGTCGTAGTCAAGACCCTCCCCGGAACTGGAATAATGACGCTCCAGACGGAGGCCGGCGAACAGCCGGAAACAATCCAGCTGCCCCACCCTCTCCACCAAGCAGTTATCACAATGACTCTCAAGGGGGACAAGGAGGACGACATGGCGGAGGAGGTGGTGGCAGAAGCCGAAGTCCGGCTCCAAGGCACCGCAGCCACAGCCAACATTCGGGACGATCTCTATCCCCGAACGACGCAAGACACAGGATCAATTCCAACATAGAGGCGCAGCGCTACGAAAATGATGATATCTACGTGGGACCAAAGTGCTTCGGACCACGCATCAGAGCTACAAGATTCCCGGAAGGATTTGCTATCTCAAGACATATCCAAGCCTACGACGGCATTGCTCGGCCAGATACGTGGCTACAGGATTTCTTCCAAGCTTGCTGCATTGCCAAAGGCGGAAACAGCATGGTCGCAACCCGATATCTCCCACTTATGTTGCGGAAGACGGCACTATCATGGCTTAATGAACTTCCAGAGAACACCATCCACAACTGGTATGACATGCAAAGCGCGTTCTTTCGGAATTTCGAAGGCACATATCGAAGGCCCTGTACGGTCGGAGACCTACAGCGTTGCACCCAGAAGGCCGGAGAAACTTGCTGGGATTACCTCGGACAATAGATCGACCCCAAGAACTCCTGTGAAGGAGTAAATGATCAAACTGCGATTGAAGCTTTCATTGCAGGTCTCCCAATTGGTCTACTGCGCCATCGCTTGAAGTGTGACAAAGTCATTGATTTGGGAGAGATGATAGAAACAGCGAGCAAGTATGCAGATGTCGACGACGATGCAGAGGGATTACTCAATGCCCTAGCTATGCCATAGTTGGCAAAACAACCAAAGCAACAAGCTCAGAAGCGCAAAAATACCTCGGAAGAGAAACCCAACGCGGAAATGGCAGTGGTCACTGCTACTTTCGGGTCTGGAGGACAAGGAGGACGCGGCGGAGGCCACGGGCGTGGCCGTGGAACTTCGAGAGTCCAAGGTAGAGGATACCAACAACCAGGCAAAACCTACTCTTGGGACGACATTTCCAATAACCCATGTGTGCATCACTTAGACGCCAATGGGGGCTCGTCCCACACCAACGCCGAATGTCGTTTCAATGACGACATCAAAAGAGATCACACCACGGGCTACAAAGCTAAGCGAAAGAAGGGAAATAAGAATCCCGACAAAGATAAAGAGACCAAGGAAGATTCCGACATGGAGGAAGCTGATGCTTCAAATCCCAAGCCAGAAGGGAAGAAAAAATTTCCGACAAAGAAAGACACTTATGTCACCTTCCTCGGATCCCAACCAGCAAAGGTTAAGAAAGCAGCTCTACATGAGCTCAATGCAACAGTTCCGGCTGTCCCCCAATTTTTGGACTAGTCGGAAGTGGCAATCACATTTGACCGTGCTGATCATCCGCCTAAGTTGCATAGGAGAGGAAAATACGCCTTAATCATCAATCCACTTATTAACGGTTATGGTTTCTCCAAGACCCTCATGGGCGGTGGCAGCAGTATCAATATTCTCTATGTCGAAATGCTACCTTGGATGAAGATCTCGAAGACCTAGCTGAACCATAGCTCTGTGATCTTTCACGGGGTTGTCCTAGGAAGACAAGCTAATTTCCTAGGAGAAATCACTTTGGATGTTACCTTTGGAACTCCAAAGAATTATCGAACAGAGGCACTTTCTTTCGAAGTGGTCCCGTTCAAGAGCACGTACCACGCTATATTCGGACGTCCGGCTTACTAGGCTTTTATGGCTCGTCCGTGTTACATTTATAATATGATGAAAATTCCAGCTCCCAACGGCGTAATCACTATCAAGGGAGACCCGAAGAAAGCACGGGAGTGCGAGGATGGAAATGCCGCCTTTGCTGAAGCCGTGTTGCACGCCCAGGAGTATCAGGAGATCAACAAGAGCATAGATCCGTCTGAGATGCCCGCGACAAAGAAGGAGGTGACAAAGCCAAATCCAGAGGGCTTCAGAAGAGACGAAGAAGACGCCGTTGAAGGATGATGACCCCTCCAAGGTGACCCAGATAGGCGTGCTCGTTAAGTTCCTCTAAGCAAATCAAGATATCTTCGCATGGCAGCCATCTGACATGACCGGAGTACCTAGGGAACTTGCCGAGCACTCTTTAAATGTAAACCTGAACGCTTAACCCGTCAAACAGTCCTTATGACATTTTGGTGATGAAAAGCGTAGCTAAGGAACTAGCATGGCTCAAGTTAGCCGGATTCATAGAAGAGGTCATCCACACTGAGTGGTCGGCCAATCCTGTAATGGTCCCTAAAAAGGACACCATTGATTAAGGATGTGTGTTGATTATACTGCCTTGAACAAGGCTTGTCCAAAAGATCCATTCGCTCTGCCTAGGATTGATCAAGTTATCGATTCTACGGCAGGCTCGGAACTCCTCTGTTTTCTCGACGCATATTTCGGTTATCACCAAATCCGGAAGAAGGAATCTGACAAAGTCAAAACTTCATTCATAACCCCCTTCAGAACCTTCTGTTTTGTTACGATGCCCTTTGGGCTGAAGAACACAGGAGCTACCTACCAGCGCACGATGCAGTGTTGCCTCCACGACCAACTCGGACACAATGTACATGCATACGTTGATGATATTGCGGTGATGTCCAAAAGGAAGGAAACGCTGATTTCCGACTTGGAGGAAACATTTGCCAATCTACGAAAATACAACATCATTCTTAACCCGAAGAAATGCTTCTTTGGAATACCAGCCAGAAAATTGTTAGGTTTCATCGTGTCTCAAAGAGACATAGAGGTGAACCGGGACAAAATCAAGGCTATACTCAATATTTCCAGGCCAACTCGCCTGAAGGACGTAAAAGACTAACTATTTGCATCGCTGCGGTCAGTCAATTTGTAAGCCGGCTTGGTGAAAGAGCCGCACCATTATACAAACTCCTGAAAAGGACCAAGGATTTTTTCTGGACCGACGAAGATGAAGCTGCACTACAAGACCAGAAAAAAGTACTCTCATCTGCTCCTATCCTTGCTGCGCCAAAACCACGGGAACCGATGTTGCTTTATCTTGCTGCGACAAACAAAGTCGTTAGTATCGTCATGGTGGTGGAGAGACCGGAGAAAAATCAGGGGCACCTGGTGCAGCGTCCGATTTACTTTGTCAGTGAGGTCCTGACAGAATCAAAACAGCGGTATCCGCACTATCAAAAGTTGGCTTACGGTGTTTTTCTAGCATCTCGTAAGTTGCGACACTACTTTCAGGAGCATCCAATTACCATGGTGAGCACAGCTCCCATGAGAGATATAATCAACAACAGTGACACCACAGGACATGTCGCCAAATGGGGCATAGAGCTTTCAGCTTTCGATATTGAGTATAAACCCCGGACAGCAATCAAATCCCAAATTCTTGCCGACTTTGTCGCTGATTGGACAGAGATGAAGGAGAATATGAACCTCCCTGAGTCAGAATATTGGACCCTCTACTTTGATGCGTCTAAGGCTTGAGGGGGCTCGGGGTCTAGCGTGGTGCTCAAATCACCCCAAGGAGATAAACTTCTATACGTGTTGCAGATCCACTTCACAGCGACAAACAATATTGCCGAGTATGAAGCACTGTTGCATGGAATCCGGATTGCTAAGGATATTGGCATCCCACGTTTGATGTGTTACGGAGATTCGGATCTTGTTGCTCAACAAGTGTCGGATATTTGTAATGCAAATAAACACATGGCAGCATATAAAGCTGTCATGGATGATCTATCTAAATCGTTCGAAGGGTTTGAGGTTCAACACATCCCTCGAGCAGAAAATGAGGAAGCAGATGCATTATCTCGGATAGGCTCTACGCGGAAAGAGGTCCCGGATGGCGCTTTTTTAGAGCACCTCAAAGTTCCCTCAATAAAGGGAGTAGATGAGGAATATCCGACAAAATCCGACTCACCTCTAATAGCAGTTCTGGCTGTAATTCCTAGCTGGACTCAACCCTACCTTGATTATCTAGTAGATGGCAAATTACCCGAAGACGAGGTTCTGAGCCCGCAGATTATCCGACGAGCGAAAGCCTATACTATAGTTAAAGGTGAGCTCTATAAGCAGAGTGTTTATGGGGTTTTTCAGCGCTGCGTATCTCCAGAAGAAGGAGTGGAAATCTTAAGAGAAATCCATGAAGGCGAGTGTGGTCACCACGCTGCAGCCAAATCTTTACTGGCAAAAGCTTTTAGACACGGTTTTTTCTGGCTTACAGCTCAGGCAGATGCTGAACAATTAGTCAAGACGTGCAAAGGCTGCCAAAAGTACGCCAAACAAGCTCATGTTCCGGCTGATCAGCTGCGAACAATACCTATAACATGGCCTTTTGCGGTCTAGGGGCTTGATATGGTAGGACCATTTAAACGAGCTCCAAGTGGATTTACTCACCTCTTAGTGATGGTGGATAAATTCACCAAATGGATTGAGGCTAAACCTATCACTAGTTGTGATGGAGCAACAGCCAAAAGATTTGTCGAGGATGTTATAATCCGGTATGGTTATGCACATAGCATTATCACGGACAACGGGAGTAACTTTTCTATGGGATAATTGGCCGAATTTTGCAACGAGCAAAATATCCGGCTTGACATTGCGTCAGTCGCACATCCACAGGCTAATGGACAAGTTGAAAGAGCAAATGGTTTAATCCTACAAGGCCTAAAACCGAGACTCGAAGCACCACTACGACATGCTGCGGGGGCTTAGGCAGAGGAATTACCCTCTGTAATATGGAGTTTACGAACAACTCCAAACAGGTCAACCGGATACACACCTTTCTTCTTGGTCTATGGCGCACAAGCAGCTCTTCCTAGTTGAAAGGGAAATGGAGGTCGCCTGGAGGGGGGGTGAATAGGCGTTTTAAAATAATTATGGTTTAGGCTCTAATAAATGCGGAATAAAACTTAACGTTTAATTTATCAAGCCAAAACCTATATCCACTAGTTTCACTAAGTACACCAACAACCTATGCTAAGCAAGATAAACAACAAGGTGATAGCTAGAAATAATACGTCAAGCACAAAGGCTATCACAATGTAAATTGCATAAGTAAAGGGCTCAGTTGAGAGATAACCGATGGATGCGGAGACGATGATTTGTTTCCCGAAATTCACTTCCAAGAAGCTACGTCTCCGTTGGAGAGGTGCGGGGGCGCAATGAACTTCGAACGCCACAAATGGCTCACCTCGAGGTGTGGTGGCTCGATGCTCACCCAACACTACACAAGGCCTCACCAAGGATGCGAAGCCACGCAACTCACCGACGCCACAAAAGGCTCACCCTATTCTCCCATGAGCTCGCCACAAAGGCCTACTCACGTTCCACTATGGGACACTTGAGGGCGGTCACCGAACCCGTACAAGGTTGGGGCAATCTCCACAACTCAATTGGAGGCTCCCAACAACAATGCCGTGAAGGCTACAAAGCCACAAAAGGCAACAAGGCCACAAAAGGCTACAAGACCACAAAAGGTCAACAGTCCAACCACACAACTGTCTAGGGTTCCAAGAACCCAAGAGAAACAATCCCAAGGGATTGAACTCACCGAATCTCCAAGGAGAACTCAAACCTATGCACCGAATGCAAGAGGCAAGTCCTTCACTCTCAAATTCCACCAAAGCTACAAAAGCTATTGGGGTAATAAGGGAGGAAGAACACAAGAGGAGAACACAAAACTCTCCAAGATCTAGATCCCAAGGATTCCTTCACAAAGAAGGGATTTTGCTTGGTGGGGCTTGTAGATCTGGATCTCCTCTCAAATCCCTCAAAAAAGATGCAAGAATCATAGGAGGGGAAAGGGGAGAGGGCAAGCTCTTCAAGGTCAACAATGGAGGAGAGAGAGAGAGCAAGAACCAAGAAAAATGAGTTAGGGCCGAAGGGGAAAGGGGAGCTCCTTTTAAAGGGCTCCCCGATCTGCCCGTTACCCACAGAATCGCGTACGGCCGATAGTACCGATGGGTGGCCGGTACTACCGGTGGCACTTAGCCAACGGTCAGAAAACAGCGATAGAAAGATCAAAAACGCGAGCCTGGCCGGTACTACCGCTGCTTCGCCGGAACTACCGGTGGCAAGAATATCCTAGCGGTACTACCGCCTAAAAATCCGATCCAAGTTCCGTCAAATAGCGCTAACCAGGCAGAGAGGGTACTGAACCAAAATTGGGGTTGCCGGAAGTTGGGCCGGAATTAACACCGGTACTACCGGCGGCATTTCTGCCCTGGCGGTACTACTGGTGGCCAGCTGGAACTACCGGTCAGGCAAAAACTTCAGAACCAGAACTGCCACAACTTTTGCATCCGAACTCCAAATGAGATGAAACCAATTTTGTCGAAATTTTGGGTATCACCAAGGTAGAAAATACCATGAATATATATGTGAGATACCTCCCAAGGTGTGGAGCCGGAAAACCCGCAAAATCAAGAACGCAATAAGATATGCAAGGGAAATCTGTTTTTGATGAACTAGAGCTTGTTATGAAGATAACCACAAGCTCTAGATCCTCACATGAACAAGAACCAAACAACAACCAAGAAAGATGATGCTATGTATGCAAAGGTTTGAGCTCTCTCCGAAAGATACGAACGAGTCACCCACTCAAGAGCCCCTCTTGATAGTGCGGCTATCTATCCTAAACCTAGTCTCCCAACACTACAAGAGACCGGTAAAATAGAAACCCTATCAAGATCATACCTTTGCCTTGAGCATCCCACTTGATCTTGATGTAGACGATCTTGTCACCTTCAAGATGGAACACCTTTCTTGATTGCACTTGCTTGATGAAGTCTTGAGACATGCTCCCCCATACTCCATGGGGAAGCCTCTTCTTCGAACTTGACTTCATCATTCCATGATTTCCGAGGATGGAAAGCTTCAAGCATGAGATCTTCTAGAGATGACGCATCTTGAGCTTGCACTTCAATTCTTGATGATGTCTTGAAGATAGCCATGAGGAACTCCATCTTCTTCTTCTTCAAGACAAACTTGATCTTCTTCTTCTTCTACTTGATTCCAATAGGCACAAAGCCCTTGGACGATGCTTCTTCTTTTTCATCCTTGAAACCAACACATGGTCCAAGCGATGCCAATGGACAAACCTACAAGTGAAACTCAATTTGCACATTAATCCATAGGGATTGTCATTAATTACCAAAACCACACATGGGGCATACATGCCCTTTCACAAGTGATTTAATTCATACTTCTCCTAGAGTGGCCGCGTATATTGAAGAGGATGTCGAAGTTTCTCGACAAAATGATCTCGACTTAGTCGAAGAAGTTCGCGTCGTTGCTGAAATGAGATCAACAACCTATCAGCAGAAGTTACGCAAGTATCATAGCCAGAGAGTCCAAAACAGATCTTTCAATAAAGGTGATTTGGTTCTCCGGCTTGTGCAACAAAGAAAGCACAAACTTTCCCCAGTATGGGAAGGGCCCTTTTTAGTTAGTCGAGTATTGCACAATGGATCGTACTACTTAACTGACATGAGGCCAGTCAAAGAAAGACCTGCTACTAAGAAGAGAAAGAGAGCTGGAGGCAGTACAAATCTGGATGAGTTAGACAGACCATGGAATATTGCTCAGCTACGTCCCTTTTATTCTTAGTTTATCCTTCTTTATAATCATATTATATGTACATGTTCTGTGAGAAAAAAAGTTTTGGTTGCCTCAAGTTTTTTCTGAGAAGTTTTTACCATCTTATTTCCGAATGATCATGTCATAGTCAAAAATCCCGGAATGCTTGAAAGTACTTTATGCTCATGTTCGTTCTGGTTTAGATTTCCGATTCTAAAATTGCTACCTTCGGGTATAACTCTAAAGTTTCTAGTCTATACTTTGGTTATTTGTCTGATTGCCGGACGCGGGTATTTTCCGAGTTGTCAATTGTTGGTACTAGAAGCTGGCTTTGTTTCCGAGTTTAAACTGGTTTAGCAATTGAGCTCCGTTGCTCGGCAAAGTTTCCGGGCAGAAGGTTTAGCCGGCTCACGAAAGGGATGAGGCGGAAAGCCAGATAAACGATAAGTATAGGCAAAAAAATATAAGTGCTTATGTAAACATTTTAGGCACAAAATTTAAAGCCAAAAGTGCTGAATAGTTCAAAAGCTTAGCACTAGCAAAATTATAGTACTGTATATTTACAGACCCATCATGTTTCTCAGAATAATACAAATGTTTCTGGCAATCTATGATGCAGGAGGAGAGGAAGGAGCTGCCGGCTCGCTAGATACATCGCCTTGATATCGTTCCGAGATGTCCACATCCGAAACGGTGCGGTCATCATCGGAAACTTCGGCTACTTCTTCGGGAGGCAGAGGCAGAGTGTCCACACGATTGAAGAATGGAGTGTCGTAGTTGGTCAGGTCAGCCACGTGACATCCATATCCGGCGCAGGAGTCCATAATGGCCTTGACGTCTTGCTCCTGTCCATCTTCATCCACTTTAGAATACCCTCTGGTCACTTGCCATATCTCCATGCTTCCATGGTGGCTCATGAACATGGTGAGATCGTTCTGCGCGGCGGATCGCGCTTAGGACATGTTCCAATACTGGACAAGTTGCGGCATCTCCTTTGCCTTGTCCCGCACCTAAAAATCCGACATGATATGCATGTCCGGAATCTTGAGAGCTTCGCCAATGTCCTCAAGGGATTGGCGGAAGTCATGAAGCAAGTCACCGACTTGGGTAAGCCGGTGGGTGCGGGGCTCAGCAGAGGTGGAGTCCGTCAAGTTCAGAGGACATATAGACAAAAAATAGTTAAAGAAAATCCGACATTGAAAGAAGTCGAAGAAAATAGACAAATTAGACAGATGGAACATACCGAAGATGACGTCGTCAACTTTGGTCTTCTCTTCCCGAAGACTCAGGAGTTCAGCCCGAAGCGCCTCAGAAAGATCCTTTTCTCTGAACAACTCATTATTGAGGTCCGAGATTTTTTGATCTTGAGCGGCAATCTTACGATCACGCTCGTTAGTGGCCATGGAGGAGGACTCGAGAATTTGAGCAATGCTCTTTTCATGATTCGCTTTGAGCTGATCCAGCTCTTGGCAGAGTTCCTTGTTCTCCACCACCAAAGTTTTGAGGTTCTCGCCCTCTTCAATCATAGCGCAGGACTGTTTCACCAGCGCTGTAAGGCAAAAAGAACAACAGTTCAGTAAAAATTCGACTATAAAGACATGAAAGACAAGGTTTGAGTCTCGGAATGTTTACCTTCGGCCTCATCCTTGGCAACTTTAAGCTCAGCATTTTTAAGTCGGAGAGCTTTGATCTCTCTCCGCTTATCACAAACATTTTTCAACAAATCCTGGTTATAGGAATATACTTTCTGTAAGTCAGAATACCCAAAGTCAGAAAGCTACTAAAGACTCGGGCTAATTTTTTTGCTAATATCAGCACGTGCCTTGGGGCTACACTAGTTCGTTCTTTGGCATCCTAAGGAAGCATAAACCCCGATTATTTATCCTACTTCATGCTTGGGGGCTAGAGGATATGATATGAAATAAAGGAAAAACAGGAGTTAGAATTCCGACTTACATATTGTTCGCGAGTAAGTTTATCCAAACTCGCATTCACTTCAACAGCAACCTTCTCGGCGAGAGTCAGAGGGGTCACTGGAGCCTTCAGAAGCTCACCGGCCCTTATCCTCTCGTCGCAAAGACGCACTTGTTCGAGATGGTCAGAGTGCTTGATGTCCTCTACTTCTTGCGCTTCTTCTTCGGCAGATAGATTTCTTTTCTCCACGCACTGCCTGGCCAGCCGCTGGATCTCTTCATCAGATTTCCGGGACAGGCCAAACTTGGCAAGTCCCAGATTGCTGAGAAGGTTTTCGGCAAAGATTTCTGCTGAGGGATCATTACCCAAAAAGGGTTCACCCTTATCTATACCTGACTCACCCATGGTGACGTCAGTTTGCGATTCAAGGATCACAGGCTCCGTTGAAGGAGCCGGATCTTCTGCGACAGCCGGAGAAGGAATGATCACCGGCATTGCGGAAGGTTGAGGGCAGGAGTCGGAGGAGCCACGGCAGGAGAAGCTATGGTAAGCTTCGTATGTCGCAGGGGCTTCGAAGAAGTTCCCTTCCCCTTACCCTTGATGAGCTGCTTAGCTCTGAGAATGTAATAGAGTCAAAAACATTACATCTCGGAAGAAAATTCGAGTAAGGTACAAAGGCGGAAGTTGTGATTGAAAGTTACCTCTTCACGACGGGCACCACCTTTATGCCAACAGCCACTGTCGGAGCCTTGCGCTTCTTAAACGCAATGTCCGGCAATGGGACCAGTTCCGCCTCCTGAGAAAACTCTAGAGGATATCCTTCGAGTGGAGAAAATTCCGACTCAAGGAGGTCAGCAAGCTGAAAACAAGAAGACATATCAGTATTGCAATGTAACTTAAAGATTTAAACACGTAAAAAGGTTTACTGTTAGAAGCTTACCGGCACTACAGGGTTTTCTGCCGTATGCATATCCAGAGAAACCTCCGGGATCCTCCTCTCGATCAGCTCCCTTATCAACCATTTTATCTGGCTTATATAACCTTGTGTGGTATAGGCTCTAGGGCTGATGCGGAGGGAATCTTTCTTGGACGACGTGATGGAGTGCATCAGTCGGTCTCCGTGGTACGGAAGGGGTTGGATCCGACGTGACACCCAACATTGGACCAAGTCGTATCCCTTTAGTCCTTTGTGTTTGATCAGATATTAGATCCGCCTCTTAGCAAGGATCAGATTGTTAGTGAGAGCCGGAGGAGCCTCGTCCCAAGACGGTTGGGCCGTGGCAGCTCCGTTGATAAAAGCCGGCAAAGCAGTGGCTTTGCCGGGAGCCGGAATATCCTTGTGATAGAAGAAGGTGGCTGGCCATTATTTGACCGAGTCACTGGCAAGAATCTTGGGATATGCGCGCTCACGTCTAAGTGAAAAACTAATGGTACCGGTGATATAAGGAACACCGGCAGTAATAGAATTTCTCCGGACATGGAAGTAGTACCGGAAAAGAGTAAGGCTTGGCCTAATGCCAATGTACCCCTCGCACAAAGCCGCATAGGCGCTCATCTCTAGGAGAGAGTTGGGAGGAAGATGGTGGAGTTGAACACTATAATGATCTATCACCTCGGAAAAGAATTCTGAGGGAGGAAACGATAAACCTCTATTGAGGTGCGTGCCGAAGTGGAACCGCTCGTCGGCGCGCGGGTTGGGGACGGTCTCCCCAACGTCGATCCGCTAGTCGCCGGTGCAGAGGAGCCCTTATGTCTCCACGCCGCGGAGCTTCTCATTGTCAAGAATGCAGGGGATCCAGACCCCGCGAAAGCTTTCCTTCTCCGTCGCCGCCTCCTTCGCCACCGCCGCAGCCAAGCCAGAAGAGGATGAAGAAGCCATTTCTCTGGTGCGCCGGTGACCTAAGATGGGCGGCGCTAGGAGTTTTTAGGGAAAGCAGAGGATCTCTGTGCGTGGGGGAGATTTGGAGGAGGAGAAATGGCAAGGGAACATGTGAAGAAAGGAGGAGGAGGATCCTCACCCCTTATATCCACCTAACCGTGCAAAGATTCATGCAAATGACACTGTATAACCGCCACGCATCGCGGAAGGAACTGGGAAGGACCCACGTGATGATTACGTTGCCTCGATCTTCGTGTATGCATTGAAACGGCGCCTCGGTTCCACGAACTGCGGACCCACCAACGGTCGTGCTGACAGGATGTCTGTCAGATGACGTGACTTGACCATGACTGGTGTCAGGTGGCATTAGAGACCAAGTTCCGGCTTAGTTTGAAATCAAGCTGGAAAATTCGGGTAACCCATTGATAGGTCTGACTTATTTTTAAGACCCGAATCGTATTTTTTGTTGTGAAGTTTCAGGAACCCTTCAAGATTCTGCAAGCCGAAGATCAAGCTAGACAATGATAAATCTGACTTTGGATCTTGGAGGCCTCCGGGGGCTGCTGTTGGGGATATACTTTCTGGGTATCCTCACAGTTCCTCACTGACCAGGGTGGCCCACTTCGGGTTAGAGCTTTGCTTCACGGGCGGCCCAGTCAGGGAGAAAAGACGGAGTCCAATCCGGCTACGGGAAGGCCCAGAAGACTTACCGACTTAGGCCCATAGTGTTACTTGTAGTTCAAGATGTACTCTGTAACTGACTCTTAGTCGTAGCCAGATAGATCTCTCTTGTAAACCCTAGGCCGGATATCCATATAAGTCGTCCTAGGGTGAGCCTTTAAGGCAACACCTCAATAGTCTACAATCTCAACTCGCACAGGCGAAACCCTTGTAATCCATATTCCGGCTCTGCCGTATTACTGGATTGCTAGCAAGAGTAGGATCTGTCCAAAGCCGATAGATTCGAACCTGGGTAAACTTGTGTGCTCACCGTCCCGGAACACCATACGTCTCACACCCCTCTCTTCTGCACGCCTCGAGGACCCCCTCATGGCGTACTTGTCATCAATCCGACGACACCACTGCATCCTCGGACGTGTCGCGTTCACCAGGTTCATGGCAGTACCGCACTATGCCTACCTACAGATTAAAAGGCCAGGCCCTAATGGCGTCATCACAATCAACGGGAGCTTCGAGAGGTCCGACAGTTGCGACAGGGAGTTCGACAGAATTTCCCAGTCCTTCGACATACAGGAGGAACTCGTGAGACTAAAGGAGTCGACAGACAACAGTCTGCCTCCCCTGAGCCGGCCAAGTTCACCCGACCTATCCTTCGACTCATCGATGCACACGAACAAAGTGCAGGTCCACCCATCAGATCCCACGAAGATGGCCCTCATTTCCAACAACTTGAGTCCCGCATAGGAACTCGCGCTCGTCGAATTCCTCCGTGAGCACTGGGAAGTCTTCGCCTGGTGTCCAGCGGACATGCCAGGAGTTCCCAGGGAATTCGCCGAGCATGCACTCAATGTCAACCCACGCAAGGCCAGTCAAACAAACAATTCGGCGACTGTCTGAACCAAGAGCAAAGGAAGTCGGAATGGAGATCAACAGACTCCTCGACGCCAAATTCATACGCGAGATCAAGGAAAGCACTTGGCTCGCCAACACGGTGCTAGTACCAAAGAAGGACATGGATATCATGCGGATGTGCATGGACTTCACCTCTCTGAATAAGCACTGCCCAAAGGACCACTTCCCGCTACCACGAATCGACCAGATCATCAACTCCACCACGGGATGTGAGCGCCTCTGCTTCCTCGACGCCTACTTAGCCTACAACCAGATTCGAATGAAGGAGGAATATCAAGAAAAAATAGCGTTTCCAACGCCTTTTGGTGTGTTCTGCTACAACACAATGCCCTTCGGGCTGAAGAACGCAAGAGCCACCTACCAGCAGTGCATGCAGGCTTGCCTCAAGAACCAATTGGGTCGCAACATCCAAGTCTATGTTGACGACATAGTAATCAAGACCAAAGAGGAAGCCTCACTAATCAACGATTTGCGCAAAACCTTCGCCAACCTCGACCGCTACCGGATCAAGCTCAATCCAGACAAATGCGCCGTGGGCATACCATCTGTGCAACTACTCGGGTATCTTATCTCTGCGAGAGGGATCGAGGCAAACCCGAAGAAAATAAAAGCCATACTGGCCATGGAGAAGCCAAAAAACATAAGAGGTGTCCAGCAGCTGGCTGGGTGAATCGCGGCGCTCAGTCGATTCATCAGTCGGATGGGCGAAAAGGCACTGCCCTTCTACCAACTCCTCCGCAAAGCTGACAAGTTCGAGTGGACCAACAAGGCACAGGAAGCATTCAAAGACCTCAAGCGCCTACTGTCCACCTCGCAAGTACTGGTGACCCCACGCGAAAGGGAACCATTGTTGTTGTACAACTCCGCCACCAACCAGGTGGTCAGCACAGTGCTCGTAGTAGAACGAGCCGAGGAAAACAAGGTCCACGGAGTACAGCGCCCAGTCTACTACCTCAGTGAGGTACTTACGCCAACAAAACAGCGGTACTCGCACTACCAGAAACTAGCGTACGGCATCTTCATGACAGCCCGGCGACTGCGCCACTACTTCCAGGAACACCCAATCGTGGTAGTCAACGACGCTCCGCTTGGGCATATCCTCAATAATCCCGACACACCGGACGAGTTGCGCTTTGGGGAATAGAACTGTCTCCACAAGACATCACATATCAAAAACAAGATGCAATCAAGTCGCAAGTTCTCCTTGACTTCCTCGTGCACTGGATGGAGAACCACCTCCCCGAAAAACCAGATATGTCCTACCTCTAGACAATGCACTTCGACGGTTCAAAGCGAAAGGATGGGGCCGGCGCAGGTGTCATACTGACATCGCCCTAGGGAGACAAGCTGAAATATATCTTGTGGATGCAATTCACTGCCTCCAACAATGAAGCTGAATACGAGGCCCTACTGCACGAGATGAGGATGGCAAAAGCCTGTGACGCCAAAAGGCTCATAATATACGGCGACTCCAAGCTGGTCGTCAATCAGACAATGCACGAGTGCGACGCACTGAACGACAACATGATCGCCTACCGTGACCTTTACGACACACTCGAAGGGGACTTCGACGGTTGTGAACTGTGGCACATAGGCCGTGAAAGCAATGAAGAGGCGGACACACTCGCCAACATAGGCTCTACATGCGCCCTCATACCACCTAGGGTATTTCTCGAGCGCATCTGCAAACGCTCCATCAAGCCAAAGGCCGTAGAGAAGAAAACAAGCGCAACAACGGACTCGGGGGCTACGCCGCCTAATGAGCCAATGGCACTCGATGACCTGGAGCTGGACACAGGACTCGAAGGACCAATGAGCGTCATGATGATTGAGCCATCCTGGACTCAACCATACATCACGTACCTTCTCAGCAAGAGGCTACCGGATGATCCAACTGACGCCTGGCACATCGCACGGCGATCCAAGGCATTCGCTGTTATAAACGGCGAACTATACAAGCGCAGCATCACATGAGTACTCCAACGATGCGTCTCCATGGCCGATGGAAGAGTTGTTCTCCTTGACATCCATGAGGGGACTTGCGGGCACCATGCCGGCAGTCGTGCCCTCATCGCCAAAGCTCTACGAGTTGGATTCTACTGGCCTATGGCCATGCGAGACGCCAAGGACATCGTCCAAAAATGCAACGCTTACCAGCGATTCACGGACAAGCCACACGCGCCTGGCACAGAACTCTAGCCAATTCCATTGGCCTGGCCCTTCGCGCAATGGGGACTCGACATGGTCGGCAAACTCCCAAGGTCTTCACGAGGAGGGTACGTCTACCTCCTGGTCACAGTCAACAAATTCACCAAGTGGATAGAGGCCATGCTAGTGACTAATCAGTCAGGATACAGTGCAGTCAAATTCTTCGAGTCCATAGTCTATCGCTTCGGAGTGCCACAAGCATCATCACGGACAACGGGATGAACTTCACATCCAAGGAGTTCCAAGAATTATGCGAGAATCTAGGAATCAACGTCAGCTATGCCTCTGTAGCGCACCCGCAGACCAACGGTCAGGTCGAAAAAGCTAACGGGCTCGTCTGCGGCGGCATCAAGAAATGACTCCTCAGGCCACTCGAACAAGCCACAGGCTGCTGGCCAGACGACCTTCAATCGGTACTCTGGAGCCTGCGCACAACTCCAAACAGCACCACAGGGTACACCCCGTTCTTCATGGTGCACGGGGTTGAAGCGGTGCTACCCGCCGAAGTACGATACAAAGCACCACGTGTGATCGCTTACAGCGAGCAGGAGTCAACTCTTGCACTCAAAGACTCCGTCGACCTCCTTGACGAGGCGAGGGAAATCACCGCGGAAAGATCAACGATCTACCAGCAGAACATGTGCAACTACCACAGTAGAAGGCTACGCCCCAAGTCCTTCGTCGAAGGCGACCTAGTCCCGCGACTGAAACAACAAGGGAATCTCAAGCTCGAGTCCCCCTAGGAGAGACCATACGTGATTACAGAAGTAATCTCAGGTGGCTCCTATCGCCTTAAAGATTTAGAGACAGGAGTCGCATACTCCAACCCTTGGAACGTCGCGCAGCTGCAGCGCTTCTACCCTTAGTCGTTTTTGTTTTTACATTGCAAATAAGGCTACTCAGCCAAGGCTACTTAGCCACACATTGTACGTCGTACTATCCTGCGAATAAATAAAGCTAAGTGCCCCACAACTCTATGTTTTCTTTTATTTTTCGCAAATTATCCACTCGGGGGCTACTCCCATAGGGAGCGCTGGTCGCGCACCCTACGATTTTTTTTCTTTTTCTTTTCTACAGGAACATGGACAATCAAAGCAAACCCAACTACTCGAATTCGCAATTCAACTTTGGACATGGGTTACTCCCATAGGGAGCGCTGGAAGTAAGTTCGACTAAAACAAGCAAACAAAAGACGACAGCAGTCGCAAAAGTTATTTAGTCCCTACCTGAGTCTTCGACTCAACCAAGCACTCGGGGGCTACTCCCATAGGGAGCGCTGGTCACGCATCCTATGATTATTTGTACATCGTATTGTGTGTCGATAACATCCACACTTGAAGTGTATGGTGACACCGCCTCATGATTTTTCCCTACAAAGAGACTGCATCTCCTAGGTCACCCGAATCATCTCCGCGATGACAAAAATTCGGATGCCGTGCTTGCAGCGTGAAGATAAGACCTGAATAAGGCCTGGCAACGCATTTTCTGTGCACTACCAGAAATATATCTGTGCCTACAGATATGATGAACATGCCTTGATGGACGCGTCAAGTGCTCACACCCGTATACTGGAGTTCGGCTCCTGTAAGACCTCCACGGCTTGAGTCGAATTACACCAGCACTTTTTCAGATTCGAGTCAGGGGACTTGAGTTCGAGTAGATTGCGTTGTTTTACCCTAAGGTAGTTAAATGATACCGATACATCGGTTAAATCAGGCACGCATATCAACAATCCCTATGACACAAACGGAGCAGTCGAAAATATACTCATTCAGGCACTCGAAAGGCTCATAAAGTCCCCAGTCGAATATGTGATTCCACTGGACACTCGGGGGCTACTGACATGGGTATACCCTACAGGTACTCGAGCTTGGTATATACGGCCTGAATATAGCGGAAGCCCACGGTGTCGCTAAGGCCCAAATAGAAAACTCGAGTATCCTACGGACTCTTGATTGCTTGAAGAACAAGAAGAAGCTAAAGATAGAAAGTTCAAAGGGAAAAACCCTAACCTGTAACCGACTCGACCTGCTACCCGAGACCTAGCCTATCTATATAAAGGCCAGGAGGGGGCGGCGAGGAGGACACACGCAACCCTAGTTTCCACAACCCTCGCCAGATTGCATCTGCGCACCATTGTAACCCTCGATTCCTTCATTAATTCCACGAGCAGACAAGCAGGAGTAGGGACCTCTACGAGGCCTGAACCTGGGTAAATCTTCGAGTCCCATGTGTGCTTGTTTGCTAGCCGATAGATGTCTCCAGCGCTCCCTCCTTCTCCAAAACCCAAGTCCATAACAATGGGCATTGATGAGTTAAACCCTCATCACACACACTTGCCCACTCCTCTCATATGCCCTTTGGTTGGCATATTCTCCCTGTTGATAGCCTTGTCCATTGCCACTAGAAAAGGTGCTTAGGTGAGCCCTACTCGAGATCTTCCTCTCCACCATATCTACCATGGCGTAGCACTGTTGGAGTTCCCGGGGATCCACTACTTCTGCTACTTGGCTAGAGCGAGGGTTCGGGAGTCGTCGGCACACCATACATGTGACCGATTATGGAGGCGATGCCCTCTTATGGCATTGATCGTCTATGCATCCCTAATGACGGTTGTGTACGCCTACGTCAACCACATTTGTTTGTGGGAACGTTATCCTGCTATCGGTCTTGGAGGGTGAGTCCATCTGAAACTGTTACATAGTATCGCCTTGATTCGATCTTGGTAGTTGCAAACCATAGGAATTTTTTTGTTTCTATGCAATGAACCCCATCACTACTGCTAACCGCTCAATCCAGTTCACCTATTGGAGTAGCCAATAGTACTTGGGATATTATCCACCACCACCACAATGAGCAACAAAAGGGCTAGAAAAAGCATGATCTTGGGGTTGTGTCCCTCGGCATTTATATTTGTGTAATAGTGAGGTTGTACTTTAGCTCCTTGTGAGCTTCAAAACACTCGGGTTGGTTTGTTCCAACACTTCGTTGTTTCTTTCATTTTTCGTTTGCTTTTGGTTTTCATTTGTTTTTTCTTTTCTTAGTCCCTTGCTTGGTCGCAACTTCTTTTCTATTCTTTAATCCCTATCCTCAAAAATACAAAAGGATTTTTACTTTTATCCTTTTTGGCCAAAGTGGATTTTCTTATTGCCTCTTTGATTCAATATTATTATGAGAGTGGTTTTAACTTGAGTTTTGAAGGAACACATCCCCATAAGGAATAGATTTATGAAGTCACTCATGAGAGGTATGTCCTATGTGTCCCACTTTAGAAGTTTGAATTGTTTATTTTAGTTAGTTGATTTGTTAAGATGCTATGCTAGTGGGAGTAATTCAAAATAGTTAGAGTAAAGCTTTTTATTTGCATGAGTAATTAGTTGTGGAAGCTTTTGCTCTAGTTCTTGTAGGTAACCGAGTCTTGCTTGGAAATAATATTGCCAAACAAGTACAACAAGAAGAATTCTCAAATTTATGACTTGTTTGATGATGATTGTCTTGAGAGTATCCTTTGAAGATACTTAACCCCATAGATATTTTGATAGACTTGATGGCACTCTTGAAAGGAGTTGTTTGATTGAAATGAAGTTGTTGGTTTTGGGGGGAAATATTCTGGATGGGCTGGTCCCTTGGACCTCCACACCCTCTTATATATAGCTGAACTTAGGTACATCTTAACTAGTACACTAGAATACTCTAGAATCTTGTAGGACACTAACTTAGACTCTAGCAGTCATTGGAATGTTCCAGGCACTCCTAGGACAACACTACTATACTAACTACTATACTAACACTCACTGGAATATTC
Source organism: Avena eriantha (assembly GCA_910589775.1). NCBI lineage: Eukaryota > Viridiplantae > Streptophyta > Magnoliopsida > Poales > Poaceae > Avena > Avena eriantha. Next base: position 38,257,868 of record OU342745.1, on the reverse strand, counting down.
TAGGCTCTCCTAGGACAGACTCCAACACTCCCCCTGAAGATGGGTGATAGATATCTATCATTCCCATCTTGTTACAAGCTAAACTACAATCTTTATTTCCTAATCCTTTAGTTAAACAGTCTGCAGTTTGCTCACTAGAGGTTACATGATTTATCTTAATTATACCACCATCAAATTTCTCCTTTATGAAGAAGCGATCAATCTCCACATGCTTGGTTCTATCATGCTGAACAAGGTTGTTTGCGATGTTGATCACCGACTTGTTGTCACACCATAAATTTAAAGGGCCTTTCCTCAACACTTTCAGTTCTGAAAGAAGATTCCTCACCCATAACATCTCACTCAAACCTTGTGACATAGCTCTGTATTCAGCTTCAGCTGTTGACTTTGAAACCACCTGCTACTTCTTACTTCGCCATGACACTAAATTTCCCCGACAAATACACAATAACCAGATGTTGATCTCCTATCATCCAAGCAACTTTCCCAATTAGTGTCACAATACCCATCCACATTTAGATGACCATTCCTTTTGAACCACAGTCCCTTTCATGGACTACCCTTCAAGTACCAGAGGATTTGATTGACCGCATCCAAGTGTCCGCTCCTAGGATCGTGCATGTATCTGCTCACTACACTCACTACATATGGAATATCAGGTCTTGTGTGACATAGATAGATGAGCCTTCCAACAAGCTTCTAGTACTTCTCCTTATCCACTGGTTCCCCAGACTTGGCACATAATTTGTGGTTTTGATCGATAGGTGTTGATGCAACCCGACACCCAAGCATGTATGTGTCACTAAGCAAGTCCAATACGTACTTTCGCTGGGAGAGAATAATCCTGTTGGAAGATCTAGCAATTTCTATGCCAAGAAAGTACTTGAGTTGCCCAAGGTCCTTTACCTCAACTTGCGTAGGATGTTTTTCGGTTGTGATATCTCCACCTCATCATCTCCGGTGATTATGATATCATCAACATATATGGCAAGGATTGTAATCTGGCTATTTGAGTGCCGATAGAACACCATATGATCCCCATTACACTACTTATATCCCATACCACATACAACTCACCTAAATCTATCAAACCATGCCTGTGGAGATTGCTTGAGGCCATACAGAGATTTTCTCAACCTGCATACCTTTCCTGATGTTCTAGGAGTAGAGAAACCAGGTGGGATCTCCATGTATACCTCCTCCTGTAAATCTCCATGCAATAATGCATTCTTGACATCCAACTGATGCAATAGCCACCCGAAGTTAGTTGCACATGAGATTAGGATCCTCATTGTGTTCATTTTTGCCACCGGCGCAAATGTCTCATCATAGTCAATTCCATATGTTTGACTATATCCTCTCGCAACTAGTCTTGCCTTGTACCTTTCAATTTTCCCTTCTGGATTCTGTTTCATGGTGTAGATCCATTTACACCCAATAGCTTTCTTTCCTGCTGGAAGATGTACAAGTTCCCAAGTTGTATTCCTTTCGAGAGCATTTAACTCATCTTTCATGGCCTCGCGCCACTTCGGGTCTTGCTTGGCTACTTTCTAGTCTTTTGGGATCACCACAGATTGCAAACATGTGATGAAGGCCATGTAGTTTGTAGATTAAGATGTATCTAATACATAATTAGCTATTTCATGCTCCTCTTGGTACCAATTTGGAGGTTTTCTAGCTCTAGCTCGGGTTCCTTTCTTAAGGCAATGGGCAGATCCAATGAGTCATCAGTGACACATGGCACACTCTCAGATGAGTCAACTTCATCGACCCCTGGAATTGTTGTTGATGTTGCTCCCCCTGGAGCTGGATCTCACCATTTTTTTGATCATGTTGTTGATGCAGTTGCCTCCTCGTATACACCCTTAAATTTTCTTCTTCATTTGGTTTTCTCCATCTCTCTTCACTCATAGGACATGGAATTGAATCAATCACAAATCTCGATGGTTCATATTCCCTTGTCCTGAATGGTTCACTCTCACCCTCTCGACTAGCATTACTTGTGCTAGGAGAGTCAAAGTCAAATAATGAGCTGAGATCCATCTTCTGTCCATAGAACAACTCAGACTCTTTGAATGTCATATCCAGGCCCACAAATGTTCTCTGTTCACTAGGACTCCAACACTTGTAGCCCTTTTGTCAAAATGGGTATCCAATGAAGATGCACTTCACAGTGCATGGATCTAATTTTCCCACTGAAGGTCTGTGTTCCCTAACAAAGCACGTACATCCAAATACCTTTGGGGAACAATGAACTCATTTTTTCCATAGATCATTTCATACGGAGTCCTCATCCCAATAACTCTTGATGGCATCCGATTGATTAGATAAGTAGCAGTCATAACTGCTTCACTCCATAAGAATTTAGGCACATTCATAGTAAACATAAGTGATCGAGCTACCTCTAGCAAATGTCGATTCTTCCTCTCAGCTACTCCGTTTTGTGGAGAAGTATCAGGGCACGAAGTTTGATGAAGTACTCCCTTTTCTGAAAGAAAATTGCCAAATTCATGGTTCACATACTCTGTCCCATTATCAGTCCTGATAATTTGAACACCAATGTTGAAATGATTTTGGATATATGCATAGAAGTCCCTGAAACATGCAAGCACCTCACTTTTTGTTTCATCAGGTATATCCAAGTCATCCAAGAGTAACAATCAATGAAGGTGACAAAATACTTCATTCCACTAATAGAGACCACAAGAGATGTCCAGACATCAGAGTGAATCAACACAAAGGGCGATGTGCTCCGAAGTCCACGACTCAGATATGATGTCCTTGTGTGTTTTTCATACTCACATGCATCACACACAAGCTTGTCTTTATCCACCTTCTTCATCTCTTCAGGAAATACCTTACTCATAGTATCAAAGGACATATGTCCCAATCGACAATGTTGGAGTATCACCCTTGCCTCATCATTACTTACAACTACCAAAGTGGTGCACAATGCTCAATCACTTTCATGTCTATCTAAGTACCATAGTCCCTTATGTCTCACATCGGTCCCAAGCCTCCTTCTGTTCTTCCTCTCCTCAATTATGCAATTGTATCGATCAACGATGATTCTACAATCAATATCATCAACCAAGGAGCTCATAGACACCAACCTCACCAGAAATAATGGAGCATATAAGACCGAAGACAATGTAATTGATGGAGTGCATTTCACCATGTCGACACCTTTGACAGGTTGATAAGTTCCATCGGCTGTTTGGATGGTCTCTTTATGCATGGGTGGATGTGGAGCATATGATGCAAACTCACTCCACCTACTCGTGACATGTGTCGTTGCTCCCGAGTGTAGTATCCAATTTGAACGAGAAGTTTCATCTAATGTAGGAGCCTGATTTGAGATACCTTCTTTAATTTGTGCAAGATTAACAAAATTGCCAAGAACTGTCGTTTTCCCACTTTGATTGGCTCTTTATGCACTTCTATTTGATTTTCTTAATGTATCCAAATATTTGGTCGAGAATTCAAGCACCTCCCCCGATCCTTTGGCAGTCAAAATCAACGTGTCCTTGTCTCTACCCTTGAATAGTTCAGCCAATTTGTTGAGCAATTGCTCAATATCTCGATTCTCTTCCATTCTTGGAGCACCGCTATGCCTTCTTGTTCTCCCTTTCTTATGTGTCTTGATGCACGAACTCTGCTTCTTCTTAGCACAAACTCTAAACCACACCAGCTCACCTTTTGGACTGCTTTGTGAGCCTCCAATCCACTCCTCCCTGCAAATGCTGCTAAACTATCTACAACTGATCTAGCTCCTCCTCTCTTCCTTGCTGCAGTAGCAACTCTCCCTGCTCCACCGCCGTGCCTCCCGCGGGGCACCTCCACACATGCAATCTCTAGCACTTGGCGATTCACCGTCGTCCACCTCCAGGAACCAGCAGCACCACCACCTTGTACTCTGATACCATGTTGGTTTTGGGGGGAAATATTCTGGATAGGATGGTCCCTTGGACCTCCACACCCTCTTATATATATAGCTGAACTTAGGTACATCTTACACTAGAATACTCTAGATCTTGTAGGACACTAACTTAGACTCCAACATTCACTGGAATGTTCCAGGCACTCCAAGGACAACACTACTATATTAACACTCGCTGGAATATTCTAGGCTCTCCTAGGACAGACTCCAACAGAAGTCTAGTGGTAATTGTGACTCATGCCAAAGATAACCTTGTGGATCAAATGGTGATACTATTTAAAAAATATATGTTTTTGATGCACATGTTTGGTCGCCAACAACACCGCTAGCCTACGAACGATCAATGGTACAACCCCTGATTTCGGCTATGAGTTAATGACATGGGTGGCACTTGTCACCGTAATGGGAAAAAGTATTGGTACTCTTGAAGGTTGTGCAAACTATTTGTTAAAAGAATCACTCAATGATCCTTGTTGAGAATTACCCATGAATTTAAAGATCCACACAAAACTGTCTTTGGCATGGTCTTGTTACTACTCTGTGAATTTTGATAGTCTTGATTTACTGATGTGGGTGTCAATAAGATACTTCATTGTTATGCTACTTAGGACATGATCTCTCTTACTTAATTTTGCTATATGAAACATACTAGTGTTCCTTGGCTGGCTGAGAGTTAACTAGAGGAATTGGATTGATTGTTACACTTCTAGTTATTCATACTTATATTAAACTCTACTTTGATTGTTTCGAGTTATCAAAGCTTGTATTATATTCTTAGCATCTCTCTAACTTTGATGAGCTTTTCAAATGGAAGAAGTGCTTGATGCATATGGCTACCAACCGTAAGTGAATTCATACTCTCTTATTTCAATTTAAACGTTGAGTTCTTTATGGTTTTGTTGTTTTCTTGCTCGAGGACGATCAAGATTTGAGCTTCGGGGAAGTTGATAGCTGTAAAAATAGCCATCTTTCTCCGTGGTTAAACTTTGTTTTTACTCAAGTAATTGACCAAGGATCTCTTTAGCCTTTCTACTAATGACTAATTATTGCAAAGATGTGTAATCCATTGTTTTGAATTGTGTTGTGCAGGAAATTATGCGTTTAAGGTGAAATTAGGAGCCATAAATAAATATTTTGAGGAAGTCCACATGGCCAAGTAATTATGGTGCCAATACCAGTCGACATAGGGCATAACGAGCACTGGTACGGGCAAGGTTCGCCAGTACATCACGCCCGTACCAAGTGGCATTGGCTTCGTCTTGTCAAACCCTACAACTTTCGCGAAGGTGCCCATATATTTTGAGGTCCTAGCCATCACGTAGAGGGCTACCATTCTAAGATTGCATCACCACACTGACCATCGAAGGAGATCCACCACCATAGTTCATCCTCTCCATAGCCATAGCCATTAGCTTATACTTGAGATCTCCTTGTGATTTGGCGACCATTGTAAGAATATTTGATTTCAATCTAAGTATTTTGCACAATGTTTTATATCTTTGATCATTGTTATGAGTGAGTAGTACTCACGGGATGCTGGTTGGGGTGAAACCTCACAGCGATTATGTGCATCTAATCTATGGGAGTATTTTGTACTAATTGAATAGAGATTTGTATCTTTGTTTCTTTGTCTCTTGTCTCGATCTATGGACTTGTAGGAACCCAAGATCCGAAAGACTGATAAAGGCTTGAGGTGAGATACTTGGTTAGTGGTAATCTCATAGGAAACATAGTGATAGAAAGGGGAGTATGGTCTTCGTTTAGCGATCCATTAGGGGACAACAGCAACATCACTTCTTAAGGCTTTGATCTGTGTTTTTAATTAATAATTGTTTGTAGCCCGGTGCTTCACGGTGAAAACGGTTGGATCAAAAGACTATTGTTATGTATGTGACTCGCAGGGGCTCTAGTATATCGGGATGTGCTCCCACAAATTTTATCTATATTAAATCATTACACATGAATATGTGTATTACTATCTTTATCCCATATGATGTGCAGCTGCAGGTGAATCTTCAACCCTAGCCTATCTCCATCCATGGATACAACCCAAGTTATAAAGTAAAGTAGAAAGGTCCAGTGAACGAAGGTAAAACAAAGAAACAATTCTTGTATATGTGCCTTATTATTTTCTTTTTAGCATTGTTTCCCAAGAATTCGATTAAACCTAGGTATACTAGGGAAAATCTACTATACTTCATCTGTAAATCGGGATCAAAGGTATCAGTCTCCTCTAAAGCAGATATGCGGCAAAGGCACTTCTGCAGGTCGGAACGCAAGGATAACCTTACCTCAGCAACCCTGCTTACCACTTCATTGAGTTCCTTCTTGCTTTCTAGATCTAGGAGGCAGTTGCGAACGATCCCCCGATGGAGGAGTTCATCCTTCTGTTCCTTCTCTATCTTGCGAAGACGATGTTCAATTTCTAGGACTTGTGTGACAACAGGAACATATAAGAGGCTGAACTCTCAACCATCATGTGGCTTCACACTCATGCGTGTGTTCATGTTGATCTTCTTTTTTGTAGAAGTGTGCATTGTAGTCTCCTGGTAAGTTCCTGCACCAACTCGGTAAGACTTCTTATGCTTGGGTGAAGAGTAGTTGGTGGTGATGAACTTGAGATACTCCGAACACCCCTTCCCATGAGGTTTCCTTGCTTCCTCTTCATCTTCAGGCTTTACCACAGCAAGATAATCCGATTTCCTCCATCCTCTCGTCATCTTCTCAACAAAGGTATCTAACTCCTCATCATCGGACTCATAGGCATACCTCTTGTTCTTCAGGCTTAAACCTTCCGCTTCACGTTCATCAGCTTCGGTGTAGGAAGTCTGGAAGCTGTCCCATGAAGGAGCCACGAGGCCGAAAGGTTTACCTTTGCCTGGAACTGGGTAGCGCATCAAGGAGATTTGATATGTTGCTATAAGAGAGAAGATGACCTTTGGGAGGCTTATGAAGGGTTAGAAACAAGGAAAAACTCATGCTAGTAGTAAAAGGGGCGGCCAAGAAAAGAATCCCAACAATTTAGGAAAGAATTAAGAGAAAAAGGAAGTTTCAGAGGTGGTAATGATCAGTGGTATGTGTGGCGCCCATACGGTGCGCTCATACCCGATGTCGTTCCAAAATCCAACTAACTAACGTCATTATGAAACTTACCTACTATTGGTATGGGCATGCTCTACCCGTATGGTGCGGCCATACAAGAAGTTGCCGCCTTTTCAAAGTCGGTAAAAAGTTTTTTTAGGACAAACAGAAACCAAAAAGGGCACAGTGTTGTTAACGACTTGCCGTACGGTGGGGCTTGCATGTACCGCCCGGTTATATCGACTGCGAAGAAATCAACAAAAATGGAGCAAAGATACTAGGGGTTTAAAGACTAGTGGTATGGGCGGGTGCGGCCGTACCGCCCGCCTGTACCAAGCTCGTAAAACTGGTAGTAACCTTAAAAAACATAAGGAGTTCAAAAATGCAAATGAAAAATGCCAAACAATAATTAGAACATATAAAAATAAGGTTTTAATTACCTTACTCATCTGGTGGTAATGAGTTTTACCTTGGTACCTTCTCTCCCTTAAACTCTTGGATTGGTTACTTCTTCTTCCCTTTGAACAAGGTTGGTCACAATAAATTGCTAAATCCATTGTAGACAGAGAGACATACAATTCTTTTGGGATGGATAGTCCCTGATGGTACACAAATAGAGGACACCTTTTCAGGTGTTATGATCTCTTGAATATCCATTGGTGTGTCAACCTGTTCTTTTCTTCTTTGTAGGATCTGCAAGTCAAATTCTTGCAAAATAAAAGTCCAACGGATCACTCTAGGCTTAATGTCAGTTCTTTCGAGGATTTCTTTTAAGCCAATATGATAAGTATGCACCCTCACTTTCGAACCAATTGTGTAAGATATAAACTTATCACAGGAGAAGACAATAGCGAAAAGTTCCTTTTCTGCCATGGGATAATTCTTTTGGGCACCATTCAAAGTGCGACTAGCATGATGAATGATATTGAGTTCATCACCATCCTGCTGGCAAAGAACAGCTCCCACTACTTCATGATTGGCCTCACAAAATAAGTCAAAAGGTTTTTCCAATTGGGTGGTTTAATTACAGGATCATCAAGAAGAGCTTGCTTTAATATGGTGAAAGCGGCTTGGCATTTTTCATCAAAATTAAAAATGACTTCCTTCTATAAGAGATTAGTTAAAGGTCTAGCAGTTTTGGAGAAGTTCTTAATAAACCTTCTATAAAATCCAGCGTGACCTAAGAAACTCCTTATACATTTTACATCGTGAGGAGAGGAAGCCTTTCTATTGCTTCTATCGTTGCCTTATCGACTTCTATGCCCTTGCCTGAAATTTTATGACCAAGAACTATGCCTTCTTGAAACATGAAGTGGCACTTCTCCAAATTCAAGACTAAGTTAGTGTCTTCGCATCTCTGCGAAACTTTATGAAGATTATGAAGGAAATGGTTAAATGAAGTTCCATAGACGAAGAATTCGTCCAAGAATACTTCCATAATATTTTCAACATAATCATCAAATATGGCAGTCATACACCTTTGGAAGGTGGCAGGGGCATCGCAAAGGCCAAAAGGCATACAACAATAAGCATATAGACCAAAAGGGCAAGTGGAAGTTGTCTTTAGTTGGTCATCAGGATGGACAACTATTTGAGAAAAATCGGAGTACCCATCTAGATAGGAAAAATGAGAGTGCATAACAAGTCTCTCTAGAGTTTGATCTATAAATCATAAAGGGTAGTGATCCTTTCTAGTTTCCTTATTAAGTTTTCTATAGTCAATGCACATCCTATGAACAATGACGGTATGAGTTGGGACCATCTCATTATGTTCATTAGGGACAACAGTGAACCCACCTTTCTTTGGAACACCATGAGCAAGACTTACCCACTTGATTTCCTCTACATGAAAGATTATACCTGCATCAAGTAAGCGTATTACCTATTTTCGTACCTCTTCATATGGGGTTTAAGTCACCTTTGGAACTCTACAACCAGTTGAGCTCATTCTTCCATAAATATTCTATAGGTGGCTATCGAGGGGCTAATCCCTTTCAAGTCATCCATCGAATACCCAAGAGCCTGTTGGTGCATTCTAAAGACCAACAATAAATTCGCCTCCTCCTTTTGTGCAAGGTTAGAGCTTATAATAATAGGATATTTATTAGTTTCATCAAGGAACCTGCATTTTAATTCTCTAGTAAGGGTTTTGAGTGTAGGAGGTGGAGGTGCCTCATCCCCTTTTCTTATGGGTATCTCATAAATTCTATTCATTTCTAGATCAAACGCGGGGGTTGAATCAAGAAAATTATCAATTTCCGTTTTATCTATATCTTCATGAATATTATTACTATCCACTAGGCTTCTTGCCAAATTATAATCGGGAGTTTCAATGAATACAGTGGCAAGACTAGCAATATTACCTTCCTCTTCTTGCCCATACTCACATTCATCAAGTTCTTCAACAGTTGTCCTATGATCAAACTTGGAGAAATGGAAATTTATTTTATCCTCGCCAAACTTGAGAGATACAGTTTCTTTCTTACAATCAATGTTTGCCCCTGTGGTATTCAGAAAAGTTCTTCCAAAAATGATTGGACAATAAACATCAGTAGGCATATCAACAAGCACAAAATTAATAGGATATTTGTAAGGTCCAATACAAATTGGAACATCTCTAATCACTCCCATAGGAACTCTGAGTGTTTTATCCGCTAACATTATTTTCACATAAGTGTCTTCCAACTCGGCTAGAAATAGTTCATTTTGGATTTTTAAATAAAAATTATAAGGGATTACATTAACAGTTGTTCATATATCACAGAGGCCATAATAAGAAGATCCACCAAAAGTGCAAGGGAGAATAGGCTTACCAACATCTTTGGTTTTACCTTACCGAATAGGCTTACCAACATCTTTGGTTTTACCTTACCTTCAACAAATTGTGAAGCTTCAGTGTCTAGCTCAATCACATTGCAATGTGCAAACATGGTTAATATATCATATTTGGTTGGATCACCTATCTCTTGAATACTTACTCGGTTGATTTCTACTTTCCCCTCTTCCTCTAACTTTTTGAGGAATAATCTTTCTTCTTCATGTTGTTCTTCGAGTTGTTGAGCCATCATGTGTTTCCTCGCCGTCCTTGGAAAAGGAAAGGGTTCAACATAAGGGGTTTCTTTTTTAAATAGCTCTATAGAAGCCATAATTTTTATCTCAACATCTTCAACTTGCTCAGGTGGTGGAGTGTATTGAAGCCAATCTTTCTTGGGAGCTTCAATATGTTCTATAAAAGACTGAAGAATTTGCAGAATAATATCATCATCAAGTTGAAGTTCATTAGCGGTTTCCTTGACCTTACCAGATTCCTTATAAGCATTGAGACAATCATATTCAATTTCTATCCCTCCTTCACCGCTTAAATCAAATCCCCAAGTTTCTCTATTGTGGGAAATTTGTTTTAGAAGTTCCCAAGCTGTAGTTATAATTATGTCCATAAAAGAACCTCCAGAATTAGTGTCAAGTTCATGTTTAATATGTTGATTAAGTCCCCCATAGAAAATATGTAAAACAAACCATTCAGGTAAATCATGATGGGGACATCTATTAAGGATGGAATTTTACCGCTTGAAGGCTCTTACCAATCCTTTTCCTGGGCGGTTTTTGAAGTTTGTGATTTCCCTCCTTACTTCAGCAGTATTTACTTTGGGAAAGAATCGAAATACAAATTATTCTTTAAGTTTTTCCAAAGTATCAATTTTCTCTGCAGGGAAAATTCTATACCAAGATAAAGCAGTGTTGGTTACAGATTGGCTAAACAGTTTAAGTTTCAGTTCACCATCAAAATATCCTCTCAATTTGAGTGTCCAACATAACTCGATAAACTGCATTAAATGAGTGTAAGGATCCTCATTTGTATCATCTCCTACAAAAGTTTTGTCTTTAAAAAAAGCGATAAAGTGAGGGTGAACCTCGAATTCTGGTTCGCTCCCACTCGGGAATTCCTTCACAAGTCCTCTATTGAACTTCCCAAGGTTTTTAGTTGCATCGATCTATTTCATCAGCCCGAGTGCAGTCATGGTGCTCACCTGAAACTAGTAAAAAACTTTAGTGAAAATATTAATAGAATTATCAACTAAGACCAAAGACCAAAAAGGCAATGGCGCTAGAAAAATAGCTTAATGACTATAAGTGCATATATCGATTATAGCTAGTTTCGAAATAAGAGAATAGAACCTATAGAGAGCTCTTTGGTTAAGGTCTTTATGCCCCTCGTCACTATCTACCAAAGGATACTTGTAAGCTACCTTTGATTTCAAGTAAAGGATGTTTAGAAGGCTTTGTGTTTGTGTGAAAGAAAGTAAATAAAACAAGTAAATAAAACCGAGTAACAAATGCGTTGGAAATGGTGTTGGAATGCAATAAGGCAAAAGTGTTCTCGAGGATTTAGGATACACTGCTAGCATGGGATAATTAATCATAATTAGGATAATCTATTTTTTCATCATGATGTATGTGGAGAGAGCTCAATAATAAGATGTTCACTAGAAGACTCGTGGGCAGTCGCTTTCTTGAGTCAGGTAACGAGGTCATCGCTAAATAACCACTGGGTTGCCTGAGAGCAGTCACTCATACAGACCACCACAATTAATGGTTTCCCCATAGATATCATAATAATCTTAGTGAATCCATATTTATTCCCCCTTTAACCACGCAGGTTATAAGCCAATGCTTGTAATCATAAAAGTAACACTGGACATACTCCCATACACATTCTAAGGGTATCACCCTCTCCTTAGACCCGGAGGCAAATGATATGTGGCCAAATACACATACCATCTAAAGAGAGAGATCAAAGACAACATCATAGATCAACGGATCGTAGACCAAAGTAATATATCATCTTTATTTCATTTCATAATAATGCTAGGGTTTCTCCATCTCCTCAACAACAAAGGGAACTACTCACACATGAAGCAATCAACAACATCATCATATTCAAATGGATGGATAAAAGTACGGGGATAAATCTAGTGCAAATCACAATTGAATCTAGAATTACAACAAGATCTAAAGTATGAAAGAGGGAAATGGTGATGGAGATGCATTAATTGATGATAAAGAGGATGATGCGATGTCCTCTGATGATCCGCGGAGCAACAAGGATTTGCCCTTCTCTTAGTTCCTCCTTCAGATCCGTCTCTGGAGTGGTATTTCGAGGCTGGTGATTTCTGTGAATGTCGGATCCCAGATCCGTCTTCGCGGGGTGAAAGTATTTAACGAGGCGGACCCTCTGGCATGTGGTACAGGCGGACGGTACGGGCAAGCTCTGTCTTTACCACAAGTCGTTAAGACCTCTATAGGCTTCCTCCACGTTTATAAGATAAGTGATATTTACCACTTAGAAATATCATATTCCTGCATAATATGACAATCCCAATTGATATGTAAATATGCTTCAGTTTTTTACACATCAATCTTTCATTGAAAAACTTTTATTCAAATAAGCCTTAACACTTTCAAGTAGTTTTGTGTTGTTTACAATCAACAATATGTCATCTACGTACAATATTAAAAACACAATAGAGATCTCACTCACTTTCTTGTAAATACAAGATTCTTCATTAGTCTGGACAAATCCAAACTCTTCGATCACCTTATCAAAATGAAGGTTCCAACTTCCGAATGCTTGCTTCTATCCATAAATAGATATCAGAAGTTTTCATACCTTGTTAGCATACTTAGGATCGATAAAACCTTCTGGTTGTACCATGTACAACTCTTCCCTAATGTGACCATTCAAGAATGCATTTTGACATCCATGTGTCAGATTTCATAATCGTAGAAGACAGTAGTTCTTAACATAATCCGTACAGACTTTAGCATCGCCGCGGGTGAGAAAGTATCATCATAGTCAACTTCTTGAATTTGTCAAAAACCTTTTTGACAAGTCGTGCTTTATATATAGTGACATTACGATCAATGTATATTTTCTTTTTGAATATCCACTTGTTCTCAACGACAGTGCCGGTCGTTCGGTAAATACATCAAAGTACATAATTGGTTTTCGTACATGGATTCCATTTTAGATTTGATGGCGTCTAGCCATTTACCAGAGGTTGGGCTCATAATCGCTTCTCTATAGTTTGTAGGCTCACTATTGTCCAACAACAAAACAGTCATGATAGGATTACCAAATCATTCAAGAGCAGTACGTTTCCTAGTCGACCTCCGAGTTTCACTAGTAGTATCGTCTTAAGCATCATCGTCATTGTCATTGCCTTTCTCTATAAGATTTCTAACAGGAGGTGTATCCAATCGGTTTCTTAGGGAAGACGTATCATTGGCTTTCTCTATAAGATTTCTAACAGGAGGTGTATCTAATCGTTTTCTTAGGGAAGACTATTTTTCTGACTTGGGTTTCCAATCAGGTTGTAGTCTTTTTACATAAATGTCGTATCCTGAAACTTTGAGAAATGATATCTTAGGTTTCTTGCTAAACCATATTTCATACGATGTCGTTTCAATGGTTTAGATGGTGCTCTATTTTACGTGAATGCGACGGTCTCTAATGCATAAATCCAAAATACTAGTGGCAGATCTGTAAGAGATATCATAGATCACATCGTATCTAATAAATTCTATTACGATGTTCAGACACACATTACGTAGGTCCGGGAGACGCTGCGATCCGCAAAAATAAGAAAGAGGACGCTGACATTGTGGTCAAGGTCAATATTAGATGGTTTTAGCACGTGCACAACATTTAAATGAGAATTAATTAAGCTCTAAGCTAATCCTCATTTAAATGAGAATTAGTAAAACGAGACTAATTTATATTCGAGACTTTTGGGTAGCATATATGTATTATATGTTTACGGAATGGGTAATAACTCGAATAAGAACTCGTTGAAACTCAGTCGATTCTAGATCCTTTGGTTGATACTGATTGATAGCAAGAAAGAAAAAAAGAGAGATAAAAAGAACAGTATAAGCTGAACGATTGGCAGACTCTGCCCGCATGTTTATATGAACAAGGTCGCGCTTCTATACACAGAATTTCCTCAGTAACCACAATACACATTTCTAAACAAGTCCTGTACGTAAAAGGTTTAGAAAACAACTTCTGGTTTCAACAGAGCTCTCGTTCAGAGTCTTCAGACCACCGTCGACAAGACTGCACTTACGGACGCAGTGCACAATGGTTTCGTTTGGAATTCAGTCGAACACGGCGAGCTGGCCATACTCCGGTCCGGCAATGGCCTTCTCCATGACGACCCTCGGGGTGAAATTGCCGCCGCCGTCGAGGAACAGCTTGAGCAAGTTCTTGGAGAACCCACTGACCAGCGCGACCCCCTTCTGCCCGGACATCACCGGCACGGCCCTGGAGTCCCTCAGGTTCCAAAACACTATCTCCGGCACGGCCGCGCCGTAGCCGGCCTCGGAGAACTTCCTCACGATCGCCTCGTAGTCTGTCTCCCACGGATTCGCCGACGCCTGGTCGAACTCCATGTCGCTGAACACGAACACCCGACGCACCATCCTCTCTGCCGGCAGGGCGGCGCCCACGGCCACCTCCAGGATCTTGTCGAACACTGCCTGGAAGTCGGTGTTCATGCCCCAGTCCATGGTGCGGATGAAGTCAATCTTCTCGGAGAGGGTGTCGCCGGTAATCCTGTGGATCTCCGGATGCTCGCTGAAGGTGATCACGCGGCCGCGCCACGGGTCGTCGGTGAGCTCGGACACGAGGAGGCCGAGCGCGACGCAGACGTCCATGGGCAGGCCGGACATGCTGCCGGACACGTCACACACCGCCACGCAGCTGGTGAGCTTGCCGAGGGCGCGCATGTCGTCGACCATGCGCTGCCACTGCAGATCGGCCACGCCACCGTCGCCGTCCTCGTCGTCGCCAAGGGACTCGATGATCTGGTGCGGGAGCAACGCGCCCGCGGCGATCCGCTTCTTCCCGGACTTGACATCGGCGAGGTAAGCGTTGAACCGCTCGGCGTCGTGCTTGAGGAAGAGCTCCTTGTAGTTCTTCATGGCCACGGAGGCCACGCGCGTGTACACCACGGACTCCCAGGCGCGCGCCGAGATGAAGACCTCGGGGAGCTTGAGCGCGCGGCGGAGCGGCACGATGGCCGTCTTGCGGAGGCGCTCGCGTGCGCGGTACGCGTAGTGCTCGTCGGGGATGTCGTCCGCGAGCTCTGGCGACGAGCCCCTGGGGAAGAGGCGGCGCGCGACGGCCTCGCAGAGGAGCGTGGAGCGGTCGTAGGACGAGTCCAGCGACGGGCACCACTTGGCCGCGAGAGAGAAGTCCTTGAAGTTGCCGTCGGCGAGCTTCCGCATGTCCTCCGCCAGGAGCTCCGCGAACAGGTCGGCCGTGCGGTCGTGCAGGGACCGGTACGCGGAGTCGTGGCTGTACAGCTCCAGCGCCCTCGCGGCGGCATCCGCCCTCTTGCTCCGGCGCGCCGCCGCGGCCGCCGCCGCGAGCTGCCTGTCATGCTCCAGGCTGGCCGCGGTGCGCTCCTCCGACGTGCCGACGCGCGGGACGCGGTCCTCGCGGCGCGGCTTCCGGCCGCTGGATCCACGGAACCGGCGGCGGCCTCCGCGGCCGACGAAGCCGCCGCCGTCGGCGTCGAGGCGGGCCTTCTTGCCGGGCGTCCTGGTGGACCTGCCGCCGTGCACGATCCGGTGGAGCAGCTCGGGGAGGTCCTTGAGGTACCCGAAGGCGGCGACGGATGCGGCGTTGCGCGCGAGTGTGGCCGGGTGGCGGGCGTGGAGCCAGAGCGCGGCGGCGTAGAACCCCTCGCGGTCGGACTTGCCGCTGCCCCGCACGCCGCGGAGGTTGGCGACGAGGCGGAGCGCGGTGGGCGGGTCGGCGGCCCACGCGGCGGCGAGCAGCGAGGCGACCGATGCGGCCGGCGTGCCGGGCACGACGTGGAAGAAGAAGTCTAGGCAGGGGTCCCCCGAGGAGGAGAACGTCGGGGAGAAGTTCTCCGTGAGCGTTTTCCCCGCGCCAGCCCCGTCGGCCTCCTTGTTGAAGCTGGCGTCCAGCAGGTCCACGAACGCGCCGCCGGTTTGCTCCGCTGCTTCGGTGGTGGTGGCGGCGTGGCAGGCCTCCGGTGGGCCGACCAGGGCGTGCCCGGCGCCGGCGGTCACGGCCATGGGGAACGGCGGAGTTTCAGAAGAAGAGTCTCACTCACTCACTCTGCTTTCTTCTGCCGTCTCGGGCTTGGAACTGGGTTTTAGGGCTTAGAGTTGGGCCTTGGGCTTGTGTGTGGAAGAGACGGAATGGTGGAGTGGGAATTATATGCAGGGAGGTTCCGTGGCAGCCAAGGACGAGGGGTACGTCGGGGAGATCGATGAACCGACTAGAACTTTGCCTCTCGTGTTCCCCATGACAGATTTTGCTTTCTCATTAGCGGCCACGTCGCAGTCTGACTCGGTGTGGCTAGCGCGTGGTGTGGTGGGGCACACTTGCTCCACAGCTCACCCCATCTGTATTCTGTAGCCGGCAAAAAATTTAAGAGCATCTCACCCAATACGGCGTCCACCAAGCGGCAGTTTTTTCGCCCGTATTGGACGCGCTGGTAGATCACACATTTGGGGCTGGCTTGCAGCCGTGTCCCCACACACATATTTAAGCAAACCAGAGCGAAAAAAAGGGAACTACACGGGGCCATGGCTAGATGGATGAGGACGAGGTCGATCCCGACACCGAGTGCAAGCCTGATGAGACTTTTAATCAAGATGCGGGTTGTTCCGGACGGCGATATAGTCGAGCACCAGTCAAGTGTGTGTCCTAGTACGCTCCACCATCGCTGCCGGCCGTCGAGATTGTTCATCTGCAGCGGCGGGCCGGCGCCATCGTAGGCGATGATGTGGCCCAAGCGCTGTTGTTTGAAGAAGATCTTCAATGCGTGGTGGTTGTTGGGATGCCATTGGGGGTTATCCCTCTCCTCCCGCGTGAGGCCGTACCAGAAGTGGGTGAAGATGGTTGCGGACAGGGCCGCGTCGGACGCCACCAGAGGCACTGGCGGACCGCCAGCGCTGACTGCCCATCCCATCGGCAACCGAGAGTGCAGAGGGACTGGGTACTGGCGTCCTAGAGCGTCAGCGCCTCGTGGACGCTTAGGCACTGCCGCCCGAAGTCCAAGGACCCATCTTCTAGAAAATGCTCCATCGGCGGCGGGGCTTCGTCTACGGTTTCAACGTAGGCAGGTTGCGTGAAGAACGGCACCGACGAGGCCATTTTAATAGCACCTCTGGCCGCCGCCCTAGATGTAGCGGGCGAGGGGTGTGGGCATGGTGTAGATCTACAATGTCGATGGTCACCACACCTACATATAGCGAGAAAATGGCGGGATGCCCGAGTAGGAAGCGGTCGAAAAGGCGGAAATGGCATGCGGGAGAACGCGCTGGCGATCAATTTCGTCACCGCTGGGCCAGCGACGGGACGATGCTTGGGAGACGAGCCATCTATCTCACTTCCAGGGCTAGCCCACGTCGTTTTCATCTCCATCCAGTGCCCCCGCTTGCCCCCCATGGGTTGGGTTCAGCCGGGGGCACCGGATGACAAAACGGACCACGCCGACGCGAAAAAATTGGGGGCCAGCTGGGCAAGATTTTGAGCGCCGACACCCCCATAGCCCTTTAGGGACCTTTAGGAACCCATCATTGGGTGTTTTTAGTCCCAAATCCGGCGCTATTTGTATGAAACATTCGACCTGTGAACGGCCAAATTTCCAACTGTGATCCCAGGACAAGTTCGTGCAAACTCGAAAGTTTGTCCGAAATTGACAAAACACGGTGAATTTTAGACTAATTCAGGCGACTACATTAAAATATAGGCGAGTTCGTACATATTGTGTCGAATTCGGGAAGATACCTGAATTTTGACTGTAGTAGGCTAAGAAAAACTTAAAAAAAATCGAAACTAGGCCATGTCGACGGTGCGCCGATCACATGTCGAAGTTGTCGTAGAAGACGGTGTAGTCAGCGTCCTGGGTATCATCGTCATGGCCGTGGTCACTCATCGGTTGCGATGGCCGGGAGATACCCTTGTCGGAGTCACCACAGTGCCACGGCTGCGATGAGGGACTGGCCTCATCTTCGTCATCGTCATCGTCAAGAACGACGAGCGGTGCACCTTGATAGGCGAGCGTCGCGCTCGGCCTACAGATGCAGACGGGGAACCCACTTGGCTTCCTTCCTCTCCCAGTCCTGCCTGGACCAGGCGCACACGTTGGGCCCCCTCATCGGTGGGACGTTGTTTAACGACGCTTCCATCACCATTTTGAGGAGGAAATCCTCCTCGGCGACTAGCAAGGCCTACTCCTCCGGATCAAAAATCTTCAGCGTACGCATGCCAGACTCCTTCTTCGGCCTCACCGGGCGCAGGTGCCCGCTCGGTAGCGATGTTGCTCGGTGCTTGTTGATGAAGATGTCGCGGGAGCGCGTGCGTGGCGGTGAGCATCTAGAGACTCCGGATCCCACTTCATCGGCCGAAGTGGCGCTGAGTACCGTGGTGAGGGCGTTGAGCTAGACGAGCGCGGCACCAAGGCTGAAGATGAGGATGAGCCTCAAACCACCCTCCCCAGCATCTGGAGGCTGCCCTGCGACGTCGGGTGAATGCCGACGATGAGTGTGGGGGATAGCTCAGCCGTGGGTTGTCCCCGGTGCTGATGTGCTTGAGGACGATGGCGAGTGTGCAGCTAGGAGCGCTCCACCACCATCGTTGTCTTGCGGCGTTTTGCACGCCGGCGGCGGTCCTTCGCTCTTGTAGGCGGCCAGCTGTTGCTCCCTGTTAGGAATGATGCCCTAGAGGCTCACATTTCGCCTTATATTTGTAACCCAGAATCTGGTTTAGAGCTAGTTGTATATGTCACTACAATTGTTGCAGGTGTGGAATCATATACTTGTATCTAGCTCTAGCCTATTTTTCCTTAATCGTTTGAGGTTGGGAGGGATACCCACTGTCGAGACTAATTTGTAAGTCGAAAGATGATAATGTGTCACATGTCATGTGTATGGAGATCCTATCTGCCTTGCATTTGCTAGTCGGAAGAGGTATGATAGTCGGACCAATCCGAAGGTTTGTAGGATGTGAGCACACCATCATATGCTCCGACTAACACAATAGAATCTTGAGACCTGATGGGTTCGCATGATCCGAGTTGTGAAAAAGCTGACTTTGACTCTATCTAACACCCACCATAACTAGGAGTCATAAGGGTGGTCTTGGACCGACTTGGAAGCAAGTTGCGTGACGTGGATCGGCCAAGAAGGAATTTGCCTCTATCTCGGAGAGATATTCTCTAGGTACTCTCGTGTGATATGATTCAGAGACATGGCCATGCGCTACTCGATCAAGTGTTTATCGAGTTAGTCTAGCTTAATGAAGCCGGAGGGAATCAGTTATCACTACAACAAGAAGAGAGTTAAACCGGCACTAGGATGATGGAATCTCCCCTACGATTTATCACCAATATCGTGAGGCAAAGGGACTCGGAAAAATCATCACATTGAGGGTACTTGCGTAAATCGGGAGTCGGGAAGTCTTACTAGAGGACGCTACCGATTATCAGCTCTAGTCAGAAACTTATTGAGCTACGATTCTGACTAAACAATTACTGAGTTGTGGCTGGATTACCGTAATCCTACGGAATCGCACACTTAAGAGAGAGGAACTAGGCGGATGTTGATCCGACTATCACAAGCCGGCAAGTTGGACTTGTTCGGACACGGACACGTGTCAATGGGTTGGTCCCACTTTGACTAGGGTTTAGGACAGAGGGACACAAGTGTTGTGTTACCTCAGCTACTCGCCTATATAAAAAGGAAGGTGGGTGGTGGTGTACATGACAATCTAGTGTTGCTTCCGAGGATTTCGCTAGACTTGGCAATTCCACATTTCTGTCGTGTGGCAGAAAGAATGAAACTA
The DNA here is from genome assembly GCA_910589775.1 of Avena eriantha. Classification (NCBI taxonomy): domain Eukaryota; kingdom Viridiplantae; phylum Streptophyta; class Magnoliopsida; order Poales; family Poaceae; genus Avena; species Avena eriantha. The sequence continues at coordinate 38,237,961 of OU342745.1, read as the reverse complement.
GTATCTCACTTGTTGGTATTCCACATTATACATGTGTGTGACAGCAGAGGTATCACATCTATGATGCTCGTCGGAGTCATTTGTCGGCGAAGTTGGAGGCAGAAGGAGGAGGAACACGGAGCCGGCGATGAGGTGGTCCCAGGATCGAGCGGTTCACCGGAGCCGGACGAGACGAGGAGAACTTAGGAACCACCGCGACGTGCTTCCTCAGTTTCCGCACCTACACGTCAAGAGGTACGAGCTATTGCCTTTGACCTTGGCTGGATCTTGCGGTGGCTCGCCGGAGTTCTAGCCGGAGCAGAAAAGTTTTTTGTTTTCAGCCTGGCTCTGCGCCTTGCCCAACACTCTCGTCGGTCGATGAAGTAATGTTCCTAGTAGGCGAATTTTCTCTGGTCCTTGGCAAGCTTGGGGGTCATCCATGGCACCGATGACCTCTTGGATCTCGTCAACCATTTTGGGGCCCTCTGGCACCGACGGCACGGCACACCACTGACGCTCAGCTTCGACATCGACGGGCACCAGAAATCGGGCGGCGCCCAGTAGCTAGCGGCGTGGAAGAGCTGGGCCTCCCACGGCTGGAGGGAGCGGTGGCCGAAGTTGTTCGCAGTCGCATACCGAAGCTGTTCACCACTGCTTGGTTGCCTAGGAATCTCTCCGCAATAGCTTCGTCGAGGTTCTGTCTTGGTCATTTGGGAGAGGAGGTGGAGAGCTGGTGCCGAAGACGATGAAGCTTGCGGGATTTTATAGCCAATAGGGGAAGGTGCGGCGAGGGCGGGAGGGGTCTAGCGGTAAGGATCGGAAAGGGAAAATGGCGGGAAGGTGGGCAAACGGTGGTGCGCCATTACGGCTATGGGTGGGGTGAGTGGACAGGCGGTCATTTTCCAGCGGTCCAACACGGGAGTCGAGGCAACATGATAAAGACGAATCACTTTGGTCGCTAACAAAGAGTGGCCACCAACGTTGATTTTTTCCCCGCTGATTCAGCTTTGTCTGGTGTTCCCAGGCTACACCCAGCGCCCCAAATTCGGCATGGAAACGCTGGATACAATTTGAGCCAATTTAGAGAAAAGTGGGCGCCTGGAATGCGACTGGATGAATTTTTGCTGTCTGGATGAAAAAACAGGTCTGGGAAGACCCTCCCGGGCAGGAAGAGTGGATATGCTCTAACTAGTCGTTCCATCGTCAGAAAAAAAATGTGCAGGAGATTTTCAATTGTTTGTGCGAGTTCGCACAAAATAGTTCACGATGAAAAAATTATAGTGTTACGTGATCTCCACTCCTGAGATTCTTTTGCTTGCAATTTTCTTTTGAACGAAGAATCCTCGAAGGGACGGGAAGCTTCACATTAATAATGCACGGTGGATGTGCAACAAGTTACAGAGAACCCCATAAAAAGAGAAAGAAATACATAGGTCCCTGGCATATGTAGAAAAGACCTTGCTACAAGATAGAAAAAAGGAAACCAATCCTTCTCTTTCTCCACCGCTGAGCCAGAAGTTGGACTCGCCGCCATCAGACTCGGAAGCGGGGATGAAACCACTTGCTTCCGCGAAGACGTGGAGTGCAGCTGTCGACCTCGAAAGGGCCTCCCAAGGAGGTTAAGTAAATGTCGGGACCCTTCGCCGGCTCATAGATAGGCCATGTACTGGCCTCGGATGTCGGACGACTATTACCTGTCACCGAGGTGATGCTTGATAAAATTGCTTCCTAGCTCCACCGCTGCATGACGCTGCTGCTCACCTAGTCGTCTCCTCCAAAATCCGCAACCATTGCGTCCACTAGAGGAAGAGGAAGATGGGAAAAAGGCAGAGACCTGCAATGGAAGATTCTTTACCGGCGCCAGAAAAGATAGTCGGCCCACCTTCGGACACCCAACTCCTGCCACGGAAGGGAGAAGGCAGGCGGAGAAGAACAGCACCAGAAAGAACCCCAACACCAGGCTTATTTGACCCGCAGTGGTCAAGAATCGCCGTTGAGGGACTCCCCCATGGAGGTCCGGAAAACAACGAACCCGACCACTCTAGCAGCGTGCCCACCCCACCGCTAGGGTAACTGCAATTGTGGCACATCCACGCAAATCGGAGCCTCTCCCCCTCGCCAATGAGGCCGGCTAGGAGAACAACTACTCTGCTCGATGGACCACACCCACCTCTAGCCGCAGCCGACGAGACTGCCAACTCTTCTTGCTTTCCCCAACCCGCCTCCACGGCCGGCCAGGAAAACACAAGGAAGCACGACAACCTCCAGCAGCAGGCCCTCCTCCCCCGCCTCCATGGCCGACCAGGAAAAACAAGGAAGCACGACAACCTCCAGCAGCAGGCCCTCCTTCCCCGCCTCCACGGCCGGCCAAGGAAGGCGACGCTGCATCACGTCTTCGCTCTAGAGGAAGGAACCAACCATGCTGCTTATTGATGGAGTCGCCCGTGGCTCGCCACTCCACCACCTCCGACTCCGACCGTCGGAGCACCGAGAGGAGAAGAGGAACCACCGAATTGGGCCAGATCTCAGCCTCCAGATCTCGCCGCTAACTCCCAACATAGTGCCAATCCGTGACACACAACCGCAGGAGCCAACTACAACCTAGCCTAAGCCTAATCCTAGATCTGCCACCTCCCTTTGCCCATCGCCGACCGGCTAATCCATCCATGAGGGCGCCGGCGAGGCCCGGAGAAGACTGTGCGACTCTCAACGGGGGAGACCTGCCTCTCGATTCTGCTGGCGTGGGGAACGAAGTGGACAACACGGTCCAGCGCGCCGTCCTTCCTTCTAGTTTTTCTTTAGATGTGCTTCTACAACTTCCCGCGCCCTTGACTTTCTCATCATAATTCTGATGTGGCCCGTGGTCGGCAAACACGCCAAAGAAGTTGACTTCTAGGGCTTTCAAACTGGTGGTGGTTCGAGACTTCGAGGAGATCGTCCTATACCCGGTGCTCCTAAGAGCATCTCCACTCGTTGGGCATTCCCAGGCCAAAATCCGGCGCTATTTAGCGCCGGACAGAGCTAGTTTTCGGTCTGGGAATGCCTAGTTTCCCAGGCCGAGTTCCTAGGTCGGTGTGTTTTCACCCAAATTCGGCTCAGATTCGACCATTTTTCGGCATAATATGAATACAAAGCAATGTTCGGCATAGTTCTACATGAAATTAACCATAGTTCGGCATTAAATTAAAAAAAGTTTGGCGAACAATGAAATTACAACATATTCCGGCCTAGCTTGGCTAGTTCATGCTAGGCATCTATGTGTTTCCCCTGCGTGTCCATAGGTGCTCAACCAGATCATCCTGCAGTTGTTGATGCACTACCGGGTCTCGGATCTCCTAACGCATGGCGATGAAGGCAGCCCAGGTTGGCAGCACCTGGTGATCAGGCTGTGCAAGAGGTCTCTATCTATAGTATGGCTCGTTCTGCTCGACCAAACTCACTGGGTCCTTCCTCTCATCCTCAATGATCATGTTGTGCAAGGTCACACAACAATTCATCACTTCCCACATCTGATCTTTCGACCAGGTCATAGTAGGGATCCGGACAACTGCGAACCTTTGTTGGAGCACACCAAATACTCGCTCCACATCCTTCCTACAAGCTTCATGTTCCTTGGCATACTAAGAATGCTTGGGGGTATCGGGTTTGAGATAGTCTTCACAAATGTTGTCCATCTTGGATAGATGCCATCTGCAAGATAGTATCCCTTGTTGTAGTGGTGCCCATTGATCTCAAAGTCCATGGGGGGCATGACCCTCAACAAGCTTGGCAAAGACATTTGAGGAGTTGAGAATGTTGATGTCGTTATTAGATCTTGCCATGCCAAAGAAGGAGTGCCAGATCCAAAGATCATGTGTAGCAACTGCCTCGAGTATCACAATGCAACCTCCTTTGTGGCCTTTGTACATCCCCTGCCATGCAAATGAACAATTCTTCCAGTGCTAATGCATGCAGTCTATGCTTCCAAGCATCCTAAGGAATCCTCTACTTTCATTGACTACGAGGATCTGAGCAGTGTCTTCAGCAGTGGGTGTTCTCAAGCACTATGTCCCAAACACTGCAATCACTTCCCTGCAAAACCGATGGCAGTCGACTCGGCCATGCAGAGATAGTCATCAGCACTGTCACCCGGCGCTCCGTATGCAAGCAACCTCATCACCACTGTGCACTTCTATAGTGAGGAAAACCCAACCTTGCCGATGCAGTCTTTCTTGCACATGAAATAGGAGGCAAACTCCCGAATGGCATGCAGGATATCGAGGAAGAGCTTTCGGCTCATCCTGAAAAGGCGCCGAAACATGGCCTCTTCATGGAGCAGCTCGTCGACGAAGTAGTCGGCGTACAACATGCAGTAGCCCTCCATCCTTTGCCTTGTTTTGCACTTCTGGCGACCCTTCGCCAAGCCTCCACGCTTCGGTGCTGCAGTCTGCACGTACAGTCATGCTAGAGAGGCGAGGATTTGCACGTGCTCTACATCTTCAGCGGATGTGGTGTTCTCTTCCTCCAGCAACAGACGAACAACTCCTCATTGTCGGAGTCCATTGGCGAAGGGGCAAAACGTTGAACACTTGGTAGGCGAGGTGGTGGGAGCTTGAAGCATTGCTGAGCTACGACGAAGGAGGGGTGGCGAAATGTGGCCTAGGCTGCACCGGAAGGGTGCAGAGGTGGCGGCGGACCTATCTACAGGCGCGACTTCGGCTAGAATCAGTGGAGCTTCGCCGACGCAAGCATGGCAGCTGGGGAAATCCTTCACCACTGGAGAGGCGACTGGTGGCGGAAAGGGATGTCTCGCTGATACCTTCGATCCAGATTATGGATTTAGTATCGCTTATTTACTAGTAGACCAAGGTTATCGAATCCTCGGGAAGCAAATGCATAGTAAAGTTACTTTAACGGACCTTCGGGAGTTTTAGAATTCCTTTTGTGTTTTGACTGGACCAATAGCTTGTGCTTTTTGTTGTTGTCAATGATGGAGAGAGAGGGCCTACGGCGTTCGGTTTCACCTATAGCTATGCAAAACATCTTATGGTAATAAAAGATAGAAATAAAGTATGCATGTACTTGTTAGAGCAAGATAAATTATATGTGGGCAGTGCATCCATAATTGTTATTGCCTCCGCAACCGCTTATAGCAATAACCTACTAGTCTCATCCATAGAAGAAAGAGAACTAATGATATGCATAGTGATGTCACCGTTAATCCCAAGCAAATCCCTCACATATAGCCGTACTACCCCTTCTATCACTGGGGTTCCCAACCTGCAGATCAGTCATTACTCATACTCCCTATACCTGGCTCAACCCTCGGGGTCTTGGGTACCTGACAAGTCTTTGGATTGAGGCAAGAGAGGATACAATAATCATCATGTCATACAAACTAATACACGGTCCCATCTATGATAAATAACATGCACAAACGCTACATGGCTAGGCCGAAGCCCTTAGCCCAAGGAGAATTACTCACACATAGAGATGAGATCAACAATCATAAACATTGTAATGAAAATCATAAGATTGATAGAAATAGTCTTACAATATCGCCAATCAGAGAAGAGATCTACTATTACAAGTGGTGGAATATGGCTATGGAGATGGAGAAGGGTTTCGAGATCTGGAGGCAGCTGGTGGTCTGTGGTAGAGACTTTTTGCAAGGTTGGAGAGAGTTTTCTCGTCAATCGAGGCTTCTTTAGGGGTCCCTTCACGAAAGTTGTTCTGTTTGACCTAACGGTGGCGGCGCCAACTATACGACCGGAGCTATACGGCCGGAATTTTGCACCGGTCATATAGTTGGTCGTTAAAGCGTCTGTCTCCATTGTACGGCTCCTGGTTTCTTCTGGTTGTTGGAAATATCGTATCTTTGACTTTAATGTAGTGATTCCCTCCTTTAAACAACATTATCTGCGCAGGAAAAATATAAAAGAAAGGATTGCATACCCCTCTGAATATTAGGCATTATTGGCAGGGTTTAGAGATATATTTCATCAAAAGTATGAGTAATATCCAATTTAAATGTGGACGTAGATGGCTATATTTCAGAGCCATCAACCTCCCCAAGCTTAAACTTGATCGTCCCCGAGCAAGAAAACCAAAATCAAAAAGGAACTCAACATTTGAACTGAAATAACGAGATGGTGATCTTACTCATGATTTGTAGTCTCATGTTTCCTCCACTTCATAAATCTGAAAAACTTCATCATAGATAGAGTAATGGCAAGCATATCATACAGGTTTCATGCATCCTTATAGTGCAGCAAAATTATTGTCAACATGGATGATTCAAATGAGTAAACTTTATTCCATGTCAAGTAATCAACTCATAGACTTGCCTTTGATCAATAAAGTATAATCATGTAAATTAAGAGTGTGAGAGTTGTCATGAAAAGCATATACACTAGAGTATCTCAATTGTCCACATCCATAAATCAAGACTTTTCAAGCACTACTTTTCTATTCATTGTCCTTCAAGAATTTCAGTTTTTAAGTAATTGAGAGCATGCCAAAAAAATATTAGTTTATCGGGCTATGATGGACACTTGTGGCATCACTAAGGTTTTGTTCCTTTTGCATAGTGATTTCTCATAACAGCCAGAGGAGTGATTCCATCATGATTACAGCTACCCGGGAGTGCCAAGAATCTTACCCACTATAGCATTGCTTCTACAAGTGTTTAATCAACTCATAGTTGAAATCTAGGAGTTTCCTCATGAAGATCGTTCGTAGGCCAACAGAATTGTTGCATCCCATGAAGTTTGACACGCATAAAGATATATCATTCTTATAATTAACAAGTCAAACTTTGGCATGCTCACGAAAACCGCTAAACATTAATTCAATCGAACAAATCCTTTCAAAGAGAGCTATTAAGTCAATCATCATTTTCAGCGGTGTTGAGTGTCTCTAGAAATAAACCTTCAAGACTAATCACTACAACACCCAAGCCTTTAATTGTGAGACCTTTTATTATTACAATTGTTTAGCAATTTTTTTAGGCAAGACTTGGTTAATTACTAGAGCTCGAACATAATTGTACCCAATTAAATACCCAGGCGAACGAAAATCTTATTACAATACAAAGACTCACTCCACGAATATAATATCTCAACATTTACTACTAACTAGCATGGGTTTCTCAAACTTCAAAAAGTGGGGAGTCATAAGGCATACCTCTCATGTTTGGTTCCACTTCTCTCTTCCTTTTTTATTTGTTTCTTGGAAACTCGAAGTCGATCACTCTCCGACAAATACATGAAGACCTCGAGGCGGAAAGAAAAGAAAGAGGGAAAATAAGGAAAAATGGAGAAATATTTTTGTGGTTTTTAAGAGAGGGACTTTAAAGAATAGAAAATTGGCAGCAAAGCTCGGCTAGAAAATCTCGAAAGCAAAACAGAAAGAACTAAAAATAAAGTGTTGGGGAAACCAACACGAGTGCTTATAAACTCAATAAAAACACAACCTCGAAATAAATAAAAGCAAATGAATGCCAAGTAAAGATACATGAAGAAACTTCCCCAAGTTTAGGCTTTTGCAAGCCCTTCAAATCAATGTGTTGGCAAGAAAAAGTCATTACTCTAGTTGGCAAATTGAGTTGAGAGGTTACTAGTTGATTCTCGGACGTTCAAGGAGAGTCTATGCATCCTCTCCATAGTCCCTCCAAGTCCTTGGAATTCTTGGTATGTGGTGAACTGGGTTTGTGGCTGCTCCTCTTGATAAGGAACTTCTTCCTCCTCCTCTTGGTCCTCATCCTCTTCCAAAATCTCCTCCTCGGGTTGGTGTTGCTCAGCCTGCAAGTCATATAGCAAACGTCCCTAGGTCGATGTCTAGGGCAGTGGCAAGCACAGTGATGACGCCTCCACCTGTGACTAGTCATTGGATTTTGGAGGCTTGGTGCTCCAGGTAGCGCATGAGGATGGCTCCCAAGTTGAGTGACAAGCCGCAGTTGATGTAAGCATCTTTTGTGAGGACTAGGATGTCCTCCTTGTTGAGTCTCGTGAACTCATTACGTTCCTACAAGGTGTTAGCAATAACATGGAACAAACAGCGAATTGTAGGATGTTGAATATTCTTCCCCTTGTTCACTCTACTAGTGAAACTCATTCTATTATAGTATTGTTCAGGGGTAGGTTCTAAGCCAATAAAGGATGCGCATAAGGCATGAATATCATTGTTTGGAAAATTAAAACATGTGCACCATTCATCTAATGTTAAATTGTAGTTGTTGTTCATCAGACGGAAAGGAATAATATCCTCTCCTTGCCATTGTTTAACGGTGCTTTGCAACGAACTGAGAAATTCAATAGTTAAGTAGCGATAAGTGGGCACATCATTGTACACAAAGTTTTGCAGGCTAGCTCTATTGCAAAGTAACTTCAGTAATACCGAGTTGGTTCAATATAATGGGGCAAGCCCACATGGTGTCCTTCACTTCGTGATTCTTGATCCTGTTGAAGCATCACGATGGGCCTCATCCCTAAACTGTATCCCCATGCGTTCCTGAGCGACTGCCTGAGAAGCGCTAGTGGTGGTACGAGCATGAGTTTGGCTCCTTGTGTTCATCATCTAAAACATTGAAGAAAGGCAAAAATAAAACTTTTTGATCCAACAACAGTAAGTACATCATATTCCTCATCATAGCACACTAAAGAATCTCCTGAAGATAATAATCTAGGCAATAAAATCATGGCAATTAGTTCATAGTAGGTCTCACCCTAGATTGATAATGAAAATAGATCAAAGATGAATTTGCAAAAAAGTAATTGGAGGATCGGAGGAGAAACATACCGTAGATCACTCGTGTGCGAGGAAATCAAATGAAATTGAGAAGAGATGAAGATCTCTTAAGGTTTTGAGAGAGTTTGGAGGTAGAAGAAAGAAAAAAGGATTGAAGTTTTAGAGTTGGAGGTACCTTCCCATGCGATTTTGTGGTCGGACGCAACTATACGGGCGGAACAATGTGTTCCCGCCGTATAGTTGGCCTTCTGTCAAAATATTAGGGTTTTCTCCTGGCGGCGCAGCTATACAGGCGCAACTATGCGGCCGGAACAAAATGTTCCCGTTGTATAGTTGGTCATTAAACTGTCTATCCCTACGAAAGAAAATATACAAAGGCATCGATATCTATATGACCAGAACTATATGGCTGGAATTTTTATTTCCGCCGTATAGTTGGTCGTTAAACTCTCAGTACATTGAAAAAGAATTTGTATGGAGGCACTGATATCTATACGACCAGAGCTATACGGCCGGAATTTTCATTCCCGCCGTATAGTTGGTCCTTAAACTCTCAGCACATATTAAAGAAAATTGTCGATGGCAAAGATATCTATACGACCGGAGCTATACGGCCGGAATTTTATTCCTGCCGTATAGTTGGTCGTAAAACTCTCTGTGTGCATCAAAAAAATCTGTTTTTTCAAAAACTATTTCTTTTCCTGTAACTTAGTGATATACCTTGTTTTTGACAGAGAATTGACAGTAAATATTTTTGACCAACAATAGCATGAATAGAGCATAATTTCAAGTACTACCGGACTTCTTCTCCTCAAATGGAGTTTTCTAGTACTCTTTATTAAACATAATATTAAACTAAAACTAAAAACTTAAATCAAAACTTTATTTAACATGGGTTGCCTCCCATGGAGCTCTCTTTTATGGTCAATAGCTTGACCATTACGATACTCACTTGGGCCAGATGAGTGAAACACCCACTCCAAAGTAATTAGCCTTCAAAGTGATGGCCTCCTTTTCATCATGCTTGGCTTTCTTCTTCCTAGGGAAATGAATAACAAAAGTATCCCGCAAAGGAAATTGCAGCTTCATGTTCCCTTCATGTAGATTAATCAAAGCCTTAATAGTTCTTAAGAAAGGATGCCCTAAAATAGTAGGAGCAGTAGCATCTTCAGGCATATCAACAATAAAAAAATCAATGAGAGCGGAACAGCCTTTAATGTACACTAAAGTGTTCTTCTTAAATCCTACAGCTTGTTTATAGGTAGAATCTGCTAGATGCAATTTTAATTTCAGTGATTTCAAAGGAGCCAAGATTTAAATTGTTAAAAAGATTCTTTGGAATTGTTGAGACGCTTGCACCTAGATCACAAAGTGCAGCTATCTCATTGGTTCCAATTTTAATCTTAATAGTAGGCTCAAATATGTCATCTAGTTTAACAGGTAATTTTTCAGCAATTTGCTTGTATTCTTCCTCAAGCTCACGTACCTTTATTGCTACCTGATTAATGAAGTGTCGGTACATAGCTTCCTCACTGCCTTCACTCACCGAAATCTTGACGTTGATCCTTTTTACAAGATCTTCAACGGTGTAGCTTGGTGAAGGAGCATTACTATAATCAAGTTCTTCATACTCCTCCCTTTGGATCCTCATTATTTTGAGTTCTTCAACATGATTGGGCTCAGCTTTAATGAGAGTTTCACTCTCAGTTATCTTACCTAGTTGTGCCTCTACGATCCTCGTTCTTTCTAGGAGGGTCTGCAAATCATTTCTCTAACTAACATCTTGGTTAGATAGTTTACCAAGCATAGCATCATGGTTCTCCATTATTTTAAAAAGAATATTATTTTGTTCATTTTGTGAGTCTATAAAAGACTTAAGTGTTTCTTGGAGACTAGTATTACTAGTTCCCATATTATTATTAGGATTACTTGCAGGACTAGAATAATATTTCTGAAAGTTAGAATTGTAACTCTTCTTCCAAGAAGGGTTATAATCGTTACGAGCTACGAAATCTATTTCTTCAATATTTGTTTCAGGGGTGGCTCTTACCTGGGTTTCCTTACCTTTTACGGCTAGTATGAGCTCATCCAACTTAGCATTGAGTTCTTCATTTTCTTGTGGTGAAATAGAGTTCACCTTCCTTGTGTTTGATCTTTCCACATGCCATTGAGCATGGTTGTCTTGCATATTGTCTAGCAGCTGCTTCACTTTGGTAATATGTTTACCCATAAACGTTCCTCCAGCTGTAGTATCAAGCATAGACTTAGACACAGGATTAAGAGCATTATAAAATAAATGGAGGATTAACCAATCTTCCATCCCATGACTAGGACGGTTTCTTAAGCATTCTTTCATCCTCTCACATGCAAGCACACTCTTCTTGTCTAAAGCCACTAATATTAGATCTGAGTTGCATAGTCTTTGTAGTGAGGAAATCTTTTGTCATAAATAAAGAAGTACATCCCACCCATGATGTAATAGTATTTCTAGGCAAAGATAGCAACCATTCTTTTGCTCTTCCTCTTACAGAGAAAGGAAATAAATGCAATTTGACTTCATTGGGGTCAACATCTTTAATATGCATTATATCACATATTTCAGTGAAAGTATTCAAGTGCATACCTGCGTCTTCAATAGTAGAGCCTCCAAATTGATTCTGTTGAACCAAACTTAAGTAATGGGGCTTAATTTCATTATCATCAGCAGCAATTGCTGGCTGAGTAATAGGAGTACACAAATAATCATTGTTGGGAGTAGCAAACTCTCCAAGCTTCTTTTCAGCCATATTTCCTATGTTTTTGGGTTTTCTTAAACAAAGAATTATAATAGTAAAAGCAAGAATTTAAAGGCTAACTATTTTTTGGTTTATCCAATAAAGACTGAAGGCAAACTAACAAAATTAAAAACAAGAATTAAATCTAGCAAGGTTCCTAATAACCTCACCAGGGTATCTATTGCTTCCCCGGCAACGACGCCAGAAAAAGGGTTAATACCTTCGATCCAGATTACGGATGTAGTATAGCTTCTTTTTTCCCAATAGACCTAGGTTATCGAATCCTCGGGAAGCGAATGCATAGTGAAGTTACTTTAACGGACCTTCGGGAGTTTTAGAATTCCTTTTGTGTTTTTACCGGACCAATAGCTTACGTCCTTTTGTTGTTGTCGATGATGGAGAGAGAGGGCTTAGGGTGTTCGGTTTCACCTGTAGCTGTCCAAAACATCTGATGGGAATAAAATATAGAAATAAAGTATGCATGTACTTGTTAGAGCAAGATAAATTATATGTGGGCAGTGCATCCATAATTGTTATTGCCTCCTCAACCGCTTATATCAATAACCTATTAGTCTCATTCGTAGAAGAAAGAGAACTAATGATATGCATAGTGATGTCACCATTAATCCCAAGTAAATCCCTCACATACAGCCGTACTACCCCTTCTGTCATTAGGGTTCCCAACCTGCAGATCAGTCATTACTCATACTCCCTATACCTGGCTCAACCCTCAGGGTCTTGGGTACTTGACAAGTCCTTGGATTGAGGCAAGAGAGGATACAATAATCATCATGTCATACAAACTAATACACGATCCCATCTATGATAAATAACACGCACAAACAATACATGGCTAGGCCGAAGCCCTTATCCCAAGGAGAATTACTCACACATAGAGATGAGATCAAAAATCATAAACATTGTAATGAAAATCATAAGATTGATAGCAATAGTCTTACAATGTCGCCAATCGGAGAAGAGATCTACTATTACAAGTGGTGGAATATGGCTATGGAGATGGAGAAGGGTTTTGAGATCTGGAGGCGGCTGATGATCTATGGCAGAGACTTTTTGCGAGGTCGGAGAGAGTTTTGTCATCGCCCAAGGCTTCTTTATATAGGGGTCCCTTCACGAAAGTTTTTCTGTTTGACCTAACGGTACCGGCGCCAACTATACGACCGGAGCTATATGGCCGAAAGTTTGCTTCGGTCGTATAGTTGGTCGTTAAAGCGCCTGCCTCCGCTGTATGGCTCCTGGTTTCTTCTGGTTGTTGGAATCTCGTATCTTTGACTTTCATGTAGTGATTCTCCCCTTTAAACAACATTATCTGCGCAGGAAAAATATAGAAAGGATTGCATACCCCTCTGAATATTAGGCATTAGTGGCAGGGTTTAGAGAGATATTTTATCAAAAGTATGAGTAATATCCAGTTTAAATGTGGACGTAGATGGCTATAATTCAGAGCCATCATTTGCCCACAGGACAGGCCCACCCTTGTTTTCGCTTCATCTAGTGTTCCCAGGGCGTTCCCGAGGCCATGGGATCAGCCTGGGAACGCCGGATGAAGGTTGGGCCAAATCCGGATGAAACGGACATCCTGGGAACGCAACTCGATGAAAAATCGCTGTCTGGACAAAAAAACGGCCCTGGAACAGTGTCCTGGGAACCCGAGTGGAGATGCTCTAAGAGCACTCCCCTAGTTTGGACATTCCCAGGCCGTAATCCGACGGTATTTAGCGCCCAACGTAGCTACTTTTCTGCATGGGAACACCCAGTTTCCCACTCGTGTTTCTAGGCCGAGTTCCCAGGCAAAGCAAAAAACGGCGACATATTCGATTTTTTTGTTCCCGCCGGCGAAATCTGGGCCAAAGGTGTTAAACAAAAGTACGCCCAAAAAATTCAGTGATCATATTATTATAGAACAAGATGAAATAGTTCGGTGATCAGTTGTTGATGGGGATGTCCTCCTCCGGCGTGTCCAGTGTGACGGGGATGGGTGCATCGGCGTCGTGGTCAGCCGACCGGTTGGAGGAGGTGGAAGCAGAGCTTGGAAAAGCCAGAGCGGCGGAGGCGGTTGGCGCAGAGCTTGGCGTGCTGGCGGCGATGTCCTCCTGGAGGATGGTGTTGCGACATGCCATGTACCATGCCTTGACCGGCGTGCTCATCGCCGAGGTGTCTTCGCCGCCCATGAGGAACTGGAGATCCATGTTCCTCTTCTTGGAGGTGTAGTTCTCTTTGAGGAGGTCGAGCTTGCGGTCTTGGTTCTGGAGCAGCTGCGCCCACCTCTCATCGGCCTTCTCCTCCCTCTTCTTGGTATGGGCCTTGGTGTCGGCGATGCACTTCTCGATGGATTCTTGGAGACGCTCGGTGGGAGGTCCTATGGCTTTGATCATCTTCACCTTCTTTTGGCTGACCTCCGGTCTTCCTTCGCCGACAGCAGGGGGAGGAGCCTCCGGGTTGTACACACCATCCTTGGTATTCCTGAGGCCCACGCGAGTGTCCACCCATTTCTGGCATTTCTCTATCACGGAAAAAACCTGGTGGAACTTGAACTCCGTCTTGGTGTCATCCCGGTACATGCCGAGTGCACGGAGGATCTGCAAAGGCAAGGCAAAGTGTGTCAGGATAGGCATGAACAAGTACCTTCGGCTAGTGTTCCACGAAGTACCTTACCATTCATGCTTTCACCGCTGATAGGTGTGCGGTCGACCTCCTCAAGAATGATGTGTCACTTGATGCATGCCTGCTATATGAACCCCCAGTGGTTGATCAGGGCTTTCTCATTGTGCTCCATGTGAACTTTGTTGTACTTCGGGTCACAAAGGTTGCGCTCGTCGAATGCTAGCTTCATGCGCTTCTAGTAATTGTACGAGTTTTGGTTGGCGCCCGTGATGGGATCCATGCTCACCGCTTTCCAGGCGTCGGCGAGCTAAAGGTCCTCAAGTGACGTCCACTTGATCCGGGGCTCCAGCGCCGAGGTGCCCGCCTTCTTCGTGCCTTTGGCCTTGTCCTTCACCGGAGCATCCTCTTTGGCGTCCTTCTCGGCCTCCTTGGCCTGCATCTGATCAGCGAAATCCTGAGAGACGATGCCATGTTCGGCATCGGCCTAGGACTGTTCTTGAGGGAAGAAAGATGCCGTGTTCGCCGCTGACCCTGAGGAGATCATGTCCTGCATATACTCTTCGGCCGACATTCCGCCGAGCATGTTGCGACCGTCCGCTTCATCGAAGGTAGTGGGCGATGAATTGACGGTGAATGGGAGAGGGCCAGAGAGCTGGAGTAGGGAACGTTGATGTTGACGTTGAAGGTCGGAGGAGGGCGAGGTGTGGGGTAGGGGAAGAGCATGTCCGTGTTGAACCTACCATCAAACTCGGGGAAGGAGGAGTACCTTTGACGCGCGTTTGCCTGGCTCTCCTGGAACATGGCCAGAGGGATTGGCGAGAAGCCGGCCAGCGAACCGATGCTTGGCTGGCTCCCCCAAACGCCATTGTACTGTGGGCGCGACGTCACCGCACGCGCCTGCGTTTCCCTCATTGCCTGCGATTCGGCCACCGCCTGGGCCTCGGTGAATGCCTTCGCCTCCTTGGACCTTGCCCCCTGTCTCTGCGGTTGTCTGATTTGACCTTCCTCTTCTGGACTAGGGCTAGCCACTCGGTGTCGGTCAGGCCATCTGGCCTCTGTGTCGGTGCTCTCGGCTTCCTCACCTTTTTCTCCTTTGGTTCGCGGGCAACGGATCAGGGTTTGACAAAACCTTTTGGTGGCATGGTGGTCGGGAGCTCGGAGAACTGGCGGGATATGTGGGGAAATGGAGAGGAAAGGCGGGAGGGAAGAAGAAAAGGGCGGGAGCTCGGCGACAGGGTTGTCCCACCCACTTTCTCGCTTCATCTGGCATTTCCAGGGCATTCCCGGTGCCCCGGGATCGGCTTGGGATCTCCGGATGAAAGTTGGGCTAAATTCGGACGAAATCGACGTCCTGGAAACGCGACCGGACCATTTTTCGGCGCCTGGACGAAAAAAATGCCCTAGGAACAGCGTCCTAGGAACCCAGTGGAAATGTTATAAGGGTATTTACAATCGTTTAGATGTTGTCTATAATATGATGCCATGTCACATCTAGATGGTCATATAGACACCCTTTACAAGGAACTGTCTATTACGTTGTCTATATAAGGAATTAAATACAGCAACAGTCCCTGTACTTGTCGAACCGACTCGATTTAGTCCTCATACTTAGAATTTGCTGAATTTTGTACGTATACTTGTGAATTAGATTCGATTTAGTCCAATTCCATGTTTGCCGTTGAATTTTAGATGACATCGATGACACATGGATTGAAAACTTGCAAGAACACCCCCTCGCATCTCAGAAAATTGCAAAAAACTACCAAAACTGAGGCTAGATAGAATATTAGTCCTTATACTCGTATGTTCAGCTTGATTCAGTCCCTAGCCAGCCAGACAACCAAACGTGCTGGGGTGGTTCGACTGAACTGGCAACCAAACAGGTCAAAGTCATGTCTGGACGACCCGGTCCGGCCAGAACCGAACCGAGTCAGACGAATCGGATAGGTAAATAGGGTGCCAGCCGGATCGGGCACTGGCCGGCCCGACAAACCCAATGGCAGGATCAGTCTCAACCGGATCTTTTTTATTTTCTCTCTATATTTTTTCTCTCTCATTTTTTCTATCTAACCGGATTACTCTAGCCAGAATTTTTCTTTCTTTTTTTATTTTATTTAACTTTTTCCTCTCTGTTTTTTCTCAACCGACCGGCCCCAGCCGGATTCCCCTTTCCTTCTTTTCTAACAGGTGGAATCCCTACCACTTCCTTTTTTCCTAGCTGGCCTTTCCTTTTTCTGTGCTTTTTTATTTTCTTTTCCCGTCCACCGACTACAACTAGTCGAGCCGACTGAGCTTTCTCTCTTCTCCCAACCAGCCCACTCCCACTGCCCTTTTTTTCTGGCTGGCCCCACCACCTCCTTTCTCCTTGTTCTTTTTTTGAAACAAACAGAGGTGTCAAAGGCACCTGAATACATTGAACAGCTCAACAACATATTACATTTTGAATTACATAATCCTGCCATTCAAGGAGATAATTTTTTTCCAACCAAGGGCAGGAGAGATCTAAATGATATGTCGAAGAGCATTTTAGGATAGGTACAGTAGATGAATTTCTCTGTACCTTATGAGCACTATTGTGAGCAATTGTGTTTTCCTCTCTACAGATGTGGGAAACACTAGCATTAGTCTTCTTGACGGAATTCAATATTCTAGCTAGAGTTTTCCTAGTGTTCCAGTGTATGAACTCTGAGTCTAGCTTGTTACTGTTGACTGTGTTTGCTAGGAGCTTGTTATCAGTGTACATAATGGCCTCCTTCAGGGACATAAAATCCGCTATCTCAGCTGCTAGCAACAAAGCTTTAGCCTCTGCTTGAAGAGGAGAGATAGAGGCCGAGGTGGATGCTTGGATTTTGATGTTAAAATGATCTTTCTTTTCTCTATACTGAATGTAGATGCTAATCCCTGTGAAATTAGTCCCCAAATTATGGAGAGGATCTTCTTCTTTCTAGGTTGCATCTGAGTAAATAATAGTTTTATGATCGTTTTCCTCTTTTCCTTTCTCCTTTTTCCTGCTTAGAAGCATTTTTACCCTGGTGATTTTCTTTTTGCTTTCTAGAGTGTTGGGTATCCTTTCCTGGTAGATCCAAGAGGCTCATGGATTTGAGGATTGCTTGGGCATTCATGCTGATATGATAGGGCTTTTCTTGCTTTCTGTTGAAACGGTCATCGTTTCTTGATTTCCATATGCACCAAAGGAATGTTAGGAGGTTGAGAATAGTGGCATATGGATGGTACATGCCAATGAGATAGTTTAGGATTTCTGTAATAGAGTTGTAGTTTTGAGTAATGTTTTCTATTCTTATGCACCAAGGAGAGCAGAACCAAGCTCCTTAGACAAAATTGCAAGTAAAGAAGAGATGTTTGTCATCTTCTTCTAAGCCACATCTGCTACAGAGTTTACTCATGTGACCAGTGTATTTTCCTATTCTTGCACCAGTGGGGATGGCCTTTTGAAGGAGCCTCTAGGCAAAAGTTTGAATTCTTGGAAGAATCTCCTTTGTTTTCCAAATTTTGTTGAGGAGAATACGAGTTGATGGGGAGATGTCTTCATGTTTGGGTTCTCCTCTTTCCTAGACATAATGATAGCAAGCATAATATGCACTTTTGAGTTGTATTTCCCTATAGACATAAGGTCCCAGCAGAGGATATCTTCCTCTTGTGAAGGAATGATAGTTGTTTCCTTGATGTTGTCCGCAAGAGGCTGCTGGAAGAGCTTATTAATAAGCTGGTTATTCCATTTTTCCCATTATGAGCCCAGAGGTCTTTGATCCTTGAAGGATAGACATAATCTTCGTCTTGAATTATGAAACATTCATAATTTTTTTCCTAGTTCTTGCACCAAGGATTATTCCAAATAGAGATGTTGCCCTGGGTTATTTGATAATGGGAGTGAGCTTTGAGAATGGGAAGGAGTTTGAGAATTGAGGTCCAGAAAGCTGATTTTGGGGAGTTTGGTTTTGGGAGCCAAATAGTGGAGTTTGTGAAGTATTTGGCTTTAAGGATTTTGTGGAGGAAATCATTTCGATTTTGAGCAATATGCCAGGCAGCCGTAAGAATCAAACAATAGTTAATGGCTTGAAAGTTTCTAATCCCCAGACCTCCTTCCTTTTTGCGGGCACAGAGATATTTCCAAGATCGGAGGCAAAGGGTTCTATTATAGCCTTCTTTTGTTACTCCTTTCCACCAGAAGGTTCTGACTATAGCATTGAGCTTGGAGATGAAAGATTTAGGGAAAATGATGTTGGATATGTAGTAAACAGGAATGGTAGCAAAGACTGATTAAATAAGAGTGAGACGAGCAGCATGAGAAAGGTGGTTGGCTTTGAAAGTGGTGAGCTTGTTTTTGAATTTGTCAATGAAAAAGTTATAAGCCGAGGCTCTATCTTTACTTAGAAGAATGAGATGATGCCCAAGATGAATGAAAGACTTGTCTATAGAAGGAACAAGGAAGATATGTGATGGCTCAAAATATATCGAGCTCGTTGGGAACCCCAAGAGGAAGGTATGATGAGCACAGCAACAAGTTTTCCCTCAGTTATGAAACCAAGGTTATCAAACCAGTAGGAGCAAGGAAACAACTCCAAGGTGTTGTTTCCAACTTGGAATCCTGCACAACACAACCACAGAACTTTGCCCCAACTTACAGTGAGGTTGTCAATCTCACCGGTTTTGCTGAAAACAAAAGATTAAACGTATTGTGTGGAAGATAGTAATTGCTTGCAGAAAGTAAACAGTAAATAGTAAATAGTAGATGGTTTATCAATGGTGAAGGAATGGAACGGGGTCCATAGTTCACTAGAGGTGATTCTCCTTAATATAAATAACATGTTGGGCGAACAAATTATAGCGGGGCAATTGAGAGACTCGAGAAAGCATACCATGCATATACTAATCATCTTGACTCCTATGAGATTTGATTGGGCATTACAACATTATACATAGACTGTAATCCAACTGCATCTATGACTAATAATCCACCTTCAGGTTATCGTCCGAACCCCCTCCAGTATTAAGTTGCAAGCAACAAAAAATTGCATTAAGCAAAGTGTGTAAAGTAAACAATACGATTGTCCCATGAACAAAGGTTTGTTGTTTTCTCCCTAGTAGAAACACCACATCTAGTACCTTAGAGATTCCTGTCACTTCCCCAGATTACTAGAGGCATGAACCCACTATCGAGCATAAATACTCCATCTTGGGGTTGCTAGCATCTACTTGGCCAAGATAGCTACTAACAACGGAAAGCATGCAAGATCACAAATAACATAGACATGATAGAATCAATAATCAATCTGAAATAGCATCTCAATATCCATCGGATCCCTGCAAACACAACATGTAAGATTACAAATAGATGATCTTGATCATGAATGGAGCTCACAAGATCTAAACATGATAGCACAAAGGAGGGGAACCAACCATCTAGCTACTACATGGACCCGTAGTCCAGGGATGAACTACTCACGCATCACACGGAGGCAGGCATGGTGATGAAGAAGGCCTCTAGGGTGATCTCTCCCCTTCAGCAGGGTGCCGGGAAGAGCTTTAGATCCCTCCCGATCTAGGGATGGAGATGATAACTATGGCTACATACTCTTTCGTGGAATTTTTGATCGGGTCCTTAGGGTTTTCGTCCCGGGAGACTTTTATAGGCAAAGGGGCAAGGTCGGTGGAGCACTAGGGGCCCCACACCCCCTGGTGGTGCGCCCCCCGGCTGCGCCGCCACCAGGTGTGGCCGCCCTAGTGCGCCACTCCGTCTCCCCTCTGGACTCCGTGTTGCTTCGGTAAAATATTGACTTTGGCTTTTGTCCGGTCCAATTCCGAGAATATTTCCTTACTAGCTTTTCTAAAACCAAAAACAGCAGAAAACAAGCAACTGGCACTGTGGCATCTTGTTAATAGGTTAGTTCCAGAAAATGTATAAAAATACCTCAAAGTATGAACAAAACATAAGAAAGTAGATACTAAACAAAAATGGAACATCAAAAATTATAGATACATTTATGATGTATCAATATGCTTGATAGCTTCAGTTGTATTTTTGTCAACATGCTTGCTGAAGATAATACTTGATTTAGACCAGCTAGGAGTTTGACTAGAGTCTTTGCAGAAGGAGTCGAAAATTTTCTTTATGTAGGAAGCCTCTTGAAAACCATCTCTACCGCAGATGAGTAGATCGTCTGCAAAAAGGAGAGAGTGAATAGGAGGGCAGTTTGGTCCTAGAATAATGCCACTGAGCGAAAAATTTGTCATAGCTTCATGTATCTCAATAGATAATTCATTAATGGACAAGACAAAAATGTACGGCGAAAGAGGACAACCTTGTCGTATACCTCTGTTGGTTCTGAATCTCGCAAAAGGTTGTCCATTAATGATAACCGAGAATGTCGGTGAGGAGATGCACGTGTGGATCAAATTTATGAAATGACCATGCAGCCCTTTACATGCTAGGGCGCGAACAATGAAGCTCCATTCAACTCTGTCAAAAACTTTAGCAAGATCAATCTTTAGCATAAAAGTTTTTTCTTTCCATGAAGAGAGAGCAAAAAGAGTGAGTAATTTCCTGAGCAATAATGATGTTGTTGTTGATTCTTCTTCCTTCTATAAAAGCTTGTTGGGCAGGATGAATGTAGTCTGGAAGATGAGGCTTCAGTCTTTTGGCTAAAGATTTTGCAATCAGCTTATAGATGACATTGCAAAGACTTATGGGTCTATAATCAGCAGAGACTATAGGAACCCACTTTTTAGGGATTAAGGCTATATGGGTGCCATTAATGTGCAAAGGAAGAACTCTAGTCTCAAAGAAAGCTTTTACCAGCTTGTAGACATCTTCTCCTATACAGTCCCATGTAGCTAGGTAGAACTCTACATTAAAGCTGTTTGGGCCTGGTGAGGCATTCCTTTTCATTTCTTTTAGGGTGTTCCAGAGCTCTTGCTTGTCTGGGATCATGTAAGTGAAGTCATTGATCTCTTTTGGCATATGACTTCTCAAGAAAGGTTTATCCTAGAGAACATTTTGAGAGTTGAAAGTTTGCCTGAAGTAATTAATGAAGGTGTTACCTATTTTGCCAGGCATGCTTTGGAGAATATTGTCTTCATCCTTAATTGAAACAATTGTATTCCTTCTTCTTCTTTTAATGATAACCTTGTGAAAGAAGGAGGTATTTTTATCCCCATCCTTTATCCAGTTCTTTTTTGCTCTCTTCTTGTCGAAGCCCGTAAGTTTTATCATATTCTCTTCATACCTCTCCACCAGGTTTGCTTCTCGGGCATGGTCTTGATCTTGAAGGGGTTTTTCCTAGATATCCTCTAATTCATCTTCTATTTCTTTTAGTTCCAGCTGAATGGGTCTTTTTTCCCTGCTCCATATCTTCAGGGCTCCTGCAAAATGATTAGTTCTGACATGAAAGGAGCAATTATGTTTATTGTCCCATATGGATTTTGCATGCTGCTGGAAATCACCTTCTTTTAGCCACCAGTTTTCAAATTTAAAAGGCCATTCGATTTTTCTAGCTGGGCCTTCTGTAGAAAGGAGAATTGGTGCATGATCACTTAGGGTATGAATTATAGGCATGTTATACACATTTGAAGATGGGTAAATAGAACACCATTCAGCATTTACCAAGCAGCGGTCCAATCTTTCATATACTGGTTTGGATGAAAATATTTTTTTGGTCCAAGTGTAAGTTGGTCCACTGAAGCCCAAATCGAAAAGACCACAGTTTTTTATCATCAACCGAAAAGCATTCATACAACCACGATTAATATTTAAGGAGTTTTTATCCATGTCATACAAGAGTTCATTCATGTCGCCAATGCACATGATGGGCATGTCGTCATTATCATATACAAAAGAGGCTACTTGGTCCCAGATTTGGCTAGTGATCCTATCATAGGTATCGCTATATATACAAATAAGACCAAAAGTAAGATTACTACTTCTAATATTAGCAGTGGCTAGGATAATGTAGTGGCTAGAATTTGCATCTCGTTTGTCCACATCAGCCAAAGGCCTCCCGAACGTACTCGAGAAGGCACTACAATAGCATCACTCATGTTAAATCTAGTAGCAAGATCATTTGCACAGATTTTCGAGGATTTAATTTTTGAGATAAAGATTACCTGGGCTTTGGTAGCATAGATCATTTTGGCAAGATAGGTCTTTCTCCTTGTTCCTTTTCTTGTTTTTCACTGGGAGCGACGCGCGCGGCTAGGGCCGGCAGAGCCGGCCACGTGCGCGGCAGCGTGGAGGGGCGGTGCGGCGAGGTGGGAAGGGCACGCATGGCCACGGCAGGCGGGGCACGGGGAAGGTGATGCGGGCACGGGGCAGATCCGGGGCGGCGCGGTGCTCGCGCGATGGCACGGGCAGGGGAAGAAACGCGGCAGCACAGACATGGCTGGCAGGGAGAGCGGTGGAGGCGAGCGGACGCATGCGGGCACGGGAGCTTGCGGGCGGAGGTGGTCGCCGTTGACCTGGCGGAGGCGCAGGAGAGGAGGAAGGAGGCACACGCGAGGAGGACGCGTGGGCGCGCGCAAACGCGGCGGTGAGGGAGGATGACGCGGCGGCGTAAGGACGCGCGCGCGTGTGGCAGACGAAGGGTGAGCGGCACTCGCAAACTTGATGCACGGAGGGACGGGGTGAGGCGTGACCAGGCGCGGGGGCCGGTGACGAAGCGGGCGCGGCGCAGGCGAGCGCGCGGGGCAGGTGGGCGGCACACCGCGGTCACTGTAGGCACAGCGAACGCGTAGAGGTGCCGCAGGGATGGGCGCTGGACCCAGAGGAGGTCGACCGTGAGTGGGTGCGCTACTGCGAGGCCGAGCGACACGGATGCCCACACGTGGAGTAAGAGGCCGCGGTGGACGGTGTCGGTGTGGACGCGAGCTCATGAAGTTTCGCCTAAGAGGTTTGAAGATGAGCGCGCTGGCACGGGGCGGCACCGCAACCGGCACAGATGGCGCGGAAGAAGGCGCCGAGCCCCCCGGCGACTTGACAAGACGAAGGCGATGACGACGACGGGAACGGCGGCGAGCCCCGAGAATCTTTCGGAGCGGCGTCGGTGACGACGACGCGACGGAGATGATGAGCCCCCGAGCACCTTGACAGAGCGGAGTCGGTGAAGATGGCGTGGACGAAGGCGTCAAGCCCCCGGGCGACTTGACGAGACGAAGGCAACGACGGACGACGGGAATCTTTCGGAGTGGCGTCGGTGACGACGACGCGGCGGAGGTGAGCAGCCCCCGATCACCTTGACAAAGTGGAGTCGGTGACGACATTACGAGGGCAGTGACAAGCCCCCGAGCGATTTTTGGAGCTGAGTCGACAACGACGATGATGAAGAAAATCGGTCTCGTGTGGAACGGAACTCTGGCCGAAGCTATATCTTACCCCACAGTGGGCGCCAACTGTCGCCGTATATGGAGCGACAGTGCCTAAGCGGGCTAGATAGAGGTGTGGGAATTGACAGGAATGCTACGACGGCATTCGCAAGCAAGATTGGATACAAGCAAGCATAGTTGGACGTAAGAAGTACCTAGGTTCGGGTCCCTCATGAGGAGGTAACACCCCTACTCCTGCCGATCTGACTATGGGATGGTCAACACAGGAACTACAATCTGCTTCTTGAGCTGTATGCGAGCTATGAAACTATCGAGTCCAACCTAGTGTATATGTGCATGTGTATATGCTAGCTGGGAGCTAGCTCCCAGTGAGTATGATTGATGGGTGTCTCTCCTGAAAATGAGTCCTTCCTGGTGCCTTATATTGGAAGCCTGAAAAAAAAGGGACCCACTAGATGAGATAGGGTACATTGTCTATTGTAACCTATGTCAACTAATACTACTCCTGCTATAGCCATGTTCTTCCTTGTCTTGTCGTACTTCTCCTGGGATCCCATGTGCCTGGCTGGAGCCGATCGATTGAATTGGTGGCAAGTGGAGGATCCAACTGTCCTGGTAGCGAGGTGAACTGCCCGGGGGCGCAGCGATCGATCCAGAGGGATCGAGCGGCAACAGCCGGCAGCACCCAAGCGACCAAGGGGCGACGGCCCACCCGGGAGCGGCAAGGCAAGGCCCAGCCGGACAAAGCACATAGGCCTAGCCGGGCGGGAAAGGCCCAGGCGGGGGCACCGGCACTCACCAGCGACCTAGCCGGGAGGAGTCTCAGCCGGCCTAGGCGAGCGGCGTGGCCCACCTGGGCGCTGAGGGGGAGACGGCCCAGCCAGGGCGAGGCCGTAAGAGGCCCAGCCGGGCGCGGACAGACGCGACCCAGGTGAGGGAACGGGGCAGGCCGGATGGGGAGGCTAGCCTAGGCGGGGGCGCCGGAAGGCCCAACCAGGAAGGAGAGCCAGCCCAGGTAGCTTCTGCTACCTTTTTCTTTATTCTTAATTGTCGGTTTTGCCTTTTTTTAGCTGTTCTGGAGCGTGCTTTGGGGTATCCGGGGATAATCCCCCTGACATCCTCGTACTTGAAATTTGCTGAATTTTGTCTGTATACTTGTGAATTTGGTTCGATTTAGCCAATTCAATGTTTGTCGTCGAATTTTAGCTGACACCGACGACACATGGAATGAAAACTTGCAAGAACACCCTTCTCGCATCTGAGAAAATTGAAAAAAAAACTACCACAATCGAGGCTAGATAGAATATCAGTGCCTATACTCCGTCTGTTTGACTCGATTTAGTCCTGATACTCGTATTTACACAATTTGATCCGTGTACTCGTCAGTTGGACTGAATTTGGTCCAAACGACATGTTTTCTGTCGAATTTGAGCTAATACGGACCGCAACGTGTAACATTTTCTCATAGAGGGGATATAGCATCGAAACGACACCGGTAGCCACGGAAATATACGTTCTAGATACGGGAGGGGGTCCTGCAAGTTTTCACGCCAGTTGCTCTCCTGTAAGTGGGACCCGCGTTTAGGTGTCGTCCGCATCAGCTTAAATTCGACGAGCAACATGCTTTTGAACTAAATCGACTCCAATTGACATGTACCAGGACTAAATAGATCCATCCGGACAAGTAAGGACTATTGTTGTATTTTGCAATATTTATTGTCGTTTTTTGCAATTTTCTCGGATGCGGGAGGTTGCTCTTGCAAGATTTCAGTCCACGTGTTGTCCGCGTCAGCTCAAATTCAATGGTAAACATCGAACTGGACTAAATCGAACACAATTCACAAGTACACGTACAAAATTTATCAAATTCCAAGTACAAAGACTAAATCAAGCCAGCGAGACAAGTATAGAAACTGTTACTGTATTTAACTCCTATATGAGCCTTAATTCGGAGCATGTAGTTGAGATTAGGGATGGAAATGGGTATCCATCACCCATTTACCCAGCGGGTAAAAACCCTATTAGGTTAAGGGTTTAGGATAGAAAAATACCCATAGGTATATAAATGCGTAAATTCTAAACCCATCGGGTATGACTGATACGGGTACGGGATCATACAACCCACACCCGTTTACCCGTGTACCCATCTACATATCTGACAAGTAGACATCCGATACAAGATTCTAACTTAGATAATCTATTTTGTCCCGTTAATTTCAGTAGGCCAAAACAACACATATATTTCATGCCTAGTATCTCCGTTTAACAGGGTATATTGATGATTGTTTATCGCACGCATCCTTCTTTTCCTCTATTGTCATAGTCCATTCCCGTACCTCCGTCCTGGTATCTCTAGGATTAATTGAGATAGCTAATATACTTTATTGTGATGCTTATTTTGTGGTCTTATCCACGGTTAAATTATCTCTTTTCTTGTGTGAGTTTATGAACTTAATTTATCGTGTTGATTCTTATAAATTATAATGTTAAATGTTGTTTTCTACAAAAAATTTGTTCATTTTGATGTGTCGTATATACGGGTATTTTAACCCACGATTACCCACTAACCTTGTCGGGTGATGGGTATGAAAAAACTTGCACCCGTTGACAGGAATGGATGCTAGTGATGAGTATACTCGTGGAGAACGGATACAGCTATGAGGTGGCTCCACCCGCACACATAGATCGTGGGGGCGGACGAGAGAGAAATACTTCCACCTCTAGACGCGCACGTCGTACAACGGGAAGTCAGCCGTCGTTAGGCAGCGACCTTTACGGGATTTGACCGTCTTTAATTCTGTAGACGGGCTACCTCTTTTTCCTTCTTCTCTTTCTTTCACCTAGGCAAAGGTCCTATGTGGCATGCGTTACAGACAGCTAATTAGACTCCGTTGTTCATGTCCTAATAATCACATCTAACGATCAGAATTGACATTTCAGCTCCAATAACACATATTTGGAGTAGAAAATTTTAAATAAATCTAAGTTTATTACTTTCTCCGTCTTAAATTGGTTGTCTATGGACGTATCTAGTTATAAAACATGTTGCGTCGAGATCTGGCGTCAGCGCCGATGGCGACCAAGTCAACGAGGGAGCCTGGCGGGGGCATCGGCCGTCGCCGCCCAGAGCACACCGGTTGTTTCTGCACCGGATCCCACCGTCTGCCGCCGCCCCGGATGCCCACCACGCCTCTGGTTCCCTACTCCAGCCTTGAATCCCACGTCCCGACCTCCCCTCCGGCCGCGCGCCTTCTACCCAGCCGACGGCAGCGCCCCCTGTTCCCGTATCGCCAGCGCGCACCTGCTTCCCCCCGCACACGAGCAGGGGTGCGGTCCTCAACGTCCAGAACGACGACGTGCTGCCTTTCTCCTATCTTTCTCGCCGGCAGTCTGTGAGATCCCTGCATCTGTCTCTCCGTGTGATCCTTTTTGGTGTAAAATCTGACAGTACATTGTTGAATTACTTACAATCGTTCTTCAGTGAGCAGTTTAGGACATGTCTCGCGTTGGTCACATGGTGCTGTCTCTAGCAATCCGGCCTAATACTCCTCGTGGATGTCCTCGTCGCCGCATGTGTCACTTCCGCGAACCCCTGCTGCTGCAGCTGGTCATCGCCACGGCCATGATGTGGGTGTGTGCGCGCAAGAAGCTCGGGTGTGCTACTCCTTTGGTCTGTCTGCAGTTTGCTAACCAGCTGATGTCGTTTGATGCTAGCTGAGGTCGTTTGCAAATTTCCAAAATTTCTTGATTTTTGTCGATTGCAAGGTACACATTTTAATAAAGCTAGCAAAATCGAATTTCTATTAAAACTATAATACCTCCGTCCCATAATATAAGCCTTTAAAAAAATAGTTTTAGCTTGCTAAAAAGGCTTACATCATGGAACAGATGTAGTATCTTTTAAAATTGAATCGATTATTTATGTCCCAATGTTTATTTATTATTTATGTCCCAATGTTTATTTGTTATGGTCTATGCCTAAACATAGGGAGGAGTGTGTGTCCCCAATTTTTTCGTCAGTTTTTCTTTTTACCACAATTTTTAATTGAGATCAGAGCCATTAGGAAAGTAGAGGACCGATACCTCGGGAAATCCAAGTCGGTACGAGGCTTAGGGGAGCTGAGAGACGCTGTTTCTTGGCGGTGAAAGATACTGCTTGATGTGAACACCCACACATACCAAGAGGAGGACCAATGCGACAAAGTTATCCATGGGATGCAGAGCCAACTGCGACGGCGGCCGGAGCAACCACACATAAAGAACGTGCTCTAGAACGTGCGCCCACTCAGGGAAGATGTCAACAATTTCAGGGGTCAATGTGGTCCTCCAGAGAGAGGAGCGAGAGGCGGTAGAGAAGATTATTCATCGACGAAAGGAGGTGGAACTACATGGCAAGGTTGTCGATGTATTCGCAATCCAAACCTATTGGTTGTCCGTACGCATGTCACATGCACGGATTTTCATATATTGATCATAGGAGGAAATACATTTGAATCCACTCGGTCCTTTTTTTTCATTTTGAAAACCTCCCGTGGTCGCGGTGTCATGGCTTTGATATGCAAACATCTCTACTTCTTGGAAACCATGTGACTATATTACTGATGTATTATTTTTTATATTATTAGTCCATATTTTTTGCTATTCCACGACAACGCGCGGACATGCAGCTAGTATATACTAGTATCTAGACAAATCTAAGCACTAATTTAAGACGAAGGAAGTACAACAAATTCAAATATAAAAGAAAAATAGTTTACACAATAATTTCATAATTTAAAGTTCAAATAGATCAAGCCGGTGTGTTTCATTTGAGCACTCACAAATGCTCCACGAGATCCTACTGTAAAATGCAACTGCTCACCGTGGATTTTTTTTAATAGTGAGGAAAACACCAAACTCAGCGAGCACATTGCGATCGACGGGGAAAGAGGACTTGGTTTTCAAACTGTTGATCACTGAGCACGGGAACTCGCTCTCGATGATCACATTATGCAGAATCACACAGTCATTCATCACCTCCCACATCTGAGACATTGACCAGGTAAGATCAAGGTACCCGATGATAGCAAAACGAGCTCCTTATGCAAGACACATCAAGACAACCGTTCACTTTTTAGAGCAGAGGTGAAACCTACCAATCCGATGCAGACCTTCTTACAGATGAAACAGGGATTGAACTATGGCACCTATGCACAGTCTTCATTAACAACTCCTTGTTTATTCTAAACCGCCGCCAAAATACAAGAGGCCCATGCGATGGGTCATCTTGGAAATAATCTCTCTTCAACACCAGGGAGTCGGCCAGCCGTTGCCGGTTTTTGTTCCTCTTCTTCCCCGACACAGAGCCTCCTCTCCTAGGAGCTCGGAGCCGCTCACGTAGGCCAAGAAGACCACCTATGATCATGATGCTCCATTTCATCAGCTTGTGTGTCGGCCGTTTCTTGCATCAGTTGTATCATCATGAGTTCATAGTCGCTATCCATAATCTACCATGAATCGACAAATGATTCAATCTACCGAACACCCTAAATTTACAGCGGTCAAGTTATAAAGAAATTTGACCTAGGAAATTGGTCGTGCACCTTTTGTGTGTGGCGAGCTCGGCGCGGTTTAGGGCTTGGCGGTATGCTGTCTAGCCTCGAGGCAGCCATCAAAATAGTCGAACCGCCGCTGGTACACGACCAATGTGAATGGACTCTGAGTGGAGTGGCGGTTGACTGTCGATCGTTCCCATGAGACGCGCCAGGTCAGTGTCGGCGGCATCGATTGACGGCGAGAGAGCGGCGATCACCAGATGGGAGGCTACTAGCCTACTAGGGGCTAGGCGGCGCAACAGGCGGGCGATGCTGGCTGATATGGCAAGCATCTCGTTGGAATTGGGCGACGGCGATGGCAATTTGTGGGGTTCAAGGAAAAATCGAACAAGCCAAGAATGGATGGGGGTGAGTTTTGATTTGGTCGCTAGCAAGATGGCCTGGCGCGGTCAATTCAACAGCAAGCCGGTAGCTCCAGCCCGGCCTCTACGTATTGGGGGCCGTAAGGGACGCTAACCCTTTTTAGGGCCATAAGCCCGTTAGGAGCGCCGGTAGAGATGCTCTTATTATTTAAGTTCAATCAAATTTATATAAAAATTAACACTTTTAACATCCAATCAAATTTATATAAAAATTAACACTTTTAACATCCAATTAGTCTCGGTAGATTCATCATAGATTATTTTTCCTACTATATCACATTTTTCTGTAGATCATGTCATTAACTGATGTTTGCTATCTTTCCCTCGCAGAAAGGAAAACAAAACTGAAGTGGAATAATGCTACAAATTAACCAGTACAGAGGGAGAAACAAAGTGAACGAATATTATTATTCAGTCTGCTCGAACTCGAACGAAGATGATGTCCCGGAGTTATATATACACGAGGAAGCGGTGCACTATGTACAAAGCAGACGAAGCGGCAACTGAACAAACCCATAACTAAAAAAAAATCCCAATGGTGACTGCATATGTACAATTGAGAGTTTCTCCCTTCATTTCAGCAGCCAGCCATGGCTAGGCAGGGATCAGGAAGGTGTTCAGCGACTAGTGTTATCAGGCAGCATCGCCACCGTCACCACGAAGTACTCGCAGCCTGCCGGCAGGCCGTACAGGTTGCTGTTCAGCGTGGACCGGCGGTGCCCAGTGCTATGGCGTGGCGAGGCCTCGTTCTGGTCGACGGCATGCTTCACCGCGCGCCGCTCGATGTGCACAATCTGGCCGATTATGTAGGCAGGTTGTCGAGGAAGGTGGGGCTCCGTGAACAGGGCCACCGATTCCTCCGAGAGGAAGTAGTTGGAGCGGCTCCGGTTGATCGCCTCGTAGTGCCCGGCGGGGTTACGGACAAACACCGCGAGCTCGTGGACATCGAAATGGCCAACCGATATTTTTTCCTTGCTGGCCTGTATTAAAACAGTTTCAAGCAGACACCAAACCTTATTTGCTTGTTATCACAAATTAACACTACAAGAGATTAAACCAGGTCTCATTTTAACAACTTCCAAATCCATGGCATGTCTGTTTGCGATAATGATGTTTTAACTTGACTAATATGTTCATCAGTTCATAAGTCAAGCTTTGCACGATTTCTTATCTACCAGCAAAAATATTTGCAGCTTGATGTGATTTAATAAGAAGCTAAACCGTGTACCTGTTTTTCCAGTTGAAGCTTGCTGTATAGATTGTTGATCAATGTTTTCTTCTCCTCCAACTCTCTTACAAGAGTTCCATGCGCCGCTTCGATCCTTGAATAGCGTTCCAGCAGCTCATCACTCTGCCGTGAAAGAAAACCTACCTTGTCCGCAAGGATCTTGATGCATTGCTGGAACTGAATGGTAGAATCAGCTTCATCCTTCTTTACAGAACTAGAAGAAAACAACGATCACAAAGGAGATGGTAAGTACACTGCTTAGATATCTCTTCGGTAGCAGAATGATCAAACCCAAGGAAGGTAAAAACAAATATATCTCTGAAGCTAGTAGTAACTAGTAACATAAAAAAATGACAAAGCAGATAATTCACTGAAGGCATCTGGCATTAACATGATTTTAATATCAGATTCTAAAATACGTGTCTAGCAATATCAATCCAACAAGTCATTTCAGCACATAAACTTTTGTAACACCTTCACACAATAAATTTAATATGAAATACGCAAAGACAACATCTGTCTCCTCAGTTTCACACCAAAACGCCAAGACAAAATACAGTAATCTGCACACACTTCAAATAAATTATTTCCATTCAGTTGTTTAGTCATTAGTTTTACTGAAAGCCTAATCACGACTCACTGATAAATCAGATGGCTACCACAACGTGTTTGAAATGATATAAACACACTGACCAGTGTATACACATAACTTAATGCAAATGAGAGCAACATGATACCTTGCCAAGGAGATGGCTAAAGATCGCAGAGAGTCTGCAAAACCAGACATGCCTGGTGCAGTCACGCAGTTATTTAATCTTTCAAAGAGACCATGTATCCTCAGAGCAGATGACCGCAAAGCATCGTACTCAACAGCCCTTCTATCCGCAGAGCATTTGTTGGTACGAGCCTCTTCTCTTGCCTCATGTAAGCAGTTTTCCAGGTGAGCACAGTTAATCTGTATCAAGATTTGTAAAATACAAAATAATTAATGTTGCCTTATGCAAGCATGAAAGAACTACTGCAATTTGCAAGAAGTAGGTGAAGATTATCCTAGATTATTAAGATTTTACCTGAGACTCGTCAAGAAGACCTCGGGCGTTTTCAAGTTCTGTCTTCAGAGAGTTAACCTCACCCATCACAGAACTAAGTTTATCTTCCGCCTCATCCAACTGTTTTGATTTTTTATCTATAGTATTTTGCAGTTCTAACACAAGGAGCTCGTTATTCCTAAGCTCCAAAGTATGATGTTCATTGGTTCTGGAGTTCAAGATGCTAAGAGGATCTTCTGCAGGAACATCAGAAGTACCTGCAGTAGTGAGTTGAGTCACTGTTCTCCCTTCCTTATCAGTATTGACAGTCTTAAGTTCATTATCACGTGAAAATTCTGCCATGGAAGCATCCAGATTAGTGCATCCAGCTGAGTTGAGTAATTGCAAGTTCAGTGCACCTGAAACGTCAGTCATATTCTCATCTCCACCTTCTGTCTGTTTAGATGGCTGTTCAGACGTTGAAGATGTCTCATCCATGGCCACACTTGATTCATCACGCAGATCGGTTTGCCTGCCTCCAGATGCATCAAGATCATTACCTTTAAAAGTAGAAAGGAGGGAATCAGATGCACCTTTGCTTCCAGAAACCATATGCCCCTTTATGTACTGATTCGCTAGTTGTTCCTCAAGCTCCTGGATACGCTTCTCAAAGGACAGGCACTGCTCCTGCTTTGCCTTCAACATTGACTGGAGCTGATTGGCATACTCATCCTTCGCGGAAAGTGCCTGAGCTGTTCTTTCTCTTGCATCTCTCAACACATTATCATTCTGGCCTTCATCAAAAGATTCATGTGTAGCACCAAAAGTGCAGATAACTGCAATTGCAGAAGCAAGTTCAGCTTTTAATCTGGCATTCTCCACTTCTAATATGCTAGTCCCTGTTATATCAACAGTATCACAGCCCCCAAAAAATCCTGCAAGTCCATCTTGCCATCAGTATTCAGATTATTTTGTTGAGAGTTACTGAAATTTCCACTGGTACCAGAATCACTTGACTGGGACTTCTGTGATCTCTCAGGTTTCAGAAGAGAACCCACTAAAGACTGGGGGGCAAGCCTTTCCAAATCATCAACATCAATTGGAAGTAGATTGGAATCAAATGGCATGATGTTTACATCACACTGGCTAGGGGTACCAAACAGTCCCATGGAAGCCATGATTTCTCCTCCAATGTACTTACACCATGTCCGAAGGAAAACCTCTCGTCTCCTTATCTCTGCTTCACGCTCTACTGCTAGTTTTTCAGCAAGCTGTCCAGCCAAGCCAGTATACAGCTTAAAAGAATGTCTTCTTCGCACCACCTCAGCAAGACAAGCCCTGTATGCATGACCCAAGCCACCGAGTAGTTTCAGATAGGAATATTCTTTGTCTCTACTATCTATCGCCTCTTCGTGTAAGATGAACTGATTTTGCATCATGTCCTTGATATCCATTTGAGCAGATTTGACCCCTTTCACACAAACATGTACCAAAGTATTTGTTTCATTTTTCTTGGCCTTGCATTTCTGAAGCAAATTTGTAAGCATGCGATCAAACTTCCGTACACTGGGCAAGTTATCCTTTTCATGTACCTCATAGATACGACCAACTGCTGAAACTGCATCATGAGGCCGGAGAGAATCAGACAGTTGGCACCTTGAGCAGTCATCAACAAGCTTCTTTGATGTATCCACATCTTTACTGCAGACCATAAGAGTTCTCAGAATTATGGCACAAAAGAAGGATATAAGAAATATATCAATTGTTACCAGATAAATTAAGTCCGAGGATAAGAAACTCGTGTGGCATCATCAGCCCATAACATATAAAGACAAGACAAGATAGCATATCTTTATAACCCAACAGACGCAAGAGCCGATCTTGTTTGTTATACTTCTAACATATCACTAGGGCTTTGTTTGGTACTATTGTATTTGTGGAGATTAGAGGGGATAATCCCCACGAAACCCCAGATCCCCATCGATGGCTTTAAACATGTTTGGTTCTAGAGTATTGGGCTAGTTTAATCCCCACTTTTACTCAAGGTTCTAGTGTATTTTTTCCAATATTCAATACACTACCCATACCTAGTGGATTGGTGGGGATTGGGGTTTTGTGGGGATTAGAGGGGTTTGGGTGAAGGTGGGGGTTTCACCCAATCCCCTTGGGGATTATCCCCTCTAATCCCTACAAAAATACTAGTACCAAATAAGGCCTAAAGCAAATCATAACTGAAAAATTAGTGCCATTTTTTTTTGGTAAAACCAACATATTTTAAGGCACAATGGCTTCATTGTTTATTCAAATCATTTTCCAGGATTATTTTTGGGTTAAAACCAACAGATTTTCTCAATGACAAAATGGCAATTCATTTTTTATTCCACCATGCTAAATCATACATTTCAGTGTTCCGCAACTAGTTTAATAAAAGAATTACCAGCATCTCAAATTCAAGCAAATCTACATGGTAGTCACTAACTAGAGGTCAATAATAGTTCTCAGAGAGTTCGCACAGAAAAGCGACAAGTAATTAAATATATCGGCATTGTTTCAGTCTAACCTTAGAGACTGCATGATGCTCTTCTGGTCACCGATGACTCTCTGATGCTCCTTTATCAGCACCTCCAGATCCTTCCATGCACTCGAGCTCATAGCATTCAACAAGCTATCCACCCTCTTCTTCAAGTCCGCAAATTTCACCTTCAGTGACGAGACAAAAACCTCGAAATTCTTATATGAGCTTACGTACTCATCCGCCAACTTCCTTAGTATATTCTCATCCATAAGGTCCAGTAAGCACCGCCTCCCCTCGCATTGCAAGTCTGGATGCAGCTTAACAGCACGCAACCTCTTACAATCTCTCTCGAAACTTGACAGAACCTCGACATACCCACGGTGCTGCTGCGTGAAAGACCGCACATAGTTTGAATACCGCTGTGACGGCTTCCTGAATGCTTGCTCCAGGTTGCTCCTGGCCATGTCCAGAGCACGCTCCTGCACCTGCCACTCGCGCAGCAGTCTCCTGCACACCTCGTACTTCGCCACGCTTGATTGATAAAACGCATTGGCCACCTGGAAGTCGTACCTGAACCTGATTTCATAGGAGACCAGTGCCTTCAATGCCGGGTCAGCAGACACCTCCAATGGGGTGTCCTGTGGTCGGGGCGGCGGCGGAATAGATGGCTCAGGGATGTCTATAGACTCTGGCGCCGGGGCCAGCGAGTTGTCCTGGAGGCGGGCCTTGTTGTAGAGGAAGACCTCACGGTCGTCGCGGGGAAGGTTGTAGTGGGCGAGGTTGTTGGCCCCGTTAAGATGGATGTTGTCGCAGAGGAGGAGCTGGCCGGCGGGCGGGACGCCGCAGACAAGCTCGATGGAGCGCTGGATGGCCTCAACTGGCGTGTCGCCTCCGCACTCGAACTCCATGCTGTGGCCATTCTCCGCCACGTGCACCATCAGCCTCTGCCCCAGTGGCGCCGCCGACGCGCCCTCCGCGCCGGCGCTGCTGCCCCCGGTCACCGCAGACCCGGAACTCATCTTCACGGCAAGTTCCCCACGAGAATTTTCTTTTTTTTCTTTTCCTTTTTCTGCTTCTCGCCCCTTCTTCTCCAGATTAAATCTGCAGTTCTACCACACCGCCGAAACAAGCCAACCACCAAACGCACACAGCAGTAGCCTCAATCTCCCGACGCCCAAGCACACAGAGCCGCCGCAGCCTTCCTGCTGAGGGCTCCGATCGCAGGCGCCCAATCTCCAGCCCGTGCGGCCGAAAGACGACGGCTTTCTCGGAATTCCGGTGAGAGACGGGGGAGCCTGAGTGGGATCGACGTATCTTGCCCCAATTCGGCCGGTTCACCAACCCCACACGGATTTGGGGTGGGGATAGATAGCTTTCGGGGTTTCCTTCTCCTTATCGACAGATGGAAGCGACCTCCAAATCTGACTCTCCTCCGGAGATACGGCTCCGACTCCGTCTGCGTTTGATTCGGTCGCCGGGGTTGGGACAGAGATGAGATGGGATTTTCTTCTTCTACTTCGGGTGGAAGGCAGAAGGATTAAGCATTAGCGTTAGCACCAGGAAGATGAGGGGAGACAAGGAGGGAAAGAACAAAAAGGAAAAATATAAAGGGGGTCGAGAAAAAGTGGGGTAAGCTTACCGTGTTGAGGTAAAATATTGAGGGGTGTTTTGCGCAGGGACCCTTCTAGATTCCCGAATTGACGTGGGCGTGAATTATTGGAGGAGAGTCCCAGCGGTGGCCGGTGGGGAGAATTGAGTAACTAAATTACAATCAGTAACAGCCCCTCTATTTTGTCTACTGATTCACTTTAATCTACCCAGGATTTACTGATTATCATGTAATAAAAATGGATTTGCTGACTATAGTGGAACATACGGCGAAAGTAAAAATGACACAAAATTTAAGTAGGGTTCTCTTGTTTATTTATTTAGAACTCTAGTAAATCTTACTCCCTTCGTCCTAAAATATAAGGCGCCTCTAATGATCAGTGAAAAATCAATGTTTTCTAAGTTTATAAAAAAATATGAACATTTATAATACTATATCAATACCAATAGATCACCATAAACTATTTTTACTAATGTGTCCACTTTGTATTGTAGATGTAAATATTTGGTCACAGTTAATAAGATTTTACTTTTGATAATCCTTATGCGTCTTATATTTTTAGACGGAGTGTAACACCCTCAAATCGGCCATATGCAAGTTTCAGCGCTTCCCGCCAAACCCGCATAGAAACGATTCAAGGACGCCCACCAGGCACTTTCGTGCGGGTGGAAAACGAAGTAATACCATTACACATCAGTCCTCGATGGGACCCATAGAACAGATATATATACAGCACGACTCCAAGAGTCAAGATTACAGATATACACTACAAAGATCCAAATCACCTTAAAATCGATAGGGCGTCCGACTACGGACAAGATGCAAATGGGGCTAAGAGCCCTGAAGAATAACCAATGGCGTCCATAACCCTGCCCAGGCCAAGCCGGAAGGGTAATCCTGCTAACGACGTCGATCTCAAACCTGCTAAAACAAAAGGGGTGCCGATAAAGGGCAAAGAAAAAGAGGAGCGTCAGTACTGAGGCCAGTACACGGCGAGGCTAGAATTCGGCGGCTCTCGCCTACATAGGTATGGTGGACTGAAGCGGCAGCGCAGCGGCACTAAACAACCTATAGAGACTCAAAACCACTATCGGCTATTAGAGAGGGGTAAGAAAGACCTATTCGGATCCAACCTAAAGCTAACACCAAACAAACCATCCTGGTATTTCCCCCTCGAGACCAAACGAGGAAGTCGGACCAAGGAACTCACACAGTTAGCAGTTTTATTCATTCCATTATAATTGAAGCACTTACTAGTCAGATATAGATAGCATGGGCCGTCCTGATAGCATAAGTAGTGGGCAGTTTTAATCACCATTCCATTGTAGTTGGGATATTTACTAGTCAGATATAATTGTCCTGAGGAATCCCAAAACCCAGCAATTGTTGGCACTTTTAGCACATTCCATTGGAGTTGCAATACTTACTAGGCAGGTACAGCATGTCACGAAACAACCCAGATCCACCAGTTTTTGGCATTTTTAATATCCATTCCGTTATAGTTGCATCTGATTACTAGTCACATATTAAGTCAAATTTATAGCACTACTTTAGTTATGCTTGTCTATGATCGAGATACTGTGCTCCAAGTCGTCCATAACTGTGGACACGACTTTCAGAAAGTTTTACCCTGCAGGGGTGCACAAATAGCAACACACACTCGATCAACCTCGGAAAAACCAACTCAAAACCCAACGAGGCATTCACAACAAAGCGATCACAGGATTCAGAAATATTTTAGAGGGCCACCCCACTAAGCTACCCGCAACAAAGTTGGCCGGCTCCGGAATGGACCCAGGGTTTGTGACAATAGCTGTAAACGACTGGGAACCCGAAAGTGTGACTGGGCTTGTCGATACCGCGAAAACATTCCACGATCCAAAACAGTACAGGTGCTCCACGCACAATCTTAAATAAAGCAGTAAAGCATGGCATAAGTACAGGATAGTAATAAAGCCTCAAACTACTTGTGGCCCCAAGGAATAGAAATGAATCAAACTCTGGCTCAGGGGGGTCCACGGCCTCCCGGATGTGGATAGTGCGAAAAATCAAGGAACAGGTATCAAGTACTCGGTGTCCTACGAGACACAAATGAGCGTGAAAGAACCAAATAACATCTATTGCCCACCGATGCCTCTGCATTAGTTATATCTAGTATTTTAATAGTTGTATTTAAAGTCATGATCATCTCCACCAATAAGCATTTCCACCAATAAACATCTGCTAGCATACCAACAACTGGGTACTCGACAACACGAGATCGCACCTGAGCAAGCAACTACGACTCGCAAGGCCAGCTATCTACCAAACACAGGTAATAGGAAGGTGTCCAAGGCAATATAGAGGCTGCACAGGATATAACTGGGGTTCGGAAACTAAAGCATCGCGACACGGATAGCAATAGATCAACAGGAGGAAATAAAGACTATAAATGCAAAATAGGTAGAAGGGGGAGAGATGCTCGCCTGGGAAACACTGCCGACGGATCATATCCGAAGAACTTGTCGATACTCGCATCAACTCATCGGCCTAATCCGCGAGAAAGCAAACACTAGAAGAAACACCGGATGCAATATTTAATACTACGGCAGAAGATCGGGCATGATTATGATATGATGCAGATGCGGTGCAATTAGGCAGTATTAAGCGGAACCGAGGTCCCAACAATTAATTAAATGGTTCACGTTATTTGAAACCCCGCAATTTAAATGTTGTATTAACAGGGCGAAACATGGCATCGGTTCGCTACGCAAATTTAAATGGAGTCCAGAATAAGACAAAGATATCCTACATATCAACTCCATATTTAATTATGAGGTGAATCGGCATAATACCCCAACCCATAGACAAGTATGCATGCATGAACAATTTAATGATGCGACAGGTATATGTCAAATTATAAAAAATAGAGGCTTAGGGTCACATATATGGGTTCGGCAGGTCTTGGGTTCCGGGGGTTTGACAGGATTCAACGGGGATCGGTCTCAGCGGGAACGTTCTCGGGCAACAGAGTAGATCTTGTCGCATCCGTGGTCTTCGGGACCGAGAAGAAGATCTTGTCGGGTCCGCGGTGTCGACTGTCGGTCTTGGCATCCGGGGTGAAGTACTTGGCATTCTGCGTCGGCGACCTTGGCGCCCGGGTTCTCGACGTATCGCAGCCGGGAAGGAGAACTTGTCGCATCCGTGGAGATCTTGGTTCGGCCTTGGTCAAAGCGTCCGGAAGCAGATCTTGGTGTTCCGGGCATCTTCCGGTTGGGGTCTTGGCGTCGATGAAGAAGCTCGTGTCGTGCCGAGGGGGAACTTAGTTCCGATGTCGGTGAGAAGGCCTCGCCATCAGGCCATGCTTCATCTTCTCGGGTACATCGCAGCAGGGCTCGCAGCAGTAGTCGCCCAGACAAGGTCGTTCTTGATTGTCGGGAGTTGCCGAAGATCTTGTTACATGTTGCTCCATAGCCGTGCCATCACCACTTCGGTACCCAACGAGCCGATGACCCACGATATGGATAAAGGCCCAAAAGCTTCATGTCGAGCAGCAACTCCACACGGAACAAACACAAAAAAACAGCGAGCGATGTACAACGCTAGGGTCGAGGATGAGGCACCCACGGTGGCGCGACGCGGTGTAGAGGACGGCGGGCCCGACGAGCTGGCCGTGGAGATGCTCCGGCGGCGGCACGCGTCTGCTCGGCAGGGAGAGGCTGCGCGCGCGAGCGGTGCGGGGGAAGGTCCCTGGCGTTGCCGGGCGCGAGGGCACGAGCGGTCTGGGTCGGAGCAGGGGCACGCTAGCAGCGACGGGGAGCCAGGGTGGCCGGAGGTCGAGGCGCCGGAGAAGGACGCACGGACGGCGGAAGAAAACGGCGGCGGCCCGTGCGGGGAGCCGAGGAGGGACCGCGACGAGGAGGTGCGGGGCCGGCACGGAGTTCCGGGCGGAGGTAGCTCTGCGGGAAGGCGGGGCGCCGGGCGGCGGTGGGCGTGACCGGAGGAGGAAGCGGAGGAGGCGCTGCCGGAGAGGTGGCGGAGCTGAGGAGGTGACAGGGTGAGGGGCGGGCGGCAGGGCTTATGCGGTGGTGGGGGCGGACGAGGCGTGCTGCGGTAAGGGCAACGGGGAGGCGTCGGATGGGTGAGGTGGTTTGGGAAGAGGCGGGGTGGTTGTCGGGAGGAGAGATGAAGAATCGGGGTAGGGAGAAGAGAGAGAGAGACGGCACAGGGGTGGACACGTCTCCCGCGTGGGCCCGAGGAAAAAGGGGCAGGTGGGAAAAGCGCGTGGGGTGGGGTGCGAGGCCAGAGGAGCGGTCGGGGGTTGGTGGCGTGCTGCGCGTGTGTGCGTGCCAGGGTGGGGCATGGTGTGGAGGCTGGTGGGCGGGAGATGGTA
Source organism: Avena eriantha (assembly GCA_910589775.1). Taxonomy (NCBI): domain Eukaryota; kingdom Viridiplantae; phylum Streptophyta; class Magnoliopsida; order Poales; family Poaceae; genus Avena; species Avena eriantha. The sequence continues at coordinate 38,197,815 of OU342745.1, read as the reverse complement.
GCAGGGTGGGCCAGGCGGAATGACGTGGCGTGCAGGGATAGATTCAGGTGAGGTGGCGGGCAGCCCAGGTGGCGGCGGGGTGGGAGTTTGCTGCGGCGGCGCGCGTGTGTGCGTAGGTGTGTGTGTGTGGCTGGGTAGGTGGGGAATAGGTGGGCTAAGGTTGGAAGAACAGAGGGGAAAAAGAAGATATTTATCTAGTCCAAAGTAGACTAGATGGGGCTAGATTTAGGCTAAAACTTTAGACATGCTTTTTGTCTAACTTTTATTTTTAGTAAAATAAGAAAACCTTTATTGTCACCTAATGACCGGAAAACTATTGTTTTATTTTAAAACAACAAAGAGAGGCGACGGTTTAATATATATTAGACCGTACGGATATTTTAGAAAAACAAAATACGGTGTTTAATAAAAATACTTTTGCCTTTAGAAAAATGCAAGAAAAATATGCATGATGACATGACGATGCTCAAATGCAATGTGGCATGATGACATGAGCATGCGGTCATGATGATGCGGTGTACAAAAACACAGCGATTTTCTAGTAGTGGTTTTAGCGGGGCGCCACACGGAGTGAGTAAGAGGTAAGCCAAGCTAATGCCCCGCCTTCTCAGGCCATCTCAACAAACGCATTTTGAGTCATTCGATCTTTACCATAAGTCATCTAGACCATATATTCTAGGCTATGTTTTTGTTTTTATGGCTAGAGAGTCTCTTCACGACAGGCGGTGAGGCCCATCTTGTTTTGGCCCAGCGTTCCAATGAGTGTGCAATCTTGAGCAGGTGAACAACTCGTCCATCCTCTCCCTTTCGTGTTTTCCTTGGTTCCCGAGTCCCAACATTCTTTCCTCTTCGCTTTATTCATTGTTGCCCTCGTTCCATCTAGGCAGCGCGTGAGCTTTTGCTTCGCCGTCGCCACATTTATTCGCTATGTGCGGCAATGTTGCGATAGTCATAGTTCCCACCTTGATTCCTAATCCAACAGCCTTCCCACCACCTACTATGTCGTCCCTACCGCTAGACCTCTCGCCCAAGAGCGAAGTCCGGATTATCCCATTCCTTCCTTGCGGGTGTGGCCCTAGATCCATCCTCTTCCTCCTCTATCCGGGGAGGTGGGACAATATAAGGGTTCGGGCCTAAAAAGAATAAATTTTCCTATGCTAAGAACCCTAATTTCATGATATATCTATTAGTAATGCAGTAACGGGAGGGGCTTTTCGCGAACTTACCCTTAAAGACCGAAAAGCGTTGCCAATGCTCGGGAGAGCATGGTTGATGTAGTCGCTCCGATGCCGACCTCGGGGTCATGTTGAAGTCATGCGGCTCATGCGGTTCCAACAACTCCTAGTGCCCCAAGTGTTGCACCTCCGAGGGAGTTACACACGTCCGGTGCCTGACGATGACTCCCGCTCCTCCGATCTAGTAGCAATTGTGGAAGTAGACCTTCTGGATCCGAATCCCGCAGCGTGACAGTGCTCCGCGGTGAAGAAGTTTCCTTCTTGCATAGTCCGGACTTGGGACCGATGTCACGGGAGAGGGAGAGAGAGAGAATAAACTAGAGATCTCCCCAACAGAGAGGGAACCTGTATTGATTATTGGTGTATTTATTTTGTCAAAATACCTCTCGTTATATAGGGGGAAAACCACCCCACGGCTAATTAGCTTAGCCATGTGGGACTAAACAAAGGACAGGGGATAGGGGGTTGGCCGCCACCGGCTAGGGACCAAGTGGGCCCCACGCAGGGTCCCTTGGACCAGTCGGCCACCCCCTCTCTCTCCTCCCTTTGGTCTGTCCCTCATGGACCCTTTTCCCTAGGGATTTTGGCCCAATTAGGTATTTGACCTTTTAATTCATTTTTCTTTTATTAAATAATTATGAATAAATGATTAAATCAATATTTATCATTTACTTACATATTATTCAATCCTTGTAGCTATGGAACTCCTTCCACCCCACTCCGGACATCCTCCGGACTTTCCAAAACCCTTCCGGTTTTCTCTCTTTCTATTCTTTGGTGATTTTGCCGATACCAAAACAATCTTCGATCATCATCAAGCCCTTAAGCGTGATACCCCATGGTTCGGGAACACTCCAGACATGGTCGAGACCCCTCTCGTACCAATGATCATCAGCAGGACCTGGATGCCCATGATGACCCCTGTGCATTCCACGAATCTTTCATCGTTGAACCATGAACGTCGTGTCACATTCCTTTTGTCTCTTTGATACTTGCATCGCCCGAGATCTGATCAATGACATCACCATCAATGCTATTTAACTCGTTCTGACAAGTGTTATCCCTATGATCAAATAACATGATGCGCAGCTATTGTATATAACTTCTCTGAGTAGGCCCTCGGATGAAAAATATCGCTCTTGACACATAATGCCTCTACATGTTCCTCCAAATACCTGAACATACCTTTATGATCACTATTTTACTGAGTGATGATGCTATCTAAGTATTCTCGGGTGTCAGTGATTGATATGGTCTCATGGTCTGAGAAATAGGACACTAGGTCTTTTCTAATCATCGTAACTTGAACTTCGTGACATGATCGGGTCACGATGCTTAGGTTGGGTATAGCTCATCATCTCATTCTCGCAATGAGGTGACTCCATTGTCAACTAGCATAAATGCCACATGATTAGGAAACCTTGACCATATGTTGACCAATGAACCAGTGACTAGAGATTCAACGGGAACTCCTAGTTGTTTATATATCACACGTATATTAACGTTTCCTTTCAATACAGTTATAGCATGATCATAAACTTTATGAAATATGATAATAATCCATATTATTATTTGTCTCTAGGGCATATTTCCAACAGTCTCCCACTTGCACTAGAGTACAAATAAACTAGCTGCATTTGTTTACTAATCATCGGCACCATATAACTTGGTACTTCTGATCATGCTTTCTCATGGAAGAGGTTGAGTCTAGGGTCTGGACATTATAGCCCCATATCCTTTGCAACTTACTAATGTCACCTTAATTGACATTAATACTTTATCATCTTATGATAACATCTTATGTATGTATCGTAGTTATGGCAATAGAATGAGGTCGGTTTTCAGGAGCCATCAGTGACGTTAGATTAGTCAATGCGAACTTTCTCATGGGCATTATGCCTTGGGACACACCCTCTGCAAAAAGATGAACTAGTCCATCCACAACATTATACATCACATTAGATGGTACCCTTATATTTCTGGGATTTCTATTTCCGTGCCCCTGGTTCGTTAGTTGTACTCAGTTTTCCCTAGCCACTTAACTTTTCCTCACTTTTGCCCCTCTCCTTCTCGAAAACTCATCTAAGAGCTTGAATGGCAGTTGCCGTCAGGTTGACCGTTGGCTGACGTGTGGGGCCGCGTGGTCTGGGACCACGTGGGGTCGTTTGGTCAGGAACGCGTTATGCTGACGTGTGGGGTCGTGCCATGTGGGGCCGGTTTGTTGGGAACGTGTTATGGGGGACGTGGTGTGGGACCATGTGGGGCGTGTTTGGTGGTTTACATGCACCCGGTCGCATAAATTGAAAGTTTTATTTTTTGTTATTTTTATGATTGACTTTTTTAAGAGCGCATTTTCCCCTCTCTCTCTCTCTCTCGCTAACAGTTGTGTTTTTCCCCAAAAAAGTAGCGAATATAGAGCAATTTCTCTTTTTATTCATTGTTCCTTTTGGCCCTTATTTTCCCCCAATCTGGTAGCAAATCTAGAACGACAAATCTAACCAGCAACATAAATAAATTCAGTAAACAGAGAAGATGATAAAGCAACTAATATAGGATATATAGTACGGTACTTAATGAGGTTCGACAATTAGGCTGCCGAGCAGCAGCAGACAAGTTCAACACAGACAAGACAAAAGAAGTTGCTTTACAGTAGCAGCAACACAAGATCAGTGTCCCCTCATGGCCTCTGCCGGGAGGGCCTCCGCCTCCTCCCTCTGGTGCCTCCTCCACTTCTTGCTGCCCAGTCCCTTGACTTTGGGCGCCTTGGGCTTGATCGGGGACATGCGACCCTCCTCGATGGCCACCTTCTGGAGGTTGTGGAGATGAAGACTGAGCGCCTAGTGCTTGGCTATGAAGCCATGGACGTTCATGCTTAGCCCAAAATATATCGAGCCCGTTGGGGAACCCCAAGAGGAAGGTATGATGAGCACAACAACAAGTTTCCCTCAGTTATAAAAAAAGATATCAATCCAGTAGGAGCAAGGAAACAACTCAAAGGTGTTGCTAGCTAAACTTTGGCAGGGCGCACTACCAGTGCCAACAACAACGTGGAAACCTGCACAACACAACCACAGAACTTCACCCCCAACTTGCGATGAGGTTGTCAATCTCACTGGTTTTGCTGAAAACAAAGGATTAAACGTATCGAGTGGAAGAAAGTAATAGTTTACAGAAAGTAAACAGAAAGCAGTAAATAGTTGATTGTAGATTGATGATAAAAGAAAGGACTGAGGTCCATAGTTCACTAGTGGTGGCTCTCCTTAAGATAGATGACATGCTGGGTGAAAAAATTATAGCGGGGCAATTGACAAACATCGAGAAAGCATACATGCATATACTAATCATCTTGACTCCTTTGAGATTTGATTGGGCATTACAACATTATACATAGACCGTAATCCAACTGCATCTATGACTAATAATCCACCTTCATTTATCATCTGAACCCCCTATAGTATTAAGTTGCAAGCAACAGATAATTGCATTACGCATTGCGTGTAAAGTAAACAATACGATTGTTCTATGAATAAAGGGTTGTTGTTTTCTCCCTAGTAGCAACAACACATCTAGTACCTTAGAGATTTCTGTCACTTCCCTAGATTACTAGAGGCATGAACCCACTATCGAGCATAAATACTAACTCTTGGAGTTGCTAGCATCTACTTGGCTAAGATAGCTACTAACAACGGAAAGCATGCAAGATCACAAATAACAAAGACATGATAGAATCAATAATCAATCTAAAATAGCATCTCAATATCCATCGGATCCCCGCAAACACAACATGTAGGAATTACAAATAGATGATCTTGATCATGAACGGAGATCACAAGATCTAAACATGATAGCACAAAGGAGGAGAACCAGCCATCTAGCTACTACATGGACCTATAGTCCAGAGATGAACTACTCACGCATCACACCGGAGGCTTGCACGGGGATGAAGAAGGCCTCCAGGGTGAATTCCCCTCTCCGACAGGGTGCCGGGAAGAGCTTCAGATCCCTCCCGATCTAGGGATGGAGATGATGGCGACTATAGACTCTTTCGTGGAATTTTGATTGGGTACTTATGGTTTTTGTATCGGATGCATCTTATAGGCGAAAGGGGAGGCCGAGGGGGTGCCGGAGGCGGCCAGACCACCCCCTGGCGTGGGCCAGGCTGGGCCGCATGGCCAGGTGGTGTGGCGGCCCCCTGGCCCCTCTCCGTCTTGTATTCTGGCTCCTTGTGTCCCTCGGTGAAAAACTGACTTTGGCTTTTGTCCCGTCCAATTCCGAGAATATTCATTTTCTGACTTTCTTGGAACCAAAAACAGCAGAAAACAGGCAGCTGACACTGTGGCTCTTGTTAATAGGTTAGTCCAAGAAAGGGTATAGAAAGTACTCCAAAGTGTCGACAAAACATAAGAAAGTAGATAAAACCAAGCATGGACCATCAAAAATTATTGGTACGTTAGCAACACATCAGTTCATAGACTCGCCACATGTCCTCACGTCCTCGGCATGCTTCACGAGGGAGTTGAAGTCGGTGGCACGAAGCCTCCTAGCGGTGCAGAAGGGGAACTTGTAGACATCGTCAGCGAAGAAGTTATCATAGTGGCCGGACTTCAGTCTCCTCAGCACATGACGAGTCTTGGTGTCCTTGTTCTTGTCGATGCTGCAGCCATTGCTGCTATCCTCTTGTTGGAAAAAACAGTAGAGTGCAATAATGACATGAATTAACTGATTGAGATCCTTTGATTCTTCCCCAAATCGAATGCTGATCCCAACTACGAAAAGGGGGATTCAAATACGGATAGGGGAATCATCGAAATAAAAACAGGGGATTCATCGAAATACGAGATCTAACACAAGAGGATTAGCTACTATAAAAATACGAATAGTCAAACCCTAATAATATTCGATCTAGCATCCAACGATGGGAATGGGGGAAGAACAAGGGACGGGGAGAAAACCCTGGTTACCACCGACCATGGGTCAGTGATGCAAGTGTCGTAGGGGTTCTATGGTCTTACGTAATCAACCTCCTCGTAGGGGTCCCAGCCGAGCGGGATCTGTCCGAGACCGATAGGGGCCTCCTGGTCGGTGGCTACGGCGGAAGCGGGGACAGGGGTCTAGACGAGGACGGCGACTGCCTTCGATGCCTTGACAGGGGCTTGTATGGGGACAGGGGGCCTCCTCAACGGGGCTACCAGGCTGCGGTACCAAAGTTCGCGGGCGAGTGCACAGCGGTACCTAAGTTGCCTGAAATTGCCGCGTTTCGAAATGTTGGGCCGCCAACTACTGAGAGGGGCCATTTCGATGCAAACTCATCTCACCCCTACCAAATCCAAACATTCCGTGAAACTGCCCCGTGAAGTAGACGGTCGGGACCCTCATGTCAGTAATATTTTCGTGATGCGAGCGCCAACGCGGCAACCACGTAGGCGAAACGAGAGACTAAAGGAGCATGGTGCGTTGACCAAATTCACAAATCCACACCCTCCCTCCTTTCGCATGAACCCTAGCACCAGCAGCGTCGAAATCCCCTCTCCAACTAGAATGATATCTTCAGGCATTTGACTTCCGATGCCAAGTTGTTGCGCCTACTCGCTACTACCGAGCTCTAATGCCGAATGTCGTGCCAGCCGTTGCGACGATCTAGCCCGCCTCTACCGCCGACGAGATGAGCAGCGCGAAGGATGGCAGATCCATTTGCCGAGGAAGAAGTACTTCTGGCTAATTGTGGGTGAGCTACTCTTCTCTTTGCTATTCGCACTACCTATAACTTCTAGCTGGCTATTGGCATTACAGAGATATATCGAACATAGAATTGTTTGCTAGCACGACGCTGACAAACAATTCTTATCTTTTGTCTCCCATTTTCTGTCAAGTAGGATCTCTGCTGAACCCAAATACACGGTTCTGGTCACCATCTGCGGCTACCACATTAAATTAGCAGATGGGAAGAGCACGTGGAAACAAGCTCACAATCTAAAGATGGAAGTAGCGCATGTGCAGTTATGCACTATGCCTGGTTTGGTTGCTCCTGTGCGTGAACTTGCTGAAATGAGGCCAGAGCAGACTGCACGGTTCAGCATCGTTGATGAACGAGGCTTCAAGGTTCCTATAGCGTGTGACAGTCAGCTAATTGGGTTGATGAAATGGCATGCTAGGCTTTGCGTAGTTATGCTGATGTGTAACATACTGGATGAGGAAGCTCCTGCTACTGGGAGTCACCCAGCTATTATTGGACAAGGAGGTCTAACTTGAACCCCTGTTGTTGTTGAGAAAAATGTGGTTCCTCGTCCGCGACATGCTTCTGTCAGGCAACCTCCTCGTAGGAGTCCCCGTATTGCCATTGTGGAAAACTCTGCTCTGGAATCTGCTGGTACTGGTCATCCCCGTCCCTGTGCCCGTGTTGCTGCGGCTGCTGCTCACCCAATCCATGCCGCTGTTGAGCAAACTAAGGCTTTCGGAGGCTACCCCGCTGTTGTTGCCAAGACCGCCGCCTTGTGTGCTGCTCCTCCTAGAAACCGTCCTCAAGTTGTATGGACCCGTGCTCTGGAATCTGCTAGTACTGGTCGTCCTCGTGTTGTTATTGATCTGGCCGTTGTTGACCCAATCCCTGCCGCTGTTGAGCAAACTAAGGCTTCCGGAGGCTGCCCCACTGTTGTTGCGAAGACTGATGCCTTGTGTCCTCCTTGAACCCGTGCTTAGGTTCAGCAAGCTGCTGGTCTAGAGCCAGCTCATGGTCTGGACTCTTCTAGCACTTGAAACACTTCTGTTGTGGGAACTGCTCCTGATCGTCGATGTGGCATGGCAGCAGCTGATCCTATTATGGCTGCCGTTAGAAGGGTCACTGCCTGTCCACCATGTAATGTAGCTCCCGCTGCTAAGGGCTCTCGCCTTGCTCCTGGTCCTGGTACTTCCACCGAGGTTGATCTAGCTAACAATGATGCTGGTGATGGTAGCGGTGGCATTGGGGTTGGGTCTGATGGTGCCGCTCCACCTCTCGAACCTCTCGGAGGTTTCTATCCTGAAGAACCTGATGATGGCAAAGTAATCGTTCGTATCGGTGTCATGGATTATACTGCAAAATTAGATGATGGCACAGAAAAATTCTATGATGAGTTTGATGTAATCCTTGGCAGATACGATCCTGAAGTGGTAGAGTTATCTGACCTGATGGCATCGTTACGTGTGAAGGTGCTGTGGGGTCCTCCCAGGAAGCACCTTTGTTATATTTTGGTTACAGGAGCAAAACGGCTATCGAAGTGAAAGATACCAGGGATTTAGTTGTACCATTTACAAGGAAACATTATAGAGGTGAAGTGTACTTCTACTTGATAGTGCAAATGGTTGGAGAGGAATTGGAACTCGACAATAGATATGATGGACTTTTAGAAGGCATGCGTGACCTGATCCATGGCATCACTGGGGCTGGTGCGACTGAGGGTAGCTTCGAACAGAGGAGAGTCTTACAGAGGAGCGTCATAAAGTGGAGCAGGAAGAGCATCCCTAGAAAGGGCACCCCGAAGAAGAACGTCACCAAGGAGACCATGCCAGAGAAGAGGACGCCCAAGAGTCGCACGAAAAAAGGCACCACACCGCATTGTACACCCCTGAGATCCAGTCAAAATGCCACACCGAACGATAGCAGCAAAAACGCTAAGAGGGCTAGCACGGTGATGAACACTCCCATGAGTGGTAGCAAAGAGGCGAAGATGGCTATCACGGAGGCTACCACACCCAGTGGGAGCAGAAAAATACTAATTTGGAGCAGAACACGCCGCTGTCAGGGAATAATGCCATCACAAAGGAGAACACGCCCAATAGTAGCAGCAAAAGGGCTAATTTGGAGCGGAACACGCCACTGAGGTCAGGCAATAATGCCAGCATGAAGGAGAACACGCCCAATAGTAGCAGCAAAAGGGCTGATTCAAAGAAGAACACGCTGTAGAGGTCAGGCAATAATGCCAGCACCCTAGAGCCAACACCCGTGAGGGGAGGCAGTAAGGAGATCACACCCAAGAGCGTCAACAAAAGGCCTAGTTCGATGGGGAATGGAACGCGGATGTCCATCCCTACTGATACCATCAGGAAAGATTACATCAGGAAGGAGGATGTACGTAGGAAGAGCAAGAGGGTTTTGTACACTCAAGATGAAATTGATTCTGACTGCTGTTTGTCCAATGAAGTACCTGGGATGCATGCAAACGTAAGATCACCCCATGTGGTTGTAGCAGAACCAACCGAGTGTCTTGGAGAAAACAGAGTTGCCGGTGAGGTGGACTAGGGCAATGCTCCTGTCCATCCGGGTGGAGACGATGGTGCAGCCCCACCCATGGGAGTCAATATGATGTGTGCAGTACTAGGCATTAGAGACGATGGCGAAGATTCTGAATCAGATGAAGAAGCAGGCACTGTAGAGGATCAAGAATCTGGTGATGATGAAATAGATGAGGAACTTAACGATGAGGCTGGTATTCCAGTCGATGATTTGGGTGTTGAAGTGGAAGAAATGAAACATGACCACGAGTATCCTATAATTTCGGTCGGCACCGAGTTCAGGAGCATGCATGAGTTCAGGATGTCATTCCGGCATTTTTGTATCAAGGGGGAGTTCGACGTTTATCGACTGAAGAACTCTGTCGAGAAGTATGAGGCCATTTGCAAGTTAACATGGATGAATGGACGGGCCGAGGTACATTGTCCATGGAGGATCACAGCAAGATCCTTACCCGCGTCGACTGCAATTAGGGTATTGGGGCAATGAATGCAGCAAACCATTAGAACTCTCTCTCTCTCTTTTCACTCTATAACTACAATTGATGTGCGATATCTTTCTAGCAACTAGTCGACTCCGCTTATCTTTTAAATGAATCTGTGTTGTAGGTGAACAAAATGGGCCCTCCACACATGTGTCCGACAGGCAACAAACTGAAATCCTCAATGGCTGATATGGAGTGGGTGGCTATGCAATCTATGTCCATACTAAAGGATAACCCTAAGGAGACCGCGGAGAATATTCAGACTAGCCTCGTTTCTAAATACAACATTGTCCTTCCGTATTACACGGTTTGGAAAGGTAAAGAGAAAGCTCTGGGGGTCTTGCACGGGGATTGGACCAATAGCTTCAGGATGTTGTACAACTTCAAGGCAGAGGTACAAGCTAGGTGTTCGGGGAGGGTTGTGGAGATTGACACCGAATTATAAGGTGGTAAAATATATTTCAAAAGATATTTCATGGTGCTTAAACCTTGCATCCAGGGATTCAAGGACGGCTGTAAGCCGTATCTGAGTGTAGACAACACTGTCCTAACTGGCAAATGGAAAGGCTGCCTGCCATCTGCCACAACACTTGATGGTCACAACTAGATGTTCCCAGTGGCATTCGGGCTGTTTGAAACAGAAACGGAGGAAAACTCGGTCTGGTTTATGAGGCAGCTCAGGAGATCAATAGGCCACATGGATCCATTGGCTATATCCACGGATGCATGCAAAGGGTTGACGAATGCAGTGAAGGAGGTGTTCCCGCAAGCTAAAGGCAGAGAATGCCATGCCCATATGATGCTCAACTTATACTCACACTACACAGGCAACGTATTTCGTTACATATTTCCTGCTGCTAGAGTTTACAAACCTAGTAGCAGCGAATATTTCATGAGCAAGATTTTTGTGGAAGCCCCTGAACTTCTAGAGTACTTAGCCATCCATCATTCACAGCTATGGAAGAGGAGTCAATTCAACCCTTACATCAAAGTTGATTACATAAACAACAACCTTGCAGAATGCCTAAATAACTGGGTGAAGGACATAAAAGTGCATCCTGTTCATATCTTGATGGACAACATATGTGGTATGATCATGAAGCTGTTAAATATAAGGAGAAAGATCGGTAGGAGACTTAGAGGACATATGCTACCGCCAATTGTACAACAACTGCACAAGAGAAGCCGAGAACTTGCTCATCTTAAGGTTCTCCCGTCAACCAGCAGAAGCTGTGAGGTGGTCGATATGTCCAAGAGTGGCAAAAGGGATGTTGTGAACATCCAGCTGCGAGAATGCACCTGCTTAGAGTGGTAGCATACCGGGAAACCTTGCGACCACGCCTTGGCCTTCTTGGTGAAGAAAAGAACTCTACCACATTTGGATCAGTATTTGTCAGACTACTACTCTATGGAAAAGTTCAGAGCTGCGTACGCTGGATCCGTCGAGCCATGTACAGACCCATCTCAGTGGCCTCAAGTCCAACTGTCTTTCGAGCTTTGCTAGCCAGTTACAAAAAGGGGCAGAGGAAGACCTCAGGTGAATAGGTTTAAGAATTTTCTCGAGAAGAAGGGTTCAGCTTTTTGTGCTACAAAGAAGGGCAAAAATAGATGCAAGACCTGCCATCTTATAGGCCATAGAGCAGCGGGTTGTACCCTTAATGCTCCCAAACCTAGGTATGAGATGGTACATTCACACAAAAATTGTTTATAGTCTGTAGATATAAGGTAGTAATCCATGTACTATTTTTTTATAGGAAGCGCAAGGTAAGAAACAAGACAGCCGACTCAGTGATTTTGCTGTGGGAAGAAAACCAAAATGAGTGGAGTGATGATGCCGGACAAGATTCTGGTGCTGATTGGCCTGACTTCCCTCGACCTGGAGATGCAGGGTACGTGAAGGTAAGAAAATTGGCACCCAGGAAGAGGAAGAAGGCAGCAGATGAAGAAGCCAGTGGACGTGAAGGCAAGAGGAAGAAAGTTAGCACCCAAGCAGAGAAAGAAGGCTAGCAGTGTAGAAGCCTAATGATGTATTGAACTTGAACCTATATATGTAGTTCGGTTAAACTCTGGAGCTGTGTGCGTGGAACTTGTTGGGCGAAACAATCTGCCTCCCGTACTCGGAGTAAAATGTATCGCTACTTTAGGATTGGATACGGCCGAGGCCACTAGTTGAATCCAAAATTGTGACTGTGTCACTACTATCTGAACAATCGCGATAGCTGAGCGGTTAAGGGGTCTCCAAAATCGATGGGTGTTAGTGGCACAGACATGAATTATTTATAAGCGCTTAATAAATCCCTGCTATTGGCATTACACTTATGATAAGTTTCTGGGCTGAAAAACAATTTCTTAAGCTGGCTGCTACACTCCACGAAGCAGCAACTTATTTCAGCTGCTGGACAATGGCATGGCAACATAAACTGCAAATGCAATAGATAATGCCCAGATAATGAGGAAATTGTTTCCACTATCTGGCCTAAACTTTAGCCCGTCTGTCTCACCACCTCCCTGCCCCTGCCTCCCCTGCACCTGGTGAAGCTCCTAGATCTCTCGCTCCATCGCACGAATCTCCTCTTTCTTGTCCTACACAGCATCACGCAGATCCTGAACAAGCTCTCTGTGAAAACCTATCAGTGGCTTTTCGATCCACACAAACGTGTCATAGCCAGTCCCCCTCCCTTCCTGTGTAGTAGATCGAAGGAAACAAAAAAAAAATTCATTACGCTTTCCGGATCCGGGTTACCATTGTACCTATAGTAGGAACTTACCTCTCTAATGTTGTAGTTGCTGAATTTTCCTGCAGTATTTTCGTCGGTCCACGAAATCCATCTCGGCATCTTCTCACCACACAAACATAGCATATCAGGGTAGTAATCGTAGGGCGCCCTCCGGTACCTGATGGGGGCACCCGCCTAACGGCGTTGAGCTGACCCTGATTCTGCCCGAGACGAACTGCACGAGCTGCGAGCCATGAGCGAGGGGAGCGAGGGCAGAGGAAAGAGGAGCCTTTGGATGTTAGGGTAGTGGTGAAGCGTGATTTATCCCCACTTAATAACTCGGGCAGAATCCTACCGTCCACATTCGGATGACAGGTGGGGGGCCTAGCGTGTGGACTTGTCAACCAAACCTCGCGCCTTCGTGGTTCAAAAGCCCTCTCGCGCGCATTGGACGAATTTTTTTGGCACCTTGCCCGCGTACATATCACTGGGAGGCCTTTCTCAGGAACCAGACATGCCTGGCCCACAATCTTACTCCCTCCTAGGAACTTGTCATGGCTCGCACCGGCAGATCCATCCGCTCCACCGCTTCTGGTAGGGCTCACCACGGCAGATCCACCCCAAGATCCTACCGTCGCAGTATCAAATGGCCATGGTTTCTTGAGAGGAGCGATGATGCTACGTATCCGAGCTCGGCCCCTCCTACCTGTAGAAGGACTAATGCGGTGTCGAGCTCGAGCAGGAGCCGCCAGGTGCGATGGCGCTCGGTCCACGCCAACCCCGTCACCTTCGTTATTGTCGATTCCGATGTGGAGGACGACAGGGACGAAGCTGTGCAGAACACCATTGTTTCCTCCTTGGCGAAGGGAAAGCCACAGGCGGGAGTGGATGTCGCTGGGAAGGGCACGGCGGTGTCACCAATCGAGGTAGACTCCGACAATAGTGGTGTGATGTGGGTTTAGATGTTGTTTAGGATGGTTGCAATTTCGGTTGTGTTTAGTGAGAGTACAATTATTGTAATGGGTTTGTCGAGCTATATTGAGAAATATGTGCAATAGCAGCGTGTGAGTGCTTCCACTTTAGAAATTGTGTTTGTGCCATTTGCATGTTGCATTATCAACGTAGATTACATGTAAACAATCCAACGAAAATCAGATTACAACCATCAGACGGGAGTGGCAGGATGGAAGAGAAGTTGGGACAGTGGCTTCGAGGGGTAGGAAGAGAAGGGGGCATGCCACTGGCAGGTGGGCCCTCAGAACACGTGACACTGACATGCGGGTGCGGGAGCACACGGTATTGCCAGTCTGTCTAGAGCAAGCGGACTTTGCAACATGACAACAGCAAGCTGATTGGACCAATATAATAACTCATTGAATTATTAAGGAGTACTAAAAACTACAACTGGGGTACATTCGCACAACACGTATGCTCTATGCACCTGAGAAGCATCGCTTAAGTCTAAAGTAATGACAACACAAGTACTACATTTCCCTATCGGTCTTCTCAATACAAATGTAGAAATGCATCTGCCTGTTCGGTCCAGCACCGACAAGGTACTGAGATGGCACACATAAGATCGACCTTAGGTCCGCATACTCCACCTCCCGCGGCGTCGGGCAGCTCGGCGCCTCGGCTAGCACAAGAATGCTATCAGACGACGGCGACTGGGCGTTCGCCCACATGCGCACCGTGTATACAGGCCAGGCGCACGAGACCGACCTGACACATACGAAACACACGACGGTGGGCCTAGCTCTGGTTCCCGGAACACCAGCGGTGATGGTCAGAACGAAAATAGATCCCCCCTGGAAAATTAGTCGGCGGTGTGCCGAGTCAGAGAACGACACATGCTCTTGGAGAAGTTGGGCTTGCCCATATGAGATCCTAATCACTTCGATCAAGTGCTCCTCTGCAAGGTGGACGACGAGCTCTGCCGGCGGGCCGGTGTAGTTGCAGCCTGGCTCCGTACAGGAGCACGCGCCGTGCGGGCACGCGAGCTCGTGGAGCGGGAGCTCGTGGTAGGAGTAATGGCGAAAGCATCCTGGGTGGGAGCACACGAGCGGGATCGCCGCTGCGAAGTTGCGCATGAGGATCTCCAAATTATTGGGCTGCAGCATCTGACACATCTGAAGTTCGTCGAGAAATCAGAAAAAAGATCAGCAGTTAGATTGGCGAATAGCAGGAATATTTAGGATAAGTTCAAAAGCTTGTAAAATGATTTCTTAGCATGAAGGTAGCTACCCGAGAATTGGCGGATATCGTCGGCTTGCGGCTATGACAGGATGGGAGTGAAGTGGGGAAAGTGGCTTCGAGGGGAAGGAAGAGAAGTACGGGGAGGAAGAGAAGTAATGCGGACGTGACACTGGGATATGCACTGAACTCGTGAGTCGTGACACTCAAAACATGCTAGTTTGTCCAAAGCAAGCGTGGCCAATCATGCCACAGAACATCCTACTCAAGGATCGCTCTCACGAATACCATCCCAATCATCCAAGCACCCCGATCGAACAGTATGCAACAATCGTCAAGCAGAACAACTGTGTTATGGCGTGCCTTTTAGAAGACTCGGTCTAATGGTGGATCCATTGGGGGGCTAAGGTTAGGGCTCTCCTAAGGTTAGGATCCATATGTGGTTTATGAAAAGAACACACATCCAATGACTCTGGTGGATCCTTATGTGGTTTGTAAGAAGAACTCACATGCAATCACACTGGGTGGATCCATATGTGGTTTATGAGAGGAACACACATGTAATGACCACTGGTTGATCCATGTGTGGTTCAGGACAGGAACACACATGCAATGCCATTGGTTGATCCATGTGTGGTTTGTGACAGGAACACACATGTAATGAACACTGCTGGATCCATATGTGGTTCTTGACAGGAAAACACATGCAATGACATTGGTTGATCCATGTGTGGTTCATGACATGAACACACATGCAATGACAGTGGTTGATCCATATGTGGTTTGTGGAAAGAACACACATGCAATGACACTGGTTGATCCATATGTGGTTTGTGGAAATAACACACATGCAATGCCGTTGGTTGATCCAGGTGTGGTTTGTGAAAAGAATACACATGCAATGCCATTGGTTGATCCATGTGTGGTTTGTGCAAAGAACACACATGCAATGCCATTGGTTTATCCATATGTGGTTTGCGGAAAGAACACACATGCAATGACACTGGTTGATCCATATGTGGTTTGTGAAAAGAACACACATGCAATGACTCTGGTGGATCCATATGTGGTTTGTGGAAAGAACACACATGAAATGACTCTAGTGGGTCCATATGTGGTTCATGTCAGGAACACACATGCAATGACATTGGTTGATCCATATCTGGTTTGTGACAATAACACACATGCAATGCCATTGGTTAATCCATGTGTGGTTTGTGGAAAGAACACACATGCAATGACACTGGTTGATCCATGTGTGGTTTGTGGAAAGAACACACATGCAATGACTCTTGTGCTGGTTTTAGTATAAGAACACACATGCAATGACTCTAGTGGGTCCATATGTGGTTTGTGAAAAGAACACACATGCAATGACTCTAGTGGATCCATATGTGGTTTGTGGAAAAGAACACACATGCAATGAACACTGGTGGATCCATAAGTGGTTTGTGGAAAGAACACACATGCAGTGAACACTGGTTGATCCATATGTGGTTTATGAAAAGAACACACATCCAATGACACTGGTGGATCCTTATGTGGTTTGTGAGAAGAACTCACATGCAATCACACTGGGTGGATCCATATGTGGTTTATGAGAGGAACACACATGTAATGACCACTAATTGATCCATGTGTGGTTCATGACAGGAACACACATGCAATGACATTGGTTGATCCATATGTGGTTTGTGACAATAACACACATGCAATGCCATTGGTTAATCCATGTGTGGTTTGTGGAAAGAACACACATGCAATGACTCAAGAGGGTCCATATTGTGAAAAGAACACACATGCAATGACTCACGGGGATCCATGTGTGGTTTGTGGAAAGAACACACATGCAATGAACACTGGTGGATCCATATGTGGTTTGTGGAAAGAACACACATGCAATGACTCTAGTTGATCCATGTGTGGTTTGTGGAAAGAACACACATGCAATGACTCTAGTGCTGGTTTTAGTATAAGAACGCACATGCAATGAATCTAGTGGGTCCATATGTGGTTTGTGAAAAGATCACACTTGCAATGACTCTAGTGGATCCATATGTGGTTTGTGGAGAAGAACACACATGCAATGAACACTGGTGGATCCATAAGTGGTTTGTGGAAAGAACACACATGCAGTAAACACTAGTTGATCCATATGTGGTTTATGAAAAGAATGGTGGATCCTTATGTGGTTTGTGAGAAGAACACACATGCAATCACACTAGGTGGATCCATATGTGGTTTATGAGAGGAACACACATGTAATGACCACTGGTTGATCCATGTGTGGTTCATGACAGGAACACATATGCAATGACATTGGTTGATCCATATGTGGTTGTGACAATAACACACATGCAATGCCATTGGTTAATCTGTGTGTGGTTTATGGAAAGAACACACATGCAATGACTCAAGTGGGTCCATATGTGGTTTGTGAAAAGAACACATAGCAATGACTCAGGGGGATCCATGTGTGGTTTGTGGAAAGAACCCACATGCAATGAACACTGGGGGATCCATATGTGGTTTGTGGAAAGAACACACATGCAATAACACTGTCGATCCTATGTGGTTTGTGAAAA